>OX421413.1:29135218-30335218 GCA_949126915.1 Musotima nitidalis | reverse complement strand
AACTGGCAAGAAACTCAAAGGCTATGCTCTTTTAAATTATCGATTGGTTAGTTACAATCTTCATTTGTCTGTGACGCTATACAATGCAACATAATACAACATGACGCATGTTTTCCCGAAGGGGTAGGCAGAGCCATATTTTATTGATCGTAGGTGGCGAGCCTCTTGCCGTTTACAGTGTACTTTTATGTTTACCGGTGAGGTTGGCTTGGGCTCATTAGGTATTGGTATATATGATCCCTATACACCTATTTTGGTGTGTATGTCACTTGTAATATACAGAATAAGTAATATTAACTGCGAATATAAATTCAGGACGTACTTTAATAATTTATTGATTCAGGCGTTACTTTGCGGAAATCCATTGTAAGCAAGTGATGGATTAAAAATATCTTTGTAACAATTCCCGCGCTACTATAATTTCCCGAAAAATCGAGAAACTATTCAACACGACACGTGTTTCGCCCTTACACAGGGCAAATTTTATTATAAAAAAGGCAAAAATGCAACTCAAGCAGTGAAAAAAATTTGTGATGTTTAAGGACCTGATGCAGTGTCAGTAAGAGTAGCACAAATTTGGTTCAAACGTTTTCAGTCCGGAAATTTTGATGTTAAAGATGCACCTCGCTCTGGTCGCCCTGTTACGAATAAAATGGACGCCATTTTTGAAAGAGTGGAGCAAGATCGGCATATTAGTAGTTACGATGTAGCTGAAGAACTGGGAATTGACCACAAAACAGTTTTGACCCATTTGAAGAAAGCTGGTTATACAAAAAAGCTCGATATTTGGGTGCCACACGAGCTCACTCAAAGAAACTTAATGAACCGTGTACTCATTTGCGATTCATTATTGAGACGTAATGAAACCGAGCCGTTTTTGAAGAGATTGATAACTGGCGATGAAAAGTGGATCACGTACGACAAGAACGTGCGAAAAAGGTCGTTGTCGAAAGTTGGCCAGGCTTCACAGACTGTGGCCAAACCTGGCCTAACACGAAATAAGGTTATGCTGTGTGTATGGTGGGATTGGAAGGGCATTGTTTATTATGAGCTTTTACCGCCCGGCAAAACCATCGATTCTGATCTTTACTGCCAGCAACTGATGAGATTAAAGGAAGCAGTCGAGAGAAAACGGCCGGAATTGATCAACAGGAAGGGTGTGGTCTTTCATCACGATAACGCTAGACCACACACATCTTTAGCCACTCAGCAAAAATTAAGAGAGTTCGACTGGGAGGTCCTAGTGCATCCACCATATAGCCCTGACCTTGCGCCTTCAGATTTTCACCTGTTTTGGTCTCTGCAGAATTCTTTAGGTTCTGTAAGGTTGACCTCAAGAGAGGACTGCCAAAACTATTTGTCCCGTTTTTTTGATCAGAAGTCCCAAAGTTTCTACAGTAACGGGATAATGTCTCTGCCCACAAAATGGCAGAAAGTTATTCAACAAAACGGTACATATATATTGTAAATAAATGTAAATAAACTTTGAAAAAAATGTCTTGACTTTTCATACAAAAATACGAAAAGACTTTTTCCCCAACCTATTACATTTCTATTGTAGTTCCACTTATCCTTAATAAATAAATAATTCTCAGTCAAACCTCTTTGTGTTATAATAATATATTGTTTTGGAAATACATACTTACCATGAAACACTAAGACCATAACATATTTTCAGCTGCATGCAGAAAAAGATTTAGATTTGTCCTGTGTGGGAACGGAAACCCGACTTTAGGAGCGGACTGCAGGTATTCTGACCTCCATGCGATATCGTGATCACGTCACATTTCAAAAACAGTTTTATTAGATCTTGCTTTAGATTAAGGGATTAAGGTCATTATACACATGAGTGACAGGATGAACTTTTACGAGGTATTTCCCGCTCTGTCTAAATTTTCTGAAAATGTCCACTTAAAATTACCTGCCCAGTATTCAGCTAGTTCATGTCTAGTGCCAATGTCTGTCTAGTGCCAATGTCTGTCTAGTGCCAATGTCTGTCTAGTGCCAATGTCTATCTAGTGCCAATGTCTGTCTAGTGCCAATGTCTGTCTAGTGCCAATGTCTATCTAGTGCCAATGTCTGTCTAGTGCCAAAGTCTGTCTAGTGCCAAAGTCTGTCTAGTGCCAATGTCTGTCTAGTGCCAATGTCTGTCTAGTGCCAATGTCTGTCTAGTGCCAATGTCTGTCTAGTGCCAATGTCTGTCTAGTGCCAATGTCTGTCTAGTGCCAATGTCTGTCTAGTGCCAATGTCTGTCTAGTGCCAATGTCTGTCTAGTGCCATTTTTGATATCTATGTCTCATCTACAGATCTCTGTGCTAAAAGTAAACTTTTCTGCAACTGTTTAGATCTCTATAAAATCGTTTTGGTAAGGTATCTGCCAACCCGAAATGGGCGTAAGATTATATATCGCATGCTTAATGGAATAGTGTCTTAACTCAAAAAAGTCGATTTTTGGGACATCACAAAAGAAGATCTGCTAAAGAATACTAGTCCTACTTGTAATCACATTACATTGATACTGATTTGTTAATTAGTAATTCTGCTTGTGTTTTGAACCTTTGGTTAACATTGATCGATCTCAGTAAGAAATAGAAAGACTCAAACCTGACCTATCTATTAATGGGTCGATGTTCATTTAAACATGCGATATGATCATAACAATAGGAAGTACGATAAAAGTCAGGTCACTACTTAAAACCACACTTCGCAAAGAAAGAAATACATACATTAAATATATACTCACATTTTCTCTATCAACATCCAGTTGGGTGTAACTTTTCCTCGGCATGCTCAGCATACTGGTATTGGTATTGCTTCTGTTTCGGTATCTTGCCTTTGTGTCGGTACCGAATTTTTTCTCGACCAATTCCTTAGCTGCTGTAAAGTCATCCGACAAATTTTCAGTAGACTTCGACACTTTCTTGGTATACAAATTGGGTTTCGGTGTTATGGGTGGTTTGTCCAAGGTCTTTTTGACTTCAGCTACTTCCATAGATTTCCTATTCTCAGTCAACACGGTGCCGAATTCTCTTTTTTCAGGTAAATCAATAAGAAGTTTATTTGAGTCAGTTACGACGTCGAGTAATTTGGTATCTGTATAAATTTTGGATTGGCGATTCTCGGTGTCACGGATACCGTTCTCAAAGTTAGCTCGAAGCTTCTGGAAGTCAGTCTTGGGGCTCGACGTGGTGAACTCCGGAGTGTCGGCCCTGGACACGTCGCATGGAATGTCGTAAATTTTCTCTTCTTCCTGAAACCAAATATAAAAAGATCATGCATAAGTTAATGTAGTGCAATCTCGATTAGTGGCACCATATGAATCTAAATAAAAGGTGTCATATTGATACGTCATAATGCTGCCTGATGGTAAGCAGACGATGCAGTCCAAAAAAAATTAAGGCGCTTCATACAGTGAAACAAGCACGGTACAAAGCGCACCCACTCATGAAGGCCGGCTAAAATGCAGTTTCGCACCTCGCTTAAAAGACCCTTTTTTTTTTTTTTTGTTTTACGTCGATAACAAAATGCGTTTACGCACTGCCTTCCGGCCAAAGGGGGACCGAAAGGGGGTGTGGGACTCACCACCGGCAGACGCGACTGCCAGCAGTAATACCATGTGTCTTTTTTACAATACCACAAAGTGGCACTTAAGCATTCGCACCACCTGATAGACTGGTCACTATTTTTTTTTTTTTAATGTGACACGTCATAATGACTACATCCTGCCTGATGATAAGCAGTCGATGCAGTCCAATAAGAAAATGAAAGCGCTTTATAACGTGAAATAAGCACGCTATAAAGCGCATCCACTCATGAAGGCCGGATAAAATGCAGTTTCGCACCTCGCTTAAAAGACCCGGGATCATAGGAAATGGAAACACATGAACCGGCAGCGAATTCCAGAGCTTAGTGGTCTTGCTCAGATGTATTATATGGGCGTGATATTGTATAAGTCACAATATAACATTTCTAAATGTATCGTATATTCCCTAATATTTCTATAGGAAAAGTTCAGCCGCTTAATTCAAAACATAATAGTAAAAAGCCATGAACATAACGTGTATCAATATTTATCAGCGGAGTATCTGAGAAAACTGTTATAATTGGTCAGCATTATCAGCCCTTTACCAATTAATATTAATTAGATACTTAATTTATAGATTGAACAATGGAATTGTTTTGCAAGGCTTACAAATTGTAATTCGTTGTAGAGACTGTAATAAATGATTAATGGAATAGTGCTGAACAGCAAATAAAAACATAGGCCTCTACCATAGACCTTATAAATAATAATATGTGATCGATTGCAGATGGCCTCCAGCATGATCGAGCGACTTTTAGCAGGCCATTAGACCATCTTACGGTTGGACTTAACAAAGTATGTTTCCTATCAAGGAGTCTACAATTCCAGATTATCCGTCAGTTCATTGTGTGTAATATTATAAATATCAAAGCTATTCAGACTTTCCGAGGCATGCACAGATATTTCAGATAGGGTAAGCGGTTGTAGCGCTATTAACTTCGTGAGACTAAATAAACGAACTTAAGTAGGTATCGTATTTTATTTAGCAAGTCTTAAGGTTATCATTTTTTCAGCCATAACATATTTCGACGGTCCCTACGTATAAAAGAACATGTCTAAGTCTAAGAAATGGCTCCAGAATAACAAAAATTGTAAATAGAACAAAACATATTTATAAGTGAACGTTTTTTTTTCTATAGCGATTTCAACTTTCATTTCACTCTCCTGTGTACCTTAGTTTTAGACATGTCCTTTTATACGTAGGTACCGTCGAATATTCTTAAGATATGCTCTAATAATTTTTTACGTTGACCCATTTTGTGCCGCCTGGGCTAGCAGCTCCCCATCGCCTTGGATAGATCATTTAAGCATAGGGTTGAAGACAGTCCTTAACTACGTTTGCTGATTCACTGTCGCCATTGAAGAACCCTAACTACCGATCTGTTTAGGGTATGCAGTGATTTTTAGCTCGTATAATATGCACGCCACTATTCAGACTTATAACTATTCAATAACACCACGTCAAATGACGGAATTACCAAACGCTGTTTACAAAACTGTTGAAAACATTCATCATTACCACACCATCCAATTGTTTTAAACGCTTCAAGAATTTTGTAAACAAATAAATGGAAAGGAAACGAATAACCGGTGGAACAAATCAGCTGTACAGTAATGACTGCTGCTGCTGATTTGTTGATAGAGAACAATAACATTTTTATTGTTTATACTATTCTTATGGCGTCAATAATATTAAGTTGTCAATTCGTTCCTTTGCAAGACAATTCGGCAATGACACGCGTACGTAATTTTACCCACTTGTGGTGGGCAGACACCTTCCTACAACTATTTAATACGGATCTTTATAGTTGAGGCAAATTTCAATGGAGCAGATACTTATCTAGATGAAACGTATCAAAGATCATTGCAACTAGACCCCATTCACTTATCTTTAATTTTTTTTCTTATTTTTTCCATGTTGTTGTCTATGAGAGTTGATGTCTTTATAACTAAATATCAGATAAACTCCATGTCCACAGGAGATATCACTACTGCCGTAGCGCTTAAGTGCTTCAGTTAACCTACAGACCTCTTAAGGTATTAACCACCTTAATTTAATTACATTAAGATCAAACTTACTAATTAGTAACAAAGGATTTATGGCTGATATTCGCACCAAAACTTTTATCGCGTTTTTCTCTACACTGTCGCACTTACTGTACCTATGTTATTGTGCATATTGACTAGACTTGCCGCGACATAGAAAGTGAAAAGTGGTCTGACAAAACCGGTACAGCCATAATACGGACACATGTCCCCGGCTCGCTGTCCGTTATTTACGATATCCATCATGGCGCCTGCTGAGCAGACAGTGCACTGATTCGGTACTTATACCGGTGGGTTTCCTGTCCTCTCACTCACGGTTCAAGTTGAGCACAAATATTTGTCCTGGGTGGGATTCGATAATAGGGAACTCTGGATGAATAACGTTTTGAGCCAGAAGTATCAAGTCACAATTTAAATTCTGATCCTGCTCCCTAGGAATCTTCTGCTACCCGTAATACTTACGTCAGAGCTCTCACGTAGAGGGTGTATAGGGATCCTACCAAGACCTAAGAAGTTCAAGCCAACCTCACCTGCAAGTGGTGCATCTGCCAATCAACGGACGCCCGATAAGCGGCAATAGGCTCACCACGAGGGCCCAACAATGTAATTGGCGAAGTGTGGGCGAATAATATGCCCCTGCCTACCCCTTCGGGGAAACAGGCATGAATGTATGTATGTAGAGCTCTCACGTATTATATTGAGACTGAATTCCAATTCATCATCATCATCACAGCCCATTAACGTCCCACTACTGAGCACGAGCCTCCTCTCACATATCAAGGTTTGAGGGTATTGGGTCATACTCCACCACGTTGACCCAGTGCGGATCGGCGGAGGCAGGTGTATGGCGTCCTGCTGTTTGAATTTTTCAAGCCGCTTTTACGTTTATAGGTACTAAAGGTAGCGAAAAGTTGCTAGGAGTTAAAAAACAGTAGATTCTCCATTGTGAACGGATACATGCCTTAAAAGGGGCTTCCTGCGCTTTCACCCACTCACGGGTCCAATTAAGTTTTGACGTAGGTACTATTCTACAAGTATGGATACCAAGATGGACGCAAGGTGGACTGACGATCTGGTGAAGGCCGCGGGGAGGGGAGGGGAATTTATGGGGGAGCGGGCAGCAGTGGACTTCCTTGGGCTGGTTACGATGATTAATGGATAAGGTAAGGAAGTACTATGCACATTACTATTAATTCTGATTATAAAGTCTGGTTTTAACTTTGACTAATACAAGTTTGGCTCAATCAAGCTCTTTAAAAGTAAACTTTAAACTAACACGCCCGTTCACTGTGGGCGCGAGCTTGATCGTAGAGGATTTGGGCAAGATGTATACGCGTTAAGTTTAACTTTCTCTTCCCGCCATTTCATATTACTAAATTATAAAAAAAAAATTATTTTTGATGCTCTTAATAATATCCGCCAATATTAAAGTTTGTTCTGGATTTCGTTATTTTTAGCCAAAACGATTTAAACAAAAGTAAACTTCTTGTGAAGTAAACATACATACATACATTCAGGCCTGTTTGTAGGCAGAGTCACACTTCGCCAATTATAAAGTTAGTCCCACGTAATAGGTGGCAAGCCTATTACCGCTTACCGGGTACTTTTATATTCGCCAGAGCCTCGCCTGTTGATCGGCAGGTGCACCACTTGCAGGTGTGGTTGGCTTGGGCTCCTAAGATGTTGTGAAGATCCCTATACACCTTTCTTTCTTTAGACAAATAATTCAATATTTTAAATATAAAAGTAGATAGTTGTACACATACCAAACTGCATCTATTTGTATGAATGTGTCGAGTTTATATATAAGTTGCACTGATCCGTTTACTAACGGTACTCCGTTGTGCATGTTTCGCTTATCATCGTATCGAATAAATAATTGTTATTCGATATGGTAAGTAATTAATGATAAAGAGGTAATTAATGACTACCGGTGATGAGTTTTTAACAGTTCGATTTAATGGTACATTAATATCATTATTATTATATAGGTGGTACTACTCTAGGCCGTGTGGTGCCGACTTTGAATAGTGTCATTCCCTCTCATCTCACGGGGAGTCGTAAGAGTCGACGAAGAGAAATCCTATCGGATGATGGGCAGCAGCGTCTTGCGTACTGGCTTGAACTGCGATCACCAACCCGCCTGCCCAGCGTGGTGATTATGTGCAAATACCCCCAATAGAATGTAACCTATTGGGGAGTCCAATGTTCAGCACTGGGGGCCTACCGCCGAATTCGATGGATTACCGGTAATCCATCTAGATCAAACTTTGTTTTGCGTTCATTAACCGTACCGGGGAATCTGCCGACAGCCACCTCTCATTCATGACCTTCAGTCCGTGACAGACCAATAGGTAAATGGAGAACGCCATTTTGTTTCCATGAGTTCGGCGGTACGACAGAATCAATTCGAAATCCATTTGGCCTTATAATCGATTGCCATCGAACTCGGCGGTAGGCCCCCTGGACTTTGTATGGCTGATGTGATGATGATATCATTGCCATCTCTATTTTATACAAACCTTATTGCCTAGTTATACAGTCAAACCTGGATAGGTGAGAAAACTCTTTAAGTGAGAGTAATAGGCAGGCCTTGTCATTTTAAGCTCCCAAAACTTCTATTAGCGAGAAGCACAAACCTCTGTAAGAGAGTCGTTTTTCCCTCATAGACCTCTGTAAGTGAGACTGCTACTTATCTATACCTCTATAAGCGACAGTCGAGCTTTATTTACAAATTTAACATCTGCTATGTATGACTCATTCTTAACTTTCGTGGAACTTCCTACCATTGTTTTTGTATTGTTTTCTCGTCAATATTGTACCTATTCTATTTCGTGGAACTAATTATGTTGTTTTTCTATCGCATTCTTTTCGAATGGACATGTGTGCCTGTGTACCGTCCTGTTTATCGGAGTACTCAGTTTATAGTTATCAATTGCGAAGGAAAGTTCTGTTCTGCATCATGTCAAAACGGAAAATTAAAGTACTGTCATTAAGTGATAAACTTAAAATAGTGAATGCATTTGAATCCGGAAAATCGCGTAATTAAATTCAGAGGGAGTTTAATTTACCAGAATCCAGCTATTATAAAATTAAAAATCAAAAGACTCCATAAAGTCTGAGTGCTCTGATGGACATGGATTTTTTTAAGTGTAAATAATTTCTGAATAAAATAAAATTACACAGTGCATGAATTTTTGTTTTGTTTTCGTAAGCATTAAAATAATATCATATGTACACTTTTACTACATTCGTACTTGCTGTGACTTAGTATTGCTGCGCACCTCTATAAGAGAAAAACGCTACCCATGTACCTACATTAGCGAGAAATCCGGGTTAGAGAGAAACCTCTATAAGCGAGAATCAGATTGTTCTCCCTTAAACTCTCGCTTATCCAGTTTTGACTAATTCTTGAAAGAAGTTATAATTCGATTTCTTTACCGCAAAGCTGAAGCTGCGTGTGGCGTGTCATTATATCATCCTTATATATATATATATATATATATATATATATTTATATGTATATACTATTTATATATATATACTAGGTTTGTGTTTTTGTTTGGTCACATTTCGAATTGTACCAAAAAGAGCGTGGTTGAAGATATGTAGAGCTTTCGATTATGACATCGATGCTTTTTCAATATCGATCATCCCTAACCCCGGACTCCCTTGAAACTAGGACAAATCCGGGGACTTCCGAACGGCTGGCAGCCCTACCTAACTAACCAGATGTACGAAAAATAACACAACAATAGTGACACAGTAGCCGAATAAAGTAAAGTAGGTATATTTTTTATATCTGATGTGAGATCTCATCTATTGTACTGCTATGTGGAATAGACGACACCTTTGTTTAGAGACGAGTGTACCGAGATACGTTATCTATGTGGAACAGTTCAGCAAATGAATTGCATACTAAAATGCTATTAAAACTGATGATTGTTGTGACGAAATGCTGATTATCTTTTTTATTGAGGACATTTAGAAGACACCAGTACTGAAGTGCATGAGTTCATACATTAATACATACGTACGTAATGTCACGCTTCATTCCCGTCTACCCCTACGGGAGAACACATCATTCCACTTGGCACACACTTTTAGCTTCATTCACACTCCAGTGTTGGGAGGGGAAGACCACGTAAGACCTTCCATGACCAAATACAAAAAATTTTAGAGAAAGGGCAGATCAAAAGTACCCTAAACCGACAGGCGTGTATGAGGAGGTTAATGAGTGTGAATGAAGCTAAGAGTGTGTGCCAAGATCGTAGCAAGTGGGAGGATGCGATCTCTGCCTACTCCTACGGTAAAGAGGCGTGACATTATGTATGTATGTATGTATGTATCTTCTGGGTTAGTTTATAATAATAATAACCATTTATTTCCATCACAATGACTTACATGCTAATACAAGTTATTTATGATATAATGTATATAAGAAAGCCTATGTGATTGAGCGGAACCCCGTACTAGGATACCCTGTGTTACAGGATTCCGGCCACCATCTACTGACCCATGCATTCAACTTATTAATGAAGGTCATTCATGGAAGGTCTTACGTCATTTCCCTCCCAACACTCCCATTCACTTGTCCATCTTGTTCTTGTTCTTGCCAGTTCTTCTTACAGAGCGGTGGCTCGGAACTGGCACTTAGATTCACTTAAACTTAATTATTTTTTGTTTTTAAATTGTTTTGTTGCATGTAAGTGAATCTAAGCTTCGTGATTTAGTGTAATATTATTTCGATTGTTTCTTTTTTCATTTGTAATCATGACGTTTTCAAGTACTATGTATAATAGTTTATGAAATAAAGAATTTTTTTACTTTTAATTTACTTTTACATCTTAAATTACTTTCGTTAATCTACTTCCGTGCTATATATAATTCCAACTCCTCTGCCTCAGGCCATTAACATCCAACTTGTAAACGCAGGCCTCCTCTCATGTACCAAGGTGAGAGGTATTTGATATGATCTGACGACCGATGTGGCGTGGAGGTCAGTATATCTGCACTCCGCTCCTTAGGTCGCGGGTTCGATTCCCACACATGACAAATCTTTGTGTGCTTGAACATAATTATATGTTCCAGTCTGGGTGTTTCTTATATATATCTTGTAACTGGCGGGAGAAAAAACTAACCTTGACGATTTTCTTGCCCGTTCTTTTACGATCAAGCTCCCGCCCGCAGTGAATGGGCGCGCTAGTTTTTAAGTTTTGACCTTCATAAGAGCTCTTTTGAGCCAAACTTGAATAAATGAATATAAATTTGAATTTGAATTAGTAGTATACATTTACAAAAAGAAAAGTATATAAGTATGTTTATCCGTTCTTTAGTATCCATAACACAAATTCTTAATGATACTTACCGTGGTGCAAAATAATTGGTGTGAATGTAAGAGGATATTTTTATTATACATATTTAGGTCATACTCCACTACGCTGACCCAGTGCGGGTAGTCGATGCAAAGAGTTCTGGTTTTATAATTCTGACTCAGCTTGTGTACGTCGATAATATGTCGCAGGATTTTTTGGAATTTTGCTGCGGGACTGTCCGAAAGGGTTACCGCGGCCTCTGGACGTAGCAGGCACAAGAAGGATCAAGGATGGTTTTTAGTCAGTAAAAGTCTGACACACCCTCCCGCTCCACCCACAGCGGGAGAAGGTCATTAGATGATTTTCCGTTCGAAAAAAAAAAAAGGATTTTTTTAAAAATCACCCCATAAAAAGTAAAATCTCATGATTTAACTAATAAAGAGAACAATTCCAGTCAACCAGTAACTTGTTAAGGTTAAATCGTTTCATTGTTCCCATAGTACAAGTTACTCTCACCTTGAATGAGGCCTCCATTGATCAGTAGTCAAACGTTAAAGGGCTGAGATGATGATTGTAAGTTCTTTGATTAGTTCCATCATTATCATCATCACGGCAGCCTTATAAAGTCCATCGCTGATCATAAGACTCCCCCAATAAATTAACTTCTATTGGGCGTATTTGCCCATAATAATCAAGTCAGTGTGCAGGATGACGCTGCTGCCCAGGCGCTAGCTGGTACAAAATAGTAAGAATCCAACTAGCATGTATGTTTGTCGGAACTGGCAACTAGATTCACTTACACCTAATTTTTATTTATTTGCATGTAAGTGAATCTAAGCTTCGTGATTTTAGGGTAGTAATATTTAGTTTTTTTTTACTTATATTATGTTTTGACGGTTTCAAGTGCTTTGTAATAGTTAATGAAATAAAGAACTTTTTACTTTTACTGTCACACTTTCACGCTCAAATTACTCGGATTTGAATAAAATTTGGCACGCTGGATTAACACATAGGATACTTTTTATCCCGCTATTCCCTCGGGAACGGGAGCCACGCGGGTGACACCGCTGGGCGCTGCTGGAAAATATATTTATTACATCTTTATCATAACACATACATCCTGATAGTGCCCATATTATTATCGGAACCGGACATCAATGAAGCGAATAATATCTAATGTCATTGGGAACACAGTAATATAAATAAATCTAAGTTTATCCTAAGATCAGCGAGCAAATAGTGAATTAAATTAATTAGTGTTTTATCAGCGGTTTATTGAATTATCAATGTCGCCCAGTGTAGTTCAATGTCGTAAGGAATGTCATCTCATTTAAACATGTACGCAGTTTGATTGGAGTGTTCACGTCTTATGTAACTTGTGATTGATTTTTACACAGCACAGCGCCATCTAGCGAATGACTTAGCAGAACAGAGCAGGATATCATATATAACACAGTGCACTATCTACAGTACTATACATATACTAAAAAGAGTAGAAAGTTATTAGTTTTTAGGATTCCTTACCAAAAAACAAACGGATAGCATATAACAAATAACAACAAAACAAATCTTTATTGTTGTTCAAAGGTTAGTATTACATGGGTTGGTACTACATCTTTTAACTTTAATAAAACTTGTGTTAGAAGAGTACCCTCTTTGCTGTGGTACATATAAGAACGTAAGTAGACTTAGATTTATCATAATTATCAAGTGTTTATTTCAAATATAAATATTTATTTATATATTACATATATATATAAAACAATAAATGAAGAGTACTGCGCAAGTAATAAATACAATAAGTTGGTTATTTTGTTCGAACGTGCTTGCGCGTGTTGTGTATCTGTAATTGAGTGCGTGTTCGTGTGTGTGTGTGTGTGTGTGTGTGTGTGTGTGTGTGTGTGTGTGTGTGTATTCGTGTGTGTGTGTGTGTGTGAGTTTCCGTGTGACTAGTTAGATAGTGGAGGATAATAATTCTTCCGTTTGCGTGTAAGTTAGGGTCTTTAAATATGCTGTTGCTTTTTTTTTACACTCTGACAACGATTTTGAGTATATGTTTAGTATTCTGTTTGTTTTATTATATATCTTAACCGACTGGCTTGTAAATATTGTGAAATTTGGCAAAAAGGAAGGGTATCCTATAACTCACAACATCATTGATTAGTTACACAACGCATTGCTACCAACTGAATGCCCAATTTATTTTATTTCGTTACTCTTCTTCTGTCTTATTCTTCGTCTGGGGTTAATAAAAATAACTTTATTTTCGTCCAGACTTCATTGCACTTTTGAATTGAAATCACAGAGCAAGCGATAATTACGCACATAACTTAGAAAATTCATAGTGCAGTGGCCACGTTGTGTCGGCACTAAATATTTCCACGCAGCCTTTCATCACTCAATGCTCTTCTAGATAACAATCCAGATCAGTGCCAGGGGGCCTACCGCCGAATTCGATGGATTACCGGTAATCCATCTAGATCAAACTTTGTTTACGTTCATTAATCCGTACCGGGGAATCTGCCGACAGCCACCACTCATTCATGACCTTCAGTCCGTGACAGACCAATAGGTAAATGGAGAACGCCATTTTGTTTCGATTTCCATGAGTTCGGCGGTACGACATAATCAATTCGAAATCCATTTTGCCTTATAATCGATTGCCATCGAACTCGGCGGTAGCCCCCCTGGATGGTCGAAAATTTTGTCGGACTGCCTGAGTTATTGTGAAAGAAAGGTATGAATGTGTGCGTGTATCCTAACTAATATTATAAATGCGAAAGTAACTCTGTCTGTCTGTCTGTCGGTCTGTCTGTTACTCTTTCACGCCAAAACTACTGAACAGATTTTAATGAAATTTGGTATACAGATGGTCTAGACCCTGAGAAAAGACATAGGCTACTTTTTATTACGAAAAGGGGGTTGTAAAGGGTTAAAAAGGGGGATGAAAAGTTGTATGGGATTTCTTAATTTTAAAATATAAAACTTTATATTTAAGCACTTGATGAGAAATAATTAAACATTTGTTTTAGCGTTTTTGAAATTTCGACCTGTGAGGGGATGAAATAGGGGTTGAAAGTTTGTATGAAGTTCGTCATTTTTGAAGATAAAAACATTACATTTTGTATTTAGGCACTAAATAATAAACAAAAATCGTTTGTTTTAGCATTTTAAAATTTTTACCAGTCCCACACAGTGAAATAGGGGTTGAAAGTTTTAATGGGTGTTCTCCATTCGTGCGCACGAATCTAACTATGCCTAGACGTCGTTGTCGGACGCATGCGATTAGAGAAATTTGATTGATTTTAAAATGAAACGCTACAGAGAATAACATTTTTCGATCCAGTAAAATTATTTTATTGTTTCGTATATTTTTTTAAGTATGTATTTTTTATTAGTTAGGTCCTGTAAATTAATTTTGTACATATACTTAATATTTCGGGATCGTTTAGTTCATAGTCAGGTAAGATAGTTTCCGTTACTTTAAAAAAATCTGATTCTAGGTACTTTCTGCCTCTCAATGGAATACATACGTACTTTATACCTACTATAAACAATTTTTAAAAAAAATATATTTATAGTAGATATACTAATGATTCTTATTAATTAATTAAAAATGCTACCCAAAGATACTATACCACGCGGACGAAGTCGCGGGTAACAGCTAGTATCTTTATATAACTTATATCTATTATAGTTAATTTTATTTTAATTTTTTTTTTTAAATTTTATCTGATTAATTTAATTATTGTTGCTGAGTTTAGTTTTGTAAGTGTTGAATTGTATTTTTGAAATTGATTGTTATCTTTAATTACTGTTATTGGTTTTGTACACTGTTTTAATTAAAGTAAAATAAATGTGATATAAACGCGCCCTTATACTGGTGCGAGCAGTCAGTTCATTAAACCTGTATGAGTCCATATAAGAGATAGTCGTTATCTGCCAATAAACGGACAAGAAAGCGGTTTGTCATCCTTTCATGTCATTTCTAATTAGAGGCGCCATTGGGTTCGCTCAAAAACTGTCTTGCGACTAACTTTATTTCGACTACAATTTGCAGTACTACTACGGCGAAAAACCAACTTATACATACTACTACCATAAATGCGAAAGTATCTCAGTTTGTAATAAAAAGGACTTGGTTATAAAAAAAATCTAAAACTGGGCTTTTTTCAGATTTTTCGAACGGTGGACATTCTATTTATTAATTAAGATAACCATCAGCGTATAGGGGCTATCCATTAATTACGTCACACTTTAAGGGGGTGGGAGGGGGTTGACGAAGTGTGACATGGTGTGACAAGGGGATTGGAGGGATGATAAATTTCGTGACGTCAATTCTCTAAATCAAGGTCCTATGCAAATTTGGCAACTGCTGTTTTGATGTAATTATAGCTTGCTATACAATTGCAAAATATGTGACAGTGACTAAGGGCAAGGGAGTTTCACAAGTGTGACCAGCTGTGACAAGGACGGCGGGGGGGTCAAATGATCACGAAATTCGTGTGACGTAATTTATGGATGACCCCATATAGCATAAGGAAAAACAATTCACATAAGAACTTAAAGCTAGTATGGCCAAGGTTTCCCTAATATATCAAGCATGTAATTGGTAAACATAGAAACTATTTCAAGTGATAAAATATAAAAGAGGCAGTTGCTGAAGTGCTAATAACTCTTGGTGATTCAATCAACAACCACTAAAACCTTCGGGGGCTCATTACAAAACGAGATTTGAAGTTAGACAAGGTTTAAAACTAGTGTTGTCACTGTCTTCGTCTTATTAAGTGAAAGTGACACCTAAACCTGGTCTGACTTTAGAACTCGTTTTATATTAACACCCTCGGTCTTTATAATAAATAAATATTTTTGACACTTACACCAATTATTTAGCTCCAAGATAAGTATCATTAAGAACTTGTGTTATGGATACTAAATAACGGATAAACATACATAAATACTATTTTTTTTGTAAATACATACTTAATATACATAGAAAACACCCAGATCAAACAAATATTCATGTTCATGCACACAAAGATTTGTCCTGTGTGGGAATCGAACCCACGACCTCAGGAGTGAAGTGCAGGTATACTGACCTCCACACCATATCGGTCGTCAAATAATAATATTAGTACGATAAATTAAATCTGACGACGGGGTAACTGGATCTGTATACCGTCGCTTAAGTATAGTTCTTAGAGCAATTACAATTGGAGCATCCTCTTGAGAAGCTGACCCCTGTACGAATGCCATCGAGGGTGCATGAATGCATAAAAGAACATCTGTTGTCTATATTTAGCCCTGCAGCAGCATTCGTCTTAAATCCAGAGAGCCTACTCTAATTCAACGAAAACAAAACTTCGTTATATCCATCCCTTATACTCGATAATGATATACCTAAAGAGTGAAAGAGACAGGTATATCGAAGTTTCGTTTTCGTTGAATTAGAGTAGACCCTCTGACCCTTCGATCAATTGCGAGGGGAATTGTTATCACATAAATACATATTCATAATCAATATTTTGATCAATTTATGTATATTGTAGGTATTCATGTAATTATTTAAGCCTAATATCTATTAAACACAGCCTTTAGGGTAGAGAGCATAGATACCTATAAGAACAGGTTAGACCTATTTTAGGTATTTAAGTGTACCAAATGTATTGTGAAAATGTGTTTTGTTCAATAAACTTTTTATTATTATAACAAATGAATAAATAATAATAATGTCAGCTAACTCTTAATTTACGCGCTAGGTTTTATGTTTTTTTTTAATTTTGAATTTCATAAGAGCTCTGTTGAGCCAAACTTGAATAGACTTTCACTTTATAACAAAAACATGTTGTTCAAGCCCCATACATCTGATTTAGGGGACGTCCATTAATTACGTGAGTCTAAAATAGGGGAGGGGGGGTTCGGCTACATCTCACCAAAACTCACCAAGGGGGGGGGGGGGGGGGGTCAATAAATATCTCACGTCAACTTTTTAATTCAGAGAATATACATTTTTATACCACAGTAAAATTTGTATTACAATATCAATACCGGTCATCATTCGTTATAGTGCACCTTAAACGTGGTATCATTATTCTCCTCTTATTTCACAGAAAAATGTAGTACATAGAAGACAAATCAAAAAAATTAAATTATTTAAAAAATATTGGGTAAAACTCACGTCATTCCGACCACATCTCACCAAGGGGGAGAGGGGGGTCCAAATTTTTAAAAAAAGACCTCACGTAATTAATGGACGTCCCCTTAGGATGAACAGACACCTTGCTACAATTATTGAAATGAGATGAAAATAAGATCTCTTATACAGTTGTATAGGTCACTTTTAGTATAAATTTAATCAAATAATTTATTTGTCATTACAGGTAATAATGGTCTTACAATACAATGAATAGATAGATAGATTGACGACCGATATGGCGTGGTGGCGAGTATATCCGCTCTCCGCTCCAAGGTCGTGGGTTCGATTCCCACACAGGACAAATATTTGTGTGCATGAACATGAATATTTGTTCTGGTCTGGGCGTTCCATAATAATATGTATATTAAGTATTTATTTACAAAAAAAATAGTATTTATGTATGTTTATCCGTTATTTAGTGTCCATAACACAAGTTCTTAATGATACTTATCTTGTAACTAAATGATTGGTGTCATTGTTAAAAAAAAAAAATATATTATTTTATTCCGTAATGGACCGTTTTAGTCATACAGATCTCTAGATCAGGACTTCCCCACCACTGGTGGGGCGTAGAGGGATGTCAAGGGGGGCGTGAGACGTTTGTGTTTTCTAGATTTCCTGCTCTGTTTTTAATAAAAACTAAGCAGTGAAATCGTCTGGCAAAAACTGAACCTAGGATCGACCAACTGGTACAGAGAATGCAAGCTCAAGTATCTCATTAGTATTTATCTATTTTTCTCTCATAGTACTCTTATTATAAGATCTTATAAATTACGTTGATTAAAAAAATATATCGGATTTAATTTTGTAGAAGTTACAATACAAATAAATGTTTTTGAAATAATGCGAGTTTTATTAGTCTGTAAAATTTATAGGGGGGGCATGGAAATATTATTTTTAATCCGGGGAGGCTCGACGAAAATACGGTTGGGAAACCCTGCTCTAGATGTTATCATCATCAAGGTGTATAGGGATCCTAATCATCTTTGGAGCCCAAGCCAACCTCACCTGCAGATTAAGAGCGTTAATCGCAACGATCTACGTTTTGACCGAAAATAGGCAGTTTTGAAATGAGATAATTCTAATTAAAACGTGATCATGCGAGTCACCAATTACGAGGCTCTGGGAAACTTAGAAGTTCCCGGTCAGCGGCAATAGGCTTGCCACCTATTACGTGGGACCAACAGCACAATTGGCAAAGCGTGGGCGTATATTAAGGCTGTGTCCCCAGTAGGCAAACTGTTAGCGGCCGACTGAGTTTGCGGCGTTCCGATTTAGTACGCCCTTCCATATATTTGAAATGGAGTGTCCACAGTCTGCTAGTTTTGCGCTCACTATATGCAGTTTGCAGCGTCGGTCTCTCAGTCTTGCAACGCAGTTGGCCGCTAACAGTTTGCCTACTGGGGACACGCCTGTCCCTTCGGGAAACAGGCGTGATTGCATTTATCTATATATCTCTAAATTAAATGTGTGTAATCTTGGGAAGTGGCTGGTCCTTCCCCCAAAATGAAACTAGACGATTACATTCCTTCAGTTGCCTTTTACAACTCCTGGTAGAACTATTTGGGGGATATCACTGGACTCGACAACTAATATCGCTTCCGGTACTTTCAACCATATCACTAAATGTGGTAGCCGTTAGACTGGGACCAACGGCTTAACGTGCCTTCAGAAGCTCGATATCAAATGCCACACAAACGCTCGAAGGACTGACCTCGAAGGACTGACCTCGAAGCCCTGCTTTACTTCGGTGATCATTTCCGACCATCGAGCACCGCGGAGCTATAAGCGCTTCAGATCAAGAACGAAACAAAGATGCCAAGATATACCAAACTAGTTATATAACTGTATTTCAGCAGCCAGTTTCTTCCCAAAATATAATTTTACACCATTTCAATGCTATACATGGTAAAAGAGTGCATGTTTGTGTGGGTTTGTGGGTGTGCGTTGTGTTTTGTGCGTGCATACGTGATAGAGAGAAAAAAAATATCTGAGGTTCATAAGAATGGCCGTAGCAATTTCTCAACTTTATCATAATTCAGCGGTAAAAGATATTGATAAATTTCAATCTTTAGGACCGCCTGGCTTAATTTTTTCTTATTAGGCTTACCATTATACATTAGCTTACCATATATGGAATTAAATACATTTGAATATCCCACACAGATGACTCGTGTCTCATAGTGAAAGTGAAAGACAATCACGCGCATCGCGTGTAGGTAGTGCTGTAGCGAGGCGAAAGTATTTCCTCCATGTATGAATATTGAAACGCCCATACCGCTGCTGTGTGTAATCAGTCAGCCATTGTTGCTATTGCTATTCATTGACGACCGATATGGCGTGAAGCTCAGCATACCTACACTTCACTCCAGAGGTCGTGGGTTCGATTCCGACACAGGACAAATCTTTGTGTCCATGAACATGAATATTTGTTCTGGGGGCCTACCGCCGAATTCGATGGATTACCGGTAATCCATCTAGATCAAACTTTGTTTTGCGTTACCGGGGAATCTGCCGACAGCCACCTCTCATTCATGACCTTTAGTCCATGACAGACCAATAGGTAAATGGAGAACGCCATTTTGTTTCGATTTCCATGAGTTCGGCGGTACGACAGAATCAATTCGAAATCCATTTTGCCTTATAATCGATTGCCATCGAACTCGGCGGTAGGCCCCCTGGTCTGGGTGTTTTCCTATGTATATTAAGTATGTATTTACAAAAAAAAGTATTTAAGTATGTTTATCCGTTGTTTAGTATCCATAACACAAGTTCTTAATGATACTTATCATGGAACTAAATATTTGGTGTAATTGTCAGGAAATATTTATTTATTTATTCATCCATCATCATTCCCCACTTATCATACTTGGAACGAGCTGTGCCCAAATCATAATCATCCACAACTTAGCAAAAAAATTTGTTGTAAAGTAAAAGTATAATGTTCTTTAATTCATAAACTATTAAATAGCACTTGTAAATGTCAAAACAAAATATAAATTTAAAAAAACTAAATGTTACTACACTGAAATCACGAAGCTTAGATTCACTTACATTTAATTAAGGGTGTTATTTAACGTGTCTTCAAAATTAATAAATTGCCAACCTAACCTAACCTTTTTGTACATCAAAAATACTGATTGAGCACCTAATCACCTATTAGATGCTCACTCAGTATTTTTGATGATCAAAAAAGCTTTTTTTAGAGGTTTAGTTTATTATATTCCTTTAATTAATATTTAATTGTACAATAATTAATAATATTTTATTTTACTGATGACTACAAATTGAGTCTTATGGGGTGAAATAAAAGGTATAGTTCTGTTGAGAGACTAGAATTGGTAAAATTATAACTAGATAAGTTTCATATTGCCTCACAATCGACTAGATAAAACAAGATAAACCAGTAGATATGTCGCAGGCAGATTGTAGAACGCTTCGTTTTACAAAACGACCAGGCAAATTGCGAAAGTATTCTGAAGTTGTTTCATTTCACTGAAAGCAAGTGGATCTCAAATCAATTCATGATTAAAAGACCAAGTTATATATCACAATAAGTTGCATTAATTTAATATTAATTGCAAATTTTTTAAGTTTTACATAGGCGAACTTTGACGTTTCCCATACTTCCAAAAATTGGCCTAGTCCATTTGTTAAACGGCGCATTGTAGAATCTGCCTACGACAGATATCTAATCAATTAACCAATCAGCCAATTGCCGTCCACTGCTTAACATAACTGCGTAACTTAAAGACCTCCTCCCCCCAAAGAGCGCCAACCACAAAAACATACATACAAATTACGTCTATATAAAGAAAGAAAGAAAGAAAAATATTTATACCATACAAGTTGCAAAAAAAAACACAAAATAATATAATTGTGTAACATAATAAAAATTATAATAAAATTTATATCCACGATTTGACTAGTCGTTTACTAAAACGTCGCATTCTGCAATACGCCTGCGTCAGATATACCACAACATAATAACAAGTAACACAAAATACGTCTATATATAAATATTAACAGATATCCGCGATAATGGTCCTAGCACGCCACCTTGCCCCAACCGGTCTTGTATCCTGCCGAGCTTGGAGAATGGAATTATGTATTGCTTTCGATACTGTCTGTATGAAAAAACTAGTTAAAGACCATGCTAAGAAAATATGTAGTTTCATTGAAGCAACAATGTGTTGTTTAATTTCATATAACGCATTACACGTGTTATTTTTGCGAATAATTTATCAAGAATATTAAAAAACATGACATCGGTTTCTTGGCGGGAAAGTGAAGCGTCATGTCTGCAGTTTTGTTTAATTTTCTAAGATTTGTGATATTTCTAACATTAATGTGTAATAACGGTGGATTATTAACCGTTAAGTGTTTGTGAACGTACATGAGTGTTGGTAAATAAAACAAAATAGTGCAACATCACTTTTTAAATTCTCTCAAGAAGTCCATGTGAGATCTCAGTATAGTCCCATATCTTATTTAAAAGAAAAAAAAACTTATATTCGTCTACCACAGTATTCATGTAATAAAACAAACAAATAAACTCAAACACTTCATAAATTCTTTCACCAGAATGCTACTTTATTCCCGAGTAAGAGAGACTATATTTATAACTAAAAAAAAATTGGAATCCCTACGAAAACATTAAAATTAAACCATTGGGTTACCATGGTGTAAATTATTTCATAAATAGCTACAGAAGCGAAGTATGACAGCGTGGCAATGTTTGTCTGTCCCGAAAGACCTGAAGTCATTAGCCAAGAATCTACCTAAAATTATGAAGATATTAGATAGTATATTATGTTTATTTTATGGGAGCGGCGATAGCCCAGTGCGAGATCCATAGTGTTCAAATTCAGAGGGTGTTGTCGGGGTCAAGACCTGGGGGCCTACCGCCGAGTTCGATGGCAATCGATTATAAGGCAAAATGGATTTCGAATTGATTCTATCGTACCGCCGAACTCATGGAAATCGAAACAAAATGGCGTTCTCCATTTACCTATTGGTCTGTCACGGACTGAAGGTCATGAATGAGAGGTGGCTGTCGGCAGATTCCCCGGTACGGATTAAAGAACGCAAAACAAAGTTTGATCTAGATGGATTACTGGTAATCCATCGAATTCGGCGGTAGGCCCCCTGGTCTCGCTTAATTATGGCTTGCGCCGTGCCTGGAAAAACACGCGAAGCCTTTAGTCCCGGCTGTTATGAACATCTATGGCAGTCGTCATTAGAAAGTCAGCGTCTAACATATTGATAGCTGGTTTAACTATAGAATTATGTTTTTCTCTGGGAAATCAGAGAGTTCAGATTCTGCAAATCTGGTCAGCCAAATCTGGTTATACCAGTGAGCATACCGTCGTGGGAGCTTAAGTAATTCTCCGGACGCCAGGTACAGGAAGGTCAAGAATCATTCTTTATCTCAGGGTTCCTATCTTGCCTCGGTTTGAAAATGGAATGGTGTATTGCTATGGACAGAGTTAAACATCAGGATATCCTGAAAACGTGTGTAAAGCGGAGCAGGTCCAGAGTTAGAGCACTCCTTGGGGTAAGAGTTAAGTTAAGTACCCTAATTACCTACGAAGACTCCAATAATTTAAAACATGTAAATAAATAAATATTCTCTTACAATCACACCAATTATTTAGTTCCAAGATAAGTATCATTAAGAACTTGTGTTATGGATAATAAATAACGGATAAACATACATAAACACTTTTTTTTTTGTAAATACATACTTAATATACATAGGAGAACAGCCAGACCAGAACAAATATTCATGTTCATGAACACAAAGATTTGTCCTGTGTGGGAATCGAACCCACGACCTCTCGAGTGAAGTGCAGGTATACTGACCTCTACGTCATATCGGTCGTCAAATCCCTGAGTTAATCAGTAACTCAGGGATTTAGTACTTATGTAAAACATTTGGTGACACGTGTTCTGAATTCTGAGCTTTAACTATTTAACATTTTCACAGGTTTTCATACCACCGTTACTCGTTAACAAGTACGCCGCCACCAGAACGGACTGTCATTGTCAAACTTAACAGACTATTATCACATTGTACTACATACCAAATGAGTTGACATAGTTAGAGATAGCCGTAATAACAGTTTAATTTGAACTTTATGTCTTAGCACTTAAAGTATGTAGACTGACACATAAGTGGCACACTTAACTGTAGTTTATTTGTGTAATGAGTAATCAAATATTGCTTGTGACGAACTTCACTACATACAATTCATACATCGATGACTTAGTTCACATTCGTGTTGATTACAACATAATATTCATAAAATTGTCAAAATATAAAGCTTTTTTTAATAGACAGATAGATGAAGGGCCGATATGGCTTGGATGACAGTATACCTGCATACTGCTCCTGAAGGTTCGGTTCCCAGTAAGTCTATCAATATATGAGCATAAAAAATGGTCGTGGTCTGGGTATTTTATTAAAAATAAATTTATATGTTTTTATTAAGAAAGAAGAACGAATCTTGTATTTCATTGCAGGAGTATTTGTTACTAGTAACATAAAGAGGCTATATAATATGTTACGCAGGGATAATATTGCATTTTAATTGTGAAAGATTTTTTAATATCAATTTTTTTTGAGTTAATACATTACGGACATCAAAAAATAAGAATAGTTCCTCTGTGTGATATAATAATCAGTCTTGTATTTTCTTTGTAAACTAACTTGTCAATCTATATGAAAATAAATATATTAAACCATTATCACAGGGAAAGAGTGACATGCCTTTAAGACGTAGAGCAGTGGAAATGTGGTCCAAAACACGTCTGGACGGATGGACGGACTTACCGACGGAAGGTGTCTCGGCACCTGGTCGCCGATGCGTGAAGCAAGGACGGCAACGCATCAGCGATCACTCCTCAAGTTACTGTTCGAGGGGATCGCGTTTCCTGGTTCTCAATCGAGAGCTTTTCATATATCTTTCAAATTAAATTAATTATAAATCGTAATTGAGTATCGCTCGTTTTTAGCGTTGGTCGTGAAAAAGGCTCCTATCTTACCTGAAGATGCCCTGTGTAAGGGCGAAACACTTGTCACGTTCTCGATTTTTCGCGAAATTAAAGTTGCTCGAGAATTGTTGCAGTTATTTTTAATTTATAACTAGCTTACAATGGATTTCCGCAATGTAACGCCTGAATCAATAAATTATTATTTCGTTAGTATAATATTGTGGTATAATCATCCGTTAGTAAGTTAAAAAGAAAATGCCTGCACTGCATAAACTAAGTAGTAAGCTATCATGGTTAATTTAATAATTAAAATACAGCTGAGTTTATTTACATTTATTTACAATATATATGTACCGTTTTGTTGAATAACTTTCTGCCATTTTGTGGGCAGAGACATTATCCCGTTACTGTAGAAACTTTGGGACTTCTGATCAAAAAAACGGGACAAATAGTTTTGGCAGTCCTCTCTTGAGGTCAACCTTACAGAACCTAAAGAATTCTGCAGAGACCGAAACAGGTGAAAATCTGAAGGCGCAAGGTCAGGGCTATATGGTGGATGCACTAGGACCTCCCAGTCGAACTCTCTTAATTTTTGCTGAGTGGCTAAAGATGTGTGTGGTCTAGCGTTATCGTGATGAAAGACCACACCCTTCCTGTTGATCAATTCCGGCCGTTTTCTCTCGACTGCTTCCTTTAATCTCATCAGTTGCTGGCAGTAAAGATCAGAATCGATGGTTTTGCCGGGCGGTAAAAGCTCATAATAAACAATGCCCTTCCAATCCCACCATACACACAGCATCACCTTATTTCGTGTTAGGCTAGGTTTGGCCACAGTCTGTGAAGCCTGGCCAACTTTCGACCACGACCTTTTTCGCACGTTCTTGTCGTACGTGATTCACTTTTCATCGCCAGTTATCAATCTCTTCAAAAACGGCTCGGTTTCATTACGTCTCAATAATGATTCGCAAATGAGTACACGGTTCATTAAGTTTCTTTGAGTGAGCTCGTGTGCTTATAACCAGCTTTCTTCAAATGGGTCAAAACTGTTTTGTGGTCAATTCCCAGTTCTTCAGCTACATCGTAACTACTAATATGCCGATCTTGCTCCACTCTTTCAAAAATGGCGTCCATTTTATTCGTAACAGGGCGACCAGAGCGAGGTGCATCTTTAACATCAAAATTTCCGGACTGAAAACGTTTGAACCAAATTTGTGCTACTCTTACTGACACTGCATCAGGTCCATAAACATCACAAATTTTTTTCACTGATTGAGTTGCATTTTTGCCTTTTTTATAATAAAATTTTAAAATGTATCGAATTTCTTCATTAGATTCACTCATTTTTACGGAGAGAAAAACAAATGAAAAATAGCGGGAAACAACTTTTTTTTATTTTTTTCTTTTCTTTATAATGGAACCTTTTTAATGTTACCATGTTACCAGCCAGACACAAATAGTACAGTCGAAAAAAATTTTATAATAAGTTTATACCTACGTTATGCAAAAATACTTTTTCCCCGACCTAATATATATAAAAAAATGGACCGGATATGTACGCGGGTAGTTTTTTAACAACTGCACTAAATTGAGTTATTTTTTGTTTTATGTATTCGTTATTGTTATTATTTTCATTATATTTTGTGGTTTGTTTTTGGTTGCAGTTTAATTTGTGCTTGTTTTCTGTTTCGTTTTTGCTAAAGTGTTAATTTTATTTCTAACTATGGTAATTTCTGTTTTTTTTACTCGGTCGCTACTATTTTGCGAACCCAATGAAACGGGGGGGGGGGGGCTGAAAACCAGTGCTGAGATCACTCCAGTTGCTTTTAGGATTATTACTATTTTTAATTTTGTCATGTTTATGTATCCCTTATAAGCAACAAATGTTTTTTTTTATTTTTCGTTATTGTTAGGACAAAGTTTGCATGTAATATTAATATATTGAATTTTACAAAGTTGTTATTATTAAAGTGAAAATGAATAACGATACGGCGTTCGCCGGGATACCTAGTTAGTAACAATAATATTTTCTGATGTTTCACACAGCGGCACCTTCGCCCCAGACAGAACGAAGCAGTGTTTGTTTACGTAAAAACCTAAAAAAATATACTTTGTCTTTAAAATCAACAGGATCCTTTAGATTCGTCAAAGTTTTACTTTACAAACAATATGAAAATTCGATTTTTTTAACAACAATAAATAGATAAATAAATAATAATAATAAATATTTCTGACAATTACACCAATTATTTAGTTCCGAGACAAGTATCATTAAGAACATGTGTTATGAATACTAAATAACGGATAAACATACATAAATACTTCTTTTTTTTGTAAATACGTACTTAATATACATAGAAAAACACCCAGACCAGAACAAATATTCATATTTATACACACAAATATTTGTCCTGTGTGGGAATCGAACCCACGACCTCAGGAGTGGAATGCGGGTATACTCGCCACCACGCCATTTCGGTCGTCTGAACAATAAAAATAAATTGAGCTGTACCATAATCAAGAAATTAATAAACTTACTTACGTAACTGCCTTTGTAAATACATTCTAACGATACTATAAAAATATTTTATATCATTACAGTATCGATGACGATAACGACAATGACGATAGGTCTTATTACATGGGATGGGATAATTCCTAAGACTACTTAAAACGTAATTTTCAGCGAACATTCCTTTACTCCTGTGTTCTCTCCTGACCACCCAGCATCACAGTTTAAAGTAATAGATTCCTTCTTCATTCCCTTAACGACAAAACCTAATCACTTATTGATGATAATGATCAAAGGCGGGTATTTTGAGAAAGCGAGTGTTCTTGCAACTTTTTGCGCAGTAGTTTGCAAGAAATGATTCAAGCGGAAGCAGGTCTGATATATTCTTACATACAATTACAATCACGCCTGTTTTCCCGAAGGGTTAGGAAGAGGCATTATTATAAGCCCACATTATGCGAAATACATTGTTGGTCCTACGTAATGCCGGTTGCCACGGCATCTTTTATTTAGTACATTTAGTTTACTTAGTTTAGTACATTCAATAATTAATGACAGTCATGCCATTTCTATGTTTAATGAGCCTAATTAGTGTCACTAAAGCACAAAACAGTTATTTTAACAATGGGAAGTATTGGAGGCGCCTCGACTTGGCACTAGTAAGAAAGTGCCACAAAAAGTCCATCAATAGAATTGATTTCACATAGCAATTATTTTACAATCCGTAGGTATTTCTTTTGAGAAGATCTTAGATCAGTAGACTAGTTGGTTGGAAGGGAACTAGGTCTGGACACACCAAATCTTAAAATCTAATCTAAACTAATGTTATACTCTTACAGTGTGAAGTAGAAACTTCTCTACTAAAGACTTGCCTTTAAATTGTAATTAACAATCAAACGGAAGCTGTTTCCATAGGGATACTTTTTTAGTAATGATAAAAATGCTTGGGATTAAACTGGACACACCAAATCGCACCTTTCTCTGCTTTTCCTTAAGAAGTAGAAGTGACATGAATTTCTCTTTCTTTCTTAAGTATTAGCTGTTGGTAGTTTTACGAACAAGCGGTAATCTTAATTATATATATTTTTTGACTGTAATAGATTTTACATATTTTGAAAAAGCCGAGAAAGTTTCTTGAGGCTTTCTTCTCAATTTCGTTGCCTTTTGGAAGCCTCGTTAGAGTCACCGACAGACTGGCTTACTGAGGGACAATCCCCTCCTCATCTTTAGATTCACGACAGGCTGACTGACAAATCCTCCGGTTAGAGTCACCGACAGACTGACAAATCTAGAGGGAAAACCCCCAAAAGACAGATTAACTAACAAACCTTGACAAATTATGAGAAAGAATCAGTTTTTCTTTTATTTCTCTCTATTTCTTGCTTATAGTGCCGCCCATTTCTCTTTCATTGTTGTTAAAACAATTTTGTTTGTAAAAATTTGACGAATCTAAATGATCCTGTTGATCTTGAAGACACTAAATATTTTTTTATTCTAGTGTTTAGTCCTGTAAGCCCAATACAAAAATATTAAACCGAGTAGGTACAGAGCTTAAAAAAACGTGAGTGATTGTCCGTAATGAGACAGGGTTGACTGGCGGGGAGGTTCAGCCCTCGCCCCCCACCCCCCGACAGGTCTCCACCTTGGCGTGGTGGGGGGGCTGAGTACCACACAGCGGTTGGCAACTCGCCCTTAGTACTGACTACCGGGGGGGAATCTAAGAGGGACCTATGGAGAGCGCAGCGGGCGAGCTAGGAGTACCCTTCAAGCAGCGCCAGGAGGGTCTTGAGGGCAGTGGGGGCAGGGGGTCCCTGCTGTCTAATCATGGACCCTCCGAGAAGTCGGCCACACACGCTATGGCCGCACAAGGAGGTGGGAGGGGCGCGTCTACTGCGCCTCTCTGAGGAGGTCCTCCCGGTTTTGGTCCCGGGACGTTGGTCGCAAGCAGGGTGTCAGAAGCTGCAACCCAGGTACTGGCCCCCGCCTTTTTCTCAACAAGCGGCGAGCGTCTTCGGAAGATTTTTAGTGAGTGTTACTGCTGGCTGTCGCGTCTGCCGGTGGTGAGTCCCACACCCCCTGTCGGTCCCCTTTGGCCGGAAGGCAGTGCGTAAAAGCATTTTGTTACCGTTAAAAAAAACTTTGTTCAGCAGTGGAGGGCATATGCTGATTGATTTCGATTAATGAAGCTAGGTGCCAAATGAAAGTGCCTTAGTTGTCTAATATCTTCTTCTTTAATTTACAATTGCATCTAACCATCACTTGAAGAAGTTGTGATGACAGTAGCGTCATCAAATTCAAATTCATATTCATTTATTCAAGTTTGGCTCAAAAGATCTCTTATGAACGTCAAAACTTAAAAACTAGCGCGCCCATTCACTGCGGGCGGGAGTATGATCGTAAAAGAACGGGCAAGAAAATCGTCAAGGTTAGTTTTTTCTCCCGCCAGTTACAAGAAATCTATCATCATCTATTTCTATAACAGACACTCTGTACTGGGTACAAATACTAGTACAATTATGGCAAGGCCCATTTAAAGTTTATTGTTCCAAATAACTTCTGCGTACAGCTGTGGTATTAATTTCAGTTTTAAATATAGATTGAGCGTATCGCGTTACATTGGCGAACACAAGTCAGTGTGTTTTGTGGTTTTCGATTAGTTGAGTTGGAACTATTGTTTTAAAGGTATGGAGTAATCATTATGTTCTTGGGTGGAGACCGGGAAGAGCAAACGTTGTTATAGGCCCTTTTAAAATAGGTGGGTGTCGTTAGGACGCATTGAGACTCGGTCAAGCAGCGCCAGGAGGGTCTTGGGTCTTGAGGGCAGTGGGGGCAGGGGGTCCCTGCTGTCTAATCATGGACCCTCCGAGAAGTCGGCCACACACGCTATTGTTGTTAACGTTGTTATAGGCCCTTTTAAAATAGGTGGGTGTCGTTAGGACGCGTTGAGACTCGGTATATCAGGGCACCTTGGTCTACTGTAGAGCGCCTTAAGACTACGTGTAATGTAGGAGTCTCCTATACTAGATCTAGTGTAGACTGCCATCAAAATAAAATATACTTTATTGTCTTTAAGATCAACATGATCATTTAGATTCGTCAAACATTTACACAAAATGGAAATTCCATATATTTTTTTAACAGCAATGAAAGAAATATGAGCGGTAACGTAATAAAGGAGTAAAAGCAAATGGGTTCTTTGTCAGAATCTGTCAGTTTATCTGTTTGTTGTGGTTTTCTCAAGATTTGTCAGTCTGTATCTGTCAGTCAGCCTGTCGTGATTCTAAAGGAGGGAGGGGATTGTTCGTCAGTCAGTAAGTCTGCCGGTGACTCTAACGAGGCTTCCAAAAGGCAACGAGATTGAGAAGAATGCCTCAAGAAACTCATCTCGGCTTTTTTCAAATTATGTCTTAAGATCTAATACAATTAAAGAAATAAATAAATTACCGCTGTTCTTAAAACTAACAAAGTCTAATATCTAAAGATCATATCTCATCTAGTCTTAACAGCTTAAACGCCCAGCCGAAAATACTAGTTTGCTCTATGGGCCATGGCAGCCACCATATGTCCGACAACCCTTTTGTTATTTTTCAATAAGCCCATTGATAAAACAAACTGGCAGATAAACGGTGTCTGCCATGGCGTTTAACGTGTTAAGAAAGAAAGGAGCAATTCGTGTCACTTCCAGGCAGACTTATCGTTCATAAAATCATCATAACTAAGAATGCTGTAATCGCAAAATGGCGGTTACGTGATAAACACAAAAAACTAAGTTAAAATTAAGCAAATACGGCGAAAATCATAACATAAAAAGCATACTTCGAGTGAAATTTTTCATGAAAATATATTCTTTCATGTACATAAACCTCTTGGGATGCCATTTCTGGAAAAAAGTGAAAATCTCAAAAATATCTGCATTTTTTTGCTATCAGGGCATTAGAGCGCCTCCGGACTAGGTCTAGTGTAGAACGCCTCCAGACTAGGTCTAGTGTAGAGTGCCTTCAATCTAGGTCTAGTGTAGAGCGCCTTCAAACTTGGTTCAGCGTAGAGCGCCTCCAGATTTGGTATAAAGTAGAGCGCCTTTAATCGAAGTATAGTGTAAAGCGCTTTCAGACTAAGTCTGGTGTAGAGCGCTTCCAGCCTAGGTCTCGTGTAGAGGGCCTTCAGACCAGGTGTAATGTAGAAGGCTCCAATACTAGGTATTGTATAGAGCGCCTTCAATCTAGGTCTAGTGTAGAGCGACTCCAGACTAGGTCTAGTGTAGAGCGCCTCCAGACTAGGTCTAGTGTAGAGCGACTCCAGACTAGGTCTAGTGTGGAGCGCCTTCAGACTAATTGATTGTAGTTTAAACTAGGTTAAACATTTACACTAATTGTAGTTTGGAGCGACTTTAGATTTGATGGATCCGACTGAATGAACGGTAGCCGAACAATTATGGCGGAATAATCAGGATTAGTCATTGTACTGGACAGCCTTAGTTTAATTTGAAGCCTTATGTAAATTTGGAATGTCAAAAAAAATTGTTCTAGAATAGTTTATGAGATAATAGTGTGCATCCTATGCTAAGCAAATAGTTAATGGGCCCAAACAAGGCCAGAACACGTTTTGTTACGAAGGTCATACTCGGAATTGTTAATAAAAAAATGTATTAATGGCATAATTTCTAAACAGGTTATATAATTCTTAAAGGTTTATGTTATTTCAATTGTAACTTACTGCAGATTTAGTATAAGTAATTGTCGAATATTAGAATATAATTATTGCATGCTGTGCTTATGACTAGTAAATTTAAAGTACGCTAGTAAATTAAAAGTAGGCAATTTAAAGTACGTGTTATAAATTAAGCTCACACAAATGTATGTAACTAATTGTACCCAGTTTTATAAGCCAAATAAAAAAAGAATAAAAAAAATATCGTTTTGCCAAAGCCTAGTAGTAAATTTCAAACGAAATATATTAGCGGTACCCATTAAAACACATTTCTATGCATAAGTGGTGTTTAGTCGCTTGCTCTACATATCTCACTTATTTATTAAAAAACAGTCTTATAAAAACCTTTACATACAATTAAAGTAAAAGTAAAGTAAAAAAATTATTTATTTCATAAACTATTATACATAGTACTTGAAAACGTCATGATTACAAATGAAAAAAAAATACAATCGAAATAATATTACACTAAATCACGAAGCTTAGATTCACTTACATGCAAAAAAACAATTTAAAAACAAAAAATAATTAAGTGTAAGTGAATCTAAGTGCCAGTTCCGAGCCACCGCTCTGTAAGAAGAACTGGCAAGAAACTCACAGGCTATGCTCTTTTAAATATGTCCATTAGTTTGGTACTAGAATTACAATCTTCATTTGTCTGTGAAGCTATACAATGCAATATAACATAACCTTAACAATATTTATTTTTTCAAGTCATTCATATTAGAATAGCCTGTTTGAAACGGCAGTTTAATCCCAAGCATTTTTATCTGCCATATAGTCTTTAACAGAATAGTATCCCTTTGAAGACAGCTTGTGTTTTATGGTTAATTTAAATTTATTTAGGCTCAATTGCTGTATGTTGCTTGGGATTTTATTGTAGAATCGTACACATTGACCTTTAAAAGATTTGTTTATCTTTTGGAGCCTAGTGGCAGGTACAACTAATTTATGCTTATTCCTTGTGTTTAGGTTATGTATACAGCTTTTCTTACTAAATTGATCAGTATTCTTATGTACATAAACCAGGTTATCATAAATGAATTGACCGGCCACTGTCAAAATACCAATTTCTTTAAACTTTTCCCTTAGTGAATGTCCACACGGGAGATTATAAATTGCTCGAATAGCCCTCTTCTGCAGCACAAAGATAGTTTGAATGTCTGCGGCACAACCCCACAGAAGAATACCATAGGACATAACACTATGGAAATAGCTATGATAAACTAGCCTAGCTGTTACAACGTCTGTTAATTGGCGAATTTTCTTTACCGCGAATGCTGCAGAGCTAAGTCTACTCGACAATTCACCAATATGTGGGCCCCACTGTAGCTTAGAGTCTAAAGTAATCCCTAAAAACTTGGTAGTATCCACAAGGGTCAACTCATCCTCCTTTACCATAATAGTAGAGTTTGCCTGTCTGACGTTAGGCATCACGAATTTAATACATTTCGTTTTAGCCCCATTTAATAGCAAATTGTTAACGTCAAACCAGTGCACCACCTTCGAGATCGCACTGTTTACTTCGTCTAAATTCTGATTTCGTTTTAACTTAAACAATAATGATGTATCATCAGCAAACAAAACTATCTCGTGGTTTTCTTTAATAAAATATGGCAAGTCATTAATATAAATCAAAAACAAAAACGGACCGAGAATCGAGCCCTGCGGTACCCCCATTTTTACAACAGACCCCTGAGATCGCTTTCCATTAACCTCAACCCTTTGAATCCTATCACTTAGATATGAAGTGAGAAGATCCAATGCGGAGTTTCTTATTCCGTAATATTCTAATTTTTTTATCAATGCTTCATGAGGAACACAGTCAAAAGCTTTGGACAGATCGCAAAAAATACCTAAAGCGTCCAAAGAATTTTCCCAAGCATCAAATATATAATATAAGATTATTAAGTATAACCTATACTTGATTCACTTCGCCTTGAGACAAAATGTAAACTAATAACAAAAAAGGTTTTTTAATGTGTCACTTATAACTGTAAATTATAAAATTAGCCAAAATAATAAACGAAGTAGCCAAATATTGATAAAACAATATAGGTTTTATTGTTTGGAATTGAAAATCAGAATTTAATTATTAAAATATCGAATTTAAATGTGCAACATTTCTATATTTATTTTTATAAAAATAAAATTAATTAATTTTAAAAATTATATATAAAATAACCTTAAAATATAGCGATTCCCAAAGTTGGAACTTATTATAATACCATTAAATGAAAAGTACGGCTAGTACAAACGTTTTACAGCGAAATGTATCATTTTATTATATGTTGGGTTATATCCGCCATTTTCACTCTCTGTTAACTGTCAGCTTTCTTTCTTTACCCTTTGTGTGAAGCCTACATGAATTGTCAATTATTTTCCAAAAAGTCCAGCCATTTCAGAGATCAGCCGGAAAACAGACATATTTGCAAAATATATTATTTTGGTATATACATTCACGCCTGTTTCCCTGATATTATACGCCCACACTTCGCCAATTACATTGTTGGTCCCACGTAATAGGTGCAACAAGATTCCACTTGCAGGTAAGGTTTAGTTGGTAGAATCCCTATACACCCTATTCTTGGCATATGTGGAATCTATATGCTATTAGTAAAAAGCGGTTATTTTAATATTATAAACAGACACAAAAAAATATTTATCTGTTAGTAAAATAAGTACCATAACAATAAAATATGCACAGATATTCATTAGACCTCCTTAATTCTTAATTATTTTATATGGTTTCCATAAAGATATATTAAAAAGTGAAGTATTCATACTCCTTTCCATAGTTTGATACCTCAACTTGCAAGATGGACAGATGACCTGACAAACGTTACTCTCATTAGATGCAGGCCATTTACAATTGGTCAAATTTAATGTTTATGGAGCCTATGTCAAGCAGTGGACGGTCTTGGGCTGATGACAATAATTAATAAATTATATCAAAGGAGCGAGGCCATTAGGAAATCACCATCAGCTAATAATCATCTAGATCATTCCCAGTGAAGCAAAATCACAAAAGTTAATGTTATTCTGAGAAGGACTTTAAATAAAAATAATAATCTTTTACCAAAAATAAAATATTCTTATAAAAGTTTTGCCATAAATATCACATTTTTTGTTCAACCAGCTAACATTAATATTATACCTAATAAATTATTGTAAAAACACCTAGTCCCTGAAGTCCTGCTTTACAATGTATGAGCAGGAGAAACTAGCCAGTTAAAAGGACAGTTTTTATAGACTGACTGTCAAGTAATCGCTAAAGGAAACCTAATAACAACCGGATAAGGCCTTGAAATACTTTTACATTAGTCCACCCCCCCCTGTCCCCCACAACTGTGGTAATAAGTTATAATTTCATTTTTAAGTGGAAATAACAAGATTTCAGAGTTTAATCTGTATGGCCTCTACCATAACAGGATTAAATAGCACAACAAACTATAGTTTAAAAATTGGTTGAAATTAACTGAAATGTAAAAAACAGGATATGCTAGGGTTCTCGTAATTAATATATAAATAAATAAATATTTCTGACACTGACACCAATTATTTAGTTCCAAGATAAGTATCATTAAGAACTTGTGTTATGGATACTAAATAACGGATAAACATACTTAAATACTTTTTTTTTGTACATACATACTTAATATACATAGAAAAACACCCAGACCAGAACAAATATACATATTTATACACACAAATATTTGTCCTGTGTGGGAATCGAACCCACAACCTCAGGAGTGGATAGCAGGTATACTCGCCACCATGCCATATCAGTCATCAAAATTATATAATTTATTATATAATCAAAGCAAAGTAAATATTTACTTAGAGTAAATATTCATATTTGCAGACATCATTTTTAAGAGGTTTTATTCATATAACCCAATAACACATAATATTCATTTTATTATTACAAACCTATGCTGTTCAGGGCTAAGCAAGTAATAAGGCCTCCTAGGCTCATAATTATATTAAAAACAAAGCACCTATTTAGAAGATCTGATGGGATAAAGAAACTAATAAATAAATATTCTCTTACAATCACACCAATTATTTAGTTCCAAGACAAGTATCAATAATAACTTGTGTTATGGATATTACCTATATTGAGGGTTCTGTGCTCAAACCCGATAAGTGACAAAATTTGCGTTTTTGGGCTTAAAACAGTACTTAAAAGAATTTATCGGTTAATTAAAAAAAAAAACTTAAAAGGGGTACTTATTGGATTATGAAGTCCTCAGTTTTCAGTCTTCTTTTCTAAAATCGACTTATTTGATAATATCACAAGAAAAAGCGGCAGAAATTATGTATCTGATGTTGTCACTTATCGGGTTTGAGCACGGAACCCTCGATATATATCAAGGGTGTGTGGGGATCCTACCAAAACCTAAGGAGCCAAACTAACCACACCTGCAAGTGGTGCACCTGCCAATTAACGGACAAGGCTCTGGCAAATACAAGCAGCAATAGGCTCGCCATCTTTGACGCGGGACTGACTATATAATTAGCGTCGAGTGGGCTTGTAATATGCCTCTGCCTACCCCTTGTGGGAAACAGGCGTGAATGTATGTATACATTTTTTAAACTAATTTCTCTCAAGGCTGTATGTCATGAGAGTAGTATGGTCAGAAAAAATAAGGCAAATCCATTTTTGAACTTTTAAAAAGTAAAGATTTTAGAAGTTATGGATTATGAACATAAACAAGTATTTTTGAATATTGTTTAATGGATGTAAATTTACGGGTTTCATAAAATGGCGGAACATGGTCCATTTCACTTAAGTCATAAGTAACATGATAATATCAAAACTGTTTTCTTTAAGTGGAGGTTACTTTATATACTTACCTACAAAAAAAAGATAAAATTGTACACACACTTGATGTATAGATTATAATGTATAAAGAGGCAACTAGTTAAGAAACCAATTCAAAATTTGGCACTCTAATTTTGAATACTATGCAAAATATTATCACTTCTCAGAAAATAATTTTCAGATTTTATAAATTTAGGTACAGGGTTTAAAAACTAGGTACCTACTACATATACCCAATTAATGTCCTACTTCTGAGCATGGGCTTATCTTCATAAACCAAGGTGAGATATTCAGGGCATACACCTCAATGAGCTTGTACGGAAGACCAGCGCCGCGGGGCCATAATGACCCCTCGGCATATGCTGAGTATAAGCCTTTTCGGTGAGTTATTCCGGTCGGATCCCCTGATCTGATCCCCTGTTGTTTATTATAGTATTTTAATTCCTGTCTGATCCACTATTAACTTTGTCATTCCGGTCTGATCCCGTTACTCTTTTTTGACAGGTAAGTACAGTCAAGAGAAAAGCAGTTGTTCATGTAAAAATATTTGTTTTATTTGTTTAAAATCATCACAGGCAATCAGAAAATTAGTCTTTTTATTTAGACAACTACACCTTAACTATAAAAAATATTTGACCATATTAATTAAATAACAAAAACAGAACTTAAAATTACTATATAAAATAGTATTTTTACTTGGACAATCCTTAATATTAATAAAATATTTTGACCATCTTAATTAAATAACAAAAATAAAACTTAAAATTAGTATTTAAAATCATCACAGATAATCAGACATTTGGTCTTTCTATTTGGACAAACCTTAATAATTTAAAAGGATTTTGACCATCTTAATTAAATAACAAAACAGAACTTAAAATTACGATATAAAATCATCACAGACAATCAGAATTTTGGTCTTTCTATTTGGATAGATAACAAAAACATAAACACAAGTTCTAGAGCTTAATCAAATTTGAGAGTTAAATGAATGACATGACAAATTAAATAAAAGTAATCGTTTTTGAATAATAAAAGATTTCGACGAGATAAATCGAATACCAAAAAAACATAATTGTGTCTTTTAATTTGGACCAATCACTTACAGTCTTAACTTTTCTAAACAGTGACCAACTGTTATTTTTCCAGTGAGAAGTTGGTCAGTTACATGTTGGTACCACTTATCGACTACGATTTCTTTTGCTAGCCGTCGTTTTAGGTTTGGCATTTCAACACTATTAGTATTCACTATTTGCAACTTTGCATCCTCTTTTAAAGTTTTCAAAAGCTGATATAAATTTGGGTTTCTTGGCAGACTGCTGTTGAGCTTTTTATGCCAGGATTCCACAGCATTGGTTGTGCGATGGCGTTGATTATAGGCACACCAAGTATCGACAAAACTTTCATCTTCCAGCCATTGTGTTACCATGTAATCGTTGAATGCTTGTATTTCTTTAGACTCCGGACTGTCTTCCATTACGTAGCACCAGCCATCTGAGATATATTTTCTAGGTAGCAGTGGCAATAAGGCTGATAGCGCTACGTGTTTGCGAAATCGCTTGTTTTTTGTCAAATTCAACGCTTTAGCTCTCTTCCATACATTATGAGAAAAATGAAAGTAGCATCCTTTTACTTCAACTGAGGGGAAAATAGTTGAAATGGCATTCATAGCTGCTTGTTCGAAATCAGTCATATATTTCAGTGGCTTCCATTCTGGAATATATTCCTTTAATAACTGGAATAGTGTTATATAGATTTCTTCATTTTTTCTATTCAATAAAGCATATAATAAAGGTACTATTCGTGTGTGCTCTTCATCACTCCCAAGGTCCCCATGGATAGTGTAAAGTTGAACGAATGGTGTTGGGCAACAATCAAAAGTTCCATCACTTAAATAAAATTGTATGAGTCGTATATCTTTCAGAACATTTTTATCTGCAAAAATTATTATTCGGAAATCAGAGGTCTCGTCATAATGATTGACCAACACAAAATCTTCAAAAATAGAAGGAATTTCTACTTCCTGGGCATTTTTACACTGTATCTTCGATATACCGGCTTGTTTATTTCTAGCATATACGCAGTTTCTATGTTTGTAAACGACGGAAGCTTCTTTATTAGGTCTAAGCCGGCATCACTGAATTCCGCTTTAAAGTTGTTGTAAATATTCGGGATTGGTGAAAAAGAGGATGATAATACTTTTTCTCGGCAATTGTGTAACTTCTGTGCCATTATATTATCCACTTCATTGGGCTCGCATTGATGATGTTTCTCATTACTAATGTTGTTACCCTAAAACAACATAACAGGTATTTAGATCTTTACACTCATTGCTTGATAACTAAAAGACTGCATAAATAACATAAAACGTAATAAATACTTGAATGTTAAGAGACCCGGTGCAATTTTTTCTTCGCCAGTTGACACATCGCCATAGGCTCCATCCATTTTTATACTGTTTCTTCTTTGTGTAGGTACTGGTAACCAGCCCTTAGTAAAACTATGCCTCCATTTCTATTTATATATATTAAATTATCAGAATTTTGAGAGGATGATGCCGGCTTACTACCATCCTCATACATTCTGGAACGGATAGAAATAGAATGTGAATATTTATTATAAGAAAAATTCTGTAAACCTTCTGGTCTCTACATTAGAGGTTTACAGTATTCTTATACCCTACTCTTAGGGTTAAGACCGGATAATTCAAATAACTACAAAATTTAGCAGTGCAGGGTCGGTGTGAGAGAATGTAATGATAACAAGGAACGTACGTTGGAAAAATATATAATTATTATTTAACTTGAATTTGTGTGCCTACACTTCATGATATTTTTCTTCACTGGCAACATTACACGGGACGCCATTTTGTTTTCCTGTTCGCTTTAGTCCGTTATTTACTCACTTCAAATTTGTTTTGTAGATATTTTTTTTCATTTATATGTCCCACTTTTAACTAGCTAATTAACATGAATATTATGATAAGTTACCATAAGAGAACTTGAGTACCTACTTTTAGTTTTATGAAGGGTGAATTCGGATTTACAATTTGTTTTTTTTTAATCAGATTGGGGTTTTTTCCGCCATGGTTAGAGGAATAGAAAATAAATTTGCTACTCTTTAAAACGTTTATGATCGAATCAAAACCTAATATGAGGCCTATATCTACGTAGCATTAAATAGAATTTAGAAAGTAATCAAAAATAGAATTTAGCAAGATGTGTCACAGTCAAGTCCGGTCTCTTAACTATCTTACCAAATACATCTACTTATTTAATGTGACACAAAACAACAACCATTGTGTTAAGAAAAATATAAAATTATCAACATTTAAACCAAGTCTTCTTTTCATAGTTTCACAGATTGTTTAGTTTGGCTAACGTAAGAAAAGCAGATAAAAAAATAATTATAACATCATTCAAAGTCATCCAAAAATAAAATACCTATCTATTATTAATAAATACTTACTTTTCCGGAATAACACTTTTACTTGACTTGCACAGAGCACAATTTAGATATCGACTAACACTGTTACACATTGATAACCCTTTCCTCGTAGTCAACAAAACTTCACTCGTCACTGATTGGCTACTTTGGAATCATTAGACAATAGCCGAGACGATAACAATGTAGAACAATACACACCCATATTTTTGCAGGTAAAAAAATATTAAAAAGGGTACATACCGGGCGCGGTGACTTAGCCAAGACGAAAATGTAGAGTCGTTGTTTCTCAATGTAACACGTTTCTAATACAATATTAAGTATTACGAGCATATGTATTTCAATAAACCCTGTATGCATATTTTGTTGCTGACTGTCCCAAAAATCTGTTAATAGATAACTAGTGTATTCGAACGGAATAAAATGATTAAATTTATTTGTGATACCCTGCACGGTGAATCAGACCGGAATAAAAAATATTATAAAATAATACTGATCCCCCAGGGTATCAAATACGGGGTATCCGACCGGAATAACTCTTTTCGGTGCCACATGTGTTTATTAATTTTTATTTTTGTTAACCAATGTATCATGTGTCACAGAATAAATTTCTTTCTTTCAATGGCACTGGATGGGCGTAGAATTATAAAAATCGTGTGTTGTACTGTTAGCATTTTATAAACTGTGTAACATTGCCTTTAACTTGGCTTAAGAACTATCAATGTATAGAATATAATTGGGGCTAGGTTTAATGTGCCTTTAAGAAAAATGTAAGCAGTAATGATCTCTAAAAGCTCCACATAGGTAATAAATAAAATAATAATAATAGGTAAAATTTTCTTTCCATACATACTACATAAAATTATTTATCATTATCTAGATATTATTGGGATTGAACTTGAGTACCTACTTAGTATAAATATACTATATTATGTTTGACTACAGTAAATAGCACTGTACTAAAAGGAACATTACTGAATGTTCCACAACGAGTACAACATAGGGAAATATTGAGATTAACACTTAGTTCCTTAACATTTAACGAATCATTCTTGAATGAAAAATTGTAGTAAAGTTGATAAAAAAGTAATTTTGTAGTGAGACTCACAATAACCTTGTATAGTCTAATATGAAGTATAATTATAGCTGTAAGTATACAGTGCATATGTAATAAGATATACTTTAAACAGAAATTGTTAAAATTTTTGAGAAACTTATGAAATATAAAGTTAAAGCAAAATTACAATAAAAACTTACCTCATCCTTGATTTGCAAATCTTCAAAACTTTTGCTGTGATGCCCCTTGGTAGAGTTTAGTGTTCCATATTGACTCTTCTTCAGCGTAGAGTCATCACTGAACGGTTCGTCATAAATATGTTCTTTTTCAACATAAAACTCAGCAGACGTACTCTCCTTACATTTACAGTTTAAATGACATTTAAACCTGTCATGTTTCTCATCATTACTTTTACATTTCAGACATTTATCTGGAGCATTTTCAGCAAAAAATGTGCTAAAAGGCTTTATATTGTCTGATGAACTGTTCACATCACATGAACAAGATTGTAACAGTGAGTTTGGTCGGGAATTCAGTCTTGTATATGGCAAGCTTGCTGTGGAATTCGTTAAGGCTGCACAGTTTAATGAATTCAAGCAGTTGGTTAAGGATTCGGACATGTTCTGGTTCGGCAATAGGGTCCTGTGAGCTATATCAAGTATTTCTGTACATAAATAGTGGACTTCTTTGGGTTTTTTTACACTCATATCTGTTTCGGCGATGTCATAAATGTTTTTATTCTGAGATTCACGCTTGTGTAGGACTTGTTCTAGTTTTTCAAGCATTTTTCTGGCATCTTTCTTTTGATTTTCCGTACTTTCCAGTATTGGTAGTGCAAAGCTACGTGGTGGTTTCTTCGGAGGAGGACCAGGGGGTAGTGGTTGTTTTAAAGCCTTTTTTAAAGTATCTGTAAGAATTAAATGAGGATTTTTACGCTCTAACCGCATAGTTTCACTAGATGCACATAAGTCGTTCATGACTTCCAAGTTAGTGTTTGCTGGTAGGACTTCAGGCTCTGGTTTCTCAAATTGAGACATGAGCTTTTTTATTTTAGTCTCTTTAGCCTTGTCTTCATCTAAGTTTTCAGTTTCAGAGCTGACACCACTATCAGTCATCACATCCTGTTTTTCGTCACTCTTTTTGGCCTTTATTACTTTAGCGTATTGGTCCAATATATGTTTAGGTACATCTTTGTCAGGTATGGAGTCGACTGGAGTGAGATCTACCACCTCATCAACCATAACCTCCTTTTTAACCACAAATTTCTCTTTCCTCATTTGATCTTCCAATATATTGCCGAGTTGTTTCAGTCTTTCTTTGCTAAGTTTCTTTTCAGCCATTTTTGGCATAAACTCAGATGCTTCAGGTCTACCGTGGCAACTACCATGTCTTTTAGGGCTAGGATTCATTTTTTGAGTCTTATCACAGCGGAATGCATGGCTTCTATGCAGCTTTTTACCAGGATCACTGGTTTGACGAATTAGTGACTTTTTAGGCTCACTCATACACCTCTTAGCCTCAATTTTGCTGTACAAATAGCTGTTATTAGGTTCAGGTGACTGCGGGCTACATTCTGACTCATTGTCGTTTTCCTGTGTTTGACTATAATCGATTTCTTTGATAAACACTTCACTATTATCCTCACCACCACTGGCTGGCTGTTTATTCAGCTGCTTGATGCTATGTCTCGGTATTAGGCGATCGTTCTCGCTATTCAAGTTTTCGAACTTACTTTTTATTGCCTGCACTCTGTTCTTGGTTTGCGATATCATTATTTTGAGCACATTTTTGAACACACTATCCGAGCACAATTTTTTTTTGTTATATTTTCACATGGACGGTTTTTTACAACAAAGTAACACTAAAATGTACTTCGAGAAACTATTGCATTTATCACAATACTGTTCATTAATGTCCGATTAGACAGTGTTCAATCGAAACTTTGCGAAACAGCAAAATTTCAACACAAAAACAAACGGCGGACGGGCTAACTAAGTCACAGTTTGTTTTTTTCTTGAACACAGGAAACGGCAAATTATGTTTTTTATACACTTTCAACCAATAAACGCGTAAATGGCACTTAACTTACACTGGGCAAGAAGCGGGACGTGAAAATTATTACTTTATTTTTAATAATCTCACGAATAAAAACTATTTCCTAACTTAATTCGCTGTCATCACAAAAGTTTTGTTTCGTGTCGGTTGGGTTCGTACTTCGCAGGGCATGGCACTGACTGGGTTGCCAATAATTAATTCTAAGTCTCCCATATTAATAAACAACTTTTATGTCAGAAATGACTTAAGAAAAAGTTATAGGTATAATTGTGTAATTCATACTCATATAAAACCAATAAATTAGTAAAAAGTTATAAGGTATTTCAAATTCAAATTTCATTTATATTTATTTCATAAACTATTACATAGCACTTGAAAACGTCAAAATGCAAGAAAAAAACAATGAAAATAGGACAATACTAGAACCACGAAGCTTAGATTCACGTAGAATTCTGACGAAGAAAACATTTTTTAATATTTCTTGAATAAGGTACCGCTCATATCTCATTGTTGTTATGTATTCTCCTTTTGTCTTTAAAAATTTGACGCATCTAAAAAGAAATGATCTTATTGATTTTAAAGACAATAAACTATATATATTATTTTTTTATTAAAACAAAACAATTAAAAATACAAAAAATGTTTAAGTGTAAGTGAAACTAAGTGCCAGTTCCAAGGCACCGCTCTGTAAGGAGACGGGCAAGAAACACACAGGCAATGTCCTTTTAAATTATCAAGTGGTTATGTACTCAAATTACAATCTTCATTTTTCTGTGACGCTAAACAATGCAATAGAATATAACATTAACAATATTCATGTTTAGGTCATTCATATTAGAATAGCATGCATTAGGCTGAATGTGAAATATGAAACGTCAGTTTAATCCCAAGCATTTTTATTTTTATCATTACTAAAAAAGTATCCCTATGAAAACAGCTTCCGTTTGATTGTTAATTATAATTTATTTTGTACGTACGTAACCACAGGCAAGTCTGTAGTAGAGAAGCATCTACTTCACACTGTAAGAGTATAACATTAGAGCAGGCCCACCATAGATCGCACCTTGTGAATTGCATCTTCTGTTTAGGATCCTACATGTATAATAAATTATTCATAATTCCAAAGTAAAGATTTTAAGTTCATACGAAAGATACGTTTTGTGTTGTCTATTTTTAATTTGACGCATAGTTTCAACTATCGTAGCAATTTCATACTGATTAAGAAATTGCATCGAAACAATTGCATACAAACGAAATGGCCCATATGATGATGGGATGAGCGACGCGATGGCACTAATTTCACAGGAACTAGTTTCAGCACGAGAACTGGCTAGCCAGCATAAACTGTTTAGGTCGAAACACAGTCAATATGTACATCGCCCTAGGACGGCAGGCAAATTAAATTACAATTTAAAAAGAGGAGACAAAATTCTTATTTTATTACGATTCAAATACAATCATTTTCATATGGCTTTTGAATTTCAAATAGTGAATAAATATAGCCTATTTCATATTCTAGGATATATGTATATTTATTAGGCTATATTTACTATATAGACATTATCACATTAGTCCCCAAATTTTGGGAAAAGTCCACAACACGTTCTACGAAAAGTTTGTATTAGCTTGAGCAGCTGATTACCAACAAGAAGAACGGTTATTTCATTCGGATACGCACTAAAGCTTTAACTGTTAAAATTGAGAAAATCTTGTAATTCACTACATAAACTATTTTTCAAATTAAGGTTTGAGATATGACAAAGATCCAGCATAAAGCCTTACAAAGGAAAAATATTAAGTAATTCTTTAACGAAATGTTGTATGCTGTATCCGAACAGAAATTTAGCCATCTAGCGACATTTTTAGAAATTAGTATAAAATATTATGCAAGTTTTATAGAATGCCGGTAGATGTCGCAAAAATTTATACAAACCTGAAATATTTTTTACCTCCGACAATTTTTTGCATAATTATAAAATTATAACTATTACTTGAGCACCACATAACAATTAGGTTTTTTTTAAAATGAAAGTCTCTTAAAATATGCTACAAATAAAATAATATTATTATTATTTAATAACTTCACGCTGCAGCTGCCATCTGCTGTGTATATACTACATTAGTGAAGATAAAATAATCAAACTGTTTTAGTTACTTCCATACGTCATAGATGACGCTGCCAGGCATTACATTACAAGAGCATAGACTTTTGGCGGGGAAATTAAGCGTAATGTCTGCAGTTATGTTTTATATTCTTAAATTTGTGATATTTTGTACATGAATGTGTAAAAAAAAAAAAAAAAAAAACTTAATTGTATATTGATGATGTACGGAAGAGCGAGACCCTCTAACACAGGTATCTTCATACTTAAAAGGGGGCCTCGAACCAATGAAATGTAAATTTAGATTAAGTTAAAGAAATAAATATTTTGTATTTGTATTGTATTTGTATAACGGTGGATTATTAAACGTTAAGTGTTTGTGAAAGTACATGAGAGTTGGTAAACGAAACAAAACAGTGCAACATCACTATTCAAATTCTCTCAAGAAGTCCATGTGAGATCTCAGTATAGTCCCACATTTTTATTGAGGACTCAAGGGGTTTCGGGGGAGGGCATCTCATTTACCATTTATCATCAGTGTAGATTATTATTACATTATAAGATTATTATTCCCTACATTATTCCTGAGGACTCAAGAGGTTTTAATTAGCTATTATATTTTAGCTTGATATTATTTTGTATGATTTTATGATAGAAACTTCAATTTAAAAATACTTCGTTTTAAAGTGACGCAACCTATTACAATCTTAAGATGTACCTACCTAGAAGGTAGGACAATACATGTAGATATTTCGTTGAAACAGTTGATCCGAATTGAGATCATCCAAATTATATGAAGTTATAATATACGTGAATACAAAGTTGAAACATAACATTAAGAACACCAAAAAGATATAGTACCTAAACAACTTAAATAAACTACCTCAACTTAAAACTATAACTAGAAGATGTCTTCCAACTGTGGGCCCATGGGTACGGTGTCAAGAACGCTGGCAACATTTCCTCTTTGGATTGCCAGGCAGAAGTAGCTGCCAGCCTTCTTGTCACCGGAGGCATCAATAAGGCGAGTACTTAAATGCCTGACAAGCTGCTCTGCCTTCAGCCCCCATGGACCCATTGTCTCCACCGCAAACGGAACAAATAAATAATTAGTTCCCAGATTCGCGTACTTGTTCCGTTTGCGACTTTCAGCACTTACCGCAGCAGCCCCGACACGAAGGGATGTCGCGCGTACATGCGAGGGAGCCACGGTATCTGCACAGGTCGCATCCCACACCAGCGGCCTGCCAAGCTTCCACTGTCCGATAGTCAAACCGTCAGGTCTTTTGCCATCGCTGCGAGAGATACCAGCTGGCTCTAAGATAGCAGGTAAGCCAACGGTGGCAAAAGCACTGCGGATGATGCTGTTGAGTGAGGAGTGCCGTAAAATAAGTTAATAAGTTATAATTGGTTATAAATTAACACTTTAACCCATTAGCCTTTATTGAAATTTGGTGAAGGATGAACATTTTGAAATAGGACACTATTTTTTAAAAAATGTGGAAACAAAAAAGTTTTACTACTATAGAAATCTAAATTATTATTAAGTTTCCTATGGTTACAACAGTTAATTCTTAGAATATGACACCAAGAGGCTTTAGTAAGAGTGGGTGTTTTAAAGTCTTTGATAATTATTTACATTACTTTTTTCGGTTTTAATTAAAAAAAAAAAAACAATTAGATACAATTTATCCGTTTGCTCGCACTTGATTTGGGGGCAACATGGCGCTGTGTAAGGTGTCCAAAGCAAGGATATTTATTATTGTTTATGGTTTGATAGTGTGCTTATGGACGCAGTACTTATATCGCTCTCGGTAAACTATTCTTGCGCAAAACCTAACTGCGCGTATTATAGACGCAAACTTCTCTCCAACCGAACGCATCCGTAATCGCAGATTGATACCAATTAAAGTTTGGAAATAAAAAAATAAAAAAATTAGATTGACGCGTATTTTGGTTTCAATAGTTCCTAAAGTATATATATGATAAATCCAAAGATTGGTTAATGAGACGCTTTACTTAAATAAATGGTTTATTATTCTATCGCATTTCGGTTTGAGATAGGTTAGAAATTTCGAGTGTAATCGGACGAGAGTGCATGAAAAGATTAATGAGCATTCTCTCTCGTGAATGAAGCTAAAAGTGTGTGCCAGGATCGTAGCAAGTGGAAGTATGTGATCTCTGGGAATAAGGCGTGACATTATGTATGTATTTTTTTTTGCAGTCCAGAAAACCACCACCCCCCGTTGGGGGGATCGTAATGGGAGGAGGGAGATAATGCCACCGCATACCATACACCCGGTGTATGACTATGTATACCGACTAACCTCTCTCTATAATATCCTTCAGTATTGCTACTGTAAAGGCAACATCTGAAACTAGCACCTTTTTTTATAGTCGGTAATAAAATGCTGTTTATGAACTGTCTCCCGGCCAATGGGGGGACCGAAAGGGGAGTGTTGAGCTCACTACGGCAGGCGCGACCACCGCAGTCCTACCCACTAATAACTTCCGACGACGCCCACCGCTGTTGAAAAAGAGGCGGGGGGCCAGTGCTGGTAGCTTCTGGCACCCCGCCCGCGGCCAACGCCCCCGGGTCAGAACCGGAAGGACCTCCTCAGAGAGGCGCAGTGTGTCGCGCCCCTCTGAGCGGGACCTACCTCCTTGTGCGGCCATGGCGTAACTGGCCGACTTCTGAGAGGGTCTATAGCTAGATGGAAGGGGCCCCTGCCCCCGCCGCCTAAGACCTCCTGGCCTACCCGCTGTGCCAACGGTGTAGCCGGAGAGAGAGCGGATCCCGCTCCCTCTCCCGCTCCGTGGCCTCCTTCTGCGACATCACCACTTCGCAGAAGAAGTGAAGCTAACACCTGGGGAGGCACCGATGCGGCGCGCACTAAACGGAGTGCTCGGTGGCGCAAGTTGGAAGGTGGGAAGCTTTAACTGCTGGGTAGCCATTAATCGTCTCTTCAAACACCCTAGCTTAGGGTTGGTTCTTTTCTTAAACCGAAAACAATACGGCGATATGTATGTATGTCGGTAAGCTGATTTTAAAGCGACGACAAAGCTAGCAGGATAGGTTTTCGCTATTATCCCTTCAGCTGAAAGACGCTCCTCGGAGCAGCTAATTGCTCCTCGACGACTGGTTCAGCCCTATACCATCACCAATTGTGACAAATTTGGTAAAACCACCAACAAAGCTCCATTTTTTTAATGTCTTTGGTCTACTACCTATATTTCCCAAATGTATTAGTGTATAAGGATCTTACTATGATCTTAGAAGCCCAAGCTGCAAGTTGTGACTCAGACACACTTACAATTTATAAGTTCCCGGCCAGCGGCAATATGCCCGCCACTTATTAAGTGGGACCGACAATAACTGATGAAAACTTCTGCCTCCGGGGCATCCTCTTCGGGGATTTTGCTTCTGCCTATACAGGCGTGATTGTATGTATTATATTTGAGTAGTAACGCGGTCCGACAACTCGGGCGCAAATCTGTCTGAATCGCTGAAATGGTCCACTGGGACGTATGTTATGAGCGGTCGTTGCAGTTTAAAAGTAAGAGGGCTTTCATGTCATTAAATAATCACAGGGCGTGACCCCGCTTATGTTACCTTTCACGGGGGCCACAGGCGAGCCTGAAGCGCACTTTGACCCCTAAGTCGGATCTTTTGTGCATCACCTTGCCTTTCATTCCAACTTTCCAAATGAATCCTTATGACAGCCTTGGCAGATTGGATTCCATAGTCCCTTGGTTGTGAGTAGGCCACCCCAAGATACTCATTCGACAAGCCGTGAGCCCCACTTAACACCCAGCACTATATAATAGCGAGGTCTTTGAGTAGAGAGATAGTATCAATATCATCATCTCTGCCTATTAAAAAGACGGTAGACGACGCTGACCTTGGCGATTCAGAAGAATCACCAACACAAGTTGACACAACTACACTCGTCTCACTCTCTGTCCCTTTCCCTCGGTTAGGGCGCCATCTTCGGATCACTTCTCGTCGCAATAATATAATGCGCAAGTTAACATTAAGTAATTTATTGATTCAGGCGTTACTTTGCGGAAATCCATTGTAAGCAAGTGATGGATTAAAAATATCTTCCTCAGAACAACGATGTCTTCAAGAGTCTCGTTTCAGCGTTGGTCGTGAAGACATCGTTGTTCTGAGGCTCCTATCTTACCTGAAGATGCCCTGTGTAAGGGCAAACCACGTGTCGTGTTGAATAGTTTCTCGATTTTTCGGGAAATTATAGTAGCGCGGGTATTGTTACAAAGATATTTTTAATCCATCACTTGCTTAACATGAAGTATTTTGATGTAACGTCATCTTGCAGCATAATGGTTAACTTCTACATAATTAATATGTCTGTTCATAATCATAGTGTACTTAATCTCAAAGTTACAAATTATCTTTTTCATATGCCGCTGACAGGACATTCAAATAAATATATTTTTTAAAGATTGGGTTATAATTTTTGTTCTTACGAACCAAGGAGAGGGTATAGACTCAGTATAGTTTCATGTTACATGTCAGTATAGTTTAAAGTTCCGGAGACCTTTTTTTCCTTAAATGGAACATCATCAAAATATGACCGTCTTCCACTGTGGGTGAATAGGAAGGGTGTGTCTGACTACCACCCATGATCCTTCTTGAGCCTGCAACGCCAAGGACGCGGTAACCCTTTCGACAGTCCTGCAACCAGTGGCGGCTGGTGGGTTATGGAACTGGTGGTGCACTTTTGCTGACCAAATATTAGAATACAAAGTTGCAATAAAATAAACTAACCTTTTACTTATTACATGCATATTTTTTACTCAAATGCGTCAAATCCTTGACTCCTGTAACGCAACATATTCCGAAGGCCTGCTGTTATGCCCAAGTAGGTCTAAAACACATCTTAACGACTACTATAGCTAAATATATAACCAGGACCAACAGGTATAGTGGGTAGAAAACACATGCATCAGAGAGTTCCAGAGCCAAATGGTCTTACAGAGGAAGACCACCTTACTTGATTTAACTGCTGATAGTCTGCACAGTATGAGGGTGTTTTTACAAACTTTCTTGGGTCGAGTGCTGATGGTCTGCACAGTGGGGTGGGTGTCTGACCAACTCAGGTGTAGTTCGGAAGAGGAATGAAGAGAGTGGTATATGTACTTTACCTTTGAGCATAAGTATTATTTTGCACATAGACGTCACGTCGACGCAGTAGCAGGAGGTCGCTAGTCGCATTATAAGCCAACAATGTGCGTAATCTTAATACATTTATAGTATAATTACATGTCAACCGTAGGCAATACTTACGGTGAATAATTACATTATAATTGAACATATAAAATGATTAGAACTAACGCAATTGGACCTCTGATCCTACCGTACTTTGAAACAATTAGACGTTTGCTTGCGATATTGTTGGAAAAACAACGTGAACACGCATTTCCTGGTATTTTTATATAAACAAAGTTATTATTTTCAACTCTTTGAACTCCAATTTAACAAGCAACAAGATTTGCACTTCGTCTCGGACCTGCGTTCATCGTGTATAATAGAGAATGCAGAAAGAGGTGGTAGAGGGGTCCAAATAATTCTATCACTCATGTCGTTCCTGACGATGTCGTAGAAAGCGACTAAGGGGATGAGATAGACCTAAGGAGCCCAAGCCAACCTCACCTGCAAGTGGTGCACCTGCCGATCAACGGACGAGGCTCTGGCGAACATAACAGTGCCCGGTAAGCGGGAATAAGCTTGCCCTGTTACGTGGGACCAACTATTAGGGCGTATACCTAATATGCCTGTTTCCCATGTCGTGCCTGTTGATGTCGTAGAAAGCGACTAAGGGGATGAGATAGACCTAAGGAGCCCAAGCCAACCTCACCTGCAAGTGGTGCACCTGCCGATCAACGGACGAGGCTCTGGCGAACATAACAGTGCCCGGTAAGCGGGAATAAGCTTGCCCTGTTACGTGGGACCAACTATTAGGGCATATACCTAATATGCCTGTTTCCCCGAAACGAGGTTTCGGGGAAACAGGCGTGAATGTATGTTTGTAAGTTTCATCAAGAATTCGTAAAGTTAAGTTTTTTCTCACGCCAGTTATAAATGTACTAAAACTAAAATCATAGTTTGCAAATAAAAAACTTATGTTTACAATTACAAAATTTAAAGGAAAGGAAAAAAAAAGGATTATTGCTTCTCTCAGTGCCTTCTACAGGAATAATTACGGCGAATGTTCTTAAAAACTTTTCGACCTAATCCCGCCCTCTTCTTTTCTCTTCTGAACTGCACGTGCTGGTCTTAGGAACCATCGTCATATTGAGCAATCGATTAGCACTCGTACCAATAAGTTACGGCCTGGATGTTAGGCACAATATCCTCCTCCCCGAGAAGACCGAAAAAAAGGCGCAATTCATTGTTGCTGTGCTGTGTTTTGTTGTTTATTCAACGAAAAAACACACACTACACACACCTCAATCAATCGAGACTTCCACAAGGCCCATTTCAGGGCCATAATATCATTCAATTTCGCCTGACTGTATGTATTACTGACAGACGATCCGTTGAAGTGTTTGTTCGTTGCGGAAATTCATGCAACGCACAACAAAAAGTTTCTAATGCTGTTCAACATCTCTCTACTCTACTGTACTACAATATTAACTGGGCGTAAATTGGTAGGTCTTCTTCTTTTTTAAATTAATGGCACTATGTCATCAGGGGTAGTGACGACAATTCAGCCAGACTCGTATTATGACTTCACATGTGAATATAAATAAAGAAACAAAAGAAAAGCTTTGCTAAATGTTACAAGGGATAAAAGGTAAATTGGTAAGTCGTTCCTGTGAAAGATCTTCTTAATAACAACTGCCACAGCTGTTCATGACAGCCAGGACCAACGGCTTAACGTGCTTTCCGAGGCATGCAGAATCTTACGCTGTTTGTTACCAGTAGGTACGATGGCGACGTACGATTTAGGACTTGTGACCCTGCCAAACCGGAGTTGTGTTGCATACTCTGCTCTACAGGAGGAGAGTGGTTTCGCTGGCCCTAAGAGTCTGACACACAACGTCTACGTTGGGCTTGAGCATTATAAACTCTGGGTTAAAAAGGTTGGCAATTTATTATTATTATTTTTAATGTTACATGTCATAATTACTTTCAATATCTTCACATCTTCAAATATTCACTGTATGTGTTACATTGTTGTATTTTGTTGATAATTTAAAAGAGCATAGCCTGTGAGTTTCTTGTCAGTTCTTCTCACAGAGCGGGGGCTCGGAACTGGCACTTAGATTCACTTACACCTTATTTTTATTTATTTGCATGAAAGTGAATTTAAGCTTCTTGATTTCAGTTTAGTAATTCTTAGTTTTTTTTAAAAATTATATTTTGTTCTGACGTTTTCAAGTGCTATGTAATAGTTTATGAAATAAAGAAATTTTAACTTTCACTTTTATTTTACTACCTCCTGCCTGATGGTAAGCAGTCGATGCAGTCCATACAGTGGAATAAGCACGGTAACCAACACACTCACTCATAATGGCCTGTAAAAATGCCGTTTCAGTTTCTAAAGATTAAAAATGTTACATACATAAGATATACTTTCGTCTTTGTAGTATAATTATAAGTAAGAGATTGAAGTCAAAGAAATACTTATAACACCTCGGTTATTCCCCTTCTGACTGTACTGCCACACGTGCTGCATAAACTGTCCTAAGGCAGTGTATTTATTTGCATAGGAATCATACCTTTTAGAGATGCAGTGTTACCAAATTAAATTCTGTCAATACATCAGTGCATAGTGCACTTACTGTTTTAATTGTACCTTTAAAGGACCAGCTCATACCTCATTTGGGTTCTAAATAATTTTAAAACAGAAGAAAGTTTTTTTTCTTTTTTTTTTAATACAGATGCCAGATGGTAAGGAGTCCATATGCAGTCCATAAAAAAATTAAAGCGCTTCATACCGTAAAATAAGCACGGTACAAAGCGCACCCACTCATGGCGGCCTGCTAAAATGTCGTTTCACGCCCCGCTCAAAGACCTGGGATCATAGGAAATAGGAAACACATGAGCTAGCAGCGAATTCCAAAGTGGTCTTGCCTAGAAACGACTTCCCAAATTTCTTGGTTCCAGTGCTGATAGTCGGCACAGTATGAAGATGGTTTCTTAGACCAGCACGTGTTGATCGGGAAAGGAAAGGAGAGGGCGGGCTGAGATCGAAAAGCTCCTTAGAACATTAGTCTCAATAGTTCCGATAGAAGACACTGAGAGATGCAATGTCTCTACGCAGCTGTAGATCCTCGAGTGAGTCTGTTACCTCAGCATCATCTATAATGCGAACCGCTCGCCGTTGCAGTCTGTCAAGAGTATTAACTTTGAGTCCATACTTTAAAAAAAGCAATGTTACCACCCATTTCATCGGAAACTCAGCCCACGAACAGCCAACTGCTTCGCAAGAGCCTCCTCTCCGAAAGAAGATCAATGGGATTCAGGTCAGACTCCATCACGCGTAACCAGGGCAGTTAGCGGAGCCCTGCTGTGTGCTGTCCTGCCGTTAGAACTTTAGAAGTAGAGCCTCTAACTGGGCTTGTATACCACCACATAACATCCTTGTCAAAAAAGTCAAAAGTCAAATATTTCATAAACTATACATAGTAATTGAAAACGTCATAATTCAATAATAAAAATAATAATCCTAAACTGAATGTACTTACTCTTCCGTCCATGTACATTCTAGAATGTTGTATGTTTGTAAAAAATCATCCCTATATTTTTAAATTCAAAAATGCTAATAGCTGCAGTATAGCGAGACATCATGGTAAGCTGATGTTGCCAAATACGCACACACAATATTATAAAAGGAATTGTTATCCAAATTGTGTTAAGATATATAATAAGTTACCAAACTCAATGAGAGAGCTTAGTTTACCCATATTCAAAATAAAACTACAGTTATGGCTTAAAACTAAATGTTTTTATTCACTCGCAGAATATTTTAACACTAACATTGAAATTATATAATTTGATATTATTTGTTATTTTGACATCAATTTTATTTTATTATGATTATTACAATGACTTTTTAATTCTACTTAGGTATTTTATATTGACATTCACACGCCCTGCGTTTGGCAAAATAGATGTTCTTTTATATACGAAAACCACCTCATGTTACTCTATTTTATGTGAATAAATTATTTCATTTCATTTCATTTCAATATTTAAAAAAAATCAATCTAAATATTATTACACTGAAATCACGAAGCTTAGATAACCTTACAAGACACAAAACAATTTCAAAACAAAAAATAATTAAGTGTAAGTGAATCAAAGTGCCAGTTTCGAGCCACCGCTCTGTAAGAAGAACTGGCAAGAAACTCACAGGCTATGCTCTTTTAAATATGTCCGTTGTATACATACATCCTATGAATATTAAGTATGTATTCATAAAAGTAGTGCTAACGGATAAACATAAGTACAGTGGACCCCCGGTAATCCGACAAACGTGTTGCTGGGCAGTGTCGGACTATCGAATTCGTCGGATTATAGAGTACTACCCCAAATCCCTTATAGTCCGGATTTTTTCGATAAAGAATACCTTGCAATTCGACAAATTGCAGCTACAAATAGCGCGTACAAGTTGCAATCTGTTTAATCATGCATCGGCTTTATTTGTAAACAATGTTTGTGTTCCTACATTCAACTGTGATAAGCACGTCGGATTACAGGGGGCGGCGGATTAGACAGGGGCCGGTTTACCGGGGGTCCACTGTACTTATAAAGTATCGTTCCTATAAGTACGTAACTTATCGTAGTAAGTAGTATCCATAACACAAGTTCTGAATGATACTTATCTTGGAACTAAACAATTGGTGTGTTTGTAAGAGAATTGTTTGTTATTGAGTTAGTTTATAAGCTGATTTCTATAAGAGCTTTATAATGTGCTTTTGGCTTTATTATTTATGTATAAAATTATTTATATAGTGTTAAACGGTCACACATTTAAGGACTAACATTTGTAAGCTCTGCTTTACTTACATCATCGCTATCGATCTCTTATTATAGCGGAGCTACGAGCGCTTCAATATCAATGTAATATATTTTCATTTAGACTAAAATGATATTTTATTCAACAAAGTAACATCTTGTATTGTTTCCAATTTACGTCGGTAACATAATGCTTTTACGCACTGCCTCCAGGCCAAAGGGGGACCAAGAGGGGAACGTGGGGCTCACTGCGGCAGAGGCGACCGCAGTAATACCCACTAAAATTCTTCCGACGACGCCCACCGCTTGTTGGGAAAAAGGCGAGTTGCAGCGTCTGACACCCCCAGCGGCCAACAACCCCCAGGACAAAACCGGGAGGACCTCCTCAGAGAGGCACAGTAGATGAGCCCCCTCTACCTCTTTGTGCGACCATAGCGTGTGTGGCCGACTTCTCGGAGGGTTCATAGTTAGACAGCTGGGGCCCTCCTGGGGGCCTACCGCCGAGTTCGATGGCAATCGATTATAAGGCAAAATGGATTTCGAATTGATTCTGTCGTACCGCCGAACTCATGGAAATCGAAACAAAATGGCGTTCTCCATTTACCTATTGGTCTGTCACGGACTAAGGGTCATGAATGAGAGGTGGCTGTCGGCAGATTCCCCGGTACGGATTAATGAACGTAAACAAAGTTTGATCTAGATGGATTACCGGTAATCCATCGAATCCGGCGGTAGACCCCTGGCCCGCCCGCTGCGCCCGCCACAGGTCCCTCTTAGTTTCCCCCCCGGTAGTCAGTATTCAGTTATTATATCCATGGCGTTTGCCATAGCTGTCAGTCGTTTGACAGTTAGCGCAAATGACAGAATGAAATTAAATAAGACGAGACAACGGTCTGTCGGGTCAGCTAATATTTAAGAATAGCAATCGCAAAACTCAGAGTACAATTTACAGATAAAGTTCTACCATTTCATCTCTATGATAGAACCTGATATTGTGGTATTATTTCACATTGCTCGAGTAATGCACGTGGTAACAATTAAATGTGGTTTATTAAATAATTGGTCCGTCTAATTAGTTATATGATATTATTATGTGATTAAAAACTAGCCACTGCCTGTGGTTTTATTCGCGTGAAACCTGAGTAAAGAGCTCTTTTTGAAAATCAATATGTTTAAATATATAATCTGTAGAACGGCTTCCTAAGTATCAAAATTTTGTTATAAAGTTATCAAACAATTTAATTCAAACCTTTTTGACCTTGACGTTCCAAAATTCTATTAAAGGATCATTAATGAAGAAATTAATAGGAGAAATGACAGCCATTAAGGACTTCTTGGCGGGAAAGTGAAGCGTTATGTCTGCAGCTTTGATCTATTTTCTAAAATATGTGATATTTCGAACATTTATGTGTAATAACGGTGGATTTTTAACCGTTAAGTGTTTGTCAACGTACACGAGTGTAAGTAAATCAAACAAAGCAGCGTAACATCACTTTTCAAATTCTCTCAAGAAGCCCATGTGAGATCTCAGTATAGTCTCTCATCTTTACTGAGGACTCAAGGGATTTAGGGGGAGGGCATCCCATTTACCATTTATTATCTTTATCACCACTCTTTTTCATTTACTATGGTTTATATATTATTAATATATCTCTTACTTGACACTGGCTTAATGTGCTAAACGCACGAAGCCTTTATTTAAAAAAAAAAGTTCGTCAATTGCGACCGCGAACTGTCAAACGTGGCAGAGGACTGCCTCCCAATCGATGGACCGATGACCTAGTCAGAGCGGCGGGAAATCGATGGATATAGGCGGTTCAAGATCGATTAACGAAGATACATTAGAGAGGCCATTGTTCAGCAGTAAACTTAAACTTGCTGAAATGATGATGATGATATACACAGACCGTAAAAGCTCTATGGCTTAGGGCTAGAAGTGTTGCGTGTGATGTACACAATTTTTTATTTAGTTATAATATTAATACAGAAAACAAACTTATAGGGCTTCTACCAAGATTGAGGAGCCCTTTTTTTTTTGATTTACGTCGGTAACAAAATGCATTTACGCACTGTCTCTCGGCCAAAGGGGGACCGAGAGAGGTGTATGGGACTCACCACCGGCAGACACGACCGCTAGCAGTAATACCCACTAAAAATCTTCCGACGACGCCCGCGGCTTGTTGAGAAAGAGGCCAGGGGCCAGTACCTGGGTTGCAGCTCTGACATCCCGCCCGCGGCCAACGTCCCCCGGACCAAAACCGGGAGGACCACCTCAGAGAGAGATACGCAGTGGACGCGCCCCTCCTACCTCCTTGTGCGACCATAGCGTGTGTGGCCGACATCTCGGAGGGTCCATGGTTAGACAGCAGGGGCCCCCTGGCCCCGCTGCCTAAGACCCACCCAAGTACCCAGCCCCCCAACCACGACAAGGTAGGGACCAGTCGCGGGGGAAAGATCTGAGGACCCAAGCCAACCTCACCTGCAAGTGGTGCACCTGCCTATCAACGGACTAGGCTCTGGCGAACATAGCAGTGCCCGGTAAGCGGCTATAGGCCCGCCACCTATTATGTAGGACCAACTATATAATTGGCGAAGTGTGGGCGTGTAATATGCCTCTGCCTACCCCTTCGGGGAAACAGGCGTGAATTTATGTATGTATTGATGTACGCTTATCTAGAAGTGCGGACAGTAGGGTGGGTACAATATTAATATACGTTTAAGACGCCTATTAAAAACTTTTACAAAGCATAACCATAGAGCTTTCAAGGTATCCGACATAAGATATGTCACAAAAATTCACCAAAGGTTTGACCATTAACATCGCTTAATTTTGGTGATTATTTACTAAGCATCTAGTAAAGTACTTTACGAACGTACTTACTTATTTGAAATAAAATATTTTATGGGTATATAATTACTAAAACAAACTAAATATTTCGTATATAATATAGCTAATGCAAAAATGAAAACTTTTTGCTATATACTTTTTTAAAATAGTTATGTATTTCTATAATTCATGAATCGTAAAACGTTATTTGTTGCAATAATAATGTTTTCAAATCCACAGTTCATTTACGGGTCGTAGTTCATTTACTAACTAGCTAATGGAAAATTTGTGTCCATCTATGCATATTGTGGTAAAATACGTAGGTAAAAGTGTAATAATGATATTTTCCATGAAGAATTATGATATTATGATTTATTGTACCGAGTGCTTGCTGGTGAATGGTAGACGCCAGTGCAGAGCTCGATGCAGTCGACCTAAACAGTCCGCGGTGTTACCACGCGCTAGCCGCGCCGCGAAAAGAAAAAAACACACAAGCTTAGCGCGGGCTTTTTGACAGTAGTGATAAAAAGTTTTTTTTTCGAAAGTGCCAATGGTGTTGTGAGTGATAATCGTTTATTATTAATATCTGCTGACATTAACGGATTTTTTGAAGGTATGTAAGCTGTTGCAAGTGTTATGTCATTAAATTGGTTTTTGCTAATTTGCTTTCACTAAGAGTCAGGTGGGGTGCATCTGGGGCAGTGGGTCACCGAAAGTGATCTCTCAGCGGAGGCTGCGGAGCTTGCCTCGTATCATACCGACTCATATATGTCTTTATATTGGTAACATTTTTTTCTGATTTTATATTTGGAGCGCTCTGCAGTTACTCTCTCGTATTAAAAACTTTTTGCTGCTCTATAGTAAAAAGTTATTAGCTTTTTTTAAAGGTCTGATCAAACTCCTTGGAATAAAATAGATAGCACGGCGTATTTATATTTTTTACACGTTCATTTATCAGTAACTTCATTTATCATGCCAATATTTTTTTCACAAACTTATTTTTTATCTTAGGACAAAAAAAGATCTACAAGCTTTTTAAAAGAATAAAATTCTTAAAATTTTTGTTACTAATTTTAAATAATATTTGCAATATTTATTAATTAACTAAAGCTTTTTAAAAATAACAGAAAAAGTAATCAAAACATTAAATCCTTTTTTCGCACTGAGTTTTCAAGCCTTGTAAAATAAAAAAAAGCTAAAAAAAACATAGAATCATTTTTTCTTACTGATTTCAAATAATATTTGCACAGTTTATGTATCGACGACGCAAATTATATCATATGACAAAAGTTCTTACAATATTTTTTTTAAAATGAAGAAAATTTGAAAACGTTTCTTTGCAATGATTTCAAATAATATTTGCACAATTCATCAACGACGTAAATTGTATTTGATCTTTTTCAATCTACATAAACTGTCATTTAACTAATATCGCAATTTTATGGAAATGTAAACCTTTGGCGTTGTAATAAACTATTCACACTGTTTTATTACAAATTTTTTATTCAATATTCTGACATTGACCTGGTTATAAATTATTTATTTATAGATATTACGATTATGTTATAGTTATTGATTAATTTTAGTGGATCTACAATTAGCGCGAATTAAATTAATGTTCTTAGGGTCCGTCAAGTACGGTGCGGGTATAAATTAGGGTTCCGCATAAACAAAAAAAAACAATTTTTTTAAATAATTTTTTTAATAATTTTCAAAAAAAAAAATTTTTTTTTTCCAAAAAATTTCACTGTCATTATTTAAAACCAATGTTCTTAATTTTTATAGGAATTAGAACAGCAACAGTATTTACAGGCCTTGATGGAATATTGCTACAAATATATTCTTTAGAACTAAAAATAACATAAGTTTTTTTTTACAATAGCAAAATTATGCGTTCACACAAAAAGAGTTTTTAAATCATTATAATGTCATACGTCATACATTTAAAGGATAAACTATAAGACTATGCAATTATTTTTTCCAATTCTAAATAGTTACGCGAAAAATAACATAAAAAGCTCTGCAATGAAACAGCTGATCATCTTGCAGATTGTATGTACCTGTCTTCAAAATGTCACGACCATAAATCCTATGTGGAAGAAACCTTGCAATAACTAATTTAGACAGATCTAAAGAGTCGAAGCAAGACTTCTTGGCGGGAAAATGAAGCGTCATGACTGAAGTTTTGTTTTTTTTTTTTTAAATTTGTGATATTTCGAACATTAATGTGTAATAACGGTGGATTATTAACCGTTAAGTGTTTGTGAACGTACATGAGTGTTGGTAAATCAAACAAAACAGTGCAACATCACTTTTCAAATTCTCTCAAGAAGTCCATGTGAGATCTCAGTATAGTCCCACATCTTCACTGAGGACTCAAGGGGTTTAGGGGAAGGGCATCTCATTTACCATTTATCATCTTTATCACCACTCATTCTCATATACTATGAATTATCTCTTTTACTATTGATATAGCACTTACTTCTTAGTAAGTGATATATCAATTAAAAATTAGTAAAATTTTCTAAAGAAATCTTTTTAAGTACCTATATCAAAAGAGTTTGAATTTGTGAATGAATTTGAATTTATTTTTAGTTTCTCGCGGAACCATGTAGAAGATAGTTAATAGTGACAAATCACGGTTATTTGTGATATTTCACACTTCACTTGTATTTTTAGCACTTCGCAGCGAAGAAAACTTTCAACTTCAACCTATTTTCATATTCAAAGACTACGTTTAGCATTATTTCGTATCAAAACATAAAAGAAAAGTTTGACTATATTCCGCCCGTGGATTCTCTCGATTTCAAACGGTTCTGTGCTTAACGTATAAGTTAAAAGGAAGGAAATATTCCAGGTTATGAATTGCTGCATAAATTATACAAGCCTATGTCAGCCCCGAGGGTGCGTCTCACATCATGTGTCCATGTCGACGATGGGCTAACCACCTCTCATTACATACATATATAATCACGCCTGTTTAACATATTAAAAACATTTTTTTATTTATTTTATTTTTTATTTTTATTTATTCTGGCACAAACAGTCATTACAAAAAAAAGTACATTAAATAATTATAAACATGTGAAGGACAACGAGTGCCGAGTAAAACATTGAAAAGAAAAGTACAAATTAAGAGCTAGGTTAACAACAAACACGTCTTTACAAACTAAAAAATATGAAGAAAAAAAATAAAAATAAAATATACAAATTTTTGTGTGTATAAATATTAATATTTGTTCTGGTTTGGATGTTTTCCTATGTTTATTACGTATGTATTTACAAAAATAATAAGTATTTATATATGTTTTTCCGTTATTTAGTATCCATAACACAAGTTCTTAATGATACTTAACTTGGAACTAAATAACTGGTGTAAGTGTCAGAAATATTTATTATTCATTTATATTGTTACTCCTACGAACTTATTGCCGTTTGCCAGAGCATCGTCCATTGATCGGCTGGCGCACACCACACTCCCAGACAAACAAAATAGCCCAGTGGCGAGATTCACGGACTTCTAATTCAGAGGGTCTCAGGTTCAAACCCTGGTGACTACTGGGACCTATGACTTTTCGAAGTTATGTGCGTAATTATCGCTTGCTCTGTGCCTCGGAAAGCACGTTAAGCCGTTGGTCCCGGCTGTCATGAACATCTATGGCAGTCGTTATTAGGAAGTCAGTGTCTTCTGATATTCTGACTACTAGTTTAATCATAGAATGAAGTTTCCCTCAGGGGTATTGAGGTCAGACGGCAGTCGCTCCATGTAATAACAGAATTTGACCAGGAAGCAGACCCTGGGTCCTAAGCTTAAGTCTAGGGCAACCGGGATAATGCTAGGATATGATGATGATAGTCAGTTTAAACCCTTGTAACACCATAAAATACAAAATTTGACATATTTATTTATTTAAATACTTTTAACGTCATCCAGCGTAAAATTTGATTTGCGTGTTAGAGATTTTTAAGAGAACTGAATTTTAATTTTGATTTTGTAATATTTTGTGATATTTGGTTAAGTAATGTTTGTGTGTGTAATCTGTAATTACTTATTTTATTTTAATTTAGTTTTGAATGGTAATTTTGGCAACTTTTAGGAATTTTTTTTTTCTCTATTATTTTAAATTATTTGGTGCATGTTGTGACACCTTAAAATGCTGTACATTTAACTTTTATATAGTGTATTTTGATGTTTAGATGTAAGAAATAATGTAACAGCTACTGGTTGTCCATAATTAAATAAATAAATAAAATAAATAAAATAAAATTTCGAGATCTGTCTATTGATCTCTGAGGACCCATAAATTAACATTTAATTAGTTAAGAATTAATTGGAATAACACCTATATTTAATCAGTGCCTCAACAATGAAAAATAAACAGTTTGTACCTCGCCCTATAAAGTTTGCTCAAAAGGACATAACCAGTTAACTCGTTAAGTGAACCAGAATAACAATCACTCTCTTAGTTAGAGGACATATTTTCGTTTTAGAACGGTTGTAAACAAACTAAAAAACCATTGGACAGATTTCAAAAATTCTTTTACTAATATGAATGCTCCTGATTTTTCGAAATTTCCTTAAAACCATTGGTCACATTAATTACATGACAAAAAACAGAGATACGTACTAAAACTTCCATAACGAACATTCAATTCGTAGTGAAAGTCACTGTTATTATTTAAATCAAATGTTCTTAATTTTTTATAGAAATTAGAACTAAAAATAACAAAATTATGCGTTCACACAAAAAGAGTTTTTAAATCATTATAATGTCATACGTCATACATTAAAAGGATATTACATATATATATATAATAATATTCAATTCGCAGTGAATTGTTTTTGAGTAAGAAATATATCCAATAGTATGTAGGTTTTAGTTGAAGTATGACATCTATTTTATATGTTTCATTTTGACAGCTTCTAATAATTGATGACTTTAGATTGACTTTATTATTTTTTTAATTTTTAAACAAAGTTACTTAAAACTTCTGTAGTAATCTAAGTTTAAAATAAAAAAAATTAATGTTTTAAACACAATAAAATAAATGAATTGTATTATGAATTATGAAGTATATGAATTGTATATATATATATATATATATATATATATATGGTAAAAGACATTTTAAATGATTGAAGTTTTAATAGTAACTCAAATAATTAATAGAGTAAGATATTTAATAAATTTAATATATAAGAGACGATAAGGGGTTCAATAGCTGGTCTGGGTAGCTGTTTGATAATGTTGAGCCTTGGGCAGTATCTCGGAGATCAAGGTGGCTGGCTGGGTCAAGGATCAGATACAGAAGACAGTGCTCCTGGAATTGCATGTTGTCTGCAGCATTATCAATGCAACCCTGACTATTAAAGTACTTCTAGAGGTCTTCCTGACTTTTATTTATAAACTTGATGTTCCTCTCTGGGTTGCGGAGGTCAGACGGCAGTCGCTCAGTTAAATAACTGAAATTCAGCCAAATCTGGTTAGGCCTAAGTAATCTTGGTCCTAAGCTTAAGTCTAAGGATAATGGCTTAGACGATGAATACTAGAAATAATTAAGTATCACCTTTTTACTAAAAGTAAGATGACACTCAGCTTTAAGTTTATGTTTGTGCATTTTTTTTTGTTACCATTGTTTGTCATGTTGGTTGTTTTAATAAATAAACACAAGCTTCCGGCCCTCTTTCCGCTTTCGGTTGAGTACTTATCGCGAGTTCTCTCAAAAGGATTTTCTCGAAGCACAGTATTTCCTTTTGTGAGAATGAACAACAGACTTATAACGTTTTAACTCTAAAAATTATATCGTATATATTTTGTAAAGAACTGCGTTTACTAGCCTGCTTGTATTAAAATGAAGATGTCATGAGTAATTGGTCGAAGATAAATAGGAGTCGTGATACAGTTTAGTTTTACCCTACTTATGGCTGGTCGTTGCGATGGTACTGCTCAGTTCATGCAGGCCGAGCGGCCGTTGGTGCGAAGCTACCATCCGCGGGATTATGCCTGAACACCTCTAAGGTCGAAGCCAATATGCTCTCTGTGGAGCCTCGCGAGTCGGGAGGGTATCTAAACAATGTGACTTTACTAGTCGCGCTTTATATCGAAAGGTGCGATGTCGAAGCCCATTTACATTAACAAATTCTGACAAAGAACCCATTTGCTTTTATTTCTTTATTATGGTACCGCTCATGTATTTTTCATTGTTGTTAAAAAAATATATCGAATTTCCATTTTGTGTGTGAATGTTTGACGAATCTAAATGATCTTAAAGACAATGAATTCAAAACTACAAATATATAAAAAAAAATATTTTGAGTATGTTTATACGTTTTCTGGTACCCATAGCACAAGCTCTGCTGCGGCGTTGTGTAAAATGGACGTAGACTGGGAGCGTGGCGTCTCCTGTATCCAACTATCTGGCACAGAGGATGGTTTAAGGTCGGGAGTCCTGGTGCTGGGTGGCCCATGTTCAATGGACGTCCACACTCAGCCTGGTATTAATATGGACCCCCCGGAAGAGTTGGGGGGGTGCAGGTTAATTAAGGAGGGACCAACCGGCCAAAATGCGAAAATGGACATTGAAAAAAATATATGACAAAAGCCCGACAGAAGGCAAAATTTAATAAATTACTTCTGTTAAAATTTAAGTTTAGTTGTTCAAATATTGCATCACTCAATAAGTGCTGACAAATAAGATTTTTGATGATAAGTTGAAATAAATAGAGCGGTCAAATATGTATTTATTAATCAGCCAATAAACGTCTTTATATTCATATGAAAATAAGAAATAACTTTGCGTACATTAATTATTACAAAATATTGTATAAATTTGCACAAATAATGGTTTTATAAGAATTGCAATAATGTTATTTACTTATTCATTTTACATTTTTTTATGCTAGTATTGCAATATTAATTATTGCAAAATATTCCTATTGAATAGGTATTGTTATTGATTAAAGTTCAACTCGTGGCGTCTCGAGTCTAGACGGGGACGTTTTCACAAGTTGAGCGGCGTTTATTTAGGATGGGTGAATGTTTATGTGACATTTATTATTACTATAGAGTATATTATTACATATATAATATTTATATATTATTATAGAATTCATCCGTTGCACGAGGTAGTGATTAGGTAGTCGTTAAGTTATGTTAGATTACCTTTAAGGTAGGAAGTTTTGTAAGATCGCTAAAATTGGACTTTTTCAATTTCATAGTTCTTTGTCATCTTGTATGGAAAAAATATGAAAAAAATTGGCATAAATCTACATAATATAACACATAAGAACGTATGGTTAAAAATTAATTAACAAATTCAGTTTCTTAACATTACATATGTGAAGTTGCGTCTTTTCTTCTTGTCTTGTCTTTTCAGTCTTTTAGTCATTACATAAGTCTTGTTAGTTTTTTTGTCATCACATATGTAAAGATTAGTAGATTAAATACCAAAGAGACCGTTTGGTTGTTTTTGCCAATTTCTTATTTTATATGCGATTAATTTTATATGCAATTGATGCACGAAAACGCGTGAAACGCCTTGCTAGGCTTCTGAAGGTCAGAGACATACTACGTCCCCTTAAGGCGACTTACTTGCATCCAGCCAATCCAAATACCACCCTCCAAAGAAGGTTGTGACCACTGACACTCCAAAAACCATCATTTAATCAAGTTATGGGTTGAAAATATCTTTGTAACAATTCCCGTGCTACTATAATATCCCAAAAATCGAGAAACTATTCAACACGACACGTGTTTCGCCCTTACACAGGGCATCTTCAGGTAAGATAGGAGCCTCAGAACAACGATGTCTTCACGACCAACGCTGAAACGAGAGATTAGATTTTTCGGGAAATTATAGTAGCGCGGGAATTGTTACAAAAATATTTTCAATCCATCATTTGCTTACAATGGATTTTCGCAAAGTAACGCCTGAATCAATCAATGATAATCATTCGATTTTATAAGTGCACGAGATATATGGTGCCTCCATCATAACCTAGCATTATCCCAGTTGCCCTAGACTTAAGCAGGGCCCAGGGTCTGCTTACTGGTTTAACCAGACTCGGCTGAATTTCAGATATTACATGGAGCGACTGCCGTCTGACCTCCGCAACCCAGAGGGAAACATCATTCTATTGTTAAACCAGCTGTGAGGATTGTTAGATGGCACTGACTTCCTAATAAAGACTTCATAGATGTTCATGACAGCCAGGAACGACGGCTTAACGTGCTTTCCGAGGCACGGAGCAAGCGATAAGTTATAGAATAATTTCAACTATTACTAGTCTGGCTGGTTTGTGGGCATGCTCATCGTGCCCACAACGGTGGATTCGCGCTTGCCCACATTCCACATAAGATCCCTCTCTATATCTTTATTGGTTTCTGAGAAGAGACTCGAACTAGTAGAGTGATATCTATGGTCTTGAGAATGATTATGCTGTTTAATCATATGTCAATGTGATCGTTAAGTATTACCTGGTACAATCAAAGATATTCAATATAAAGTTTATCGCTTTTGTTCTTAAAAATACCAATATCTTATATCTAAACATATCTTATATCTAAAGATCATATCTGATCTAAACTAAACAATTCTACTACCTCATATCGTTCCTGAGAGTTATGTATAAATAAATATTTCTGACACTTACACCAATTATTTAGTTCCAAGATAAGTATCATTTAGAACTTGTGTTATGGATACTAAATAACGGATAAAAATAAATAAATACTTTTTTTTTATAAATATATACATACTTAATATACATAGGAAAATACCCAGACCAGAACATATATCCATATTTATACACACAAATATTTTTCCTGTGTGGGAATCGAACCCACGACCTCAGGAGTAGAGTGCGGGTATACTCGCCACCACGCCATATCGGTCGTCAAATAAATGGATTGCGGTGGGCGAAGTGCTAGCCTCTTCTTACTATGCGGCACTTTTTATTTAAAGATCTCTCTGCTATTTTATCGATATATCCCTTTTAAACAGTATTAGCGAGGTTTCTGCCCACCTAAAAGATATAGACGTGAGATTAATAAATAAATAAATAATTCTATTACAAGTACACCAATTATTTAGTTCCAACATAAGTGTCATTAAGAACTTAATTTTTGAGTATACTTACTTAAATATATATTTTTTTGTAAATACAGGTGTGTTCGGTGTGGGAATCGAACCCACGATCTCAGGAGCGGTGTGCCGGTATTTTGACCTCCACGCCATATCGGTCGTCAAAAGATTATGTATACCTTTCCGTTGTCTAGTATTTATTATAGTAATAAGCTATGTGAGATGCCCTAAATTATCCTAGATCTATTATATACATACATGCCTGTTTTTACAACGCCTATTTCCCTGAAGGGGTAGGCAGAGGCATATTATAAGCCATCTTTCGCCAATTTTATCGTAGATCCCATGTAATAGGTGTCGAGTCTATTATCGGTTACCGGGAAGTTTAACGTTCGCCAGAGCTTCGTCCTTTGATTGGCAGGTGCACCACTTGCAGGTGAGGTTGGCTTGGGTTCCCTAGGTCTTGGTAGGGTCCCTATACACCTGTTCCCTATATCCCTATATTATTTAAATAAATAGAATAACAAACAAAGTCGCATTTGGCAGCTAGTTGTTTTATTGCTAACATTGTTTTTGCATTTGAACAGAATTATCTAAACATTGACAAATAACACATAAATTAATTTGTTATGAAACATAGTAGCCAAAACAATTGTTATCATTCTTCTGGAATTGCATATTGACCTACATATACTTAGGCCGGTATGATAAACTGCACTTAGCTCTGAGACTGCACTTGAGTCGTCACGTGTTTTCTTTAAAATAACTTACATATGTATTTTTTTGAATAAAGTTATTACGGTTATTGTGGACGGAAACGATCACTAAAGTAAATCAGAGTTTACAGAGGTCAGTCCTTGGATGGGTGACCGTTTGTATGGCATTTGATATCGAGCGCTTCCGTGCCGTGTAGTTCCGTGAAGGCACGTTAAGCCGTTGGGCTCGGTTATCACTAAATGTGGTAGTCGTTAAGCAATGTTAATAAAGGTCTAATGGGCGGCTTAAAAATTCTTACAGCAGGACGCCATACACCTGCCTCCGCCAATCCGCATTGGGTCAGCGTAGTAGAGTATGACCCAATACTCACACACCTTGGTATGTAACAACGCAAGGAGGCGGTATAGTGTGTGTTGGCCATGTTATTACAGACAGTATGACGGTAAACAAAATACCAACCACCAAACAGTCCCGGGGTATGAAATGTGCTCTAGGACCACATCGCAAGGCGGCATGATGTGAAGTCGGCCATAGTATGTTAGTACGGACAGTATGACGCAAAGTGCGCTAGCTAACCACGCAAGAAACCCGTTCTTGCGCACTCGACCCACTCTATTTTGTTAACAAATTAACGAACGCATTTATTCAATTGCACGTTTTTGTGCGTGAATATTTTTATTTTATGTTAACATACTATTTAGAACTGAAAGAATGCGTGGATTTTTTATTATCCTTGGGGGCTGGAAGATATTGCTACAAGCTGTTCTGTTTTATTTTCATCTCGTATCACATGCCCTACACTCTTGACAATAGACGACTCTTTTAGCCATATAGCACTGCTGAACAAATCCTCAAAAGTTTATTATATTTATTTATTTATTTATTCATTGAACATCAATATAACAAACACCAACACAATACAAGTGTATTACACACAATTAAATTCTATTGCTAAATGTCATTACAATTATAGGTGAAGACCACAAGTGTTAAATAAGAAGCAACACCCTAGAATTAAGTTGAAAATAAAATATAAAATTAAATTATTGAGTATTATATTAACTAAGTATAAAACTAAATGAGCATAAAATGTCAAAAATCAAAATAAAAAAACTGGATATAAATCTTACAGAAATAAATATTATGAAAAATGTCAATAACAAAATTAACAAATCCATTACAAATAAGAAAAGGAAACAAACAATAGGTAGGTAAGTAAAATAATCGGATAACTAAAGCAGATCCTTTTTAAATTTCTGAATACCAAAATATATTTGGGGTATTTGCCTATAATCACCCGGCAGACGGGTTAGTGATCGCAGATTTAGCTAGTACGCAGTATGAGGCTGCTGCCCATCATCCGGTTGGATTTCTCTTCGTCGACTCTTATGACTCCCTACTACCACACCCCAATGTGCGGCAATTTAGATATCACCAACTTTATAATTCTGGCTGTACTACACAAAGCCATCCCTTCCTGCTCACAACGAAGGTCGTGCTGACGTTTCTCTGTAAATGCATTAACCAATACCTATATATAGAAGCTGAAGTGTTGGAGTACATAAGGAAAATCTTGGTGGAAATCTACAAACTAACAAAGTTAGACAATAACATAGAAATGTTTAATCAACAATTCATTATTTTTTATGAAGCGGAAGTCGCTATTGCTGTAATATAAGTCTTGAAGGTTCTGCAATAAGTATAAATGCTACGGGTGACTGTTTCCGCGAAAGCAATTTTTCTATTTTTAGGGTTCTGTGTAAGAAGATTTTTGTGTTCCCCAATTGATCATTTAGCTTCAATTTTAATAGTTTCAATGCTGATATTTGGTCTGTGACATCATCATTAAGGTCGCCTGAAAGAAATTGCTGTTAGCAATAAGGCCGCCTATTGTACCATAAATTTGTTTATGTACCACGTAAGACCATTCCATGACCAAATACAAAAAAAAATGTATGAGGAGGTTAATGAATGTGAATGAAGCTAAAAGTGTGTGCCAAGATCGTAGCAAGTGGAAGGATGTGATCTCTGTCTACTCCTACGGGAAAGAGGCGTGACATTATGTAAGTATGTATGTATTTGTTTATGTGATTTGATTCGTTTTTATGTTTAGTATACAATTAAGTGTCATTCATTCATTGATGATGAGCAGTCATATGAAGTTCCCATAGGTCTTTCATATGGCACGGCAATGAGCTCGAAATACAGATCTTTATACATGGGAGGTATTGGTCGATAATGACCGAGCTGGGCAGGCGGATTGGTGATCACTGATCACGCACATCTATACCCATATTTACCAATAAGCAAGATGACGCTGTTTCACCAAATCCTGAAGAATTTCTCTTCGTCGACACCAACACCATGAGATGAGAGGGATTTGCATCCCGCTTACGAATTAATTAACATCATCGGCCTACATTCGCATACTGCTTGACGCCTATCCAATGGCATGTCACTGAGCTCGATTTTCAGCTCTTTGCCTCCATTCCTCATATTAAATACACAGACAAATTGTAAAGTAATGCGTATATATTTTTATGCCTTATTCTCTTAGGAGTTGGCAGAGTTTTAGCTTTCACACAGTTTTTCTTTACACCTTCATTCACACTTTTGAATCACACAGTTTTAACTTCATTTACACTTTTTAAATCACACAGTTTTAGCTTCATTCACACTTTTTAAATCACACAATTTTAGCTTCATTCTCACTTTTCGAATCGCACAGTTTTAGTTTCATTCACTCTCATTCACCTTCTCTTACACTTAAGTCGGTTTAGAGAATTTTTAATTGGCTACTGTCTGAAGTTATTAAAACCTCCTGCCATCAGTAAATGAGCGTGTTAGTTTTTAAGACCAGGTCTTTTCAGTGGGGCATGAAACGGTATTTAATCAGGCAGCCGTATGCAGGTGCGCTTGTTACCGTGCATGTTACACGAGATGGAGTTCTTCCACATTTTTGGATTGCATCTACTGCTCACGATTAGGCAGGACGTGGTCACGATAACGTGTCACATTAAACAACAAATTGTTGCATAGCCTGTGAGTTTCATTCCCGTTCTTATACAAATGCGGTGGCTCGGAACTATCACTTGAATTTTGTTTTCTCAATTGTTTTGTTGCGTGTAAGTGAATCTAAGCTTCGTTATATCAGTGTAATCATATGTCGATTGTTTGTTATATTTATATATAATTTTGACATTGTCAAGTACTATGTCATAGTTTATATCATAGTTTATATAAGCAAATCCATTCACTACAGATTTCACTCCTTGAAGCGGCTTCAATATTTCCTGCCGTACAAGACCAAGGTTCAGTTGGCCCAAGCACTATTACTTCCCATCCTTGATTATGCTGACATTTGCTTCCTGGATTTGACGGAAGACTTGCTGAACAGGCTGGAGCGACTTCAGAATTTGGCCATACGTTTTGTTTTCGGCCTTCGGAAATACGATCACGTCTCTGAATATAGAGGTCGGTTGAATTGGCTTCCTATTCGCCAACGGAGAAAGATGCACATCCTTGTCTTCCTTTATAAAATCCTAACGAATCCCAACCCTCCAGAATACCTACGAAACCGTTTCCAACTAGCTCCCTCAATGTCACGATCCCAGCGTTCCTGTCACAGCAATAAACTTGTTTATCCTGTCTCCAATACCAAATTCTTTGCTGATTCCTTTACCGTGCACGCAGCGAAACTCTGGAATAATCTGCCGGCTTCTATCAGAGACAGTTCTTCAGTAGAGACGTTCGGACGTGGAGTCAAAGAACACTACCTGAATCATAAACTGTGATTTTGTATGTATTTATATATATATATATATATATATATATATATATATATATATATATATGGGGAAATATATATAAAACTCTTTTTTTTTTCTTATCCTATTGTCTGTTAGTTTTATTATTATACGTTGTTGCTATTTAATAGTATGTATATGTTTTCTTATGAGGTTTGTGTATGTATAATTATTTGCTATTGTATACTCTTACGAAATTTGTTGTTTTAATTTATTTTGGTTTACTTTTTTTTGCATATGTATTTTACCTATCCTTGTTTTATCTTTCTGACTCCTCATGAGGTTGGCTGGAAGAGATCTCTTATAGAGATAAGTTCGCCTTTGTACATGTCCTTTTTGTTTGTAATGTTTTGTAATTTTTGTTTTTATGTGCAATAAAGAGTTAAATAAATATATTATAACATAAACGATTTTGAAGTTTGAAATAGAAGTTTGTGAACGCAAATATACTGATAAGAAAAAGTAAAATATAATTAAAACAACGAATTTTGATGCGGTTTATTTAACTTATTAACTTATTTAATGCATGCAAATTTATTTTCTAGATTTCATAAATAATAATATCTTTTAAAACATGTTATATAAGAAGTAAAATGTGCGGCTACAACCGCTAAACTAATTGGTACTTTCTTTATATTCTCCCAATTCGAGTCCAATGAATTCTAGTTGTACAAAACAAATATTAAATAAAGTAAGACTTACAGTTAATACGTTTTCGAGTGCATTGATAGTTAGATAACCTAAGCTAGCCAATACTGAGCTGGTTAGACTCAAGTTCAACTGTCGGTCGTGACACAGTTAGTGGTTTGAACTCGACACATCACACAGATAAATACATTTGATGACAATATCACTAAGTACCTTTAAATGGTGGTCTTAGATAACTAGTTTATAGCCTATGCTTTGCCTAGTAACATCTCCTAACTTTACATATACAGGGTGTAAAAAGACCTCGATCGAGGCCAAAGGTTATTATTGGTTGTTACTCACACATACACACATAATAACGAGAGTAATTACTCTAAAATAACCGTTGAAGTTCAAAGTAAAAAAAAAACATAAACTATTACATAGTACTTGAAAACGTCAAAATTAAATATAAGAAAACTATAAATAATGATTATACTGAAATCACGAAGCTTAGGTTTACCTACAAGCAACAAAACAATTGAAAAATAAAGAATGTTTAAGTGTAAGTAAATCTAAGTGCAAATTCTGAGTCGCCCCGTTCTGTAAGAAGTACTAGCAAGAAACTCACAGGCTACGCTCTTAAATTATGAATTTGTTATCTACATTTTATTTAACATTAACAATATTCGTTAGGAAAGGATTTTAATTTTTTGGTGTTAAAAAACTGCAATTAGTATAGCAAACAATGAAATGAGTGCAACTCTGTTTCTGTATATGTCCAGCGTGCTAACGTTATTTAAAAAAAAGAAATGGCTTAGAATTAGTTTCAATAACGTCATAGCGGGAAAGTGAAGTTTATTTATTTATTATTTATTTATTTAATATAGTTATACAATTCGGCTTACAGAGCAATGCATCCAACACACCGGCATGCTAGTTCTTACAATAAAATAACAATTATGAAAATTAATTAATATTACAATGTCAGATCATACAATAAAACACTAAAAACATAAATCAATTCTATGAAATGTTAATTACAATTGATAAAAATAACATAGGGATCTTAATTACATAAACATGAAAAAGATATTAATCACAATAAACTAACGCAATATTAAATCTATATATATAAAAGAAAGTCGTGTTAGTTACAGCACTTATAACTCAAGAACGGCAAAACAGATTTGGGCGAAAATTGGTAGGGAGGTAGCTTAGAGCCAGGAGACGGACATAGGATACTTTTTATCCCGTTCGACAGCGTTCCCGTGTGACTTCATGAAACGTCAGTCACTATAAAACGGGATATAACAAAAAAGAATCAGACTTGGAATAACAAAAAGCAAATGACAGCTATGTAATGACGTATGGATGACAATTTGATATGTGTAAGAAATCAATATTCAAACTATTTCTGACTTCTTGGCGGGAATGTGAATATGAGTTTTGAAATAATTTTTTAGGTGAATTGAAGTGATGTGAAGTTTAATTAATAATGCCGCGAACAAGACTATCGAATCTTTACCGACAAAGCCGTTTGCTTGCGTAATGCAAGAAGAATACGAAATACTGGAAATGAAAGGACTGAAGAAGAACAAGAAATTTCACGTGAACATCGCCGCAATAGTATGGCTCGACTTCGTGCTTCTCAATAAATAATACTTAAAAAATGTCGTGTATCACAAAGTACTTAAGTGAAGAGCAACTTTGTACTAAAATACAGAAATAATAATGAATGATTAATGTAGGTATTAAATTTTTTTGTAATTTTTCCAATAAAACAAAAACACAATCTGCTTATTTCTTGCCATTAAGGCGGAACAAAGTTCGCCGGGTCAGCTCGTTACAAATAAAATAAAATAATGTCCGAAAATTATAAAAAAAAGGTTATGTCAGATTTCAAAAAATTTGTCTATGTTAATTACAGAAGAGAAACTTATAGGTAATTGCCACCATATTTCTCAGTCCATCAACCGACCGATATGGCGTGGAGGTCAGTATACCTGCACTTCACTCCAGAGGTCGTGGGTTCGATTCCCACACAGGACAAATCTTTGTGTGCATGAACATGAATATTTGTTCTGGTCTGGGTGTTTTCCTATGTATATTAAGTATGTATTTACAAAAAAAAAAAGTATTTAAGTATGTTTATCCGTTTTTTAGTATCCATAACACAAGTTCTTAGTGATACTTATCTTGGAACTGAAGAATTGGTGTGATTGTAAGAGAATATTATTATTATTATTATTATCAAAAAATGTAATGTCTGCAGTTTTGTTTTATTTTCTAAAATTTGTGATATTTCGAACATTAATGTGTAATAACGGTAGATTATTAACGGTTAAGTGGGTGTGAACGTAAGTACAATGAGTGTTGGTAAATGAAATAAAACAGTGCTACATCACTTTTCAAATTCTCTCAAGAAGTCCATGTGAGATCTCACTATAGTCCCACAAATTTACTGAGGACTCAAGGGGTTTAAGGGGAGGGCATCTCATCTACCATTTATCATTTTTATCACCACTAATTCTCATTTACTATGATTATATGTTATTAATATATCTTACTTGACACTAGCTAAATGTGCAAATCGCACGAAGTAATTATATTAGCCTTTCCCAGGTACAAACCCAAAGAAACAATTGTTCCTGATGCTAGGCAGACTACGTAGCTATCAGCTTTGTCCTATTTCAGTTATAACATGATAACTACTTAGATACACCAAGGAAATACGCATAAAATACTTAAGAGCTTCAAGTTATTAAAAATCCATCATTACATCACATATATAATAGTTTTTAAATCCATTTTTTGCTGCACATTCAAAAATATTTTGTTGTTTAAAAATCATTTATAAAAAGTGGCCATAAGGATGTATTACGTTACCTACAAGTCATTTGTATAAAAAAATAATTACGTTAAAATTATAGAATTTTTTTATTTTTCTTAATCCAGAGTGTCCAAGTAAGTTCCCAATGGCGTTTATATGACAGTATAAATAAAACTAGCGACGATAGTCCAGTGGCGAGACCCATAGACTTCTAATTCAGAGGGTCTCGGGTTCAAACCCTGATGGCGCTATCTACTACTTTTCAAAGTTATGTGCGTAAGTATCGCTTGCTCCGCTCCTCGGAAAGCACGTTAAGCCGTTGGTCCCGGCTGTCATGAACATCTATGGCAGTCGTTATTAGGAAGTCAGGGCCTTCTAATATTCTGACAACTGGTTTAACCATAGAATGATGTTGCCCTTTGGGTTGTGGAGGTCAGATGGCAGTCGCTCCATGAGTAGACCCTGGGCCCTGGACTTCAGTCTGGGGATATGATAATGATGATGGTATAAATAAAACTGACTTTACGCCGTCGCGTGTTCGACTGTGTACCGTCCGCCTAAAGACTAAACATTTCAAACTGTTTTTTAATTATAAATAATTTACTCTTGATTGTAAACCATCATAAAGATTACACATAAAAACAAATAAAATTAACCAGGTAGGTATATATTGGGCGGCCTTATCCCTTTCTGCTATATATAGTTATGCCGAATTGTGCACCCCTCTCTCATTTTACAGGGATGATGGGCAGCAGCGTCATCCTGCGTACTGGCTTGAACTGCGATCACCAATCCGCCTGCCCAGCGTCCTGATTACAAGCAAATACCCCCAACGGGAGGCCAATAATAATACAAATAATAGTATTATTATTATTATTATTTTTTAAATTGTTATTTTTATTCTGTAATATAAAATTGTTTATTAACATTAACATAAGTAAAACTGTTTGTCTAACACTAATATAAAATTGTTGCTCAAACCAAAACTTAGGTTATGTGTTATTGAAGAGCGGTGTCTCCTGACACAGGCTTATTCAAGCTTAAAAGGAGGCACCAGCTACTAGATATTCTTATGTACCAGGTTGATTATGAAATAAAGAAAATTAATTAATTAATTAATAGTAAATACGTATAGGGAAAGAAAGTAACACTTTTTAGCAAGATAATTATAATTACAAATAAACTTGCAGACATGAAACGACCAGCTTGATCAATACATTCATACTAATATTTTTAATAAAGTTATCGGTCTGTCTCGCTTTCACGCCAAAACTACTTAACCAATTTAAATAAAATTTGGTACACAGATAGTCTGGTGCCTGAGAAAGAATATTGTCTACTATTTATTGCGAACACAAGGTTTTAATGGGTTAATAGGGAATCAAAACTTATATTTTTTTTAAAGCTAAAGGCGTAAAACTATTTTGTAAAGGTTTATAATTAGCTTAGAATATTTAAAGTTACTTAAACAACATTCGCGATATAATCGAATTTCTCGCGGTCGAAGTCGCGGTCGAAGCACTAGTATACAATAATATGTAATTTTTTGTTATCCTGCCTAGCTGACAAACGGACAGACAGCCACTCTATTAAAAAAAACCATACAGACAACTCTAAAAATAAATCTTTAGCCTGTTTACTGCATTAAAAAAGGTTATTTGATGATTTGTAATGATGATGTAAGTACACAGTAATTGTAGTTACACATAGATGAGCCGACCTTCGTCCGTTATAAGCTGAGAGGAGACCTTCTTGAAGGTTAATGCTAGGTCTAGGTATTTGAGTCTAGATATTTTCTAACTGATTTTAAGAAACATCTACACATTGACAGCTGGTTTAACCATGAAATGATGTTTCCCTCTGGGTTGCGGAGGTCAGACGGCAATCGCTCCATGTGATAGACCAGACTCCAGACCCTGGGTCCTAAGCTTAAGTCTAGGGCAACCAAAGATGAATACACATTACAGTTTTTACTAAGTATATTCTACTAGCTATGCCTATTATCTACTTTTTTATTCAGTTTTACTAAGCATGTAATGAATGTAAAAATAACTGATTGCTATTATTTATGCCGAATAGAGATGAATCAGGCTACTAAGTCATCAAAATTGTCCTGTCAGTATACAATAAATATTCTCTTACAATCACACTAACTATTTAGCTCTTAGATAAGTCTAATTAAGAACTTGTGTTATGGATACTAAATAAATAATTTTATTTATTCATTTATTCATTCATAAAACTTACAACTATCTTTACAGGCAGCAAACCTAATACGATAGAGTAGTTGAGCTTACAATACCTAAATATATGACTAAAGACTTTTACATAATTCTTATCTACTAATTACTAAACTACTACATTAACATCTACTGCAAAAGCAATATGCTGCTTTTGCGAATTCGTTCAGTGAACATGCAAATAAATCTATCTGGTCGAAAAGTGACAGTGCATTGAGTACTTAATTGAGTAATAATAAATAAATAAATATTTTCAGTCAATTACACCAATTGTTTAGTTCCAAGATAAGTATTATTAGGAACATGTGTTATGGATACTTAACAATGGATAAACATACATAAATATATTTTTTTTGTAAATAGATACTTAATATATATAGGAAAACACCCAAACCAAAACAAATATTCATGTTCATGCACACAAAGATTTGTCCTGTGTGGGAATCGAACCCACTACCTCTGGGTTAAAGTGCCGGTATATTAAATAATTTATTGATTTAGGCGTTACTTTGCGAAAATCCTTTGTAAGCAAGTGATGGATTAAAATATCTTTGTAACAATTCCCGCGCTACTATTATTTTCCGATAAATCGAGAAACTATTCAACACGACACGTGTTTCGCCCTTACACAGGGCATCTTCAGGTAAGATAGGAGCCTCAGAACAACGATGTCTTCACGACCAACGCTAAAACGAGAGAGTCTCTCGTTTCAGCGTTGCGTATTTTATTCAATCACTTGCTTGCAGGTATACTGACCACCACGCCATATCGGTCGACGAAAGAACGGATAAACATACTCTTACATATTTTCGTATTTTCGCCAACCTCTGGATGTTACCTTTTCCCGGCCTCCGGGAGGTCCTTAGCCCTTCACCTTCACCACGACAAGGTGGGATGTTGACAGAATCTTGATACCACTATTACTCATAAAAATTATAGAGCCTTCTTTACTTTCGTTTTCCTTTTTGATACCCAGACGTGAGATGTAATGTCTAGACAATATTTTCTCACCTATATGTTATTATACACAGTGGTTCTGTCTTTATATGCGTCTATATAAAGAGTTTTAATTGTAATCTCGCTTTGACGTTTAGATATTTGTGGAAAAAAAATCGGCCAAGAACAGTATGGTCTAGCGCAATAGCTGTTCAGTAGTTTCCGAAATTTTTTTTTTTTAAATTGTGACACGTCATAATGACTACATACTGCCTGATGATAAGCAGTCGATGCAGTCCAATAAGAAAATGAAAGCGCTGTATAACGTGAAAAAGGCACGCTATAAAGCCTGCTAAAATGCCGTTTCACGCCCCGCTTAAAAGACCCGGGATCATAGGAAATAGGAAATGCAGCGAATTCCAGAGCTTAGTGGTCTTGCTCAGAAACGACCTCCCAAATTTCTTGGTTCGAGTGCTGATATTCTGCACAGTATGAGGATGGTTTTGAAGACCAGCACATGTTGTTCGGGAGAGGAAAGGAGAGGGCGGGATGAGATCGAAAAGCTCCTCAGAACACTCGCCGTAGTAGAACTTGGTTTGCCATAGTAGAACGTAGTTTGAACTTGGCTTTTTTTGCTGGTGTCATCTGGGTGGTGTAAGATATATACGATAAAGTATATATGTCGCAAGGTTAACCTGCTTGATGCTTTCGGCCGTGTGAGTTTTAATCGTTTATTAATTTATTCAAAATCACAATTACGGAAATCAATGTTTAGCCTAGTGTGGGATTGTAGCGCACCATTTTTCGAGACCATTTTTGTCAATTATTATGCATGTGCCTCCAAAATAAATATTAACAATATAATTTACTATTTATTTCTTACAGAATACACTATAACATACAAAAACACATTCAGAAATTAAAAAGAAAGTAAAATTAAGAAAAACCTTAGGTACAAATATTAATTTAGATAATTAATTAATATTAATTTAGATATTTTTTGTCATCCCTTAATATAGTTTTTTATATAATTAAATAAAATAATAAATAAATAAATATTCTCTTACAATCACACGAATTTTTAAGTTCCAAGATAAGTATCATTAAGAACTTGTGTTATGGATACTAAAGAACGGATAAACATAATTAAATCCTTGTTTTTTTTTGTAAATACATACTTAATATACATAGGGAAACACCCAGTCCAGAATAAATTTTCATGTCCAAAGATTTGTCCTGTGTGGGAATCGAACCCACGACCTCTGGAGTGAAGTGTAGGTGTACTGACCTCCACGCCATATCGGTCGTCAATAATCAAGTTATATCAAGTTGAAGTGGTTATTTTACGACACGATGTAACATCTAATGTAGAGTATATGTTTTGTTTCACAATTGGAACCCTTTTTTTTCTAATGGAAAATCTTTAAATGACCCTAGGGAACCCTAAAACGGCGGCTAGTCACACTCTATTGACCGATTGGTCGTTATAACCATTGAATCCTTAGCTAATGAACATAATGAATAGAAAAACTGACTGCCGAGGTGAACCTTCCATTGTTCGCGTACTTAATGGCGTATTTCAAACATTCATAATTCCATTTATTGTATTTTCCTTAAGACTCATCACACAGTTCATCAACTGTGATGTCATCAATTGATGAAGTTGGAAATATCGTTTGGGTTACGAAATTCTTATTTATTTATTCATGCTTGCTTTCTGTGGTAAGGAGTACGGAAGACCAGTGTCGCGGTGCCTTGTTTACAACTTGGCACATGCTGGGTATAGCCTTTTCGGTGCCATACTGTTATCATTATTTAAATTTAATATGTCACTTAGAATACATATTTTTCTTGGATTAATGTCACAAAATATACATACATACATTCACGCATATTTTCCCGAAGGGGTAGGCAGAGGCATATTTTACGCCCACACTTCGCCAAATATATAGTAGGTCCCACGTAATAGGTGGCGAGCCTATTGCCGCTTACCGGGCACTTGTTATGTTTGCCAGAGCCTCGTTCGTTGATCAGCAGGTGCACCACTTGCAGGTGAGGTTGGCTTGGACTCCTTAGGTCTTAATAGGATCCCTACACTTCTATTATTTTGTATATTCTAATAGTTTGATTTTGTGGTAGATGTTTCAATTTAAAAATACTTTGATACACAGTACAAGCCTTAGTTAAGATAACATTAAATTGGGGGTTCAATATGCTTAGATGGTTTGGTGATGTTGAGAGTATGAATGAAAGTAGACTAACGAAAGTGATTTATGATGGACAAGTGATTGGGAGTGTAATGATCAAAATCAGAAAATTTTGGAGAAAGGGCAGGTCAAAAGTACCCTAAACCGACGGCCGTGTATGAGGAGGTTAATGAGTGTGAATGAAGCTAAAAGTGTGTGCCAAGATCGTAGCAAGTGGATGGATGAGATCTCTGCCTACCCCTACGGGAAAGAGGCGTGACATTATGTATGTATGTATGGGGGTTCAATAGAATGTAATTTATTCAGAAGGCTAATGTTTAGCAGTGGGGCTTATAAGGCTGATATGATGATACAATGATAGAACCTGTCTGAAACTAGGGTTTTCAGAAGACTGAAATGAAAGTTGAAATCGCTCTATAAAAAAAAACATTCAGTTATTAATACAAGTATTATTCACGTAATGTTTTGTTCTATTTACAATTGTTTTTGACGTGACAACGTCTTATAAATTGGTTTGCCGGGTGACACTTCAAGAAACTGCGTTACGCTCCGCTCACGTTATGCGGTCACAATGAGAGCGAGTGAGAGGCACGCGTCCCTTCCACTCGGGCATGGTTAGCCCGCCTAAGAGCGAGAGAGACAGACATAAATATAATTCTTTGTATAAATAAATGTTTTAAATTGTTACTATTATTTCATCCTTCTTCCTACTATACGAACATTAAAATTATTTTACCACTCAAAGTCGTTGTCACGTAAAACTTTCGCCCGTATACCGACTTTACAGGCAACCAATTTTTTTTTATTCTAGAGCCATTCCAACTTTTATTTCATATATTCTTTTATTTATTATATTATCATTAGTTGTCATGTTCTTGTCGTTAATCTAGTTATTATTATCATTTTTTCTCGTAAGACAAACACTTATTTCTCCAGATTTCTTTAAAACAACAGACTTTTCACATCCCTATTCAATTGACTACTTTTGTCAAGCCTTAAGCCAATCTTTCAAGCTCTGCCCTGAGTGTTCCAACACAACACGTGGTCACCATTGAAGGACCTCTGCGCAAGAGCAGACATCGCTTCACGCTTCTCAGAAAAAAATGGCCGAACCGAAAAAACAACAGTTAAAATAATTCACAGAGGTAACCGTTTCATTGACCACTCAACTGTGGGATTAAGTAACTTTTACAGTTACTAACGTAATTTTAAAAAAAAATTACAACAACGCGCTGAAAACTACAGACACTTAACTGTAAGTATTTAAGGTTCATAATGATGTTGAGAGAGTTTCGCTTGAGTAGATTTCGTTCTGTTTACACGTTACAGCCAATTTTATAACAGAAAATTCAGATATAACTGAAGATTGTTTGCATAGCAACAGTGTATTTAATTTCGTGTCTTTTTTTGTCACAAATAAACGAAAAATCTATTGTCGCTATTGGTACTTTTACCGATTCTAAAGCGCTAGTAGTTCTGCAGTTTTCTGCGATGGGGAACGACAAGATATGTAATGCAGAATCCCAGACGTCAGTCCTTTGATGGGTGACCGTTAGTGAGACATATAATATCAATCGCTAATTTAATTAGGCGACTTTAGAGTCACCGACAGACTGACAGACGGACAATCCCCTCCCCCCTTTAGAATCACGACAGGCTGTCTGACAATTCCCCGGTTGGAATCACCGACAAACTGACAAATCTTTAAAAATCCGCAACAGACAAATCTTGACAAATTCTGACAAAGAATTTAGCTTTTATTTCTCTCTCTTGATAATGGTACCGTCCTTTCTATAATTGTCGTTAAAAAATATATATTTCCATTGTGTATGTATAAATTTGTCGTACCTAAATGATCTTGTTGAATTGAAAGACAATAAAGTACACATTTATTTTTATTTATTTAATTTAAAATCTAACATACTTGCGTCCGCCACACTTGGACTTTAAAGGACTAAATTCAGCAAAGTGGAAGCTATTTTACAATATTAGGATGGATATAACTAGAACATAGTTGCAATATGTTAACCACGGTTCTATTAATTCTTATATGGCACTATATTGACTTTCAGCGGGGGTCTCACACCGTCAACGTTTGCTTGCGACTTGAATATTTTTTACATATTTGCAGTAAGATAAAATAGGCTATTAATGAAAATATATATATATCGCTTGGATGTAACATTTACAATGATAAAAGTTGTGTTTTGCGGCCCTCTTTACAATATAACGATTACTTACATACATTGTTTATATAATTTTAATTTTCAATTAAGACTGCTCATATACGATTTATTGGAAATTGTTTTGATGGCTGCATAGCTTAACTGATACCATATGGTATACCACTTAACAGTTACAAAATTGTGGTTTGCAGCACATTTAATTCAGTCTTCTAATATTAATGTTATTTTTAATAAAATCCTTTTATCCAGCTTGAGTATATCACGCTCACTTATATGTTTCCGCGGTGGTAGCGTCATGCGTCGGGTCGTTACGCTCCCTAAAATATGGTTGAGCGTAACGCGTCTGCTCATGTCTACTATGTTTATCCGTAATTATGTTACTATTGCTAAAAAGAGTTTGTCTTCCTTTTCTTTTTTTTCAAATCTTGTGACTGCAGAACACAATTGTTTTAATATTATGTATTTTAATTGTAACTGGCGGGAGAAAAAACCAACCTTGACGATTTTCATGCCCGTTCTGTTACGATCAAGCTCCCGCCCGCAGTGAATGGGCGCGTTAGTTTATAAGTATGACATTCATAAGAGCTCTATTGAGCGAAACTTGAATAAATTAATTTTATTTTTTTTTTCATTTTTAATTTTATTGTGCGTTTTCCTACTGAGTCAATTCTGAAATGTTTAAGTCGTTTCGAATAGCTTTGTTATTTTTTGCGACACCTGTATAGAACGCTAGATTAATTTGGAAGAGCTTTTGGATTTGTTATTTTTTTATGCTACGTGTATGAGAGGCTGCTAATTTCTTACAGTTTTATTAGGACGTTAAGTACTTAAAGGTTACGTAGGTTTGGCTGTTTATTTCATAAATGGCAAAAATATAGATTATTCATAGTACGGAACCCTTCCCACCTATATGCATATTTATGCTAGTTGTATTAAGAAATACTTCAGTAGGTTCGACTGTTTATGTCATAAATGGCATAAATATAGTTTATTCATAGAACGGAACCTTTTCCACCTATATGCAACTTGCACTTGTCAAATTTTTTCGTCGTCTGGTGTTAATCGTTTCTTAGGTCCAGCAACCGAAGCGGATTGGACCAGCAAGCACGCCTTTCTATTTTGAAACTGCTGTTTAAAAAGCTGCCCAAATACGAGTTCAATGACCTCCGAGTCCCGTTTTCAATGCATTGTGAAACTATCTACAATTTTTTTATTTTTTTATTAATACTCCGCTTCTTCGTTTGCGAACTAATTGCCATATTTATATATACACGGTGACTTGAAGATGGGTGCAAATCTTGGAAGCGAAAGTAGTATAGACCATTTAGAACCATTTGAGCCATGGTCCTAGACGAAGATTCCCTATTTTTTTAAAATACTTATTATGTTATTTTTTTATAAAAAACCCAAACTATTACATTTAATTGCTCACCCATCTTCAAGTCACCCTGTATATATCTGTCGGTGTATGCTAGTTAAATGGCCCAGCGCAATAAAGGCGCGTCAAATCAACTAGTATTTTAGATTCAAGGTAGTTTTTTTTTAATATGAAATAAATACATACATTCAAGCTTGATTCCCAATGGCCAATCTCTGCTACGTTAGCTAGCTTATAGTCGCCAATGAAGAATCTTACGCCTTATCAGTGGTCTTATCAGTATCTAACTGTGAGACTTGTGGAGTAATTGATGACGTATTTCACTTGTTGATGGAGTGTGAGCGGACTCGAGGTCTGAGACAGAACTCGTTGAGCGTAATGGACTCCAGCGTCGGTCCCTACATATCACTTCTGGCTGAGCCAACTTCGAGCGCTGCTAAAATCTTTTTTCAGCGAATATATAATATTATTAAAATGTAATAGGTTAAGATTAGGATACGATGGAGCTGGCATGGTCAATTTATATGATCAAAGCTCCTAAAGAAATAAAGAGAAAAAAAAAATCTGTGGTCGATTCTTCGATAATCTCTATTTAAACATACATACATACATTCACGCCTGTTTACCCGAAGGAGTTGGATATTATACGCCCACACTTCGCCAATTATATATTCGGTCCCACGTAATAGGTGGCAAACCTATTGCCGCGTACTGGACACTGTTATGTTCGCCGTAGCCTCGTCCGATGAAAGGGAGATGCACCACTTGCAGATGACGTAACAAAAAAAATTGTGGGATCCCCAATAGAAATATAAGATACACTTCTTGGCGGGAAAGTGAATAGTCATGTCTGCAGTTTTGGTTTATTTTCTAAAATTTGTGATATTTAGAACATTTATGTGTAATAACGGTGGGTTATTAACCATTAAGTGTTTGTAAACATACATGAGTGTTGGTAAATGAAACAAAACAGTGCAACATCACTTTTCATATTCTCTCAAAAAGTCCATGTGAGATCTTAGTATAGTTCATTCTCATGTTTATGTTTAAAAGGCATTAATCAAGAGCGGTGTTGTTTTTAAACTAAATACTAAAAACCACAGATAAAACTGACCTTCCTTCGATTTGTTATTAATTTTGACAACTATCTGTCGTTTAAAAAAAAATAGTAAATTTTTTTATTTTTTTTTAAATATTTTTTGTACGCAGTACCTGTCCTATATAAGATATATTTCATGCAAACGTAAAAAAATATCATCTTTCATGTAGCAAAGATGAATCCGGTAGCATCATAGAAAACATTCGAGGTCAACAATATCTATTATTATTGACGACCGATATGGCGTGGAGGTCAGTAGGTATACCTGCACTTCACTCCAGAGGTCGTGGGTTCGATTCCCACACAGGACAAATCTTTGTGTGCACGAACATGAATATTTGTTCTGGTCTGGGTGTTATCCTATGTATCTTAAGTATATATTAACAAAAAAAAAGTATTTATGTATGTTTATCCTTTATTTAGTATCCATAACACAAGTTCTTAATGATACTTATCTTGGAACTAAATAATTGGTGTGATTGTAAGAGAATATTTATTTATTATTTATTGCATGTGGTGCTAACCTTAATAGTTTGTTCAGTTACATAATTTTAATAATATTTGTAAAATTATTTTTAAGTAATAGTGTAAACAGATACTGGTGATCCTAAATAAAAAAAAATACATATTCATGAACCATTTGCTGATCACCGTAAAATTTTATCATAGCACGACATCTCGGGCAAAACAGTTAGATAAGCTCATTGCTTTAAAATTGCCCCGAATTACCTACTTATTTGGCCATCATCAAAACCAAAGGCTGCACCGAAACGAATCAAGTATTCGACAACAATAATCGTATGGTTTAACTGGGTCAAGTTATATTTTTAAAAAAAAATGGGGCGTTTAACCAAGGTGAAATTATGAGCGTTGAGATTGTAGGTACTCTCGAATCGGAACAAGTTCTGCATCACTTGGACGTCGATTCTGAATCTGATTAAGATTCTAGAATTAACCAGAATCACGAAATAGAATTTCAGTACAAAAATCGTTCTTTCTTTTTCCAGACTTTGAATTTGAGTTGTAACCCATTCTAAATACGATTCGTATCAATATTTAACATCCACATAAAGACAATCTATGCAGCCTGCGGATAATGACTGCGTCGTCGATGTTAGTGTTGGTGTCTGTGAATTGACCTGGGAATCATTTTGCTGACCGTGTCTTTCCTGGGTAGGCATTTTGCAGCAGTAACTGACATCCACGCGGGAGGAGCCGCGGGCGACCGCTAGTATTAAATAAAGCGGCTTATCGAGCCCAGTGCCGTGCTATTGGAGATGCTTATGCGCAGCTGTGGGCAAATGGAGAATGATGATAATGAGACTATGAATTTGAGCAGTAATAAATTCAATAACAACATTCGCTAGAAGATGCCCAGCTGGGTTTACAGTCCATGCTTGTTATTTCTTCAAAAGATTGAATCCGGCAAAGAACTAAAGTTTAAAGTAAATCAAAAAGCTGAAGTGGCAGCAAATATCTAGCGTAAAACCAATAAATAACCATTAGGGTAGACAAATGCTAGACTAGAGAGGTTAGTTGAAGTCGATATTCAAGTATATACATCGACCGCAATTAACAATGTCGTATGTGGAAAGCAGTTTCTTTAAACAATGTCGTAAGTGGTAAGTAACGACTTATAACTTATGAAATTGTTAAAATCAATCCTACGTGGTCGCGTATGCCGCAGTGAGACCCACACCTCTCTCGGTCCCCCTTTGGCCGGGAGACGGTGCGTAAACAGCATTTTTTTTACCGACGATAATAACAGTACAGTGTGGGAACCGATCCTACGACCTCAGGAGCTGATGGCATAATGAAACCCATAATCGTCGGCCATAATCATATAGTAAACTTCTTAATCGAATTCATTATTTAGCATATATAGTAAGCATATTACCAATTCACTCCATTGATATAAATTAGCAGTTCAATAAAAAATATTACAAAATGAATATATATTTTATTAAATCGCTATTAATGCAAAGTTTTAGGGTAGAGCCACGGCATTAGGTTACAGAGTTTTGTAATAAATTTAAATAACGCTTTGTCGTTTCATATTATCGTCTTTCTTTATAAATATATAATAGATTCTCAAAGAATATATTAGTTCAATAAAGACATTAAAATAGATTATCTGATAACTTTCTTTTCTGTATACTAATGTTAGAAAATCAAAAGTCACTATATAATGTAGACTGTTTAAGTAAGTAGACGTAGAATTTTGTATATTGAGGGGGAAGTTTAATAATATATTGGAGTTACAAATTCACTGAATTGGAATCTCTAAAGCAGCATATTTTAGAAAGGGAATATAATAAACTGAACCTATAAAAAATACTTTTTTGATCATCAAAAATACTGATCTAGCATCTAATAGGGGATTAGGTGCTCCATCAGAATTTTTTGATGTACAAAAAGGTTAGGTTAGGTTGGTAATTTATTAATTTCGATGACACATTAAATATGAGCCTTTTAGAAATATTATTTTTTTAACTTAAGATAAAAAATTTTGATGTATTTTTGATAAAAAAGGGTTCTCATATTAATGGTTGTGGACAAAGTATATGCACCATTATGTCGTTTGATGATTTTTGATACTCACTTATTGCTTGTCAGACGTGTGTTAGCGGCATTGCTTGTAGCGACATTTGTAAGTTATTTTATTTACCAGCTTGCCCGAGGACATCGAAGAAGATAGTGTCAATGTTCACCTACCTCTGAGACGGAGTGGTAAGATATGTTTTTTCCACAGATCTCTGTGGTGAAAGTAAATTTTGCTACAACTATAATAAGGTAAAAAGGTGGTGGTATATCCTTTTTGGGTGCATAAGGATCCCACCCTGTTTTTTGTTTTACATCGGTAACAAAATGCGTTTACGCACTGCCTTCCGGCCAAAGGGGGACCAAAAGGGGGTGTGGGACTCACCACCGGCACCCACTAAAAATATTCTGAATACGCCCCCCGCTTGTTGAAAAAAAGGCGGGGGCCAGTATCTGGGTTGCAGCTCTGACACCCCGCCTGCGGCCAACGTCCCCTGGACCAAAACCGGGAGTATTTCCTCAAAGAAGCGCAGTGGACGCGGCTCTCCTACCTCCCTGTGCGTGGCTGACTTCCCAGAGGGCCATGGTTAGGCAGCAGGGGCCCCCTGCCCCCGCCACCTAAGACCCTCCTAGCGCTGCTTGACGAGCCCTCCTGGCACGCCCGCTGTGCCCGCCACAAGACCCTCTTAGTTTCCCCCCCGGTCGTCAGTCCTAAGGGCACCCAGAGTCGCCAATCTCTGAGTGTGACCTTTTCCCTAGCGTCCTATATGCACGCGAACCTACCAACGTAAAAAACTGAAATTTCTATAGTTATATAAACTTACGTTTAAATGATTACATTACTTGGCATAGGAGTATTCACTATTTATTTTTGGAAACGGTACGGGACAGTCGTTAATGTCCCTTTAACGGATCACTATATACATACATTCACGCCTGTTTCCCAAAGGGGTACGCAGAGGCATATTATACGCCACTTCGCCAATTATATAGTTGGTTTCACGTAATGGGTGGCGAGTCTATTGCCGCTTTCCGGGCACTGTTATGTTCGCCAGGCCCTGGTCCGTTAAACAGCAGGTGCACCACTTGCAGGTGAGGTTGACTTTTTATTATTTTTATTCATTTACAAAGTATATTGTATTGCATATAAGTTAATAAAGTTGTGGATACATATATTATACACATATCTATATATATATATTACTTGGACTCTTCATCTTAATCCCTATACACGGATTTATAAACACAAATATGTGGCATAGGCTCGAGTCTTCGTCAGCGTGACCTAGGGTTTATAAAGTTGCATAGGAATAACGCAAGAATAGATTGAAATGAGCCAAATTTCTATGTCTCAAGCGCTCGTAGCTACGCGGTTTTCCAGAAGTTCAGAAGAAAGAGGACATCTATTTATATCGTGCATTGTAAGGTATATTTTTTATATTTATCTTTATTGCACACACATTAAAGTACATTGTACAAAAGACAAACTTAATGCCATTAATTTCGTCTTTTGTTTCTTTCATTTTCTACCGGTCAACCTTGGGGTTAGCAGAGACATTAAAGGCGATGCGAGTAAGAGATAATATTTATAGTTCTAGTATAATTAAATAAAATAGTACGCTGATCTACATAAAAATACACACACATACACATATATTAACACAAATACATAGATATTTTGAAATAAATAAATGAATAATATGGGGGAAAATTTCATCGATGATCATTCGACCGATATGGCGTGGTGGCGAGTATACCCGCACTCCACTCCTGAGGTTGTGGGTTCGATTCCCACACAGGACAAATCTTTGTGTGTATAAATATGAATATTTCTTCTGGTCTGGGTGTTTTCCTATGTATATTAAGTATGTATTTACAAAAAAAAAGTATTTATGTATATTTATCCGTTATTTAGTATCCATAACACAAGTTCTTAATGATACTTATCTTGGAACTACATAATTGGTGTAAGTGTCAGAAATATTTATTTATTTATATTCTTTCAAGAAATAATTAAAGGTTAAATTTTTAAAGCTGCTTTGCTTTTAGCCAATCTGATATTTGGACGAACAGAGTTCCAAAGTTGGATGGCCTTAACGCCAAAGAAGTTTGACAAGAACCTGTCCTGTGTGTAACAAGCAAAAGGTTTTCAGAGGAACGAAGCTGGCGAGAGTGAATAGATCTTAGGAATCTGAATTGGGATCGCAAATACTTAGGAGAATTAGGCTCATTTATAATAGAAAAGCTCGTAGCTCTGCGTTGCCAGGTGGTCGGAAACGATCATTAAAGTACAGCAGAGTTTACAGAGGTCAGTCCTTGAATGGGTGACCGTTTGTGTGGCATTTGATATCGAGCGCTTCCGTGCTTCGGAAGGCACGTTAAGCCGTTGGTCCCGGTTATCACTAAATGTGGTAGTCGTTAAGCCATGTTAGAGGCCTAATTGGGCGGCTTGAAAAGTTCTTACAGCAGGACGCCACACCTGCCTAAATTCATATAATTGTTTCCAAATCTTGCGTGTAAATAAAATATAAACTCTGTTTCTTATTTATAGTTTTCATCTATTTATTTATTTTAATTAACTAGTACATAATGTTTTAAAATAATAAATATATCAGAAAACTCCGACTAGAAGTAATGAAGCCTCTTAATCTTCCTAAAGTGGTTTAAAGTGTACGCGATAAAGAACTAGCAATAAAAATCTTAATAGCACTTTATTGGTAACGGTTTCTGAGAAAAACAATTTCAACGTACGTATTCAAATGCAATGGCGGCAGGTAAAACCTTGCCAACGCTGCAAGGTTTTATCGTTGCCTTGTTGCCTGATTCATCTTGCTACAAGCCTCTCCCCCCTGAATTGGCTCTCAGACTTAGGTTACCTTTACTAGTGACCTGAAAACGATAATAAGTCGTGTATCATGTTGCCTTTCTTTTCTTTTGCTCGAAAGGTCTGGATTTCAATAATTATATTTATAATCAGTCAATCAATTTATCAATTTGAAAGGTAAATAAGGATATTTTTAGTTGTCTATTTTTAGTTGTGTTTTAAATAGCCGCAGCAAGATATCGGCCAAAAATGGAGTACATGGCCGTGAATGAGAATGTATGTAGCCTGAAACTAAGAGAGAGTGGGTTCAAATCCACGCTCAGGTTTGGATTGGTGGTAGAACATGACCCTCTAACAGAGGTATCTTCATATTTAGCAATAAAGATTTATTCTATTCTTTTCTTAAATGGAGGCCTCAAACCAATGAAATGTAGATTAATAATCATTTTACGTAATAAATGAGGTATATAAAATAACATGTACCTACAAAGGTGGACTTATCTCTAGAAAAGATCTCTACCAGCCAACCCTAGCAGTTGTAAACTTAATAGTTGTACGGGATAAATGTTGTCCAAGAAAAGTGTTACTAATAAAAATTAAAATAAGAACAAACTAAACTAATTAACTTAAAGTAATTAAAAAAATACATGTTGTAAGTAGTGTTTTCTATCATACTACTACTAAGATTGTTACTATTATCCTTAGTGGTTTTTTGTGTTTCGGTAATAAAACTTACAATTTCAGTTGAGGTTAAAAAGTCACAGCTGTCCAAAGCATGGAAGCATCAAATGAAAACGAAAATAAAAAATTATATCTTTAATTTGAGCCTCGATCTATCAATGTCAACATAAATCATTACTAACGCGCCCATTCACCTCGGGCAGAAGCTTGAATAGAAAAAAAGGGCAAAAACTTGTCTTTTTTTTTCTACAGATCTACATGAATTCTATCGCAAATACAAAATACCGTAAGTAGTTTGCACCAACATAGAGGCTCCAAGTGATTAGATTTTTACAGCGCATGCGACATCTCAAGCAACAGATAGTTATAAAAATAAAAATCTTTAGAGTCTACACTTTGTAGAAACCCACCTCATTCGGGTCAAGTGCGAGACCGAACGTAAGAATTGACACTTTCATTTCGTTATTGACATGGCGACGTGCAAAGTGACCTGTCCACTCTATGTCCGCCGACGATTTCGCCAGGGCAGCATTTTAGGGCCCCTGTGTCAATTGAGCATGTATTGTATATGTGTTAACTCTCTTAAAAAGTGATGATTGTCCAAAAATAACAAAACTGGCAAACGCTAGTTTTGTTTTAAATACGAATATAGGATGAAGCACTCGTTGCTCCACGATACTAGGTAGTCGGTAACGATCATTGAAGTGAAGTATAGTTCATTGAGGTCAGTCCTTCGAGGGGTTACCGTCTTTGTGACATTAACCCTTTATACGACAGTGGTAAACATATTCCCACCATAAATTGAACCTTATGGAGTTAATTTAAGGTGCGAAACCAATGAAAAATTTCAACATGTTCTGCCTGTTAAAGGGTTAAATATCGAGCGCATCCGTGCTTCGGAACGCACGTCAAAATTTTGGTTCCCAGTTATAACTTTATGTGGTAATCGTAAAGCCATATTAGAAGCCCTATGCGATGGATTAAAAAAATGTAACAGCAGTACGCCTTAAAAAATTTATAATTTGACAACTTCTGAGGTCGTGGGTTCGATTACCAAACAGGACGAACCTTAGAGTGCATGAACACGAATATTTGTTCTGCCCTGGGTGTTTCCTAAATTCAAATTCAAATCATTTGATAGATAGATAGATAGATAAAACGTTTATTTCCTTTAAATAATACAAGTTATATAAAAACATATCCAACAAAACCGTTTGACTGGTTTGTCTGTGGGTCACAGTCTCTTTTATACTATTTTATACATTACAACTAATTTTATAAATAAATAAATTTCAATTTTTCACTTACACCAATATAGTGTTTTTTTAAATTTGTTTTGTACTTATTTATTCAAGTTTGGCTCAATATACGTCAAACTTAAAATTGAACGCGCCCATTCAACGCGGGCGGGAGCTTGATCGTAAAAGAACGGGCAAGAAAATCGTCAAGTTTGATTTAACTCTCCCGGCAGTTACAAATGTACTTAAACTAAAGACATAGTTTACAATGAAAAGAACTTGCGTTTTGCAGTCACAAAATTTTAAGCAAAGATACAAAAATATTTGTTAGTCTCTTACTCCTTAGCAAGATGAGCATAAGTAAGGATAAAAATAGTAGAAATGAGCAGAACAGTCCCAATAGGTATACTTAGTATATATGTAATAATAATAATAATAATAAGAAGCTCAAGCTAGGTAGCTGGGTTAAGGGTCAGATACAAAAGGCAGTGCTTCTCGATACGGCGCGCATTGTCAGGAGGTTTCTCTCTCTGCAGCCCTAGCCGCCAGTCGTTTGGGTGTTACCTCGCGACCGGCGGTCTCCGTTTTTTATATTTTTTACAGTATTGTATTATTTTTCTTTTTTGTTATATAATAATTGTAAAAATATAAATTATGTGTAAATTAAATAAATATATGTGAATAATAATAATAATTAATTTTTGGTAAAGACAGAAAATATCTTGTTAGTTGTAAATAAAGTAAAAACTTAGAAGTCGTTTGGAATGTGTTGATTGGCATTATAAATTCGTTAGCGGAACTCGCTCGGGTCAAACGTCAGACTATATTATGTGAGAATTGACACCGTTTTTTTATTTTTTTATTTCCATTCATTTCCGCTTAATGAAAACGATATTAAATGGAAAATGTGTTAATCAGCTGCTCCAGTTGAGCTGTTATGACTTGAAACTAGCACCTATTCACTACGAACAGGGGCCTGTTCACTTTTAAGTAATATAACTAATTTGTTACGTAATATAACTAATAATAATAAGTCCTATCTACAACCAGGGTTATTCCCAAGCAACTACATCAATCCATCACCACTTTAGATTTACCACATTACACATTTGCAACTTTACAGAAAGCAGTAATTTTGAATACCTGTAGAATAGTGCGGAAATTTTTACAGACTGAACTAGAACGGGAATCGCTCCCTTCAAATTCCTTAGCAGCACCAAATAATCTTGACCACTTGGCTTAGGCCCGTGGCTAGATTAATAACGCCGGTGTCAAAACCGAGATGTATAAATATATAAAAACAAATAATAATAATAATAATAATCATTTATTTGCATAAAACATGGTACAATAGTTGTTGTTACATTGATGTATATAGGCGTCTCACATTTTTGCCAAAGTAGCGTGCATATATTTTACAAATATAGGTCTAAGAATAAAATTGAAAGGGGTGTACAGGGTGCCTACTAACATCTAAGAAGCCCAAGCCAACCTCACCTGCGAGTGAAGCACCTGCTGATCAACAGACGAGGCTCTGGCGAACTTAACAGATCCCGGCAAGCGGCAATAGGCTCGCCACCTATAACGTGGGACCGACAATGTGAATGGCGAAGTGTGGGCATATAGTATGCCTCTGCCTACCTCTTAGGGTAAACAGGCGTGAATGTATGTTACGTAATATGACTAATAAAACATCATCATCCCCTTTATCCTTGTTCCGCACTGGGTCAGCGTGGTGGAGTATGACCCAATACCCTCACACCTTGATATGTGAGAGGAGGCTCGTGCTCAGTAGTGGGACGTTAATGGGCTGAGATGGTTATAATGATGATCCCCTTTAGTGACGAAATAGTTAATTACTGATTTGATATTTTAAGTTTATTCAGTATCTGTGCCACTGTGTCATCAAAATTCGTTGAGCGGTGTTGCGTGATTGAAGCATAGACACGCAAATATTTAACTATTTGTGGAAATAAAGCCTGATTCACTGTGATGAACGAAAGTTTTCGTAGTGCAAATTTTATCATTAGTCATTTTTATATTTTTTATATCACAAGGAACCTCAAGCGTGCTGTCTATCTGATGAAAACTAGTGTCACCCCAGCCCTTGCAATACCTTAGTTGGCAACCCTTTAAATATGTTTCGATCGACACTTTTGAACAGCACCATGCTGTAATGTAGTAAAAACCTCTCCAGGGTGCTCAATCCAGAGCCGAATGGTACGCGATAGAAAATTTATTTTAAAACGTACTGCACGCGCACTTATTACTTTTAAGTATAAATACTTTTATTAGTACAAACACCATTCTTTTTTTCTTTTTTTTATAAAGCGCATTTACGTTTTCCCCTCCGCTCGGGGGAGCAGAGGGGATATGTGGGTTCTCGCCGCCCCAAAGATGGCAGAAGGGGCGGAATACCCACTAAAAAGGAAGTCTTTTGCCGCACTCAGCACCTGACATGGCGGGGTCGCATTAGCAATTCGCCGCCATGCCAGGTATCTGCGCTTGCGCCTCAAAGAAACCTCCAGTAATGCCGTGCAATGCGGGGCAAGGCCCCCGACCCGTCCCCGCGGCACCACTTCTCCGTCCGCACATAGGCATCGGGACAAACAGACAAGGCCTCCCCTCATCCACCCACCCCGAGGCACTATAGCAGCTCAATAAACTCCAACCCTGCCGCTGGCGAGTGGTGCAATGTTAGAAAGTTACCGTTGTAATTATTTCATACATACATAATAAATAAATAAATATTTCCTAACAATTACACCAATTATTTAGTTCCAAGTTAAGTATCATTAAGAACTTGTGTTATGGATTCTAAATATAGATAAACATACATAAATACTTTTTTTTTGTAAATACATACTTAATATACATAGAAATATGATGTCACGCCTGTTTTCGCGAAGGGGTAGGCAGAGGCATATTATACGCCCTCCTTTCGTTAGTTATATTGTTGGTCCCACGTAATAGGTGGCGAGCCTATTGTCACTTTCGGGAACTTTTATGTTCGCCCGAGCCTCATCCGTTAATCGACAGGTGCAGCACTTGCAGGTGAGGTTGGCTTGAGCACATCAGATCTAGGAGCCCTACACACCCATAATTAAAGAGTTCCTTTAGAACTCACTGTATTATACAAGCGATAGAACATGCTAGACTATCGATTGAGCGTTAGGTCTCCGAATCAGTTGGTACCGTGCTCATATACCACAATAAAACCCACACGAGATAAAAGTGGTTTCAATTTACCACAAAGGTTAAAGGAGACCAATCAACGATATTTAAAAACATTTTAATAATTATAACTTGATAATAATTATAGTTTATTGGTTACGGCTTCTTAGGAAACATTCAAACTGACCGAAGTACTAAGAATTTACTGTAGGTATTCTTGGTAGTTCTAGCTAGAGATTAGGTGCCAACCGCAATCAGACAAACAAACAAATTGTCCCCTCTAATGTAGTGTAGATGTAGATGAAGATAATAGATTAAAATATCATTATACCCATCTAAAAAGCAAAGTCATGCACATAGCCTGTAATTATTTTTAATTACCAAACAAGTGCTCGAAATTGCTGTCATATTTTAGTCCACAGTGGCACCTACAGATCTTTAGCTGAACTGTGCAACAATTATACGCGGTCCTCGTTAAATACGGTAATTATCCAAACTGTATGCAAGGAATCACGTGAAAGTTGTCCAGACCACGGTATCTTGAACTGTGAAGTGTGAGCCGACTTAAAAAACTGGAACAAAGGGCAGCTTGCACAACAGTTCTAAATTTGATGTAAAATTTCATTGCATTTCAGTAATTTGTTTGAAGTTGAGAGGGACAGCATATAGATTAAGCTCTAATCAGGATTCGTGGCCGTGGTGCAAGACACTTCTAAGATTGACAATTAGTCAAACCTTTAAAGGCACATTAAGCTGTTGATGTGAAGAAGAAACTGTTACAAAAGTTGCAATCTTTCTGTATCATACCAACAGTCATAATGGGATCGGAGGAGGCTCAGTTATAAAATTTTAATTTCAGCTAGCGGCTGCTCTGCGGGACTGTCCGAAAGGGTTACCGTGGCCTCTGGACGTAGCAGGCACAAGAAGGAACATGGATGGTTTTTAGTCAGTAAAAGTCTGACACACCCCCCCGCTCCACCCACAGCGGGAGAAGGTCATTAGATGATTTTCCATTCGAAAAAAAAAGCTAGCGCGGCCGCTCACAATTTTGGCCTACATGTATTTAGTGATTTTTCAAATAAATACAATCTTAAGCTATTTCTTAAATCAGCTTTCTTTCAATAAAATCACATAAAAATCAATTCGGTCGGTTACTGAGTTAAACACACACAACTAGATAAACAAATATTTGTTATTTTATTCACCCTAGCGTATTAACTTAGAAAATCTTTTATTTTGACATCATAGACGTATAGTTGAATTACATACCTATTCCAAAATAAGCGATAATTTTATGCGTGTGTAAAATTAGTACATATACGAGTCGAGACTCGTGAGAACTATGCAAATAGCGAGAAGAACAGTTGACCGTTGGAGCGTAAATGTAACAAAATGGTGACCAGGTTCCAGATTACGATGCATGGGCAGCTACAAGGTGGACTGATGACATTTAGGTTGCAAGAAGCTGATGGACTAGGGCTGCGCAGAATTGGTGGTTATGGAGACAATTGAGAATGGCTTCTGGGCTTCCAACCAATTTTAAACAATTAAATTTATTTAATTAAGAAATTAAGTCAATGATATCACGAGTCGGCTTGAAAACTTCTATGTCGGGTAGATGACCATAACTGCATTCTGCTGCTACAAAATAGTGGTTTTGCCGCGAACCGTTATTTTAAGATAGTTCTCGTGTCAATTACCTCAGCAATTAAGCACTGTATAGGTTTTGATTGTAGTCTTCTGACATTGTTTTTCATATTATTGTTTTGTCCAGTCGCGAGAGACGTTGTTTTTTCGTAGTATTTTAAATATTGGAGTGTGTTTCTTTGTTATAATACTTTTTACACGTATTACGTCTACAAGTAATCATAAGATTGCTCCATAAGCGTCCAATTTGACAGGTTGTGTGCGCCTTGCATCCATCGTATACCTGCGACCTCCAGCAGTTCATTCGTCTTTTTTGCTCGTAGATGTCACCCGATACGTTTCCTGTCAAAGGGTACTCATTCCAGAACTTTCATGCCCCAACAGCCGTCTATTTTACATGTTATGTGCAATGCCCGCTGCCACTTAAAATAACTACATTAATGGACGAAAATATACAGAAATACAAAAAGAAACAGTGTCATAAAAAGACACCTACTTAATAACTAGACATTAAATTAAACAGTTTTATTTAAGAAGACTTCTGATGAAAATCCATTTTTAACTTTTATCGTCCCGTGCCAAGGTCAATACGATAGCAGAAACTCCTTACTGCGTACTATTCCGCTGAGTGCAATTAAAACATTTGACACGTGTCAAATAAACTTATCTCATTAATGTGGTATTGCTATTCCTGCTCATCTCAATATGGGTCTACCATGAAGTTTCATTAAATGCAAGACTTTTTGTAAATTATTCTTAAATTACCTTTGAAATGGTGAAGGTTTCAAGCTGTCCTTAAATCAGGTATTAAAATTACCTGCAAGTAAGTGTGGCGTATGATTTTAACATTAAAATTACTTTAATTATCGTCTTCGACTGGGTCATCAATTTCGGTAGCCTTTTTTGTAGACTTGCAATTGAGACAAGACATTTATATTGAAAATGATTTTGTCATTATTATTTTCTTCAGTGAAGCACATTACTTAGAGTGTGGGGTCGAAAATGATCACTTTAGGTCACAGGTTACTTTAATACTGCTAGGCTTGAAATTAAAGATTTCTATGGAGTTTGAAATAAAGTCCATGACAAATTCTGACAAAGAATCCATTTCGCTCTTATTTCTCTCTCTTTCTTGTTAAAAATATTGTGTTTCCATTTTGTATGTGAAAATTTGTCGAATGCTCTTGCTGATCATAAAGAAAATAAATATATGTAATTTTAGTACTTTCGGCGGAAATTATACTTACAGGTATTAAGATAGGAGCGCGATAGTTTGTAAGTTTTGACCATCATAAGAGCTCTTCTGTGCCAAACTTGAATAAATAATTTTGACTTTTACTAAGAGACCAGTCTCTTTGTCAACCTTCCGAAAGTCTTCCAACAGTATTGCGAACGTCACTCTAGTTTATTTTTATTTTATTTTATTTTATTACTAGTTTATTAGTTTATAAGCAGAGTTAGCGATCACATTAACAATTTTTTCCCCAATTCGAGTAAAATAAAAACGGACTAAATCATTTTATCAGGGCATGTACATACATACATGTCTATTTCCCCGAAGGGGCAGCCAGGCATATTATACGCCCACACTTCACCAAAAAGAATGTTGGTCCCAAGTTGGTGGCGAGCCTTACAGGAACTTTTATGTTAGCCAGAGCCTCGTCTGTTGGACGGTAGGTGCTCCACTTACAGGTAAGATTGGCTTGCGATCCATCGGTGTTGGTAGGATATCCATACACCACATAAGGGTATGTCATTATCACATTCCTTATAAGTCATAAACCTCGTTACACTAACGACTGTAAGGCTGACGGAAAACTGTCGAATCTATCCAAAAACAAAAGCGTTCTTTACCGTGGGACAGCCAAGGCAACATACATACATACATTATATCACGCCTGTTTCCCCGAAGGGGTAGGCAGAGGCATACTATACGCCCACACTTCGTTTTTTTTTCTGACAATTACACCAATTATTTAGTTCCAAGATAAGTATCATTAAGAACTTATATTATGGATACTAAACAACGGCTAAACATACTTAAATACTTTTTTTTTTGTAAATACATACTTAATATACATAGGAAAACACCCAGACCAGAACAAATATTCATGTTCATCCACACAAAGATTTGTCCTGTGTGGGAACGAACCCACGACCTCTGGAGTTAAGTGTAGGTATACTGACCTCCACGCCATATCGGTCGTCAGATCAGGTCGTCATTTATATTGTTGGTCCCACGTAATATGTGGCAAGCCTATTGCCGCTTTCCGGGCACTTTTACGTTCGCCAGAGCCTCGTCCGTTGATCGGCAGGTGCACCACTTGCAGGTGAGGTTTGCTTGGACTTCTCAGATATTTGTAGGAGTACCCTCAGATCTTGGTAGGAGCCGTTGCCACGGCAACAAGCGCACTCATTTACCACAACGCACACATAAAAAGCTTTACACTTGACCCGCGATTGTTAATAACGCTTGTCGGGTTGTAGTATTGGCTAGTGGACTTTGCGAATGCCCAAAAATAATGGCGACATACTTTACTGCAAATAAGCAAGTACCTCAGCGCGAGGTCGACGGGCAGGTACGGAATGTCGTTTACGATGACACTGAAGTTAAATAATATTGATGATCTCGCAGAGTGAGCAATAAGCCCTTTAGGGGTCCGCGTCAGCTGTAACTGGAAACGAAAGATAGAAAATGTATTTGTTTAGCTTTTTATGAAATAGGAACACGAAGGTTATTGAACTGAATCCTAAGTCCGCATCCTGTTTATATTTATTTATATTTATATTTTCTGACAATTACACCAATTATTTAGTTCCAAGATAAGTATCATTAAGAACTTGTGTTATGGAAACTAAACAACGGAAAAACATACTTAAATACTTTTTTTTGTAAATACATACTTAGTTTACATAGGAAAACACCCAGACCAGAACAAATATTCATGTTCACACATAAAGATTTGTCATGTGCGGGAATCGAACCCACGACCTCTGGAGTGAAGTGTAGGTATACTGACCTCCTGACCTGACAATAAAGTAGCACTAAGGGAACCTTCCATCACAGTCAAGTAAGTAAAAATGTACAACTGAGCTAAATTTATTGGATGTGCATTTGGTACTACTGATTCGGGGACTCAGGGTCAACAGAGGTACGAAGGTCATGTTGAAAGATATTTCTTGATGATGCCTATCGTGGCCATGGAAGGCAGTCAATATAGTAAATAAAATAAGAGCGCTCTTTACCGTGGGATTAGCACGTTTGAAAGTATACTCACTAATGAACACTGCCTCAATAATGGTAATGCTACTTAAGTGAAAATTACAATTAAAATAAACGCTTGGCCAATACATAAATTACTTTTTAATTTACAAAATTTTACCCGGGACTAACACATAATTAGAATTATGTAAATTTAAAAGTAATTTATGAATTCGTCACACTTTATTTTGATTGTAATTTTCAGTTAAGTACGGAACCCTGCTTGTTCAACACAAACTTGCGGCGGGTTTTAATAATGCCATTGATATTAAAATTGTATACTCTATAGTATTCTTTCCTTAAAGCTCTTTATCCATAAAATTACATGCCCTAGGTTGAGCGACTGATTGCGTGATGAGAATCGTAACTGCTTAATAATAACTTTTTCGTGAATCGGAATGACGGCGATGATTAAATGTGACAAGGTACAGCCGAGGTCAGCTTCGCCTGACTACTGTTAAGGACAACACCCTTTGCTTATTTCTGAAATAAGATTTTCTTGAATCATATTTTTTTTATACAAAGACTTTCGCGCACTTCAATATATCAGAGACAACGGAAAATTAAACATTTATTAATAAAGACTAAGCGTTTTATTCCGTTCTGTCATTGTCGCGTTTTTATACTTTTTTTTAGTTTTTACAACATAGGTAATGTTACCTGTCAAAAGGGCGATACATCAGCATAATGCTATATATAATTATATCTTTTGTTCTCGATTTTTTGATTATGATTTTATGTATGTATGATTTCATGTTTTTTTATCTGTATCTTTATTTTTTAAGTTATTGATAATATGTTGATTTTTTTAATTTGTATCTGTTTAATTCCGTCCATCCATGTTTTAAAATAATTTTTCTAACTAATTAACACCCTAGTTTGTAGTAATTTTTGTTTATGTTTACATGCAGTGAATGTTGTGTACATCTGTTAGAGATATACATACAAGTTCTCTGTCTCGGCCATAAAGTTAAAAAATGTATTTTTATGTATATTGTTGATGTACCTTGTTCAATAAATAAATAAAATAAATAAATAAATAAAAAATGCTGCTGCAATCACGCCTGTTTTGTCGATGGGGTAGGCAGAGACAAATGACAAGCCCACATTTCGCCAATTTTCTTATTGATCCCACGTAATAAGTGGCCTATTGCCGCTTACTTTTACGTTCTTACGGTGGCCCTAATTTATTTGTTATCTTCTACAATACTGTGTCAATTCTAAAAAATATTTTACTCATTGAAAGCTCAACTATCCCAGCTTAATCCCATGCAAGATAAAATTGTGATAATGTAAGCGAAGCCGGGAGAAACAGTTAGTACATATGTCTCCACCATGAAACGGCTGTAGGTCGCCGCTAAGTCGCAATGCTGCAATGAATTGATACAAAATTTAACGGACCGGAACTTATAATCTCTAACTTAGTTCGGAAAGTGTGTCAGTAAAGTCACACCGCCTGTTAAGGGGCAGTTTCACCGCTAGCTTTTTGAGTCACAATTTTGTTTTTAAATTCTATCTTTGATAAGTATTTTACTTTATTTTTCTATGAAACTTACTTTACAAAGTTCATAAAACAGTACAATTCTAAAGGCCAGTTACAAGTTGTACCAACAAATAAATAAACAAAAGCGTTTATTCGACAGATACTACATTTATAAGTAATAATTACATATTTATTTATTTTATAAAAATGAAATTGAGTGATAGGATAAGGAATGAAGTGATAAGGGTTAAAGCTGGTGTAAAAGAAGATATAGTGACAAGAATTGAGAAAGGTATGCTTAGATGGTTTGGTCATGTTGAGAGGATGAATGAAAGTAGATTAACGAAAGTGATTTATGATGGACAAGTGGATGGAAGTGTTGGGAGGGGAAGACCACGTAAGACCTTCCATGACCAAATACAAAAAATGTTAGAGAAAGGGCAGGTCAAAAGTACCCTAAACCGACGGGCGTGTATGAGGAGGTTAATGAGTGTGAATGAAGCTAAAAGTGTGTGCCAAGATCGTAGCAAGTGGAAGGATGTGATCTCTGCCTACCCCTACGGGAAAGAGGCGTGACATTATGTATGTATGTATGTATAAAAATTTGCCGTGTAGAAATCTCTTTTTAGACATTTTGGAACAGGCCATTACATTACAAAGTACATAAAACACTAGTATCCTGATAGTCATATTTATTTAAGTGAAATTAAAGAATTTGTTAAGAGGCTTTGGTATTTTTGTTATTTTATACATACATAAAAATCGCGCCAATTTCCCCGAAGGTGTAAGCAAAGGCATATTAAACGCCCACGTTTCGCTATTTACAAAGTTGGTCTAACGTAATTTTTGTTATATATTCCTGTCGACTTCTGTTCTGCAAGTCAAAAGTACCCTTAACCGACGGGTTTGTATGAGGAGGTTAATGAGTGTGAATGAAGCTAAAAGTGTGTGCCAAGATCGTAGCAAGTGGATGTGATCTCTGCCTACCCCTTTGGGGAAACAGGCGTGCTTGTATATACATATCGTTTACACTTCAAAAGACAATTCAAATAATTCCATTTTGGATTTAAAAATTTTTTACAAATTTAACAGTATACAAACTGTTACAATAATTTTATTAATAGTAAGACGGGATTAAAAAATTTTTTTTTAAGGTAAAATCAAAAAAAAAAATTTTGTTTATTTTACGAATTCTCTGCAAACAGGACCGGACCTTAAGTATATAATATGTAACCAAAAACTTGTACAGCGTGAAGATTCTACGGCATATAGCGGTTAGAATCTCGTAGCTCTTATTTCTATGTAGTTAAGTTACATTTTCATTATTATCACGCTCTGAATATTTCGATACATATCTCAGTAGTTATAATTAATTGTAATTATCTATTATGACGCTAGTTTTATGGAATTAGTAGCTTTAACCTGCGGGTTTGATCGTAGCGAAGATAAGTGTGTTTTACTGTTAAAACATATTTTTTTACTGGCATCACTTTTGAGGTTGTGTGGTTTTTTAATGTCATATAAAAATCGATGTAATTGTGTATATTAAATGATGCATACGTACAGGGCAGCGATAGCGTGGTGGCGAGACCCATCGCCTTCAAATTCAGAGAGACTCGGGTTCAAACCCTGGTGGCGCAATTACGACTTTTCGAAGTTATATGCGTAATTATCGTTTGCTCGGAAAGCACGTTAGGCCGTTGGTCCCGGCTGTCATGAACATCTTAACAGTCGATATTAGGAAGTCAGTGCCTTCTAACATCCTGACAGCTGATTTAACCAAATAATGATGTTTCCCTCTGAGTCGTGGAGGTCAAATGGTTTTTCCTAGATGCGATTCAGCAACTCAATTAATGTATTTTTACATCATCGCAGCCACAAGAAGTCCACTACTGAACATGGGCCTCCCCAATGGTTTTTCACGTCTCTAGATATTGAGCAGTACGCTTCCATCGGCTTCCCTCCGCCTCAATCATTTTGGTCAAACTCTGCTACGTTGGCTAGTTCATAGTCGCCATTAAAGAATCTTAACAGCTTATCAGTGGTCGGTTCTTCGAGTTATATACCTATTTTCACATAAATATATATCTGCATACATTTACGCCTTTTTCCCCGAAGGGGTAGGCAGAGGCATATTATACGCCCACACTTCGCCAGTTATATACCGGACACTGTTATGTTCGACTGAGCCTCGTCCGTTGATCGGCAGGTGCACCACTTGCAGGTGAGGTTGGCTTGGGCTCCTCAGGTCTTGGTAGGATTCCTATACACCCCTACCTATTTTTCCGTATTCACAAATCAATAAATTGATTGTTTAAATGTGACAAATAACTCTAAGAGTTATATTATTTCGTTAGTAATATTACAAAATATATTTTCAAGTAATGAAGAAATGTAAGCAAACGTTTATTCCACTTCTTTTTCTTATCAACTTAAACTTAACTTCAGCTTAAACTTTGTGCGTCCAATTTTCGGAAGCTTACAGTAAATACAGGTCTTGGACAAGCCATTTACATTACTTAAATGGAATATCGATGGTAAAAGAAGCAGAAAAACCGTGAAAGCTGACCTGAATTGTCGACGTCAAAATCTGGTTCAACATTCACGCCACGAGTTCCGGAAGATGGTCTCCAATATTATTATTATCTTGACGACCGATATGGCGTGGAGGTCAGTATACCTGCACTTCACTCGAGAGGTCGTGGGTTCGATTCCCACACAGGACAAATCTTTGTGTGCATGAACATGAATATTTGTTCTGATCTGGGTGTTCTCCTATGTATCTTAAGTATGTATTTACAAAAAAAAAGTATTTATGTATGTTTATCCGTTATTTAGTATTCATAATACAAGTTCTTAATGATACTTATCTTGGAACTAAATAATTGGTGTGATTGTAAGAGAATATTTATTATTTATTTATTTATCTTCATAAATATGTCGGCTACATTATCATCATTATTGTAAAAGGTGTTTCAGTTTCATCTTTAATGAATTAGTTATAGTAAAAGTATAGTAAAAAGTTCTTTATTTCATAAACTATTACATAGCACTTGAAAACGTCAAAACAAAATATAAACAAAAATAAAACTAAATATTACTACACTGAAATCACGCTTGAATCTTAAGATTTGAAGCTTAGATTCACTTACATGCAAATAAATAAAAATTAGGCGTAAGTGAATCTAAGTGCCAGTTCCGAGCCCCCGCTCTGTGAGAAGAACTGCCAAGTAACTCACAGGCTATGCAATACAACAATATAGAACACACACAGTGAATATTTGAAGATATTGAAAGGGTTTCCAAATGCCGTAACCAATAAAGAAGCACTAAGGGAACCCTTCATCACAGTCAAGTAATGTGAAAATAGTTCTTCATCACCTCGTTCCATTAACGTCCCACTATCCTCCCTCTGATGAACCAATGTGAGAGGTTCCAGGACAAACTCAATTTTTTGAGGATAGTTAACCAAATTTTAAAGAAGTTGTCTTGGCGTTGTTGAGTGATAGAATCTAGTCTTCATTTCTTGTAATTTTGTTGTATTTTTATTTCTTATAGTTTAATTTGATAATAAGCTTGTTAGAGTATTTTACCTTCAAATCAAATCAAATAATTTATTTGCGATAACATAGGTAGATAACATTATGTTTAGTAGTTTCACTATGTTCTGCTTTCAATGGCGTGCAAATGTTTAGTAAAAAAAATATTAAATGAAATTAAAATGTTGTTCATTTAGCTTTTGATAATGAATATTTACTTAAACGCCACTACGAAAACACTAGCCTTTTCGAAGCCTAGGTGAATAACAAACAGACAGGGCTACTGTTAATAAATATTGTTATGGAATACCTAGGTAAGGATGAACTAGCAGTGGGGATTAGAACCAACGGCTAGACGTAAATCACACATTGAGTTACCCAACGGCCGACAGTCGAGCCACTCAATAAATACGTCCAAAGCGCTTTCAGAGGTTGCCAGTCGTTTGAAGAACGGTTTGTTATTTTTCTATACTAATACTATATGTATATACATGTATAGACGACCGATATGTCGTGGTGGCGAGAATACCCGCTCTCCACTCCTAAGGTCGTGGGTTCGATTCCCACACAGGACAAATCTTTGTACAACATGAATATTTGTTCTGGTCTGGGTGTTTTTCTATGTATATTAAGTATGTATTTACAAAAAAATTGCATTTACGTATGTTTATCCGTTATTTAGTATTCATAACACCAGTCCTTAATGATACTTATCTTGGAACTAAATAATTGGTGTAAGTGGAACTTGGAACTAAGTAATCTAAACGAATAATATAAGTAAAAAACATGTAAATTTTTTGCATGAATGTATGTACACACGCCTATAGGCTATCAGTCACAGTAAACCTACGATTCAGAGCCTTGAACGAAACTAGAAGCCAAAGGGTCGAATGTTGAAACATCCTGAACGGCTCGTAATTATAAAACATAAACAATTATCAATATCGCTACAGCCTGCGTATACAAACTAATTACAAAACGTAATTAACGCCATATTATAATGCCCTTAAGTTGTAACTTACCTTGACAGTGCTGTTTGGTACTGTCGACGGCACATCAATTGCGACAGCTTGTCTATTATCAACACAATCCGATTGTGTATCACCAATAGGTAAGTTAAATTAAATTGTCTGTGTGTTATATAACAGGATCTGCCTTTTCCAAATAAATTAAGAAATATTCTCTTACAATCACACCAATTATTTAGTTCCAAGATAAGTATCACTAAGAACTTGTGTTATGGATACTAAAGAACGGATAATATCGTCTTCTTTTTTGTGAAAACGTAATAAATATACGTAGGAAAATACCCAGACCAGAAAAAAAATTCATATACATGCACACAAAGATTTGTCCTGTGTGGAAATCGAACCCACAACCTCTGAACTGAATTGCAGGTATCCATCACGCCATAAGTATATGAAGGTGAGATAATGTAATATTCTTATCCTTTTTTTTTTTATTTCCATCTATTTTTCTCTTAATTATATAATTGTTTTTTTCTTTTAACTTTGTTTTAATTTAAAAATGTTTCTAATGCGTAGATTAATATAGTTACAAAGAAAACTAAAAAAAATTCGATAATATTTTTCATTTAATTTTTTTTATTTATTATTAATATTATTATTATATGGCATGTTAGCTTATAAAATAGTTTTGTTTGGTAGTATTAGTAGTACTAAAAATATACATTAGAAATAAATTTATTTTTAGTGCATCTTTTAATATGCCACCGACTGTACACAGCGACCCCGTCAGCGCTTTGGTTAATTAAATATCATTGTTATATTTTTTGTTGTTCCATCAAATATTGAAATATAATTATGTATGCATTAATTGTAATTTAACACGAATATTGGCATAAACACATATTTCTAGATCACACGCAAAATGTTGGTTGCATATTTTATGCAAACATTGAATGATTTTTGGACTGATTTTAACCTCAATAATTACCTATAATAATAATCATTTATTTCAGAATAAATTCCATATACCAATTTGTTAGTAGGTACATTAGCAAGCTTATAGCCTATTGTTAGTAATTACAATTATATTTTTTTCAATTAAGGTACACTTAACTTTTAATAAATAAAATTTATAAAATAATGATAAGTTTAATCTGATTTCATAAGAATTTAATAAACATTTACACCTATGATAAGTGTTGAATATTAAAATGATATTTAGTTTGAATTTTTCGTTTAATAATTAGTTTTAAAATTATTTGTAGTAATTTGTAGCAAGTGTAAGTAGGATCTACAGAAAAAGGTGAAATAATAATGTATTATCAAAACTCAAAACTTAAACTCAAAAATTATTTATTTTATAACTGTACTTGTACTTAAAAATGTCAAAAATCATCAAATCAGGCTTATAAAGATCATTGATCAATGACGACCGATATCGCGTGCTGGCAAGTATACCCGCACTCCACTCCTGAGGTCGTGGGCTCGATTCCCACACAGGACAAATCTTTTTGTGTTTAAACATGAAAATTTGTTCTGGTCTGGGTGTTTTCCTATTTATATTAAGAATGTATTTAGAAAATAAAAAGGATTTATGTATGTTTATCCGTTATTTAGTAACCATAACACAAGTTCTTAATGATACTTATCTTGGAACAAAATAATTGATGTAAGTGTCAGAAATATGACATTCTATGGGGGTTATTTGCCCAGAATTAACAACCTGGGCAGGTGACTTGATGATGGGCATATGTACCTATATCAAAATTCAAATTATTTATTTTCTTATAAGAAGTAGAGGTAATAAAAACTTTATAAATCATACAAATATTATCGTTTAGCTGCAGCCGTGAATAATGTTAGTAGATTATCCTTTTTTTGTCCTAAAAAATGATTTAACGCATTCCCCGCCCACGGGGAGTGACGGGGATATGTGGGACTCGCCGCCCTGATAGATGAAAGCGGGGGCGGAATACCCACTTAAAAATGGACTAAGTGTCATCACGCGCGTTGGAGAGAGGGGAACACGGGCACGTGTGAACAATCGTCCGTGTCTAGTAGATTGTCGTGCTATATTGTCAATCAGATAATTGCTGTGAACATAGGCCTTCTCCATAGCGTCCACCACCCCGTTCCTCTGCAAAACGCATCCATCTATTACCAGACAACTATTTATTTATTTATTTATTCAGAACGGAATACACCAAAAACACTAATTATCAAAAACAGTAAAAGTTAAATATAATATTAAAATCTCACACATAAAAACTTCTGACACAGACAGACACACTAACAAAATCTCATGGCATCCATCCGCAAACAAATCACAGTCGGGTGCTGCATCCAGGATGGTATTAAGGGCGTTGAGTGTCCGCGGAATGGGTGATTTTGAGCGGGCTACGGTTCGGCAGGTTGGCACAGCAAACAGTTTATGTTTCCTGCTCCTATAATAATTATCGGGTGCATAAAGTCGACACAGCTCACCATGAAGATCAGGAGAGTCTATTCTACCACGTAAGATTTTAATTATAGTGATGATTTGATCACAGGCTCTTCTCACCTCTAAAGAATTGTATTCTAATATTCTAATTTATTAAATAACTCCAACAAAGGATACACCGTACATGAAATATTACATAAAGTTTTATAAGCTTTGTGCTCCTTCAGTTATAGGAGAACACATCATGTATACAACAACAACACAACGCACCCCCGGTGCTACAACGTCACTTCTGCAAACAATTTAATCTTCCAGGAGAAGCGTTTCCAAATTAAATATCCTGTTATAAAACATAGTTCTTCTTAATTTAAGAAATTAACTAGTAATATTTAAGCCTTTATTTCAGACTTCATTTCACAGTAAAACGAAATATCTTACAGTTTGGTTATACATATTCGTAAATTTCTCATAATCAGATTTATTTTGACGAAATTGCATAAGTGACATTGTAGCGCCGGGGGTGCGACAAGATAAAATTAAAATACGGAATATTATTTTTAACAAAGTAAGCAATAAAAATTCAAAAAAGAAAAAAAAAACTAATGCAATGAAACAGCAAACGAATAAAACGAAAGAGAAATTATAACAATTAAAACAAAAATTATGGCAATGTTTTTAATTTTTTTCAAAACCGCTCCAGTCTCTGTATCTTATTCCCTTTGTGCTATGTGATGTCTGAGTAGCATACAAATATCCACCCCTACGCTTTCCATGAATGTTATAGAAGACTAGAGTAATTTGGAGGGGAATATTATAAGTTTAGTACTGTGCGAACCCCGATATGTCAGATATCTTGTTACTTCTTTCCCTGTCCCCTAATGCCTCTTTGTTGGTTTTGGTTTCAAAGAGAACTTTCATATTGATTTATCTAAATGTCTTTGCGGAAAAAATAACCTTTGCCAAATTCCTTGCCAACCTTCTGTAGCAGCCCTGAGAAGTAGCGCTGCTAGTTTTAAATGAAGTTTGTGTTCACAAGTTTTAAATGAAGTTTGTGTTCACAAGTTTGAAATGAAGTTTGTGTTCACAAGTTTGAAATTAAGTTTGTGCTCACAAGTTTGAAATGAAGTTTGTGTTCACAAGTTTGAAATGAAGATTGTGTTTACAAGTTTGAAATGAAGTTTGTGTTCACAAGTTTAAAATGAAGTTTGTGTTCACAAGTTTTAAATGAAGTTTGTATTTACAAGTTTTTCGGAATAAAGCCTAGCTTGTAAAAGTGAGTTTGAACGAGCGAAACAAGCAGCGTTCTCTAATGAACACCAAATTCACTGCGATCACCAACCTGCCTGCCTAGAGTGGAGGTTACATTGTTTAACACAAACAAATATGTTTACAAAAAGAATGAAATAGTAAGCATTTCCGCTCACGATTCAAGCAAAGAGAAATCGCGTAAAACACTAATGTATCGATATAATATTTAATCTCTCATTAACATGTTAACCGATATGAAAAACGCTATTAAAATCGGTCAAGGCGATTCTGTACTTGTTATGAGCCGTCAAACATGACTGCGTACGACCTTATTACGTTTGCAATAACGCTGCATATTGAGTGTTCGTGTTTTGCATCAAATGTAACATTTGTAATGGCCGTCTGATAATCGCACTGATGTGCTGCTAAGTATTCTTAGTATTGACATAAGACACAGATGTTCTGTTACATTAATTTACTTAACTTGCGGCGACCGGATTAGATGTTAAGGCTTTTTGATCAGTGAAGGAAGTTAAATATTTGATTAGATCATTGTTAGAATCATCAGCTTAGTCTGCTAGCTTTATTGACATAGATCTTTAATGAAACGCCACTGAGATAAATTTTCAGCTCTTCACCAACAGCTGCCACCCATTTTGTGTATCGTATTTCCATCTAGACGTCCAAAACATTGCTAAGTGTAGAACGTCGAAATAGCTATGATTTAATTTTATATTTTTTGTAACCTTACCGAATTAAGGTGTTATCTCTTTAAAGGGCAGAAGTATGTTAGAAATATTCATTCATTCCTACGCTTCCATGCCTCGTAAGTGTAAATGGGACGTTCAGCTGTAGTTTCCAATTATCAGTACATCATCATATCCTAGCTGGCATTATAAAAAAAAAAGAAATAATATGGGCACAATAATATTTAACGCGTTACCTGATGAAATTCGTAAGTTAACTGGACCTATATTTAAACGAAAACTATATTATTATTTGATAGAGGGCTGTTTCTATTCAATAAAGGACTACTTTCAGCCTAACCAAGTCAATCTTTAGTTTTTGCAATGTAGAAACGATAATTTTATGTAATAATAATCTGACAGTGACATTTTGTAATATCGAATAATGGTTTCTTTAAATTTAATCAAAAAATTTTCTAACATTTGCACATTTAAATATAAGTAGATTTTGACGATACAATTAACCTGAAGCGCTTGATTACAATTACCAATTAAACGGTATTAAGTCCAAGCACTGATCTTTGTAAACTCTACTTAATTTTAGTGATCTTCTCCTTCCATCAATTTCTGAAGAACAATAAGCAAATGCCTGTCAGGTCTCAGGTCGAAGCATTGTGTAAATATCCCAATTAAAATAATTCATTGTTATCTCAAATTGGGCGTTATAGTACAGGTTCATGTATCATCATGCTCACTCTTGGATTTCATACCAGCTAGATAACTAGATAACCTTGTCTTATACAGCTTCAAATTTCTGCATAACTAGAGTTTGTACTTTTAGCATTAACTATTCTTAGCATGAAAACTGCTTTCATTGCTAAAGACTTGTCTTACATACGAACGTGATGTAGTTATCTTAAAAGCAAAAATTCCAAGATGAAACTAAAAAAACGTTAAACTGAAATCGAAATCGAAGAAAATGACAAATCCAAATAAATCTCTTAAAAGACATTATAAATGCTACTGACCGAACAAGAGCAGCATAACATTGAAATGGACTAGTCAGTTATTACCTTAAAGTTTTAAATAACCAGTTATCTTAGAAAAAGGACCAGACCAAAGAAGAGTTCAAGCTTCTACTCAGACAAGAAATAAGTCTGAACTCTTGTCATTGATAATGTCAAACGCCTTATCGAAAACTACGTTGTAACAAATTCTTACCTTGAAATAAAACTTTTGATAATGACATAGTCTTTGTTGTTTGTAACAATTACGTAAATAAGAAATAAATATAAGATACTTTTATCTACTTAACATTGACATTGCTTTCCGGGATCATTGATAAATTTGAAATAGGTTTGATAATTTTCTAAGCAATTGTGTTTAGGTTAACAAGTAATTTATATGTATTAAATAACTTCGTTTCTTGTGAAAATTTTAGAGTTGTGGATTATGTTTTCCTTATAATTTATATTTTCCTTATAAATCTATAGAAGAGGAGTAGATCGATCAGAGATCATTAGGATCAGACTTCGGTTGCATACTCCTTTTGTCAGCGATAAACTCACAGATTTTAACTGGAGGTACGTGAAGCGATTGGTCCCAAGTATCATACTAGGTGGTCCAAGACTAAGACCAGAAAATTACAACAAAGTTATTAGAAATTTAAATATTGATATATGTTCCTTAGCTGCGTTATGCCATCTCATTCTACATAAGCTTGGGCTAGAAAAACACCAAGAATTCTTTAATAACAAATAGTACTATTTTATTTAATCAGTCTCCTCGTACTGTTTGATACGATTCATACATAATATCAGGCAGAGGCATATTATACTCCCACATTTCGCCAATTATATTGTTAGTCCCACGTAATAGGTGGCGAGCCTACTACCGTTTACCGGGAACTTTTATGTAGTCCATAGCCTCGTCTGTTGATCGCCAGGTGTACCACTTGCAGGTGAGGTTGGCTTGGGTTCCTTAGCTCTTGGTAGGAACCCGAAGAAATGTACTGGGCATAAATTTATATTCTTTTTAAATAGTTGTAGCAAGGAGTTGGTAATCACAGGAGCCTGATATGTTTTTTTTATGCATGTATCTTTTGTAATCTTACAAACATTTTCTCTTTGTCAACAGAAACCAAACCGAATGTAGAATCAAAATATTAGCCACAATGGGACACAAGCAGTACTTGGCCGTGAGCCAGACTGCTCGCAGCCGGCTCTTCGGCCTGTCCCCCCGGCTGCCCGGAGACAAGCGCACTGTCCCACTGAACATGCTGATATCGCAACAGGGCAAGATCAATCATGGTGAGTCTTATCCCTTTATTTTACAGCGATATATCGAAAACGGAACACTCCTATAAGGAGTGGGTGGCGGCTAAAGGGAAGACCTTCCACCAGGCGAATGAAAGTGCCCGGAGGCCACTGCCTAACTGTCGATGGTTAGGTGTAGCGGAAATAGCAACGACCTTGAGGTATTTTGTTTGCGCGATGCAGGATTTCATCGTTTGTACGGTGTCGCCACAAGCTCTGCGCTCCTGAAGACGTGTGCTGATTTTAACATCGATTTTTATGTTACCAACCATATGAATAAAGCTGACTGTATTTCCATTAATGGTATGTTATATGAAGAAAGGTACGGTTATGGAAAATTCTTGCCAGTGATACCATGCACTATATTCGTTCCATTAACAGTTAAGTACATTTTAATATTTGGTAGATGCTCGATTCCCGCGGATCTGAGAATCTAATCGTCAGAAATAGTATTTATAATTTTATTTCTTCATTACAAGTCACGTGTGTACATTTTATTAATCTCATGGCAGGTGTAGCAATTCACTTCAACATTGGTTCTTATTACAGAACATTAGGATCCGTAAAAAGTCAAGACGAATATCGACTTGACCTACTGCCAACTGTACTTAATAGATCGACCTTTAAGTCAACTGTCCGTTTTTGCATTGTGCGAATTTTTATTGATCTTACAATTTAATTTAATGACTGTGATTACTAAACTATATTTGTTACATAGCATTGCGAAAGAATAATTACTTACTGTCTTGTGGAATTTTGTATTCTGCACATATAAGGGCGGATACCCTTATATTTTTACTTGCAAAAGTAAATATGCAAAGTTATACAAAAAGGACCAAGAGCACTGCCTTGTGAAAATACGCATAAGTCATTCATCCTTATATGTGCAGACTACTTGCGAAAGCATGGGTCAATTATACGTGTACCAAACTTTATAGCACGGACCAAAAACACTGCCTTGTGGAAAAATACGTATTCACCCATTCACCATTATATGTGCAAATTGCTTGCGAAAAAATCATTGAATGTTCGTATATATAGCTTTACTGCATGAAGATCATTGCCAATGAGTCTTGTCACTGCTTCCAGTGCTTCCAGCACTCACTTTTCAGGGTAAAAGCCATTTGTCTAGTCGGGATAAACTATGTATTTTTTTCAAGCTTTCTTGATCTATATCAATTTTATCAAAATTGTAATTACCAAATACATTTTACTCATTGATCATTCTGAAGTGCGTTTCTTTCTTTATATTTTTCGTAATATTTTTCTTAAGAGTAATTTTTATTGATGGACTAAAATTGCAGTTATGTCATTTAATATTTTTCCTTTTATGTTTAATGAATATTTATTTTATTTTATTTATTTAATCAATCTACACAAATCCGACAATCAATTCCGCATTATATTATGAGTAAGGATTAATTCATTTATCGCTATAAATATTTACATATTATCCAAAAAAGAAAGGTATATAAATCTCATTACGAATTACAAATACTAGATGTGCCTCTTCACTACGACTATATATTCAGTGGTAATATATTCTTCCTAATACTCAGCCTTTCCTTTTTACCAGCTCTGATGAACGTTCAAGAAAGATACAAAAGATATACATTCTGTGTAAACAATAAAGATGCATATAAAATTAGTTGGTAGCTAACTGTTAACACTGCCGGCGAGGACTTCACTAGTCGATCGCTGAGCGACAAAAGCTATCAAAGATAATAATAATCGCTTAGCGATTTTCGCTTGGCGATCATCTTACGCCGAGAGATCAATGAGAGGTAATTTTTAGAGGCACGAGTAATCGTCCGACGCACTCGCACACTACTATCGGAACTACACACTCGCTGCCCGATTCTCGCCAACTCGTTCCCAGTTTCTGGCTCCCTCGTTTCTCGTTCATCGTCTCCGGTGGGACAACTGCCTAACTAGCAGGCATGGAAAAACGGTAGTGAATTCCCAAGCCAACTATTCTAAGATGGTTCAGTTTCTGCAACTGCTAAAGGATTACTTTGATCCAAATGTAAATGTTTCGGGTGATAGATTTTTTGCCGAGGTGGCCTCAGGAATATGGTTAAACCATGGGGAGCCGAGTTCAACTACTTCTGTAGCAATGGTTTGCAAAACACATGAATAACAGCCAAATACCCCTTTAGTTGGTGCTGTAACAGCCAGTGGAATAGACCAAGAATAGTATGTGGTAACGGCTCTATATAAATCATACCTCTCTACTTAAACAGCACATTAAAACCAGATCCAAGTGGAATAATACTTTCGAAGTAATGTCCATTCGGTCTTGCTACGTGTCGGTTTTCCAGCATAATTGACACAAAATACCGAATCGTATGTACGTATGAAGCTGACGACCCAATGGCCCAGTAAGTCCGGTGCGCACGCGCATTCGTTGCAATTTTTGAACGTTACAACACAATATTTGTGGCAATAACAGTGTTTGGCGCAAGTAATAGGCAGACGCGATTTTTTTGTATAGAATTGTGGCGACATATTACAAGTGATGAATAAAACGTACAAGTAAATAAAATCCTGAATCGCACAAAAAATTTCTTCAGCCTCGTAGCCGCGGCACAACCCATAAAGTTATTTTGATCTTCAACCTGGCACATCCATCCGCCCCGTGAAAGATCTTCCCTTTAGTAGCAACCACACAAATCACTCTCTGCCGAATTTATTCATTTAAAATGCTTGTTATTTGCAACCAAACATATATTAATCCGCTTTCGCCTGTACAATGACCCACCCGACTTTGTAACGCGTGTAGGTGATTTCGACACATCCTGCTGACTGCAGCACTTGGTGTCACAATTCAGACCTCAGCGATCACATATCTTAACTAAAAATGTATTCAATTCGTCAATATTTACCGGAACTGTTCTATAATTTTGTGTTTATGACTTGCTTCCGTTCACTGCGTTAACTGCGTAGAATTTCATTTATATTATACCTATACTTCCGTAGAATAGTTCCACCACTCTCATTCGTTCCATTACGAGTCGTAAAAGTCGACTAAGAGAAATCTTACCGGATGATGGGCAGCAGCGTCATCGTGCGTTCTGGCTTGAACTAAGATCACGAAAGCGCCTGCGCAGCGTAGTGATTTGGGCATATACCCCCAATAGAATGTAATCTACCTGGGAGGCCAATGTTCAGCGGTGGTGTAATAAGGCTGATATTATTATGATGATGCGTGGTGGAATATGACCCAATATCCTCTCACCTTGATTGGTGAGTGGAGGCCGGTGCTCAGAATTGGGATGTAAATGGGCTGAGATTTTTATGACACTTAATATTCCCTCCTCCGGTAGTGAGTTCGGTTGCCATCAATCAATCAATCAGCCAATAGCCGTCCATTGCTAAACGTAGACCTTTTTTTACCGTCGGAAAAAAATGCTGTTGACGCACTGTCTCCCGGCCAATGGGGGGACCGGGAGAGGAGTGTGGGGCTCACTACGGCAGACGCGACCGCCGCAGTCCTACCCACTGAAAAAACTTCCGACAACGCCCACCGCTGTTGAAAATGGGGCGGGGGGCCAGTGCCTGGGTGGGCCAGTGACTGAACGTAGGCCTCCCCCAGAGAGCACCAACCATTCCGGTCCTCTACAGAACGCATCCATCCGCTACCAGCCAACTGTCTGCAACATTCGAACAATATTTATATTCTTGATTATACAATCTGGGTGCCTTTTTCAAAAGTGTGAATTTACAACAAAACATAAGTATGTACATCCTTAGTCTAGTGCTGATAGTACAATTTCTGCTTGGTTTGGGACTAGATGCATTGTGTCAGATGCCCAAAAATATATTTCATTTAATGCAAAATTAGAATCAACGTTGTATTCTCAACCGGATCACAATAATCTTTAAAATAAATTGTTCAAAACTAAACAAAAAACATTAGATTACTTAATTAATGAAAAAATCTTAAGAAGATTTTTTGTAATCAAATAACAATATTTTTATAAAAACCACCATAAGTAATAATAACCGATTTAATTAAATAAGATTTGAAAATGCAGTAAAAAACATATATATTTGTTCCTTAACTTATATAAGTAAGTAAGCACTAACAGCTACGTTACCTTGAATTTTTGAGATATTGCAAAAAATTTACATGTTTTTTACTTGTTACTCTATTCGTCAGTCAAGCGATAATGGCACGTCAAGACTGGGAAACGATAGGCCGTGTTAAGCAGCAATAACAGAAGTAATTCCTTGGACGGATCACTAATACATACACACATTCACGCCTGTTTCCCCGAAGGGGTAAGCAGAGGCATAATATACGTCCACACTTCGCCATTTATAGATCCTAGTGGCAGTTTCGGGCCACGGCTTTGTAATAAGACTGGCAAGAAACTCACAGGCAATTCTTTTACATTATCAACTGGTTAGGGGTATTTTAATTAAACTAATAACATTAACAATATGCATGTTCTAAGTCGTTTATATTAGAATAGCCTGTATGAAACGGCAGCTGATCCCAAGAATTTTTATTATAATAATAAATATTTCAGACAGACCAATTATTCAGTTCCAAGATAAGTATCATTAAGAACTTGTGTTATGGATACTAAATAACGGATAAACATACATAAATACTTTTTTTTTGTAAATACATACTTACTATACATAGAAAAACACCCAGACCAGAACAAATATTCATATTTATACACACATATATTTGTCCTGTGTGAGAATCGAAACCACGACCTCAGAAGTGGAATGCGGGTATACTCGCCACCACGCCATATCGGTCGTCAAATCTGCCATTTATCTGCCATATAGTTTGATAGAATAATTTTTATACTAAAATTATACAATTACTTCTAGAAGCAATTAATTAAAACCTCTTATCTCGAAATTACAAACAAACACTTAAATTAAGTTTATTGATTTATGACCGTGACCATGAAGCACAGTGATAACACTCCAGACAAAGCGAGGACCGAGGATCACTGTCTCCTGTATCTTATCCTTGACCCGGCTGCCAACCTTCACCCCGAGATACTACCCAAGGCCAACGCTATCAAATCACCTACCGGTACCAGCTATAAGATAGCTGAACAACAGTCGAGACCACATCCTTCATGACGATAATCCCTCGTACCAGGTCAATCTATTTATAGAACAATAAGCGACCGATTGCAACTGGGTCTTTGTTAACGTGCAAGTCGATTTTCTTTTATATACCTAATATCTAGCTGACCCGAACGACCGTGTCCCGTCATCAAATTCATTCTGTCAGATGCGCTAACTGTCAAACGACTGACAGCTAAGGCAATAGTTTTTGACGACCGATATCAAATATCCAAAAATAGAGAGAAAGAGATAGAACTGACTGCGCATTCAAGGTCATTTTACATCTCGTGTGTTTTGTGTAGGAACAGACAGACTATTCAATTAAGTCATCATCTAAGCCCATTAACGTCCCACTACTGAGCACGAGCCTCCTCTGACATATGAAGGTGTGAGGGTATTGGGTCATACTCCACCACGCTGACCCACTGCGGATTGGAAGAGGCAGGTGTATGGCGTCCTGCTGTTAGAATTTATCAAGCCGCCCATTAGGCCTTTAACATGGCTAAACGACTACCACATTTAGTGATAACCGGGACCAACGGCTTAATTTGCCTTCCGAAGCACGGAAGCGCTCGATATCAAATGCCACACAAACGGTCACCCATCAAGGACTGACCTCTGTAAACTCTGCTGTACAGTGGTGATCGTTTCAGACCACCGAGCACCGCAGAGCTACGAGCGCTTCTCTTCAAATAGGTACCGTTAGCCAAACGCGTCGATAAACCCGAGAAATAAAAAAAAACAACAATACGTTTACTTGGCTATTTGTACTCAAAGTAGATAGATATCATCATGTAAGATTACAATCATTGTGATTAAAGCAGATCAATGATTACAATCACAAAGCATTGTTCCAATTAAACACCTCAATAGACAGATTTTGCTAAAAAAACATTGAATTTTTCCCACATTACTGACATACATTAATGCTTCATGCAGTGGGTTACATGCCAAGAGAAGCGTTTTAACGTTCGTTTACACCTTAACAACTTGTAATAGGAGTTAATTTAAAAGTGACATGTCTATTACCTGGAGTGAGGGTTCCAGTACCAGGGTTTCTAGGTCATGCTGCATCTATGATTGATTCTATTTATTTGCCTATGCACCAGAATCAAAGAGGCGAATCAAAAGATACACGATGATTTTATAGCTGCACATTCACGAGTTTGAACGGGCGAAGGCATTTCTTACACACTACACATAAATGACAATAATAATAATTCCTTATTACACTTTAAGTTAAATTAACACATAGAACAATTTTATACCAATTTGTGTTCCTGCGTATTGTTAATCCTATCTTTAGCTTAATCCTGAAGTCTAAGCAGACGAAGTAGCGAGCAGAAGCGAGTTTTATTTATTACGTCACATGCGAGAGTCATAAAAATGTATTAATGTTTTATATTATATAATTTAATGTAATAAGGTATATGTAACACATGTTCATAATCCCAGTTTTAATATGAAATCAATTGGCAGGTTTTTGAACAATATCATAAGGAACTTGTACTATTGTACTGCTTTAAAACCGTCACAGTAAGCCATAGTAAGCTTTTAGTATGTAAGTGAACATATGATTTGATCAACTTGCAGTTCTAGCAAAGGAAATTCCCCACTTTAATCCGAGAGGCTGTTGAAATCAAAAACAATCTAATTTTCGATATAGTTTGAATCTTCTACCAGCTCCGAACCCTGTATTTACAGATGGTGAAGTCCAAAGCTCTGGGACAAAAAAATAAGACAATAAATATGAATAAATATTGCTAAAATGAAGTGTCATTGTTTTTTTGGCGTACAGGCGAGAATATCCGCAGTCCGCTCTTATTGGTCGTGGGTTCGATTCCAAACGGGACAAATTTTTCTGTTCATAAATATGATCTTGAATTATACTGGTGTATTTCTGTGTATATTATATATGTTTTACAAAAAATAAAGTGTGTAAGTCTGTTTGTTATTTAGTACCCATAACACAAGTTCTTAATGATACTTCTCTGGAAACTAATTAAGTGGTGTAATTTTTAGAAAATATTTTTATTAATTTTTAAGTGTAAAGATAGATACTGGAAGTGTAACCTAATGAAATGAAATAATTTATTCACATAAAATAGAGTAACATGAGGTGGTTTTCGTATATAAAAGAACATCTATATTGCCAAACGCAGGGCGTGTGAATGTCAATATAAAATAAGTAGAATTAAAAAGTCATTGTAATAATCATAATAAAATAAAATTGATGTCAAAATAACAAATATTATCAAATTATATAATTTCAATTTTAGTGTTAAAATATTCTGCGAGTGAATAAAAACATTTAGTTTTAAGCCATAACTGTAGTTTTATTTTGAATATGGGTGTAAACTAAGCTCTCTCATTGAGCTTAATACACACACACGTTTAACCATACACACACATACATTCACTAACCTCAGCATGTACTATTCCAAATACGTTTTGAATTGCTCAAATATTTACCTACCCATTGTGCCTACAGGAAAGAGACTAGACTTCACGACACAGGGTATCCTAGTGTGAAGGCTAGTGAACAAAATTATATCTTGATGTATAGTATTTTTTTGAACAATAAAACTATTTGTATTTGTATTTGTAATAATAAATAAGTAGATTCAACTCCAAAGCCAAGTAATATGAAGTGAAGTGAAGCTCTCATCTCGCCACCTCTGTTGCGACATTGACGTTACGCGACGCTCACGTAACGGCAGAGGCACGAGGCACCACTGACCAAATGAACGGACCTCACTCATAACAGTTATAACTGGTTATCTGCCAGTATTCTACTTGCTTTTATAAATGCTATGGTCTTGACCCGATTTTTATGCTGTCTGTACATATTGTGGGTTAATTGCTATGGTTTAAATACTTTAAAGTAATGAAGTGAAGGGGGGCTTAAATTGTTATCGATGATTTGTCAGTTAGTTAATGAGATAATTAATAAGTATGTGTATGTTTGTGTGATCTATAAAAATAATCAATTTTAAGGAGACTCTTTGTAATGTAGAAATAAGAACTTTTTCATAAAGGAATATAAAAGTAACACGGTGTTTATAAGAATAAAAAAGTTTTCATATGACGGAGTCCCAAAGTCTCATAGCTCAGTGGTTAGAGAAGTGGACCGGCTATCTAAAGATCGTGAGTTCAATACTCACCAAAATCACAGCGGAAAGGTAATTTTTTTTAGAAAAATTAAGAATTTTTTAAATTTCTTTTTTATCTGTTTAATGTTGAAATCGCTTGACTGATTTAGAGGAGATTTTCACTGGCAGATAGCTAGTTTTATAAGGAGTAACATATGCTACTTTTAGATTCAAAAGTAACAAATAACCCGAAGGCCAAGCGTAAGAAGTTCAAACACAGATTTAAGACTAAATGTAAAAAGTTAGTCACCTAATATCCGTAACAGTTGGAGCTATTTTGTCGAAACTTTCACTGACAGTTACTGACTGATGGTATAAAGAGTAATGTGGACTTATTTGTATCCAACTAAATTACAAAGTACAATGTGGGTCACGCAAAAGAAATCGCAAATATGAATAGTTAGGTACGTGGTACGGCCAAAAAAAGTCGAGAAACGTTCTTGGCATAATAGTATTGCTAGCATTAACCCCGTTGCCCTAGACTTAAGCTATAGTGTCTGCTCACTGATCGAATTTCAGTTATAACATGGAGCGACTCTCGTCTGATCCCCGCAACCCAGAGGCAAATCATTCTATGATTAAACCAGCTGTCAGAATTTTAAAAGGCACTGACTTCCTAATGACGACTGCCATAGATGTTCACGACAGCGGGGACCGACGGCTTAACGTGCGTTCTGAGGAACGGAGCAAGCGATAATTACGCACATAACTTCGAAAAGTCATTAGCTATCACAGCCATCACCTACCACATGAGACCAAGTGTTCGACCTCGAATTTGAAGTCTATGGATCTCGCCCCTGAACTGTCATCGTTTATCGTGTGGCATTATGTGCCAATGTCACCATAATACTTCTTTCTGTCCAGCTCCCAGTATCTGTTCTTTCCTTTATCTCTGTTTTTCGTCATCGTATCACCCATAATTATCATCTCAGCCCATTAACGTCCCACTACTGAGCACGAGTCTCCTCTCACATATCAAGGTGTGAGGGTATCGTATCACCCACCCCTTTAAATCCAATTCGTTCTTTACGCATTCAACCTATCTCTTTTTCCTCTTTTCCGTTCTCCATTCATTCTCCTCTTTTATTCTTTACCTAACTAACTAAGGAAAGACGGTGACAACCTCGAGAAACTAATTGTGACCGGAAAAGTAGAGGGGAAAAGGCCTTGTGGGCGCAGCCCATTACGTTGGTCCGACCAGATCCGCACCACTCTCGGTTCTACGGTTCACTTTGCCCTCCACACCGCCGATGACAGGATTAGATGGAAGAACATCATTAAAGAAAGGGTGTTTCAGAAGGGTGGTCACGACCCTCAGCATTGAGGAACACGACGCAAGGAGGAGGATTCTTTAACTACAGCCGCCCGCGACTGCTTATACCTATAAACCTTCCTTTTGAATCACTTAAGCTTTTATAAAAATCGCATCGAAATACGTCGCGTAGTTTTAAAGAGCTAGGCATAATTGGGGATAGACAGAGAAAGCCACTATGTTTTATACTATAGTATAATAATATTTTCTGAAAATTACACCAATTATTTAGTTCCAAGATAAGTATCATTAAGAACTTGTGTTATGGATACTAAATAACGGAGAAACATACGTACATACTTTTTTTTTGTAAATACATACTTACTAACACCCAGACCAGAAGAAATATGCGTGTCTATGCGCAAGATTTGTCCCGTGTGGAAATCGAACCCACGAGCTGAGAGCGGGTATTCTCGCCACCACGCCATATCGGTCGTCTAGACGATACTATGTAGTGATTATATTATTTTTCCTTTATATGTATAAATTGAGTATTTTGGTCGTTGTATAAGGCTTAACTTGCTTCGTGGCATGCATTGTGCAAAAATTACTTTTACACTTAAAATATTTTTTAAAGAAACTAAAGCCTCTTTGTAATTTTAAATCGTAATTAATAGTACCTACCTCATAGTCCTTACTCGCTTCGGGTCATGCAGTGTTCAAAAGTCAGTGTTATAATTATAACTAAGTATACCTAATATTTTATTACTATGAATTTCGGTGTTTACCTATGTATACTAAGTATGTATTTATAAAAAAATAAAAAGTATAAAAGAAATGTTTATCCGTTGTTTAGTATCCATAACACAAGTTCTTAATGATAATTATCTTGGAACTAAATAATTGGTGTATGTGTCAGAAATATTTAAAAAATATTATATTAAAAAAAATACTATGAAATTTAATGAGAATAATAACTACTCGTAGTCAAATATGAGCAAATATTTACGAATTATTTAATGAACAACTAGATTTAACTTACTAGTAATAAAACAGCGTCCTTCCTCCTCTCTCCTACACTATGCTGCGCCCGACAGGGTCCACAATTGATACATTTGTACCTAAACTACCATCTTGTAAAACACATTGTTGGAACGCACTAAAGTTATTGAAAATTACTTTTTAACTTCCATAATTTTTATAGGAATTAAAGCCTTTTTGTAATTTTAAGTCGTAATTAATAGTACATAGCGTATATTTTACTGTTGATATTGTAAGCGTCCTTAAGCTATGCTGACTACATTATATCACACATTGGAACACATGCAGAAGGATGGTAGATGTACACCATCCTATCTAGCAATAATTACTCTGAGAAATTTAAAGCGTTTTATTTGTAAACTGTTCATGCTTAAAACTTTTTGATAGGTTTTTTTCCTATCCAATTAAGTTCCAATTGGCATTTACTTGCCAGATATTCTATACAACACTGTCAATTTTACTGTAAATTATCTCATTGCTAGACTCATTGTTGGACTTAAAACAAAAATAATGACACTGTATACAAACCAAGTACACAACATTCTCAGATCTGTGGTTGTATACAAGTACTAGATAGTCATACGTGTTGTATACATTCTCAGCTCTGTGGTTGTAAGCAAGTACTTGATAGTCATGTGTATTGTATACATTTTCAGCTCTTTGGTTGTATACAAGTACTTGATAGTCATAAACATGTGTTTTATACATTCTCAGTTCTGTGGTTGTAAACAAGTACTTGATAGTCATATGTGTTGTATACATTTTCAGCTCTTTGGTTGTATACAAGTACTTGATTGTCATAAAAATGTGTTGTATGCATTCTCAGCTCTGTGGTTGTATACAAGTACTTGATAGTCAAAAAAATGTGTTGTATACATTCTCAGCTCTGTGGTTTTATGCCAGTACTTGCGTAAGGACAAGCGTGTCACAATACTAGATGTAATCCATTATGTTAACTGCCGCTGGTTATTATAATGAAATCATAAATAGCATTAAACAATAAGCTGACGTTGTTCTTAACTATTTCCTTATTCATGGGTTAGGAAAGGTCTAATCGAATTAAGTGCTTTATAATTAGAATTAATGAGAACTCGTCTAGTGTTAATGTAGGGGAGGGGCTAGCAACCTCTCGCTGTTTGACGCGCTTCATCTAATGTGTAAGTTCACTTTGAACACACGGAGTACGGCATACCCTAAGGCTTTTATCTATTACCAAACACATCACTAGCAGTCTAGCATTATCGATTATCGTGCTATGAAACGATGAGAAACCCAATTCTGTTATCTCTTGGATATGATAATCGCCTGGGAGTTAAATAAAATAAATAAATAAATATCCTCTTACAATCACACCAATTCTTAAGTTCCAAGATAAGTATCACTAAGAACTTGTGTTATGGATACTAAAGAACGAATAAACATACTTAATTATTTTTGTATTGTAAATACATAATAGGTTGGGGAAAAAGTCTTTTCGTATTTTTGTATGAAAAGTCAAGACATTTTTTTCAAAGTTTATTTACATTTATTTACAATATATATGTACCGTTTTGTTGAATAACTTTCTGCCATTTTGTGGGCAGAGACATTATCCCGTTACTGTAGAAACTTTGGGACTTCTGATCAAAAAAACGGGACAAATAGTTTTAGCAGTCCTCTTTTGAGGTCAACCTTACAGAACCTAAAGAATTCTGCAGAGACCGAAACAGGTGAAAATCTGAAGGCGCAAGGTCAGGGCTATATGGTGGATGCACTAGGACCTCCCAGTTGAACTCTCTTAATTTTTGCTGAGTGGCTAAAGATGTGTGTGGTCTAGCGTTATCGTGATGAAAGACCACACCCTTCCTGTTGATCAATTCCGGCCGTTTTCTCTCGACTGCTTCCTTTAATCTCATCAGTTGCTGGCAGTAAAGATCAGAATCGATGGTTTTGCCGGGCGGTAAAAGCTCATAATAAACAATGCCCTTCCAATCCCACCATACACACAGCATCACCTTATTTCGTGTTAGGCCAGGTTTGGCCACAGTCTGTGAAGCCTGGCCAACTTTCGACCACGACCTTTTTCGCACGTTCTTGTCGTACGTGATCCACTTTTCATCGCCAGTTATCAATCTCTTCAAAAACGGCTCGGTTTCATTACGTCTCAATAATGAATCGCAAATGAGTACACGGTTCATTAAGGTTCTTTGAGTGAGCTCGTGTGGCACCCAAATATCGAGCTTTTTTGTATAACCAGCTTTCTTCAAATGGGTCAAAACTGTTTTGTGGTCAATTCCCAGTTCTTCAGCTACATCGTAACTACTAATATGCCGATCTTGCTCCACTCTTTCAAAAATGGCGTCCATTTTATTCGTAACAGGGCGACCAGAGCGAGGTGCATCTTTAACATCAAAATTTCCGGACTGAAAACGTTTGAACCAAATTTGTGCTACTCTTACTGACACTGCATCAGGTCCATAAACATCACAAATTTTTTTCACTGCTTGAGTTGCATTTTTGCTTTTTTTATAATAAAATTTTAAAATGTATCGAATTTCTTCATTAGATTCACTCATTTTTACGGAGAGAAAAACAAATGAAAAATAGCGGGAAACAACTTTTTTTTATTTTTTTCTTTTCTTTTATAATGGAACCTTTTTAATGTTACCAAAACCAGCCAGACACAAATAGTACAGTCAAAAAAATTTTATAATAAGTTTATACCTACGTTATGCGAAAAGACTTTTTCCCCGACCTAATACTTAATATACATAGGAAAACACCCAGACCAGAACAAATATTCATGTTCATGCACACAAAGATTTGTCCTCTGTGGGAATCGAGCCCACGACCTCTGGAGTGAAGTGCAGGTATACTGACCTCCACGCCATATCGGTCGTCAAAAGTTAGAAGTTAATTCCATAACCCATAGAAATATTTTGGAATCGCCCGCTTACGAGTATAACCTGAATCCTTGGGTAAAAGGAGGTTACATTTTAACGCATATAATATAAAAGCAAGGTATATATATATACTCTACGTACACTGGATCTGAAACGACCAATCAATATACCATGAACATGTTTTAAAAAAGTCCTAAATAGAGTAGCAACAAAAATAACGTCAAAAAATTTGCGTTAAATTCTTTAATTTTATTAAATAACGAATGTATACTTCCGTCACGCTTTCATTGCTAAAATATTATGTAAAGTTTTGCAATTGTCCGGTGAACGCTGCGAAGAGAAGTCTGTGGCATTTAATTATCTCAAATTTTAGGACATTCCAAATATCTGACGAGAGGTATGGCACTCGGCTATGACTGAGATAAGTATCATTAAGAACTTGTGTTATGGATACTAAATAACGGATAAACATACATAAATACTTCTTTTTTTTGTAAATACATACTTAATATACATAGGAAAACACCCAGACCAGAACATATATTCATATTTATACACACAAATATTTGTCCTGTGTGGGAATCGAACCCACGACCTGAGGAGTGGAGTGCGGGTATACTCGCCTCCACGCCATATCGGTCGTCAAATATATATTATTATGCTCTTTTCTATATTGCAGACGTAGAAGACTGCGTGAGACATTCAATGATTAAATATATAGGGTTTTACAGACATACATACATAATGGCACGCCTCATTCCCGTAGCGGTAGGCAGAGATCACATCCTCCCACTTGCTACGATCTTGGCACACACTTCTAGCTTCATTCACACTCATTAACCTTCTCAAACACGCCTGTCGGTTTAGGCCACTTTTGACATGCCCTTTCTCCAAAATCTTTTAGATTTGGTCATGGAAGGTCTTCCGTGGTCTTCACCAACCAACACCATTCAATCGTTCATAATAAATTACTTTCGTTAGTCTACTTTTATTCATCCTCTCAACACGACCAAACCATCTAAGCATACTTTTCTCAATTCTTATCACTATATCTTTTTTACACCAGCTTCGAACCCTTATCTCTTTATTCTAGACGACCGCTATGGCGTGGTGGCGAGTATACCCGCTCTCAGCTCCAAGGTCGTGGGTTCGATTCCCACACAGGACAAACTTTGTGTGCATGAACATGAATTATTCTGGTCTGGGTGTTTCCCTAAGTATATTAAGTATGTATTTACAAAAAAATAGTATTTATGTATGTTTATCCGTTATTTAGTATCCATAACACAAGTTCATAATGATACTTATCTTGAAACTAAAATAATTGGTGTAGTTTTTAGAAAATATTTATTATTATTCCTAATTCCATCACTCAATAAAACATAGCACAACAGAATTTGGTCGTGCAAGGTCTTTATAAATAAGGTTGGTCAACGATATGTATTTACAAAAAAAAAAGTATTTATGTATGTTTATCCGTTATTTAGTATCCATAACACAAGTTCTTAATGATACTTATCTTGGAACTAAATAATTGGTGTGATTGTAAGAGAATATTATTTATTATTTTTTATTACTATTATTCTAGTAGCTTCAAGAGAATCTTGAGTACAAGCAGAGCCGCGAAAGACAAAACTTACATAGATAAATAGTTATGCGATGATCCAACTGATCAAATAACTCTTATGTCTATAATCAGAAGGCGTATAATCAAATATGTGTTCAATAAAACAGGTTTATTGGTAAATGAAAGTGGGTTAACTAGCCGCGAGTTAGCATTGTGTTTGGTATTTAATTTTTTTTAATTCGTGCTCAGTTTTATAACAGAAAAGTTTCTAAATGATAGTGCGGTTTGAGGCAAGGCTCGACTTTGAGTATTGATTGATTTCTTTGGTTAAAAACTCTTTCTCGTGTTCGTCTTAACGGCGATTGTGTGATAAATAAATAATTCTCGTATTACCACACCAAATATGCAGTTCCAAAATCCATATTCCATAGGAAGGTATATTACTAAATAACGGCTTTATATTAATAAGTAACAAATATTCTTGAAAATGCACACCACGATTAATTGTGCGGGATTCGAACCCACGACCTCAGCGTCGGATAGCTCATCATGATTTGATTGACTTGAAGGTCGTAAGTTCGATTGCTCGTAGAGTCGTAGGAAATATTTGTCTACATAAGGGTGACACTTCGAAACGCATACGATTTATTGCCATAATTTCAAAAGACATACATGATAGGGCATAAAGATCCAAAAATATAATGTTCTTTTTCAAAACATATTACTACGCATAACCATAATAATGCAGAATTGTTTAAAGGCATAGTTAAAAAAGCCATAATCATATAAATCTATATTTTCATTTGCCATATTTTTATAAAGCATACTTTGAAACGCATCTTAATTTTCATATTGGGTTAAGTTAAAAAAAAAAAGTTTTTTATTTTTAATCTTGTGACTGCAGAACACAGGTTTTTGTAGATTTGTCAAATTGTTTTACTACTAAGTACATATTCTTGTAACTGGCGGGAGAAAAAACTAACCTTGACGATTTTCTTGCCCGTTCTTTTACGATCAAGCTCCCGCCCGCAGTGAATGGGCGCGTTTAAGTTTTGACGTTCATAAGTGCTCTTTTGAGCCAAACTTGAATAAATGAATATGAATTTGAATTTGAATTTAGGTTGGGGTTACTTTTTTTTTTACAATTAAAAAGTATTTTCTTACAATAGTCGTATACAATTTGCCCACCTGACTATTATTATTGTTAATTTTTATAAATAATAATGCGTATAATGATGTCCAACAATGAATATGCCTTTCATTACTTATGCTTATCTAAATTATGCCTTTTGATGATTCTTCGTTTCAAAATTCGACGATATGATATTATGCATTATAACGTTATGCTTTTTCATTAAATCAGCTTTTCATTAAATGCATATGAAAGTAATAAGGTATGTACATAAAAAAAAATAGAAAACAATTGTATGCCTGTCTGATTGCTGTGGTCAATCTCCAAAATAGCTAGACCTATTTTAATAGGATTTTTTGGCTGTTAGCTGATGTTATAAAGCCTAGGCATAGACCTAGGCACGACAAAGATGCGGCTGCTAATTTTCATTAAAATTACATTAAAATCGATTACGCTTGCATCTAACGTGACTAGATAAAATTACTAAATAAACCTGTCCTATACGGGGTTCGAACCCGCGACCTTGCGCCTGCGTCACTTTCGTAACTAATGACAAACGCCATTGTTGCCCGGCCGGAAGACGAACACGGAAGATTAAGTACAAAGCAATTATCGACACCATTGGCGGGTTGCCCAATCATGCGATTCATCATCACAACCCTTTAACTTCCGACTACTGAGCACCAGACTCCTCTTAAACCAAGTGAGGGGGTACTGGGTCATACTCCACCACGCGGACCCAGTGCGGATGGGCAAAGGCAGGTGTGTGGCTGATAGAATGTTTTAAGCCGCCTAATTAGGCCTCTGACATGGCTTACCGACTGCCACATGTACACTCGCGAGCAACTAAATCGACTAAACCACAAACATTATGTCTTTTGAAAGCTTGTAACTTGCGTTTAAATAGATATAAGCAACCAAGAACTGACATTTGTGAACTCTGCTGTATTTAAACTTACAATAGGCTCGCCTCCTTTTACGTGGGACCTACAATTCCCCCCCCCCCCCCCCCCCTTCGGGGATATAGGCGTGATTTTGTGTATACATAAATAAATACACTATCTGAATACTTTTATTGTTTTTATATATTTATTTATTTTTTAATTTTAAAAGGCGAACTTAATGCCGCAGGCATTCTCTACCAGTTAACCATAGGGTTAGCACTTAGCAGAGTTAACTATAGGGTTAAAGGTGGTGCTACAAATAAAAAAAAAGAAATATTAATAAACTTACATAAATCAACACACTAATAAAGTACATATATATGTATATACATAAATATACATAATACTTCCTATCCATATATTCTAATACATGAGTATACAATATAAATAAACTTTTTAACTAGTATAAATCTTTAATCAATATATTATGTCATACAATATCACTTGTTCAGAATACATTGGATCATTGCCACCGGGTTTCTCGTCTCAGTCTCGCCAAGTACTATAGAAAGGCTCATATTTAATGTGTCATCAAAATTTATAAATTACCAACCTAACCTAACCTTTTTGTACATCAAAAAATTCTGATGGAGCACCTAATCCCCTATTAGATGCTAGATCAGTATTTTTGATGATCAAAAAAGTATTTTTTAGATGTTCAGTTTATTATATTCCCTATAGAAACACCACCCACTCTTAACACAAGTACTTAGAGCTTCATTCACGGTCCAAACAGTCAGATACCTAAGTGAGATTTAGGTCTGATGTAAATTCAAAAATTGGACGGGAATATGAGACTTTAGAAGGTAGAAAAACACATAATATATTTTGGAATATAATAGACTGAACCTCTAAAAAATACTTTTTTGATCATCAAAATTACTGAGTGAGCATCTAATGAGGTGATTAGGTGCTCAATCAGTAATTTTGATGCACAAAAAGGTTAGGTTAGGTTGGCAATTTATTAATTTTGAAGACACGTTAAATAACACCCATATATTTTTGGTCTCATAAAAAATGAATAAACAGTATTTGCTGGAGCTTCAACGAATTTTAATACCCTATGTCTTGCTTGAGTGTGTCGTGGAAAGCGACTATTCTGCGTTTTATTACCCTGTAAGGCCACCTTAATATATTCTATTTGGCACAAGTACCACGGATCCCTATTTTAAAATGGAATATAATAAACTGAACCTCTAAAAAATACTTTTTTGATCATCAAAAATACTGATCTAGCATCTAATAGGGGATTAGGTGCTCCATCAGAATTTTTTGATGTACAAAAAGGTTAGGTTAGGTTGGTAATTTATTAATTTTGATGACACATTAAATATGAGCCTTTTAAAATGTGTGCGCGACACGCACTTGTTTTAACCGTCCGACTATTTTTACGTTAAGTAAGCACACATCTTACGAACCAAACTTGATCTATTTAATAAATAAATATTGACATATGTCTGTGCGTGAGATCAAGGACATATTGGTTCTTGTAGTTTTTTTCTAAAAAAAATGTTTACAAAAACGCTAACAGTTGTGAATAAATTATATAATACTAATATTACCTCTTCGATATATATATTTGTGCCGTGTGGTACCGGTCTAGTATAGACAATCCGGATGATGGGCAGCAGCGTCATCCTGCGTACTGGCGTGGACTGCGATCACCAACCCGCCTGCCCAGAGCGTGATTATAGGCAAAAACCCCTAATATAATTGTTTTTGAGGGTGGTTGGAGTAAGTTTTGTTGGTTGATTCACCCGGTATAGCTTGTCTCTTTTTTTTCTTTGTTTACCTACATTATCCAAACATGCTTTGTCACACAACTAAGTTTATTATACCTTTGTTTGTAAACGTATCATCAAGTACCGGACTATCTAAAATTGTACATAATGTAACCTTATTTGTTAATTCAAGTAAGTAATCTACATGATCTATTGTATCACATTTTAAGTGAACTATTGTAATTTATTGATTCAGGCGTTACTTTGCGGAAATCCATTGTAAGCAAGTGATGGATTAAAAATATTTTTGTAACAATTCCCGCGCTACTATAATTTCCCGAAAAATCGAGAAACTATTCAACACGACACGTGTTTCGCCCTTACACAGGGCATCTTCAGGTAAGATAGGAGCCTCAGAACAACGATGTCTTCACGACCAACGCTAAAACTCTCGTCGATCGTGTCGTTCTGAGGCTCCTATCTTACCTGAAGATGCCCTGCGAAAGGGCGAAACACGTGTCGTGTTGAATAGTTTCTCGATTTTTCGGGAAATTATAGTAGCGCGGGAATTGTTACAAAGATATTTTTAATCCATCACTTGAACTATTGTGTTTTTATGAGAAACAAATTCTTTAAACCCATATAATGTATAATTGGATATGATAAATACATAGGACACACCCAGACTAAGACTCATATTAATATTTAAAGCGAAATGCGGGTAGTCAATCTTTTGTTATCTTTCATTTCAGTATCTGTATTTGCACACGAATGAGTACATATATCATTATCATCATTATTTCAGCCATTTGAAGTCCACTGCTAAACATAGGCCTCCCAATTGCTTTCCACGTTGATCGATCCTGTGCCGCCTGCATTCACCGGCTTCCCGCTGCCTTGACCAGATCATCGGTCCATCTACATAGAAACATACAAATTATTTCACTACTAATGTACATTTCTCTACTCATTTCATTTCAAGAAAGCCATCAGCTACATTAAACAAGGAAACTAACAAAAAGTTAGTGCCAGACGGTCAATCATCATCATCATCACAGCCCATTAACGTCCCACTACTGATCACGAGCCTCCTCACACATATCAAGGTGTGAGGGTATTGGGTCATACTCCACCACGCTGACCCAGTGCGGATTGACAGGCAGGTGTATGGCGCCCTGCTGTTAGAATTTATCAAGCCGCCCATTAGGCCTCTAACATGGCTTAACGACTACCACATTTAGTGATAACCGGGACCAACGGCTTAACGTGCCTTCCGAAGCACGGACGCGCTCGATATCAAATGCCACACAAACGGTCACCCATCCAAGGACTGACCTCTGTAAACTCTGCTTTACTTCGGTGATCGTTTCCGACCACCTAGCATCGCAGAGCTACGAGCGCTTCGGTCAATACGGTCAATCATGCGTCCTCACAACTAACTCTTAAGATATTTAAAACAGTAAAAACAAACAATATTAGTGAGAATAAAACAACTGACTAGGTTCGGGGTGGAAGTGTTGAAATTGTAGACACCCTTAACAGCGAGTGGCCTGCGTGCTCTTAACTGCGCATTCTCTTTTCATTCTTTATTTTAAATAATGGCTTCGTGCGTCTAGCACATTTAGCCAGTGTCAAGTAAGTGATATATTAATAATATATGATTCATAGTAAATGAGAATGAGTGGTGATAAAGATGATAAATGGTAAATGAGATACCCTCCCCTAAGCCCCTTGAGTCCTCAGTAAAGATGTGGGACTATACTGAGATCTCACATGGACTCCTTGAGAGAAAATTTGTAAAGTGATGTTGCACTGTTTTGTTTGATTTATCAACACTCATGTATGTTCACAAACACTTAGCGGTTAATAATCCACCGTTATTACACATTAATGTTAGAAATATCACAAATTTTAGAAAATAAAACAAAACCTGAGACATGACTCTTCACTTTCCCGCCAAGAAGTCGCATTCTCCTAACATTTTGTTTTAATATTACACTGATAAGAACACTAACTTCAAATCAGTACTATCAAAAATACGTGTTAAATTGGTATAAACAAATCACGTTTTAATTAGTTTAGTGTCAACAAATAATCATGAATTACGTCAATGATTAAAATCAGACAAAAATACTCGGAGACTATGCGTGTGATTTGCATGCCTATACAGGGTGGTTTGAATAGTCGTGAAACGTGATAAATGCACGCTCCTGAGGAGTTCAATTCCCACACAAGACAATTCTTTGTGTTAATGAATATTTGTTCTAAGCTGGGTGTTTCCTATGTATATACAAAAACGAAATGTATGTAAGTATGTTTATCCGTTATTTAGTATCCGTAACACAAGTTCTTAATGATACTTATCTTGAAGCTAATAATTGGTGTGATTGTAAAAGGTTATTTTTATTTAATTTATTATTATGTATCTATTAATAGTGGTGTCCCAAACGTATTTTTATATTAATTAATTCAAAAAATTAAATTCCAAGATAAGTATCATTAAAACTTGTGTTATGGATACTAAATAAGGGATAAACATACATAAATACTTTTTTTTGTAAATACATACTTAATATACATAGAAAAACACCCAGACTAGAACAAATATCCATATTTATACACACAAATATTTGTCCTGTGTAGGAATCGAACCCACAACCTCAGGAGTGGAGTGCGAGTATACTCGCCACCACGCCATATCGGTCGTCAAAATCAATCATATTTTTGTCTTTTCGAAAATAGTTATGTTATGTATGTTTGTATTATATTTTATTAAGTTTACTTAGCGCTTCAACTAAGAAAGTATCTTATACAGTTTCAGTTTTTGGATAATTACATTTAAAATTGTAAGTAGCGTAAGGTCTTCAACGTAGATTGTGTGACTAGGATGCTGTGACATACCTTGCACGGCCGGCTTGCGCTGTGGGGTGGTCTGACGCCAGATTACTCAATGGAAGCGAGGAAAACCAGTTAGCTGGAAACATACGGGGCAGCGCAGCGGACGTTACCGCAGAGTACCCGATATTTTTCTCAACGACATACCTCGCACAACCCGGTTTGCACTATTGCGCTGTAGAGTGGTCTGACGCGGGATTATTTAATTGAAGCGAGGATTTTCCTCCAGTTATTCAGAAAGTCCTTTAATTTAGTTAGCGTATTTCGTTCAAGAAGCAATGTTGTGATAGTGTGTCAAAAGTTCTTAAAAGAAAGTAGCTAATATAAAGATTGGAATTTTTGTTTAGTGCGATTATATGTCTTTTATTCTTGGTGAACTTGTGAGATTTCATAGAATAATAAACCAACTAAAACTTTAACAAACGATATATAACAACATAATGTACTCGTATATGATAAGCAAAAATATACGAGATCATATAATGACTAAAAAAAAGATACTTAAAATAATAATTGTTACCATGAAAAAAATAGACAAGAGTTTGGATTCGGCAAAAAGTTATATAATTGACCCTAGGATCGGTTTTAATTGTGACTTTTTTCGTTCCGAGGATTAACTGCTTCTAAAGCTAAATCAAATCTATGGTCTCGGTAGTTACTACAAATAAAATTTACCCAACAACAGGATACGTGCTTATGCTAAGATAAAGTAAAGCGTTATAATTCTGTTCAACCGTGGTTCTTTATCAAGCAATACGTATGGTACAGATAATAAGATGTTATCATAGTATGTCTTAAACTGTGTTATACGCTATTGTATGCTTTTTCGATAAATGTATGTCACTACGTGATCAAAGCAACGAGAAACAGTTGTGACTGAGATGACTGAAATAAAATTAAGCATAAATTTTAACAGCCTGTCAATAGTTTCACAACAAAATGAAATTAATTTATGATATATAAACTAAATAAAACCTATGTAATTAAAATTAAAATGAAACTGGCACACATTTCTTATTTTCCTTGAGCGCTAACATACGCAATGTCCGACCGTGTATTTCCATTTTCATCGAAGTATTTTTAATAATATCCTATCGATATTACTGGGTCAACACAAATTATCTCGTTTTATTGCAAAACCATCTGAGTCATACTTAATTATTGGCTGGTTATGCACTTTAATCTGTTAACTACTATGTAACTATACGAATAAAAAAATACATTTGTCACAACGCCTTTTAGACCCTGACTGTAGTTATATACCACAATACGAATAAAAATATTATAGTGATAGACGTAGTATGGTACCGACCTAGAATAGTGCACCCCCCTCTCATCTCATGGGCAGCAGCGTCATCCTGCGAACTGGCTTAAACTGCCATCACCAACCCGCCTGCCCAGCGTGATAATTACGGGCAAATACCCCTAATAGAATGTAATCTATGATGAGATGTGTCATGTGTCGGCCACACACGCTATGGTCGCACAAGGAGGTAGGAGGGGCGCGTCCACTGCATCTCTCTGAGGAGGTCCCGGTTTTGGTCCGAGGGACGTTGGCCGCTGGCGGGGTGACAGAGCTGCAACCCAGGTCCTGGCACCCCGCCTCTTTCTCAACAAGCGGCGGGCTATAAATACTACGTGTGTGTTAATAATCTCTGGCATTTCAATTATCGCTGTCTAGCCCCAAACTAAACAAATAAATAATAAATAAATATTCTCTTACAAACACACCGATTCTTTAGTTCCAAGATAAGTATTACTAAGAACTTGTGTTATGGATACTAAAGAACGGACAAACATACTTTTTTTTTTGTAAATACATACTTAATATACTTAGGAAAACACCCAGACCAGAACAAATATTCATGTTCATGCACACAAAGATTTGTCCTGTGTGGGAATCGAACCCACGACCTCTGGAGTGAAGTGCAGGTATACTGACCTCCACGCCAAATCGGTCGTCAATCTTATACTATTGTTTTCTATACTACGAAAGAACAGTTTAAGCAACCTCTGACTGATATATTTTAGCGCTCCATTTAGCCTTATACTAGGCTGAGCTTGTCTTACGGGTGTTACACTACAAATAAACATAATTCATATTAATTTCATCATTTCATTGCATTACAAAAGGTCTTCAAGATATAGTTAGAACTAACCATGAAGCGCTCGTAGCTCTGCTGTGGTCGGTGGTCGGAAACGATCACCGAAGTACAGCAAAGCTTACAGAGGTCAGTCCTTGGATGGGTGACCGTTTGTGTGGCATTTGATATCGAGCGCTTCCGTGCTTCGGAAGGCACGTTAAGCCGTTGGTCCCGGTTATCACTAAATGTGGTAGTCGTTAAGCCATGTTAGAGGCCTAATGGGCGGCTTGATAAATTCTAACAGCAGGACGCCATACACCTGCCTCCGCCAATCCGCACTGGGTCCGCGTGGTGGAGTATGACCCAATACCCTCGCACCTTTGTATGTGAGAGGAGGCTCGTGCTCAGTAGTGGGACGTTTATGGGCTGAGATGATGATGATGATGAACCATGAACCCTGTCGGCCACAACAATATTAAAGAGAAAAGGAATTATTATGTTTATACATTATTTATATTAAGTAATAATATCTTCATATGGTAATTTATTTCCAACAGCGCCCTTTAAGTAATAATATCTTCATATGGTAATTCATTTTCAACAGCGCCCTTTTGTCCGAACTAAGCTTAGGTTATACTGTGGACTCACTGGATTAAAATCAGTCATCAATGCGTATGAATTCAACATATGATGCGTTTTTTTCATTAAGTCACAGTCGAAACAAAGTGTCACCCTTTAAAGTTGAAGGCTGTACAAATAGGATTCTAAAAAGTTTTGTAATCAGCACGGAAAATTACAATTCACGATAAAATGCCACTTTTCTACACTCGTGTACGTTGGCGAAGACTTTATATCTTGAAACACATGTTTACACATAAAAACACGAACCAGTTTTAGAAAATGAAACGCCGCTATGTGTCTTTTTCACGTTGGCGCCAAAATTCCATTGGACATTACCATCGTATTCGACAACTGTTTTGTTGTATGTTTTACATGTTTTTCACATGTTCCTTGGGAAAAAACATGCTAATCCAGCTATGTTAACTCAAGACCATTTGTATATTACTGCCATGTTTTTATAGCAAATAAATGATTCGATTAATTGATTCATTTCAAAACATAAAAAAAAAGTATACTTAATTGTCTTTAAGATCAACAGGATCATTTAGATTCGTTAAATGTTTATACACAAAATGGAAATTAAATAATTTTTGTTCTTAACAACAATGAAAGAGATATGAGCGGTACCATAATCAAGAAATAAAAGCAAATGGGTTCTTGGTCAGAATTTGTCAAGGTTTGTCAGTTTTTCTGTCTGTTGTGGTTTTTTCTCAAGATTTATCAGCCTGTCGTGATTCTAAAAGAGGGGAGGGATTGTCAGCTAGTCAGTCTGTCGGTGACTCTAACGAGGGTTCCAAAAAGGCAACGAAATTGTGAAGAATGCCTCATAAAACTCATCTCGGCTTTTTTAAAATTATGTCTTAAAATCAATACCTAATACAATGAAAGAAATAAAATATTAATTTTACCGCTGTTGTTTTTAAAACTACCAATATCTAAAGATCATATCTCATCTTATATATTAAGAAAGAAAGGAGCAATTCATGACATCTCCAGGCAGCCTTGTCGTTCATAAAATCTTTCACACTATAATAATAAGCCTTCTGGCACAATTTACACTTTGTATAGTTTAGATAAATTTGCCACATCATCTGGCGGCGTATTGTACTACTGTACTACTACTGTACTGTATATATATAAAATAACATAGTAGTGTAATTTTCGATCCTTAGTCACCCAGTTAGATCGATTTATCATCCCTATCAAATTAAAAGTAAAGATTCCCATGAACCCGGTTCCCTCTTTGTTGCCAGTCGTCGCTCTGTGTCATCATCTTAGCCCCTGAGCACGAGCCTCCTCTCACAAATCAAGGTGCGAGGGTATTGGGTCATACTCCACGCTGACCCAGTGCGGATTGACGGAGGCAGGTGTATGGCGTTCTTTTGTTAGAATTTTTCAAGCCGCTTATTTAGGCCTTTAACATGGCTTAACGACTACCACATTTAGTGATAACAGCTTAGCGTACCTAAGCAGTTAGATCACCGAAGTAAAGCAACGAAAGAGGGTGGCCGTTTGTGTGGCGTTTGATATCGAGCGCACGGAAGCGATTTTTTTGGTCGATCTGCTTTACTTCGGTGATCGTTTCTGACTACCGAGCACTGCTGAGCTAGGAGCGCTTCGTTGCTCTGTGAAATGACTGAAATTCAGTCAAATCTGGTTAGGCCAGTGAGCAGACCCCCTTAGCGTAAGTCGCGGGATAGTATTATTGTCAGTTCTTCTCACAGAGCGGGGGCTCGGAACTGGCACTTAGATTCACTAACACCTAATTTTTATTTTTTGCATGTAAGTGAATCTAAGCTTCGTGATTTCAGTGTAAACCATTTATTACAATAGCATAATTCCTACGTCATAATGTCAGTTATCTCAATAGCCCCTTTACTTTCGCTACACGACTCAAGCTTTCGTTTTCGTTCGCTCAGTTTATTTATATCATCATTAAATCGTTCACTTCAAGAGGACCGGTTTATAATGACCTTTCAGAGTTTATGTCTGTACCTGCTTAAGACTTTCCTCGCTTAGATGTTCGTCTTATATTCGAATGAAGAAAATAGTTTATGTTTTAATTTCATTTGAGAAAAAGCGATGTTGTCTCTGATGTACATACAGACATACAAACACGCCTGTTTCTCCGAAGGGGTAGGTAGAGGCATATTACACGCCTACACTTTGTCAAATATATTCTTAGTAACACGTAATAGGTTGTGGGCCATTTATGATGTTCGCCCGGTCGCTCCCGGTAGGGCGCAGAGGGCGCTAGGGAAAAGGTAACACCCAGAGATTGGAGACCCTGGGCGCCCTTAGTACTGACTACCGGGGGGAAACTAGGTGGGACCTGTGGAGGGAGCAGCGGGCGGGCCAGGAGGGCCCGTCAAGCAATGCCAGGAGGGTCTTAGGCAGCGAGGCAGGGGGCCCCTGCTGTCTAACCAAAGACCCACCGAGAAGTCGGCCACACACGTTTGCCTCCATCACATGCACCATCTCTCTCTGATGTGTTGCGGCTTATAAGTTAAGCCGTTGGCCCCGGTTATGTTAAGCATGATTTTTATTTATGATGGAAAATCATCATTGACCGTCTCTCGGACCGGATCTGGCTGGGTGGCTGGTATCATAATTTACTGACTAAAAACCATCCATGTTCCTGCTTGAGCCTGCTGTGATCCGTAGCCGCTGTAACACTTATAAACAGCCCACATCCACGGAAGATACTTGTCTCCGCCAATCCACATCAGTGGAATAACATGTAAAAGTAAAGTAAAAAGTTCTTTATTTCATCAACTATTATATATTACAAAGTATTTTTATTCACTTATATGCAAAAAATAAAAATTAGGTGTTAGTGAATCTAAGTGCCAGTTCCGAGCCCCCGCTCTGTGAGAAGAACTGACAAGAAACTCACAGGCTATGCTCTTTTAAATTATCAATAAAATATAAAAATACGGAACACACACAGTGAATATTGAAAGGGTCCCCAGATTCCGTAACCAATAAAGTAGCACTAAGGGAACCTTTCATCACAGTCAAGTAATGTGAAACTGAGCTGAATTTGTACAATAGGGGATGGTCACGACAATGATCTGGTTGACTTTTTATTCAAATTTACACAAATACTAGTTGAAAATGTTAATAGGTTGTTGAAGTATGTAACCTTGGATAGTTAGCAGAGGCTTATGAAGAGTCATCTTTTTAACTCATTAATGAGCACAGGGCTCCTATAGGAGAGAAGGGAAGATTTCAAGAAATACTTCTCTTCGCTGATTGAGAAGTATTGATAAAGGCACGTCGGCTTTCAGCTGTTCTCATGTCCAGTAGTAGGTCGTTAACAGAGATAGATGCTGAGTAATGATGTTAGTTGTTAATCGTGTTGCTTATGGATGGCACTTACGGCTATTTGGCTTTCAATTCTACGCAAACAGTCCTATACAATCAGTTGTGTGCAACTGTCTTAATAACATTTTTATGTAAACACAAATAATGGAAAATCTTATAATACGCTCGAGGTTCCCTGTATTTAAAAAAAACTTCATTTAATTTGCAATTACTTTAATGTGACAAAAAATGTGAAGAATAAATAAATATGTCTGACACTTACACCAATTATTTAATTCCAAGATAAGTATCATTATGAACTTGTGTTATGGATACTAAATAACGGATTAACATACATGAATACTTTTTTTTTGTAAATACATACTTAATATACATAGGAAAACACCCAGACCAGAACAAATATTTATGTTTGTGCACACAAAGATTGGTCCTGTGTGGGAATCGAACCCACGACCTCAAGAGTGTAAAGCGGGTATTCTCGCCACCACGCCATATCGGTCGTCGCAAGAAGAAACTAGTATTTGATTATACATTCCTCTAAGTAGTCATTATAATGAACAGTCAATCAATTTGGAAAAGGCGACTGGTCAGCTAATTAATTAGTAAAATTCGAAAGGCACTTAAAGCGTCGATAGACGAAAACTATCGCCGAACTCAAGCGCCGTTCACAGAGGTCAATCCCTACTGACCTGTGAACGCTGATGGTTACCAATCCAACCGGTCCAAAGTTATTTTTTATAACATAGCAACTTTTGCATTTGTAATGTACTGGCGGGACCGGGGAGCGACAAGTGAAAGATATTACGCGTGTGGTACTACCCTTGCCATCCCAATTATATCAGCCTTATAAAGTCCACTGCCTTCCCTATATATCAAAAACTTATACTATTGAACACCTCACAAAGCGAAGCTTATATCTCGGCGGATATAGAAGCCATAGTAAAAAAAATTGGTTGCCTGTAAAGTCGGTATACGGGCGAAAAACTATTTACGTGACAACGACTTTGAGTGGTAAAATAATTTTAATGTGAATATTCATTCGTATAGTAGGAAGAAGGATGAAATAATAGAAACAATTTAAAACATTTATTTATACAAAGAATTATATTTATGTCTGTCTCTCTCGCTCTTAGGCGGGCTAACCATGCCCGAGTGGAAGGGACGCGTGGCTCTCACTCGCTCTCATTGTGAGCGCATAACGTGAGCGGAGCGTAACGCAGTTACTTGAAGTGTCACCCGGCAAACCAATTTATAAGACGTTGTCACGTCAAAAGTTACAAAATTGATGCCATTAACAATTATAACATTAGTTTGTTGAAATAGCTCATACTATGGACCACCGCAGCACGAGTAAATTTATCGAATTGGGTATAAAATCTTTAGTACAAGCGGTGATTAGCTTAAACTTAGTTGCTACAGTGTTAGATATCCGAGTATATTGGTTATTATGAGATCACTTTACTGTTCAAATCTAGGGCCTAACTTTCTTTTTGTTCCGTTTGCGGTGGAGACATTGGGTCCATGGGGGCCGGAAGCAAAGCCGGTCGTGAAAGAGTTAAGTGCTCGCTTCATTGCTGCTCCCGGTGACAAGAAGGCTGGCAGCTTCTTCTGCCAGCGTATTGGCCTGGCAATCCAAAGAGGAAACTTGGTTGCCAGCATTCTTGGCACCGTACCCATGGGCCCACAGTTGGAAGACATCTTTTATTTATAGTTTTTATTTTTAATACTTATGTTACCCTGTTTTAGATTAAGTATTGTATCTTTACTGTTCAGAGAAACTATTTATCGAATAACTGTAAGTATAGTTAGAGAGCTCATGACAGTAATGGCATATTATTTGCTTGTCGTTAAGATGCCCGGCAATATCGTAAGCCATGTGTGACATACTCAGTGATGACCTTTGTCATTATGTCTTATTATTATGTCTTATTTTGACTAATCTGTACTGTTTTTGCACACCTAGAAAGGTTAAATATGGCGAACAAATGTATTTTTATAACATCTTTAAATTGTAATGTACCCATGTTAGGCAAATAAATGATTTGATTTGATTTGTCATTGCGAGATCTTTGCAAGGACCTTGTTCTCTGTGTCATTTATGTAAACAAGAACGTACTTATAGATTAGGGCTCCTACCAAGATCTGAAGAGCGCAAACCAATCTCACCTGCCAGTGGTGCACCTGCTAACCAAAGGACTGGGTCATAAAAGTTCCCGGTAAGCGGCGTACGTGGGACCAAAAATATAACTGTAACACCATTAATAATTGCAAAACTCGGTTGATACACGGATTTAATAGCTTTTATTAAAGTATATCATTCATCATCATCATCATCTCAGCCCATATACGTCCCACTTCTGAGCACGAGCCTCCTCACACATATCAAGGTGTGAGGGTATTGGGTCATACTCCACCACGCTGACCCAGTGCGGATTGGTGGAGGCAGGTGTATGGCGTCCTACTGTTAGAATTTATCAAGCCGCCCAATAGGCCTCTAACATGGCTTAACGACTACCATATTTAGTAATATCCGGGACCAACGGCTTAACGCACCTTCCGAAGCACGGAAGCGCTCGATATCGACTCCTCTGTAAACTCTGCTGTACTTCGGTGATCGTTTTCGACCACCTAGCACCGCAGAGCTATGAGCGCTTCAAGTATATTATTATGATGCAATATTTCCAAAGAAAATTATGAAATAGCAAGGATTATAAGGCGTTTTTTATGTCTGTAACTAAACTGATTCCCCACGAGACGAGTTATCTATCTGATGTCAAGCTACTTGGTAATAACAGAATTTACATCATCACTTATAATAATATAATTAGGCATACAATGTAGGTACGGCATTATTGTCTTATTTGCTTATATAAGTATTATGGTAAACTGCTTAGTCGGAGAGCTGGGCACACTTAACGTCGACTTAATAAATGATTTATTTATTTATTAATACACACGACAAATTACAATTTTACAAATAAAAATCTTAAGAACTAAGGTACAGAATCTAGATTGCAATTCAAATTTGTGTGTAATAAGCAAAACAGGATAAAAGACGTGTTACATCAAATACAAGACTTGTTATAAAGATCACTTAAGACTAAGAGAATAGAAAAGTACTTGTACATATTATACCTAGTTATTTAAATTTAGTGACATGGGTACATACTATAGTAAGGTAAGTAAATAAATAATCTATTAAGTAACTACTTATTTAAAGTAACACAAAAAAACTTCACATAAAATTATGACCTAAATTATGAGCTGGATGAGACAGCCTGTCTGGATTTGGTGTATAGGATATCTTTTAGAGAGACAATAAAGGAAGACATTTTAAGGTAAAGAATTCTTCTTATTTTAAGGTAGGTACGGTAAGGTTTCTTGCCGATTATTTAAGTTTATTAAGTATAAGTCCAAAGAGCTTGATTAACTTCCATAAGTCATGATTAAGCTACAATAAGTCCCCTGCTAAACATATGCCTAGCCAATAATTTTTCACGTCAAACGATCTTATGTCGCCTTTTTGTTCTTCTAACATTATTTTTCATTCGGTTTCATTATAAAACTTTGTATATTTGATACGAAAAACTTATTTTACTGATTTAGTTTCCATTGAAATTTTTCATTTCAGTTTGAATATATAATTAATTAACAATGTTGTTATGTTTGAACTGAATATTATTGCATTTTTATAAACCCACTTTTTTAATATCTGTTTTGTTTTAATATGGTTTGTTGATGTTCTGTACCTTTTTAGTAATAAAATGTGTGATTTAAGACGTATATTAACATTACTAAACTGATTTTTTATTCACATCTCAACACTGGTAGACTTAATAATGGACAGCTCTCTAACTAACAGCCGTCCATTGCTAGACAGCCGTTAAATTATATGATAGTACATTTATTTTGTTCTTGAGTTATTGCCTTTGTCATTGACTTAATATGGTTAAACTACCGGGTGTCTATAGCACTCTCAGTGTTGTCCATTCTCGTACTATGAATAGTAAAAGCCTAAATATTCTATTCACACATACATCATACATATAGCCCCGTAGGTGTTTTTTTAGATTAGCAAATTGTAAGTGAAAGACAAAACCATATACTCAAGTTTGGCTGAATAGAACTATTATGAAAGTCAAATTTAAAAAGTTTAAAATTAGCGGGCCCATTTACTGCGGGCGGGAGCTTGATCGTAAAAGAACGGGCAAGAAAATCGTCAAGGTTAGTTTTTCTCTCGCCAGTTACAAGAAATTGAAAGAAAGAAATAAAGTAAAAGAATTTATTCTGTGACAACATCAAAAGAAAACAGATACATTATATTTAAGTAACAATTTGAAGAGTGTCACAGAAAAGGTATCCACTCAGCATAAAGCCGAGGTGTCACGAAAACACCTCGACGCTGGTCTTCCTTAGATACCGTTTGTGAGAGCACTGCTATGACACATTCATTCTATACATGGTAAAACACACAAATACATACAGTTACAGTAAGACATAAGCATACAAATAAGACATAAGCATACAAATAAGACATAAGCATACAAGTAAGACAAAAGCTTGCAGGGAACCTGAGTAGCACAAGTAAGAGGACATTGTACTTAATAGTAAAACAATTTGACAAGTCTATAAAAATCTGTGCTCTGCAGTCACAAGATTTGAAATAAAATAAGAAAATGAATTATACTACAATTTATAGTTTTTTAAATGCGGTCTCTCTGTCCTTGCAGACCATCAGCTAGATTTCGAGGCGGGTAATGGTATTGGAATCATCGTCATGATGACCACTTTCACTTTACGCGAATTGCGAATGCATCCTCTGCTAAGCATCAGACTGGGTGTGGTGATATTTACTAGTCACATTAAAAATACCATTTGGGTCTGGAATAAAATTGGCGAAATAATGGCGTATATTATGCCTCTGCCTACCCCTTCGGGAAAACAGGCGTGATTGCATGTTAATAGTACAGCAGACATACGAACATTTCATAGAATAAACGTCTAATTGAATATACATATTTAAGTAGGATTTTTCCTCAAATTACCGCAGGTGAAACCGCGGGCATTCAATAAAGTGTAATCGTCATATATAAATGGCGGGAAATACGTCCCTGCGGTAGTTTTTCTAGTTAACCATAATACGTTTAATACGCGGTATAATGTTTAACATTATGCCGCGATTGTTTTAATGATTCAATGAAAACCTCCATGCAATGGACTTAACCCGAGCCTAACACGCTCAGCGTCTTGTGTATCGTTTATGATACTATTAACACACTTATGTATTAGCGTCATGTGTATCGTTATTGATACTGTCAAAACACTTGTGTATCTTTTTCGATACCAAATTTTTAATTGCCATTTTTAAATAATTGGTGTGCAAAAAAGTACTGGCAAAGTTCTGAATAAACGTCGAGACCTTTAGTGGTTTATTTTTAGAAAGAAAAACTATTACGTTATAATATTACAAAATGATTGGGCGCTAAAGTTTTTTTTTCTGTTTTGAGACGTTCCTACTACCTGGACAATGTATTAAATTTTATTTTCACTTCAATCTAATATGTAGTGTGTAAAAAGACCTTGCCTAAATAAGCCGAGACCTACGTATTCTGCCCAGCATCAGAATAATTATCTTCTTTGAGACTATTCCTGGGAAATAAATGGCCTTATAATTATTGAAGGTAAAAGTCATGAAGACTATCAGCAAGTCGTTTCCAAGCAAGACCACTAAGCTCTGGAATTCGCTGCTGGCTCGTGTGTTTCCTATGATCCCGGGTCTTTTAAGTGGGGTGTGAAACGCCATTTTAGTACACGACATGAAACGCTATCATTTTTTTTTGGACTGCATCTACTCCTTTGTAGGCAGGATGTAGTCATTATAACGTGTCACATAAACAAAGATTTATTCCATGATTGTTGATTGAAATTGTGTTATTTCTCAAATTTTACGTGGTAGAGTAGACTCTCCCGATCTTCATGGTGAGCTGTGTCGACTTTATGCACTCGATAATTATTATAGGAGCAGGAAACATAAACTGTTTGCTGTGCCAACCTGCCCAACCGTTGCACGCAAACTCACCCATTCCGCGGACACTCAACGCACTTAATGCCATTCTGGATGCAGCACCCGACTGTGATTTGTTTGCGGATGGATGGCTTGAGATTTTGTCAGTGTGTCTGTGATTGTGAGAGAATGGGATAAAGCAGTTTTTATGTGTGGGATTTTAATATTATATTTAACTTTTACTGTTTTTTGATAATTAGTGTAATTGGTGTATTCCGTTCTGATTAAATAAATAAATTAAAATTGCGTCAGCGCTCTTGCTCGCATTTCATTATATACTAATATTTTTAGTTTTTTAACAGCATAAATGAAAATCGTTTTCCAACGATAATGTGTAGAATATAGTAGCTCTATGCTATGATTAAGATCTTTTTACACTCTGTATAATCACGGACATATCTGTATGTTAATATAGATATTTATTTTATTTTTTATTCATTTTATTTTAAACCGAATGCGGGTGGTAGTGCAGAATAATCTATTTCATTTCTAATGTATAGTCTTAGACAAAATAATGCATAGGACCTCGAGTGGCGGATGTGTGTAACCAATTCGAAGGAAAAGGCGTATTAGTGATGATTACTTGTGGCCTGGTCTAAGTTACAGGAGGCTTACTTAAATATTAAAGTGCTATTTTGTACCGGCACTGTTACCAACCCATGTGATGGCCGATGGCCGAGGCTTAAAAGGCGATGGAATCTCGTGATGTATCAATGTAGGCGACAGGCAAGCCTTTTCTTACAATTTATTATTTCGTATTGTATGTATGCATATTGTGTTGTATTGTATTGAAGCGCTCGTAGCTCCGCGGTGCTCGGTGGTCGGAAACATTCACCGAAGTAAAGCAGAGTTTACAGAGGTCAGTCCTTGGATGGGTAACCGTTTGTGTGGCATTTGATATCGAGCGCTTCCGTGCTTCGGAAGGCACGTTAAGCCGTTGGTCCCGGTTATCACTAAATGTGGCAGTCGTTAAGCCATGTTAGAGGCCTAATGAGGCTTGAAAAATTCTAACAGCAGGACGCCATACACCTGCCTCCGCCAATCCGCACTGGATCCGCGTGGTGGAATATGTCCCAATACCCTCACACCTTGGTATGTGAGAGGAGGCTCGTGCTCAGTAGTGGAACGTAAATGGGCTGAGATGATGATGATATTGTATGTATGCGTATTGTATGTAGGTGTCTCAGCTAAATTTTAAGATAACATTAAATATAAAAAGGACATGTACAATTCCTATAAACAAATTGCGCGAGTCATCCGTATTTATCTGAAATGTTTTTATAATTACTTTAATCTATTTCTTATTGTACTATCAATTTAAAACGTAGTTCGTAAGTGGGTGATAGCCGGATGGCAATTAATACAGTGATTTGTCGCCATTCAGTCGATTTGATGATGAAAACAGGATGTAAGTGAATACCGGGACTTCTGATTGCCAGTGAAATCTTAAGCATGTACTCAATTGATTGGTATTATGACTATTTTATATGTGAAATGTTTATATTTAGCTTTCAAACATCTATTCTTCTCAGTCGTAGTGAACACTGAAGAGATCTTAATTATATTTATTTATTTCATAAGTTACACCAACAGCATAACATGCACATACATTACATGAAATTATTAGCAAAGGGTACTGTTCTTACATGCATGCCTATTATAGGTATACACAACGTTTAAAATGTAATAATTATAAGCATGTTGAAAATTAATAACAATTTTGTTTATTCTTAATTCTTTTTCTGATAATCTCGTAGTTTACTCATGAATGTCTGACTCTTTATTCGAAGAAATCTCTCTGATTTACTATTCGATAGAAAACGCGTGGTCAGCGACGCTTATCCACTCCTTGAATGAGATACAAAAATTAAAAAATTGAAAATTCATTTATTCAAGTTTCGCTCAATAGAGCTCTTATGAATGTCATACTTATAAACTAGCGCGCCCATTCACTGCGGGCGGGAGCTTGATCGTAAAAGAACGGGCAAGAAAATCGTCAAGGTTGGTTTTTTCTCCCGCCAGTTACAATTAAAATGCATAATATTAAAACAATTGTGTTCTGCAGTTACAAGATTTAAAAAAAAAAAAAAAAAAGGAAAAAAGGGGGGGCTTATTACAATACTAGATCTACAGTTAAACCAGGTTTAAAACTAGTGTTGTCACTGTCTTTATTTTATCAATTCTTTATAATCGACAACCGATATGGTGTGGAGGTCAGTATACCTACACTTCACTCCAGAGGTCGTGGGTTCGATTCCCACACAGGACAAATCTTTGTGTGCATGAACATGAATATTTGTTCTAGTCTGGGTGTTTTTCTATGTATATTAAGTATGTATTTACAAAAAAAAAAAGTATTTAAGTATGTTTATCCGTTGTTTAGTATCCATAACACAAGTACTTAATGATACTTATCTTGGAACTAAATAATTGGTGTAATTGTCAGAAAATATTATTATTATTATTAATTAAAGTTGTTGTTTTGGAATAAGCCTTCTGCAAATGCTACCGATTTTAATATCTTTATTTGTGAAAAGAAGCAAAAAAAAACCCCGATCATTATGATACTTACTAACATTTCACTAGAACTTTTTATTGCTAAAGTTTAGTATTATGGGAGTTGCTATGCCAGTTTTATAAAGACAAAACTGTAAAGTTGAGTTGACCGAAAACAACTGAAATGGCAATGATAGATTATCCCTAAAAGTGTGTTAAATATATCAAATGTTATCTAATCTAATGTAATAATTGCTAGAAATATCATCGTATAGTAGTGTAACAAACTAGTAGACAAAATGGAAGCAATCAACAAAATAATTTAAACGCTCTCTTGTGAAGGTCCGACTATGTGTAATTTTCTGTCGGAGCCATATTAGATACAAATTAGGTCGTTCAAATCCTGTCAAAGTTAAAATGGGGTCATAAACGGTCTGTAAAGTTACTGAACTTTACGTTGTACCTAAAGACTTGAAACGAAAATCGCCTCGCTGCCCCTAAATGCGCTAATATGGTCCCACCCTCTAAATATTATTTTTCTTATAATTGTCTGTTTTGAGTACATCACCTCAATGGAGAACGGGAATATCTGACACAAGTATTTGTTTACTTAAAAGAAATCCTCAATTATAACACAGAAATTGTAAAAAACAGATATTGAATAAATAATTTGTATTTGTATTTGTATTGTACCCTCACTAGATGTCGCTGTCCCATGCAACAGACAGATAACAAAGATCGCTGCCTCTCGTGCCTTACGACAGAAATCACGACCAAGCTCCATATGATACTAGCGCACTAATTATAGTAGAATCTAAATACGTGAATCTAGTTTGTCACGTTATAAGGAGCACGTGGCCTGTGTGCCTTATCCGTCTTAGATATAGATCTAAACGGCTTGTTAGATAGGCCAGAAAATAAGAAAACGCATTGTAAACGGAGAATGAAGTCTCGACAAGTAGTTTAACGTAATGCGTAGATGAGTTTCTTAAGGCATTCTTCTCAATCTCGTTGCCTTTTGGGGCACGCTTTTGGACTCCTACAATACCAGTGCCATCACAAGTGCCTTGCTGACCCTTTTCACACCCTTTTTGGAGAGCTCATGCGTTGTAGTTACTACAAACCTGAGTCCCCCGTCAAACCTCCGTTTGCTATTTCCCTAAACTTTAGCTTAGGGTCCAGATTCTGCTTATTAGACTATTATCAGATTTGGTTCAATTACTAATACTTATCATTTCAGCCCATTAACGTCCAGCCCATCAAGGTGTGAGTGTATTGGGTCATACTCCACCACGCTGACCTAGTGCGGATTGGCAGAGGCAGGTGTATGGCGTCCTGCTGCTAGAATTTATCAAGCCGCCCATTAGGCCTCTAACATGGCTTAACGACTACCACATTTAGTGATAACCGGGACCAACGGCTTAACGTGCCTTCCGAAGCACGGAAGCGCTCGATATGAAATGCCACACAAATGGTCACCCATCCAAAGACTGACCTCTGTAAACTCTGCTGTATTTCGGTGTTCGTTTCCGACCACCGAGCACCGCAGAGCTACGAGCGCTTCAATTACTAATACTAATCAATACTAATTAGTAAGCAACCCAGAGAAAACATCAAGATATGATAAAATAAAACAAAATAAATTTCCTTATTTTTTGATTTATGTGCAATAAAGAGTTTAAATAAATGAAATATACTTCATATCATTTAGATTCGTCATATTTTTACACACAATATGGTTATTCGATAATTAATTTAACAACAGTGATATGAGCGGTACCATAATCCTTACTAATATAATAATATTATAAATGCGAAAGTAACTCTGTCTGTCTGTCTGTCTGTTACTCTTTCACGCCAAAACTACTGAACGGATTTGAATGAAATTTGGTATACAGATGGTCTAGACCCTGAGAAAGGACATAGGCTACTTTTTACTTCGAAAAGGGGGTTGTAAAGGGTTAAAAAGGGGGGGGGGGGGAAATTGTATGGGATTTCTTAATTTTAAAAGATAAAACCATGAAACTTAATATTTAAGCACTTGATAAGAAATAATTAAACATTTGTTCTAGCGTTTTTGAAATGTTTTATGAAAAGTTTGTATGAATTCCGTCATTTTTGAAAATAAAAATATAATATTTTGTATTTAGGCACTAAATAATAAACAAAAAATCGTTTGTTCTAGCATTTTGAAATTTTTACCAGTATGGGGGTGAAATAGGGGTATCAAGTTTAAAAAATATTTTGGCTTTTGAAGTTAAAGTTACTTTTAACGAATTCTCTGCATCGCCGCCGCTGGTATCTACTATACCTACTAATGATTCTTATTAAATAAATAAAAATGCTACCCATAGATACTATTCCACGCGGACGAAGTCGCGGGTAACAGCTAGTCATGAAATAAAAGCAAATGGATTCCTTGTCAGAATTTGAAAGCTGACATCCTAATAACGACTGCCATAGATGCTGATGACAGCCGGGACCAACGGCTTGCGTGCTTTCATAAGTATTTTTACGTGGTAAATCCAATCTGTCCGCCGGTACACGGTGCGCACGTAATGCGCGTTCCTATCCGACGAATGATGCGGTTTTATAATGACATCCTAAACGAATACGAAATGGACCTCTTTTCAAGTAAGCCACCTTTAAACGAATACGAAATAGACATCTTTTCAAGTAAGCCACCTTTAAACGGCGTCCTTGTGGGGCTCTCGTAGGACTATTTGAACAGTGATGCATGAATCATTTCCGATTTTATAATTTATACTAATGTTATTATTAAGAGAAAAGATTTAATGGGGATCGTACCAAAACCTTAGGAGCCAAAGTCAACCTCACCCGCAAGTGGTGCACCTGACGATAAATGGACGAGGCTCTGACGAACATTAAAGTTCCGGCTATATTTAAAACTTTTAATATTTGTACGTCGTCTGAATGAGTATGTCAATTTATGTATTATATTTATACAGGGTGTCCAAGAAAAGATTGTCGAGCGGAAGTTCAGAGATAGAGCACTGGGGTACCTGAGTTCATCGATTTTTATAGTTTTCAAGTTATGAATTTTATTCTGAAAATTTAATTTTCTTTACCTGATTTACTAAAAATATTTAATCTAAGCTATGCTGAGATAACAGCTAAACATATATATGTATAATACATGGGAATCTTATAGACCAAGCCTAGTATTCATTATCATTAACACAAACACTATAATGAATGGGATTCGAATCCATGATCATAAATAAATAAATAAATGTGAAATCCAGGTAAATCCTTTGTCGCACACACAAGCGTTCTACCGCAAAGAGCTCGTAAAATGACTTTTTTTCTTAAACGGTTTATAAACTTATCTAATTGAATTACTTTATATTCCATTCACGAAATAAGAAAATAAAAGAACATCATTAAAAAATCGTTTTGTTTCGTACAGGAAAAATATTATTCTTATCGAAAATCTAGGATCAACAACCTCCGTCGAACTATAAAAGTTACATCTTGGAGTAAAGGACTACTTACATATTTTTTTTATCTGTTTCCGCCATCACGGGTGTTTGCACAACGGTCACTTATCCTGATTAGTGCTAAATTTATTTAAACTTCAAATAAGTTACAAAAAGAAAATACATAACCTAAACACAAGAAATAAGCATAAACTAGTTGTACCTGCCACTAGGCTCCAAAAATTTAATAAATCTTTTAAAGATTAATGTGTGCACTTAAGTATTTATATTTATTAATGCAAAATTTTAAGTTTGGTAGTTTTTTTCATAAGTTTTGTCAGTTAAACCACTGTGCTCAATTATTGACTGCAGAAAAATTAAACCGCTATTAATCCCGAAAAAATGCGAGTAAAAGCATTTGAAAAAAATCTGAAATGTGTTTCTTGGGGCGTTCTTCTCAATCGTAGTCTTTTGAAAGCCTCGTTAGAATCACCTTTATATATACATTACCCTCCCCCCGTTAGAATCACGACAGGTTGAGTGACAAATTCCGCGGTTAGAATCACCGACAGACTGACAAATCATGCCAAATTCTTACAAAAACCCATTTTGCTATTATTGCTCTCTATTTCTTGATTACCGCCGCTATCCCTCTCATTGTTATTAAAAAAAAATGTATATTCCTTTTTATTTGTGAAAAATTGTCGCATCTGAATGGTCTTGTTGTAAGAGATGTTTGTCTAACTAGTCTTAATTAAAGACAAAAAAATCTAATTACATTATGGTTTTCACATCATCTGCTCTTATCATCCCGAGACATCAGTTTTTAATCATCTGTAGTGTATCGTCATATGTCCAATAGGGGTGTTTTCCTATGTATATTAAGTATAGGGGTGTTTTCCTATGTATATTAAGTATGTATTTACAAAAAAAAAGTATTTATGTATGTTTATCCGTTATTTAGTATCCATATCACAAGTTCTTAATGATACTTATCTTGGAACTAAATAATTGGTGTAAGTGTCAGAAATATTTATTATTTACTTGAAGGTGGTTAAAACCTCACAACATTTGAAACGTTTCACCTACAGATCTCTGTGCTAAAAGTAATCTCTATGACAACTATATATACTCGTAGATCCTTTTGAATAGTTTTAGCATGTTACTGCCCCGAACTGGCCGAAATATTATGCATGTAACTAAATCATTATTATCACAATTTCAGCCACATGACATCCACTGTTAACAACATCATCATCATCATCTCAGCCCATTAACGTCCCACTACTGAACACGAGCCGCCTCTCACATACCAAGGTGCGAGGGTATTGGGTCATACTCCACCACGCTGACCCAGTGCGGATTGGCAGAGGCAGGTGTATGGCGTCCTGCTGTTAGAATTTTTCAAGCCGCCCAATGAGGCCTCTAACATGGCTTAACGACTACCACATTTAGTGATAACCGAGACCAACGGCTTAGCGTGCCTTCCGAAGCACGGAAGCGCTCGATATCAAATGCCACACTAACGGTCACCCATGCAAGGACTGACCTCTGTAAACTCTGCTTTACTTCGGTGATCGTTTCCGACCACCGAGCACCGCAGAGCTACGAGCGCTTCAACATAGACCTCTCTAATTTTTACCAAAGAGTAATTCAAGTACCAAACCAATGGATAAATTTAAAATAGCATAGCCTGTGAGTTTCTTGCCAGTTCTTCTGACAGAGCGGTGGCTCGGAACTGGCACTTAGATTCACTTACACATAATTATTTTTTGTTTTTAAATTGTTTGGTTGCATGTAAGTGAATCTAAGCTTCGTAATTTCAGTGTAATAATATTTCGATTTATCATCATCATCATCTCAGCCCATTAACGTCCCACTACTGAGCACGAGTCTTCTCTCACATATCAAGATGTGAGGGTATTGGGTCATACTCCACCACGCAGACCCAGTGCGGATTGGCGGAGGCATATTTTGATTGCTTATTTATATTTCCATTTAATTTTGACGTTTTCAATATGTAAGTCAAAATTAAATATAAATAGAGCCACGGCTCTGTAAGAAGAACTGCCAAGAGACTCTTAGGCTATAGGCAGGTAAAATGATGTTGTAGAATGATGTTGTAAAATGATGTTGTAGGATGATGTTGTAAAATGATGTTGTAGAATAATGACCATTTAACAGCTGTAGGCTTCTATAAAAATGTATTATTGTGTCTTTCACATGAATGAAACATAATTGACGTCAATATCGATATGTTCATGTAACGGTTAATTTAATATTTATGATTACACTGCCAATGTTACCTTCATAAAAAATTATGTAATTGCCATGGAACTGTCAAACGCTACGTCAAATCAACGTCTTCCGGTTGTTTCTTCTGCTTCCGTATACTTTAAGGTTTCTTATCGAATAGGTGAAGGACTCGTAGATTAGACGACCGGAAACGATCACAACAGTTAAGCAGAGCTTATAAAGGTCAGACTTTGGATGGGTGACCATTTGTGTGCCATTTAATATCAAGCGCTTCAGTGCTTTGGAAGACACATTAAGACGTCGTCCCGGTTATAACAATACGTGGTTGTCGTTAAGCCAAGTTAAAGGTTTTATTAGGAGGCCTTCAATAAAATGTTATCAGCCGGACCACCACCTGCCTTTGCTATTTTCAACTGGGTCTGCGTGATGGAATATGACCTAAATGCTTCTCAGCATGGTTAACGTGGTTATAGGTCTAAGATGTACAAATAATAAGGACAACTAATATAATAGTAAAATATGTGACATATTGATGAAATAGTACTCTGAGTACTGCAATATTTAGCGTATTATTCGTCTATTTACTTTAATAATAAGATAGTAAATATATTTACTATTTATACAAACTAACATTAACTGGGGATTCTAAATAATAAGATAATTAAGTTAAAAAATAATTTTAATGTTAATTAGACTCATAAATTATAGACAGTATATGTAGTATTTAATTCCGGTTTCAGTGCGTATTTTTCCAAGTAACTATCGATGTACATATTATATTATTAGGTCATAAAATTAGTCACCTACTTATTAAAACAATATATCTCTTCAAACATCACGATTTATTTTAATTAGTTGTGAATTTTCTATGACTGCATACTCGTACGAAGTATCGTCATGTTCGCCTTCTTCAAATTTGAATCTTGGTGGCGCCATCTGTTGTCTGGTAGTAGAACTAATTAATTGTGGTCTCCACGAAATATAGAGAGATATTAAATTTTTATTGATTTGTAGATATCCTTATATGCTACACTATATATAATACTCTAACACAAAATTGCATAATTTTCTGAAGAAAGTAAGAACTAAATAAAGAAAAAAAACATGACTTACTTAATTTGATACAATATATAACTTCTATTTCATTACTTGATTAATAATTATAATAATAATAATAAATATTTTCTGACAATTACACCAATTATTTAGTTCCAAGATAAGAATCATTAAGAACTTGTGTTATGGATACTAAACAACGGATAAACATACTTAAATACTTTTTTTTTGTAAATACATACTTAATATACATAGGAAAACACCCAGACCAGAACAAATATTCATGTTCATGCACACAAAGATTTGTCCTGTGTGGGAATCGAACCCACAACCTCTGGAGTGAAGTGTAGGTATACTGACCTCCACGCCATATCGGTCGTCGAATTCTAGATATGTTATATTTTACATGTACATTTTATATGTGAAGCAAGACAATTTGTCCTAGATAACTCTCTTAGATAGATAAACCTCTCCTAGATAATACCATAACACTCAACAAACACTAAAGTAGTGGAACTAAATTAAATCATAAGTTTTCAAAGATTTACCTTTACCTTTTATGAAACATGTAATTAAATTTATATATAAAAACTTTTTGGAACCATATAGAAGAGAAGACGAGAAAAATTTTAAAAGTTTTTTTTTTATTTTTTTTCTCTATTTAAGCTTTTGCTAGCAGTAGGTGAGCGATAGGTTTTAAGTTGAAGTTAAATCTTGTTGCAGTCAGAACACAGGTATTTGTAGATTTGTCAAATTGTTGCACTATTATATATTATTGATACTAACTCTTAACTATTAAATTGAATACATTGGATGGGCGACCGTAATCCTTAAGTGACGACGATGTCATTAATAATTATTTGTATGTTAATGTAAGTTCATATTCAAGTGACTGTATATGTCTTTTTGAAAATAAATATCTTTAACCATTATTAAGTACATTTTCTTGTAACTGGCGGGAGAAAAAACTAACCTTGACGATTTTCTTGCCCGTTCTGTTACGATCAAGCTCCCGCCCGCAGTGAATGGGCGCGCTAGTTTTTAAGTTTTGACCTTCATAAGAGCTCTTTTGAGCAAAGAACTTTATTAAAAGCTGTATTGGCTAACTATGTATGCACTTTGATTTTGACTGTGTTATTTTATCGCTACTAATGTCAATGCGAATGTGATTTTGTTTGTAACGCTTTCACGCTTAAGTCGATTAACTAATTGTGATTACTTTTGACAAGATGCGTAGAACACGTAACAAAGATATGCATAGAACACGTAACAAAGATATGCTTAGAACACGTAACAAAGATATGCATAGAACACGTAACAAAGATATGCATAGAACACGTAACAAAGATATGCATAGAACACGTAACAAATATATGCATAGAACACGTAACAAAGATATGCATAGAACACGTAACAAAGAAAAAGAGAGATAGTCTATGCATGTGCTTCTCAAGGCACTTCTTCTTGAGTCAAATTTTGTTCTGTAAAGGTTTAGGGTGAAATCCAGTCGAGGGGCACCTAAGATATATGCTCACTGGTTACCGTTATCTGTTCATAAACGGTTTATGGCAACTTACATTTTATAAATTTGGAAAAGTATATTATAATTTACATTTTATAAGTTTGGAACTTATAAATATTCAAAGAGTCGTACCAATAAGTGGAACCTGTGAGGCTTGTTCATAGCTACCAATTAATATGACAGTTTTGTTATCGTCATTAAGGGTGTCTTGCATAACGGTCACTAATCCTGATTAGAGATTAGAATGATGTTTAACTGTTTTAAACATCATTCTAATCTCTGTCGCTCACAACTTTGAACAAGTTAATGAAATGCAATGACATTTGAAATCAAATTTATCTTAAAATATATTTAGAACTGATGTGCAAGTCGCCCTAAGATTTGTCGGCATAAAAGCATCTCAAAATACCTTTGTGATAATATTAATAAAAGTTTTGATAATCATCCATGTTTGAATGAAAACTGAATGTATATTTTGTTCGCAGGACGCCTTGCGGTGATAACATTCAGCATATTCACTGTGGCCCTCGGGATCATATTATCTTTCGTGCCATGGTTGGATTATATTATATTTAGGGTAAGTACACACAAAATACAAATATATTTATTGCATAATTGTAGTAGATATGTCGCTAGCACGCCTAACTCCTGCCGCCGCCAATCCGCACTGGGTCCGCGTGGTTAAGTATGATCAATACCGTATGATCACCGTGGTTCGTCAGAGAACGCCCGTGCTCAGTAGTGGGACGTTCCTGGGCTGATGATGAACTCGCTGGTAACACACTGCCTGTGCAATGGAGAGAGCTATGCTCGGGGTGTATCTACGTGCTACAATAAGGATCAATCCATATTGTAGCACGTATTATTCCTCAAGGAAACGTAGGAGAACTGGAGTGACTGACATAGCAAGAGACAAGCAAAAGTCGCAGTGGATGCACAAGAAGGTAAGAAGAAGAACCAACGACCGATAGGCGCTAAGGTTCTTCAATGGCGACCGCGAAACAACAAATCTTGGTAAAGGATTCTTTATGGGGAGAGGCCTTAGACCGTTAGTGTGATGTTACTACCATGATATAGAAATTCATATAGGCACGAAGATATTCACTTTAAAAAAAGATAAGATTTTGACGTGACAACGTCTTATAATTCAATAGAGCCGGCTGCACGCACAAAAAAACATGACTCATGCGGCGTTACCTCGCTCTGAGGCGTTCCATGTAAGGCTTGAAGTGCAAGCGAGAGCGCGGAACGAGCGACATAGACCTACTTGAGTGAGCGATGCGTCTGCGTGGACAGCTGCTGCTTTAGTAAACAAATGAAATTAAAATTTTCTTTTGAAAAATGCTTTCTATCAGTATTTTCTTATGACGTTGTCACGTTCAACTATCGTCAGTAAACCGACTTTACAGACAACCAATTTTTTACGAATGTCTTGATGAACAGGAATTAAAGTTATGGAACGGGTCGCTGAGCTACAGCTACTGGCAGCGGCCTGGCGTGATGCGGCTCACCAAGGTCTACATCTTCAACGTCACCAACCCGCAGGGGTTCCTGGAGAACGGCGAGAAGCCACGCCTGGTGGAAGTTGGGCCTTTTGTTTATAGGTACGTTTTTTTACATCAATATTTTTTTTAAATCGCTCATAGCTCCGCGGTTTTAGCTGGCCGGAACGATTACCTAGAAAAAGCAGAGTTCACAGAGGCCAGTCCTTGAATGGGTGAACGTTTGTGTGACTTTTATTATCGAGCGCTTATTTAGTGTGGAAGACACATTAAGCCGTTGGTTCCGGCTATCGCTATATGTGGTAGGCGTTAAGCCATGTTAGAGGCATAATTGGGCGTCTTGATACGTAAAAATCCGCACTTGGAAATACTAGATTTTTTTGTATAAGTTTTATATGTATCGGTATAATGTTTTACGTCCGGTGTAACAGAACCAGGGCAATAAGAATTCGGGATTTGTTAAGCTGAATGACCAATTCACTGTGGGTTCATAAGACAAAAGGAATTATGAGTTTTGAGATATTATACCTCACAAATAAATATTGTAACGATTTAATGAACGATTTAATGAACGATTTAATGATCGATTTAATGAACGATTTAATGAACGATTTAATGAACGATTTAATGAACGATTTAATGAACGATTTAATGAACGATTTAATGAACGATTTAATGAACGATTTAATGAACGATTTAATGAACGATTTAATGAACGATTTAATTAACGATTTAATGAACGATTTAATGAACGATTTTAATAAACGATTTTAATAAACGATTTAATGAACGATTTAATCTGACTTAGGACATTTTAAAATATATCGTGTATTTCTTTACCTAAATTTATAAATAGTGTCTTCTATCTATAAGTTTAAAATCTAGATATACGATATCTACTTTCTTAGAACTAAAAATTATAAGAAATCGCCAGTTAACGACCGGAAAGCCTGTTGGCAGTGTCAATAAACCATATATGTAGTGAAACGGCACCCACAGAGCACAGTTGTCTAAAGTATAGACATTATGGTAATCTGTGGATCTCCTAATTCAAAAACAATTCGAATTTTGAAACACCAACTAAAAAATTCATTTATTTGAATGAGGGACTTCTTGGCGGGAAAGTGAAGCGCCATGTCTGCAGTTTTGTTTTATTTTCTAAAATTTGTGATGTTTCGAACATTAATGTATAATAAGGGTGGATTATTAACCGTTAAGTGTTTGTGAACGTACATGAGTGTTGGTAAATGATACAAAACAGTGCAACATCACTTTTCTTATTCTCTCAAGAAGTCCATGTGTGATCTGATCTCAGTATGGTCCCACATCTTTTCTGAGAACTGAAGTGGTTTAGGGTGTGCTCATCACATTTACCATTTATCATCTTTATCTTCACTCATTCTATGTTTCTACTTTATACTTTATATGTTATTAATATATCTCTTACTTCACACTGGCTAAATGTGCTAAACGCACGAAGTCATTATTTAGAAAAAAAAAATTGAATGAAGTCGAGAAATTGCTTGTAAGAAAACCCCGTCCCTTTTTCAACAGCGGCGGGCGCCGTCGGCAGATGTTTAATGCGTAGGAATGCGGCGGTCACGTCTGCTGCAAAGAGTCCCACATCCCGGTCTCCCCCTTTGGCCGGGAGACAGTGCGTAAATGCATTTTGTTACCGACGTCAATCAAAAAAAAAAAAAGGTGGAGCGACTATATACGCAAAGCGGCTGGCAGCAGTTGGAGATGAAGAGCTGAGAATCGATCTTAGTAGCGTGCCATACTAGTAGCCGCTCGCGAACTCGTCTGTTCAACGCTATATAAGTACGCAGTGTAAAATTACCAAAAAGTAAATAGAGATACTGTTTCTCAGTCAGGCTAGTTGTTATTCTATATTCACTGATCGAATAATATAATAGATCAAGTATTGTTTTATTTGGAAGCCTCGTTAGAGTCACCGACAGACTGTCTGACTAACGGACAATCCCCTCCCTCCTTTAGAATCACGACAGGTTGACTGACAGATCCCCCCGATAAGATTCACAGACAGACTGACAAATCTTAAGAAAAACCACAACAGACGAATAAACTGACAAACCTTGACAAATTCTGACAAGAACCCATTTGCTTTTATTTCTTTATTATTGTACAGCTCATATCTCTTTCATTGTTGTTAAAAAATTTATCGAATTTCAATTTTGTGTCTGAATGTTTGACGAATCTAAATGATCATGTTGATCTTAAAAATAAAGTTTTTTTTTTTTCAAGTTTGGCTCAATAAAGCTCAACTTATAAGCTAACGTGCTCATTCGCTGCGAGTTAAAGATAGAGAAGAACAGAATAAGGAACGCGTCTTATTCTTCTGCCAGTAAAAAAGAATTCAATAAGGGATTTTAAAGTATATGATTGTAAAACAGGTCATAATTCTACTTTTAGTAAAAACTAAGTTATGTACGTAGATACTAGTTAACGCCCGCGAATTTATCCGCGAGACCTACATATAAACATACTTTGAATCACTCTATTAAGAAAAACGGCTTCAAAATCCGTGGTTTGAAAGATCTAAGCATACATATCGCACCTGTCATACTATAGGGGCCCAATTCGAAAAATCATGAAAATGCTTGGGATTAAACTGCCGTTTCATACAGGCTATTCTAATATGAATGACTTGAAAACATAAATATTGTTAAAGTTATGTTATATTGCATTGTATAGCTTCACAGACAAATGAAGATTGTAATTCTAGTACCAAACTAATGGACATATTTAAAAGAGCATAGCCTGTGAGTTTCTTGCCAGTTCTTCGGAACTGGCACTTAGATTCACTTACACTTAATTATTTTTTGTTTTTAAATTGTTTTGTTGCATGTAAGTGAATCTAAGCTTCGTGATTTAGTGTAATATTATTTCGATTGTTTTTTTTTTCATTTGTAATCATGACGTTTTCAAGTACTATAATAGTTTATGAAATAAATAATTTTTTTACTTTACTTTTTTTTACTTTACATGTATTTAAGAAAACGCGTTTAAAAATTTTTGAGCCCCTTTATTTTTACAAAATTAATAACTAAATCAATTTTTTTTTTGTAATGTGCCCCTATAGAAGGAACGCTGCGATATGGACAGACACCGCGCGCGTCTGTTGTTGCTTCTTAAATACTGTAACATGAACTATTTCACGTATGAAACATTGATCATTGGCGGCATCAGTGTCGATGATTTAATTTGGATTTTCCGTCACTTAGGGTGCATTTCCACCAGAAATCTGCGAGGATGCGTCTCGAGGAATCGCGGTTAATGGAACAATTTTATTGGCTCTTAACGAACACATTTCTCGCAACGCATTCTCGCACATTTCTGGTGGAAACACAGCCTAAATATCGGCATTGACGACACATGTTGAAAAGTCTGAATTCAATGCAAATCGTGATACTTGCGTTAGCTATTATACATATAAATATATATATATTATTTTTCTCTCTCTCTCTCTCTAAGAGGACCGATATGGCCTGAAGGTCAGTATACCTGTACTTCACTCCAGATGTCGTGGGTTCGATTCCCACACAGGACAAACCTTTGTGTGAATGAACATAAATATTTGTTCTGGTCTGGGTGTTTTCTATGTATATTAAGTATGTATTTACAAAAAAAGTATTTAAGTATGTTTGTCCGTTCTTAAGTATCGATAACACAAGTTCTTAATGATACTTATCTTGGAACTAAATATTTGGTGTGATTGTAAGAGAACATTTATTTATTTATTTATATCTGTGGTAGTGATGTTACTTAGACTATCAATTCGACGTCAAAGTAATGTAAGACGTAAATGTTTATACGAGAATAATCAACAATAAGATAAATTTATTCATTGAGTTTGCTCATGGATAAACAAAGATGAGTTTCTCCAACTTTCCCAAGGCTATCATAATTATTATGGTATAAAATAGATTATTCTCAGACATTGAAATATACCTACACTTTTATTCAAACCCAGTGACGTTTTAATTTAGTAGACTGATACAATATTATCCTTCTCACCTTTTTTTATAGAGGAGGCGAGTGTTTAGTAGTTGAACATGATATAGCTGATGATGATGATGAAAGAGATGATGGTGATGATTATATTTACTCAATAAATATAATAATGTAACAACCAAGATTAAAAACAGATTTTTTAAAGTTGCTTATATATTTTTTATTTTCCTATATAATCCTGGCTGATAAATGATAAACAGAAAAAGAATACATATGGGCAAATATATATTTAGACTTCTTGGCGGGAAAGTCTGCAGTTTTGTTTTATTTTCTAAAATTTGTGATATTTCTAACATTAATGTATAATAACGATGGATTATTAACCGTTAAGTGTTTGTGAACATACATGAGTGTTGGTAAATCAAATAAAATAGTGCAACATCACTTTTCAAATTTTCTCTCAAGGAGTCCATGTAAGATCTCAGTATAGCCCCACATCTTTACTGAGGACTCAAGGGATTTGGGGGAAGGCATCTAATATAACTCTTACTTGACACTGGCTAAATGTGCTAAGCGCACTAAGTCATTATTTGAAACAAAAAAAAATATATTTATTCTGTTTTGAATTTGCCAAAATTAAGACTATTAATTTAATGCCTAGACACAAATCAAGTCCGCAACCAGTGAAGTCCAACATTGCATAGGCGTCCAATAAAACCGGCCCCTCGCACACTGCCTGGTAATTTGATGAATTTTCACATTGTTTATATAACCCAATGCCAAGTCCGTTAATGACTGGTTGAGCACACAGCGCTGGTGGGCATTGGGCAATCATTACGATAGAGGCATTTCGACGGCACGCACTAGCTGGCGATTCTGCTAACTACAATACTGCAATCTAAATTACAAGACAAGAGGTAGCATCTTGCAGAGTTTCTTTTACATTCTTTGATACCACATGAAACCTTTGCAGAACCGGTACCGCAACCGGAATAATGCTCGGATGATGATGATGAATTGATAATTAGTCAGCAGCGTGGTGGGCATTCAGCAATCATTACGATAGAGTTTCTTTTACATGCTTAGATGCCACATGAAACCTTTGCAGAACCGGTACCGCAACCGGGATAATACTCGGATGATTTATTTATTTATTTATTTAATCAGAACGGAATACACCAATTACACTACACTTACTTCTCACACATAAAAACTTCTTTTATCCCATTCTCTCACAATACCTCAGACACACTGACAAAATCTCAGGCCATCCATACGCAAGAAAATCACAGTCGGGTGCTGCATCCAGGATGGCATTAAGTGCGTTGAGTGTCCGCGGAATGGGTGATTTTGAGCGGGCTACGGTTCGGCAGGTTGGCCCAGCAAACATTTTATGATGATGATGATGAGTTGATGAATACTTAGCAGCGTGGTGGGCATTGAGCAATCATCACGAACGATAGAGGTAGTTTGACAGTACGCACGTTCTTGACTACTTTTTTTATGGGGGGAGGTAATATCTTGCATAGTTTTTTTAGTCATTATTTATTTGACAGTTTATACATACGGGCTATCACGCCTGTTGTCCCCGGGGGTAGGCAGAAACATATTAGGACATATGAATTGATGTTTTACGTGGAATAAGGCTTTTTTTTTTAATTTATTTATTTAATACCGTTATTACCTATGCACCTTTGCTATTTCATAGAGAGTTCCTTGATTCCTTTGCTAAAAAATCTGCGGGCGCGAGAATTAACAAAATTTTTGAAGGCGTTTTGGACTGCCTTATTTTATTTCAATTTTTGTTTTACTGGGAATTATCCGAATTCCGAAAAAAGTGTAATCGGTTGGAATAATGTCCGAGGAGTATGGTGGGTGACGGAGACATTCCAATCCAGAGTGTGGTCTGGCGTCGTCCTGAAGCAGCAGGGGGCTAGAGCAGTTGAAAAATCTCGGTTGTTTAACGGCTAGTTTTTCCATCATGGTTTCCATTTGTCGGCAATACAGCTCTGCCGTAATTGTCTGTCCAGATCTTAGAAAGCCGTAGTGGGTAACACCAACGTTGGTCCACCAAATACTAACTAGTACCTTTTTTGGGTAAAATTTCTCTTGGGGAAAGATTTGGTCGGTACACCTGGGTTCTCTGTAAATAATATACTGCAGAGGCCAGAGAGCAGAGGCCCCTCTGGCGGTTTGAAATGTTAATTACTAATCTTAAATAATAAAATTTTTATGATTATTTTTTACGAGAATTGGCCCTTCATAAATGCGCTTATATTGCGGTTATATTTGATCTAAACGGTAAAATTGCTTCAAAGCGGTAGTTTACAAACCGCACTTCACCATCGCATAATAAGAACCATTTTTCTCTGATTACTCACTTGCAGACAATCACAAAAGTCAAGCAACCTTCGTTCAGCTTGAATAGGGATTGGTCACCAAGGCTGTAGGTAGTGTTAATATTTAAAAATATCTCATTAAGACATTCCAAAGCTTTCTAAGTGTCAGTTAACGCCTTTGTAGGGAGCCTGCCACGGAGCGGTTGCTCGGAGCTCTTAAATACGCTTACACAATTTTTTTTTATGTAAGTGAATCTAAGCTTCTTGATTTCGATGTAGTTATATTTTAATTGTTATTTATATTCCATTTAGACGTTTTCATGTAATCCGTATGTCGACTTCTTGGCGGGAAAGTGAAGCGTCATGTTTGCAGTTTTGTTTTATTTTCTAAAATTTGTTATATTTCTAACATTAATGTGTAATAACGGTGGATTATTAATCGTTAAGTGTTTGTGAATATATATGAGTGTTGGTAAATCAAACAAAGCAGTGCAACATCACTTTTCAAATTCTCTAAAGGAGTCCATGTGAGATCTCAGTATAGTCCCACATCTTTACTGAGGACTCAAGGGGCTTATGGGAGGGTATCTCATTTACCATTTATCATCTTTATCACCACTCATTCTCATTTACTATGAATTATATACACATGACACTGGCTAGATGTGCTAGACGCACGAAGCTTTTATTGAAAAGAATAAAAAAAAATACGTATGTCATAGCTTATGAAATAAAAAGGTTTTTAATTCATAAACTTTAAAAAAATTTGAAACATTCAAAAAGTAGTAAGTAGTAAATCGTCGTCTTCCAGTAAAATTCCTTCACTTGACGTACTATCTACGTCATACTTTTGTCTGTTTATGTTGTTAGACATTCCAGTAGGTCTTAACCGTTTTTTTTTTAAAGTGTAGTTTTTTTTGATAGTTGTAAATTGAATGGCTGACGTTTTATTTTAAATTTTTAATTCTAGTTTCAATATTTACCTATATCGGTTGTTCACAGCGAACTAAAATGCTATGGTCATCTAATTAAATTACCTGTGTTCACAAAGAAATGATTATTATTAATGTTTTAATTATAAGAACCTGCGTCAGTATTGACATACATTTTGACTGTTTACCTGTTGTAAGTTAAAACTGTTTTTACAATGGTTTAATTACTTTCACCGGAACCGTATCTGAATGTGATCTTGCGCGTCAATTTTGACCCACATTCCGTTGGTCGGCTGATTGAAGCTCTTATATTTACAAAGAACGTTTCTGGTCGGTGACAATTACTGTTAGGTACTGAATAATGAAATATTTTATCGAAATGGCCCACCCCAAATTGGCAAATCTCATTTTTCTCATCAATTTCCTGAATATCCAAAGTAATGTTATTAATGCGAAAGTAACTCTGTCTATCTATCTGTCTGTCTGTCTTTTCTTCACGCCTAAACTACTGAACCGATTTGTCTGAAATTTGATACAGACATAGTTTGGAACTAGAAAAAGGACATAGAATAGTTTCAATCCCGAAAATCCCGCGGGAGCGGGAATTTCTCCAAAATCCCGCGAGATTGTGATATATGTGGGTAAAACCAAAAATCTGCCGGAAGTCACTATTCCACACGAACGAAGTCGCGGGCGAAAGCTAGTGGGTTATATTTCCCTTAATGAAGAGGATTAAAGAGAATGTTCTAGATATTTCAAGATAGGTAGCTTAAGGCAATGTCAAAATAGTTTGATTAAGTATTGCTTCATCTTAAGAACGTTAATTTAAAATCTCATATCATATCCTAGCAGTATCCTGGTTACCCAAGACTTAAGCCCAGGGCCCAGGGTCTGCGCACTGGTCTAACCAGACTTGGCTGAACTTCAGTTATTACATGGAGCGACTGCCGTCTGACCTCCACAGCCCAAAGGGAAACATAATTCTATGATTTGAGATGAGCTTCGTGTCTGGCAACACTCGATACTAGATGTCATAAAATTGTTCTGTATAATTTTAATTAAAATTTAATTAGTTAAGCATAATTTAACGATATAAAACCAATATCACCACATATTTTAGTGTTAAATAAGTGTTACATATAATTTTTTTTATGTGATTTGTGTATTTTAAGTGTAAAAAGTGACAAGTCCTAAAACCGTTGTTGATAGTCATTTCTTCACGTAAATACTTAATAAGTCGATTGTTTCTCCTGAGTAGAATATTATACTTGTATAAGCGTTTATTCAGTGTTGACGACAGTTGCTGTGTTTGCGTAATTTTATAAAATATTAATTTAAAGTAATTACCGGTAACCTCAAAATACCCACTTGTCACTTCGTATACTGCAAAGCAAAGTGCTCCGTTATTTTTTTAAATTTAACTCGCGTTTGAATTGTATTTTATGCAACACAATATGAATACTCGTAGCCGTAAAGCGTTGTCTCGCCAGCAGGAGGAGCCCAAACTCCAGCTGGTGTTGCAGGAGCTTAAGACCAAAACGGAGCTCTGTGCAGAACTTTCAAAGGAAAGAGAGGAGAACGAAAATCTGTTAGTGAATGCGTTAGATGACACAAAGAAATTAAAATCTGAACTTTCAAGGCTTCATATTAGTTATGAGGATGTTGTTATTGAGCGGGATCACCTACAATCTATAGTAGATAGGTTTCAAGAGTGCAGTGAAGAGTATGAGAGGACCCTGAGGAGGACTTCAGTACTGGAGCAGGAACTACGAGATGCCCATGTGCACATCTCCGACTTGGAAGTGTCCTCACAGGAATCTGCTGCTCGTGAAACAAATAATTTATACAGTGAGTTAATGAGTGGTGCCCCGCAGTTTATTACTTCTGCAATTGTTTCAAACCCGGACTTGTCTACTATTGATCTCACAAATGATAACTCATATCAACCAGACAAGTCAGTTCTATTTTGCAGCAGAAATAAACTAAAAAAATATATTAAAATTAATAAATTTATCTATAAATCAAAAAAACAATTAAAACATTTTAATAGCCTGATGAATAAATGCAAGAATATTAAATCTAATCTTAAATTAAGAGAACAATGGAAGTTGTCTGAGCTAGAGTTAAAACAGTGTCATTCAAAATACTATACTGACACAAAGCACTTAGAATCAAAAATACAAAATTTGCAATTTGAAATTCAGTATCTAACTAGGAAATATGAATTGTCCCTTAAGGACTACAATAAATGTTCTTTAACAATAGATAAGATACTTAAAACCTCAAATGATAACACTGAGCGCCTTGATTCTTTTATAAATCAAAACTCTTGCAACGACAACTGCTTGAGTTCTCCACAGTGTGTTCCTTCGGTCTGCATTGACACCAAAACCTTATGTGGAAGCTCCCATACTAGTGTCAGTGCAGAGCAGCCGTTGTGTGCATCAATTGATGTAACATGTTGTACACAAGGTGATGTACATAAAAGAATTATGTTCAGTGATGATATTGGTAGACATATGGGCTCAAAATTGAATTCAGAGTCTAAGGGACAATCAGTTGTGAACTATTGCATGCCATCTGCAACATATGACAAAATTATGAAAAAAATTTTAAATTATAAATTTAGTAATGAGAATACTCTTATTATTTTAGTGGAGAATAGGGGTAACGTTAACAAAAGGGATTTAATTGAATATATTAATAATTTATTGTCTCTTGATTTAAGTAAAATTATTTTGTTCACATTCCCCTACTCAAAGAGCTTGCCAGACGCGGAAAATAATCTTAGATATAAGTTAAACTGTGTACTACATACTATAAGTACATATCATGATTGTATTAATTTGATTGATACTAACAGTTTTGTTAGCAGCAAATTTATGACTAAAGGTAGATATTACCTTTCATCTAGTTTTAAGCGACAGATAGCAAATTCGCTATCCTATTATTTTAGTATAACAGCCAAGAATTTGGCTAAACATATTGCTTCTATTGAGCAAAGCAGTAGTGTAGATAATAATTGTTGTGTTGACATTAATTATTCTGATTCTATTTCTAATATAGAAAATCATTTAAATTAAGATCTAAGACAACAGAGACAAACTCTGGCATAGTAATTACTAAACAAAATAATGTTATAAACCTGGTGCACCAGAATATTAGAGGAATATTGGGTAAGGAACTAGAAATTGAATTGTTCATGAACGGTAATCATATTGATATTTTTTGCATTACTGAACATTGGATTAAAAGTAACCAGTTCATGTTCAATTTTAATAATCACCAGGTAGGTAGTTCGTTTTGCAGGGAGGGTGCTATACATGGTGGATCATTAATTATAGTAAATAAGAAATTTAGATTCAAGGAGCGCCATGATATAGTAAGCTTCTCAGCCGAACGGATTATTGAAATAGCCTGTATCGAAATGGAGCGGTTTGTTGTATTGAGTGTATAGTGAACAATTTCATAATTATGTAAGGAAATATTCTAAAATATTTAGAAAAGCATGTCATACGGCAAAGTCTTGTTATTTGAGCTATAAAATTAAAAATAGTGATGATAAGATTAAAATGACATGGAATATTATTAATAGTGAAACGGGAAGAAATAAGAATTATAATAATAAGTTTAAACTCAACATTGATAGCAAGACGCTTACATCTGACTTAGATATTGCCAATGCTTTTGAAGACTTCTTTACTAATATTCCAGTGTCTACTACAAAAACTTTAAATTCCTCGCCTACTTTAGCGGAGGCTATTTTAAGAGATAATGTAAACATTTGTACAGAAGAGTTTATGTTTAATCATGTAACACCCATAGATATAATTAAGACATTTAATACTCTTAATGTTAAAAAGACTGCAGACCTCTGGGGCAATTCCATCGTAGTTACCAAGCCTATCATTGTTTCGGTGGCGCACAGTTTAGCTATAATATTTAATAAATGTATAGATTGCGGCACGTTTCCAGATTTAATGAAAAATAGTAAAATCATTCCACTATTTAAATCGGGCAGTACAGCAGACCCAACTAATTTTAGACCTATTTCAGTGCTGCCTACTTTTAGTAAAATTTTTGAAAAACTTATTTACAACCAAATGTTAAGATTTTTTAATAAAAATGGCTTAATGCATTCAAAACAATTTGGATTCACTAAGGGTCGCTCCACAACCGATGCAGGTGTTGAGCTTTTGAAACATATTTTTGATGCTTGGGAAGATTCTTTGGACGCTTTAGGTATTTTTTGCGATCTGTCCAAAGCTTTTGATTGTGTTCCTCATGAAACATTGATAAAAAAATTGGATTATTATGGAATAAGAGGCTCCGCATTGGATCTTCTTACTTCTTACTTGAGTAATAGGATTCAAAGGGTTGAAGTTAATGGAAAGCGATCTCAGGGTTCTGTAGTAAAAATGGGGGTACCGCAGGGCTCGATTCTCGGCCCGTTTTTGTTTTTAATTTATATTAATGATTTGCCACATTTGGTAAAGGAAAATCACGAGATAGTATTGTTTGCTGATGATACATCATTATTATTTAAAATAAAGCGATATCAGAACCCAGACGATGTAAACAATGCGATCTCAAAGGTGGTGCACTGGTTTGACGTTAACAATTTATTATTAAATGGGGCTAAAACGAAATGCATTAAATTCGTGACGCCTAACGTCAGACAAGTAAACACCACTATTAAAATAAAGGAAGATGAGTTGACCCTTGTGGATACCACCAAATTTTTGGGTGTTATATTAGATTCTAAGTTACAGTGGGGCCCACATATTGGTGAATTGTCGAATAGACTCAGCTCTGCTGCATACGCGGTAAAGAAAATTCGCCAATTAACAGACGTTGAAACAGCTAGGCTTGTTTATCATTGCTATTTTCATAGTGTTATGTCGTATGGTATTCTTCTGTGGGGTTGTGCCGCAGATATTCAAAATATTTTTGTACTGCAGAAGAGGGCCATACGAGCAATTTATAATCTACCATGTAGACATTCACTAAGGGATAAATTTAAAGAAATTGGTATTTTGACAGTGGCGGGTCAGTTTGTTTATGAAAACCTAGTATATGTACACAAAAATTTTTATAAATTGAGTAAGAAAAGTGATATACATAACCTAAACACAAGAAATAAGCATAAACTAGTTGTACCTGCCACTAGGCTCCAAAAAATTAACAAATCTTTTAAAGGTCAATGTGTGCGATTCTATAATAAAATCCCAAGCAATATACAGCAATTAAGCCTAAATAAATTTAAATTAACAATAAAACGCAAGCTGTCTTCAAAGGGATATTATTCTATTGGAGACTATATGGCTGATAAAAATGCTTGGGATTAAGCCGCCGTTTCATACAGGCTATTCTAATATGAATGACTTAAAGCATGAATATTGTTATATTATGTTGCATTGTATAGCGTCACAGACAAATGAAGATTGTTACTAACCAATCGATAATTTAAAAGAGCATAGCCTGTGAGTTTCTTGCCAGTTCTTCTTACAGAGCGGTGGCTCGGAACTGGCACTTAGATTCGCTTGCACTTAAATGTTTTTTGTTTTTTTTAAATTATTTGGTTGCAAGTGAATCTAAGCTTCGTGATTTTAGTATAGTTATATTTTATTTGTTTTTGTTATTTTTTATAATTTTGACGTTTTCAAGTACTATGTAATAGTTTATGAAATAAAGTATTTTTGACTTTTGACTTTTGACTTTTATTAAACCAGTTGTCATAATATTAGAAAGCACTGACTTTCTAATAACGACTGCCATAGATGTTCATGACAGTCGGGACCAACGTGCTTTCCGAGGCACAGAGCAAGCGATAATTACGCACACAATTTCGAAAAGTCATAGGTGCCACCAGGGGGCCTACCGCCGAGTTCGATGGCAATCGATTATAAGGCAAAATGGATTTCGAATTGATTCTGTCGTACCGCCGAACTCATGGAAATCGAAACAAAATGGCGTTCTCCATTTACCTATTGGTCTGTCACGGACTGAAGGTCATGAATAAGAGGTGGCTGTCGGCAGATTCCCCGGTACGGATTAATGAACGCAAAACAAAGTTTGATCTGGATGGATTACCGGTAATCCATCGAATTCGGCGGTAGGCCCCCAGGGTTTAAACCCTAGACGCTCTGAATTAGAAGTCTATGGATCTCGCAACTGGGCTATTGTCGCTGTATGCTAACTTAACATCTAACACGTTCTTTAACTGCGGGTAGGAGCTACAGTAAAGAAGAATAAGCTAAGAAAATCATGTTTCATGTTTGTTCTCTCGGACTCGAGGTCTGAGACAGAACTGTAATGAGTTGAGTGTAATGGACTCCAGCGTCGGTCCCTACATATCACTTCTGGCTGAGCCAACTTCGAGCGCTGCTAAAATCTTTTTTCAGCGAATATATAATATTATTAAAATGTAATAGGTTTAGATTAGGATACGATGGAGCTGGCATGGTCAATTTATATGATCAAAGTTCCTAAAGAAATAAGAAAAAAAAATATGTTTGTTCTCCCGCCAGAAAAACTTACTTACTTAAAAGTAAGTAAAAAATAGAAGCGCTTGTAATATTTAGCAACAGTAAAACAGAGAGTAGTCTACGCATTTCCATTGAATTTTATTTTAATATTATCAATTTAATTTGTTTAAATTTTATCTGATTAATTTAATTATTGTTGCTGTGTTTAGTTTGTAAGTGTTCAACTGTATTTTTTAAATTGATTGTTATCTTTAATTACTGTAATTGGTTCTGTACACCGTTTTAATTAAAGTAAAATAAATAAATAAAATTAATAGAAAAAAAATCGGTCTGTGAATTTAAATAAATAAATATTTCTGACACTTACACCAATTATTTAGTTCCAAGATAAGTATCATTAAGAACTTGTGTTATGGATACTAAATAACGGATAAACATACATAAATGCTTTTTTTTTTGTAATTACATACTTAATGTACATAGAAAAACACCCAGACCAGAACAAATATTTATATTTATACACACAAATATTTTTCCTGTGTGGGAATCGAACCCACGACTTCAGGAGTGGAATACAAAATATTTATTCACAAAATACAGGTTTGGTTGATACAGGTGGACCCACCTCCCTTTAAGTTAAATAATAACTTGTACCGGGAACGAGCCGCTCTTCATTAAGAATAACTACACAACTGTATTTAAAGTTCTTTAAAGAAATACAATTTTTAACAATTTTTGTAAGTAAATTTAAAGGAATTAATCTTATTTTAATTTTTAAAAACTTAAATAAAGATAGATACAAGAATATATATACATAATACACATACATAAATGTAATACAGGTTCAACCATACTCACAAACAACGTCGTCAGTAAATTATATTAGATTTAGTTTTTTAGATAAGTATCTCTTTATATTTTGTCATTATTTTGTTACTTTTTGTCGAATTTTTTTTTTTTTAATTTTTATTATTTCTGCTAACTATGCTTTTTTTTTGTAATCAAAAAAATACTTTATAATTTTCATTTATGTAACTCGTCTTAACAAGTCCTCGGTTTCGTCATAATTCAGATTTTTCAGCCATATCGTAACAGTACATTTACACTTGACCAGTGACATCGAATATATGTTTAAAATTCTATTTATTTTATTATGGTGGAATGCGGGTATACTCGCCACCACGCCATATGTAGTGTACTTTATTAGTGTGTTGATGTTTAAGTTTATTAAGAAGAAGTTTATTAATAAATTACCATGAAGCGTACTTTGAAAGATTTTATGTTACAAGTAGGTTTAGGTTAGAGCAGTATGAGGTCGGCGGCGAACCAGCCCTTGACCATGACAAAACAGATGTGTCATTTTTACAATACCACAAAGTGGCACTTAAGCATTCGCACCACCTGATAGACTGGTCACTATTTTTTTTTTTAATGTGACACGTCATAATGACTACATCCTGCCTGATGATAAGCAGTCGATGCAGTCCAATAAGATAATGAAAGCGCTTTATAACGTGAAATAAGCACGCTATAACTCATGACGGCCTGCTAAAATGCCGTTTCACGCCCCGCTTAAAAGACCCGGGATCATAGGAAATAGGAAACACATGAGCCGGCAGCGAATTCCAGAGCTTAGTGGTCTTGCTCAGAAACGACCTCCCAAATTTCTTGGTTCGAGTGCTGATATTCTGCACAGTATGAGGATGGTTTCGAAGACCAGCACGTGTTGTTCGGGAGAGGAAAGGAGAGGGCGGGATGAGATCGAAAAGCTTATATGGCCTTTAGACGCTTGTATGGAAAATCACTAGCGTGTCGCGTGTTGCGATTGTGTGTTCGACCCTTTAAAAACTGTTTCAAGCCATTTTGCTGCCCCTATGCATGCCCCATGTTATAATCTCTGTTTGCACATTTAGGCGACTCATCTCCATTTTTCATTTTTAACTTGTCTTAACTCCGTACGGTAATTATTTTTTTGGCCTTCAATGTCTGACAAAGTGCTTTCTAACGCGTCGGTATTGCTAGCTTCAACACAATTATTTCATTTTTATTAGTTACTAAGAGGACCTGGGCTTAGTAAGAATTCGGCATGACTGCGTTGATTCCTGGAACTTAATAGTGAACTGCAGTTTGCCTATCAAGCAAATTACTTAGATCTATTTTCATCCTTCACAAATAGTACTGCTGACATTCTCTCAGAGGCAACATAGTGACTTACTCAAATGCTAAACGTTTTATTATTCTGTCTCTGTTATAAATTTAGTAAATAAATGATTAAGATTGTGCATGGTATTATATGTTAGCAGAATTAGGCCCTAATATCAGCGACACTAACGCCATCTCTTGACTATGTGGAAATTAGGTTGTTTTTAAAAACAGTTGCGAAATTTCTTTTTCTATATGACCGTGTGTGGGGTACTTTAGAAATGACTTCAATGAAACGTAAGGTCATACAACTTAACCTTAGGAATTCCCTCTTAGTTTTAATTTATTGCGCAATAAGTGTTACATTGCAATATTAACTGAAGTTAACGATTGGTCACTAATAGAGCTAATCAAGTGCTTTAACTAATAGTGTTTGGAGACGATGGCCGAAGTTAATAAAAGATGGGTGTTATTTAACGTGTCTTCAAAATTAATAAATTGCCAACCTAACCTAACCTTTTTGTACATCAAAAATACTGATTGAGCACCTATTAGATGCTCACTCAGTATTTTTGATGATCAAAAAAGCTTTTTTTAGAGGTTTAGTTTATTATATTCCATAAAATATGTAGGTGACCGCATGTGTGGTATTTGATATCGGGGGTAAACGGTGCCGTGCTTCGAAAAGCATGTAAAGTGATTGGTTCCGACTACCAATATATATGATGCTCAAGCCATACTCGAGACCCTATTCTACTAAAATTATAACTACAGGACATCCAGTTTTGCCAACCCGCACTGAATCCGCTAGGTGGAGTACCTCTGAAACCCTTGGTTTTTACGAGGAAGCCTAAACCCAGTAGTGACAGTTCCTTAAACAACTGAATGGGGCTTCAAAGTTAACATACATATAAACATACATAATATCACGCCTGTTTCCCTGAAGGAATAGGCAGAGGCATATTATACGCTTATAAGCTATATTCTAGGCCTCACATAATAGGTGGCGCGGAACTTTTATGTTCGCCAGAGCCTCGTTCTATTTTGCAGGTGAGGTTGGCTCGGGTTACTCAGATCTTGGAAGGAACCCTATACAACCAGGGATACTTCTGAATACATATGTCCTTGTGTGAATAGCATTAAACATACATTATAATTGCGTTTTCCGACATTGCCCACTCGAGCTGCGCAATTATGATCACTTAACACAACTCACTAACGCAACACTACATTGCTACTTTAAGTGTAACTTATATGTCTAATTGAATTGTGAAACTTTTAAGTTATGATTAAAAAAAATGATTAATTTATAATATATACAATGGTGTTAAGAAAAATTTGGTTAAAATTTTATGGAGAATTAAAAATATTCAAATAATTAAAAAATTGTAAGTTTAATTCAGAGTTCATTTATTCTTAGTTACAAAATATTTAAAAATTAAGTTAGGGGCTATCCTTTAATAAAGTCAGGCGGTGGGAGGGGGTTGACGAAGTGTGACATGGTGTGACAAGGGGATGGGAGGGATTCTAAATTTTGTGACGTCACATTTCAAAATCCAGGTCCTATGAAAATTTCGGAACTGCTGTTTTGATGTTATTATTTGTTGCTGTACAATTGTAAAATATGTGACATCACACTAAAGACGAGGGAATCCTCACAAGTGTGACCAGCTGTGACAAGGACAGAGGGGGGATCCAAAAAGTTACGAAATTCGTGTGACGTAATTTATGGATGAACCCTTAGTAGAAATCATCATCTCATAACGTCTACTGCTGAACAAAGACCTTCCCCATTTATTTCTAATGTGACCAAACGCAAGCGACCGGCATCACCTAGATCAGGTTTACCGTTCATCTAGCTGGTGGACTTTCCACGCTACGTTTCCTATCGAAGAATCTCCATTTCACCCCGACTGCCGTCAGGTCTTCGTGCTATGTGTCCTGCCCACTACCAATTCCGCTTTATTGAGTTAAATAATAATTACGAATAGTAGAGATGTTATAATCATCTTTATATTTTAATATCTTTGGCGAGCTGGTGCGAGCAATGCAATTATATTGCATGTTAAGTTTGGCACCTCGACAACAGATGGCGCTGTGTAATATAATATATGTTTAATAATGACAAAAACGATTTAGAAATAAGACCTTGTTATTTTAGATTATATCTACACGTATAATTACGTTTTCCGACATTGCTCGGTGGGCCTGCGCAATCGCGAGCTGTTTGCATTAACACACCCTTACTATCACTAAAGTCAGAGCAACTTAATAAGCTTATAAATTATTAGTTCCATTTTCAATGTTACTCGTCATAATGACGACATACTGTCTGATGGTAAGCAGTCGACCAAGTCAAAATGAGAACAAAGAGAGATGAGATCGTGTGAGGAGGCTTAATGAGGCCCTAATGAGCTAAGTTAATGATGAATCGACATATAAAACTGATTTAGGCCCTATTTACATACATACATAATGTCACGCCTCTTTCCCGTAGGAGTAGGCAGAGATCACATCTTTCCACTTGCTACGATCTTGGCACACACTTTTAGCTTAATTTACACTCATGAACCTTCTCATACACGGCCTTATTTTAAGTAACTATTTCCTGGTAAAACAATGTCAGGCCTCCGTAGTATATCGACGAGGTGTAAACTCCTTACCAACTGACAATTTAACATGTATTGTTCCAGGGAAGACATGGACAAGGTGAACATAAAGTTCCACGACAACGACACAGTGACATTCCAACACAACAAGATCCTGAGGTTCGTGCCGGAGCTGTCGGTGGACAAAAACCAAAAGCTGGTGGTGCCCAACATTCCTCTACTGGTGAGTACTCGACACTCCAATTACCAGGCCAGTGTATATAATGTGATCGTGTTTGACCCTAACAAAGACTGCAGAAATTAAGGGACAGTGATGACTGTGATTGTAACGAAGTGATTGATCGTAAAGCTAGTTTGACGCCAGACTCGGCGACCTCTAACCGCTAACGCAAAACAGACGATCAACAAAATGCACGCGCCTCATTAATTTTACTTATAAAATTTGCTCGTAACTATTCATGTTACATTAATATTTTTACTTAAATCTTTTCGCTGACAGATAGTTTTAGCTTTCACTATATCTGGAGTATGATAGATAAGCTTATATTTATTTCAGACTAAAATTTCTTCTAATGGTAAATGGTACGCTTTGCCATGATCACTATTAAGTGCAATATTGAAGACTTCCACCAATAAAACTAGAAGACAGTATCGCGTCTGATGATGGTTCCTATATTCGCAACTTTATATTAAAGAACCATTTTTCCTTACGTGCAACAAATCTACCAACTTAATTTTATCTAAATCATTGCAGCAATCAATTTTGTATTGGATTTTGACTTAAAATGCTTTGAATATAAAAGGGGCTTTTACCCAGAAAACACTTCATATTGAAAAAGTAGACAGGGCACATATATTAATGTCAGCTCATTGAAAATACGTGAAACGTATAGACGTAGCTGAAACAACTTTTGCTGCTATCGCGCTATATTCTTTTTTTATACGACGAGTTGGCATCCAAACATAAGGCTGAAAAATTAAAAGTCATTGAAATAGTAGGAGCATCTTAAGGGCATTGCACACTCTATTTGAAAACCCCCATCACTTAGGTAAATCTCGCTCTTTATAAAAATACCATCTGATATTAAAATTTTCTTTTCCAGACTGTAACCTCGTTCTCATCCAACCTGGGCGGATTCCTGTTCAACCTGCTGGTGTCAGGGCTGGCCATCACGTACAAGGACCGAGCGAAGCCATTTGTCCACGTCACCGCTGAACAACTAGTTTTTGGGTAAAATACACTTATTTATTATTCTCAGTTTCCTAAAGAACATTCCAAAAACCGTGCAACCTGACACTTCTAGATTTAGCTTATAATGTCTGATTGTAAGCGATGGGTATGGCATTTATTTTAAACGGAGAATTCATAGCTATCTGAAATAAATACGCTGAATACGCGGTTAAACAATATTCTCTTTTGTTTTCACAACCTCGGGGTTTTGCCAAAATTAATTACCAATCTCGATCGAAAATTTGCTATCTGCGATAGACAAATCAATCCATTTTCAAGTAAAGTGTTTCAATAACCAATACTTGGATTAAAACTTTAGAAATTATTGAAACAAATGCGTCAGTCTTAGATAGTTTTTAATCTCGAATTGCGGATGAGATATTAATTTACATGAACTGGCTTCCATCTTTTTATAGAAACAGAGCAAGTTCTCATGGCATATCATACTGGGTGTGGTTTTCAGATATTTGGAATATCACTCTTGATGACCAATTGATAATTAATGAAATAAAAAGAATCTATGTTGAGGTTGATGTAAGATTCCATTTATTTTCCAGGTATGACGACCCTCTAGTGACCCTGGCCCACTACTTCTACCCAAAAGGAAAAAGACCAAATAGCCAGATGGGCTTGCTTCTTGCAGTAAGTAACAGAAAAAGTATAAACTTAGAATCTGAATAAACAAGTACCTACTTTTATAAAGACACCAAGACCTAATCACGTTTATAATTCTAACTAATTTACTTTGTGCTAATACTTTAAAGTCATATATATATCAATTCATTCAATAAGTTAAAGATTATGGGTGAAATAAAAAATATTTGATTCTTTTACAATGCTGCGTGGCTGATAGACAGCTTCCCATATAAGGTATGTATGTATGTATTTACTAAATATTATTATTGATTAAGTAAGACAAGCGATTATTTATCGCAGTGTTTAGTACGTTCTGGAATACCTATGAACCATATTTTTTCAAATATATAATACAGGTAACACATTAATAACTTGACTCATAATGAGGTGAAAATAGATTATGCGTTTTAATGTTCCATTTTTCTTTATCATTGGTTCAATGACGTGAGAAGACAATAAACAAACAGACATACAGTTACATTATCATCTAATTGAATAGGTTGATAATTAACTAAGTTATATTATCTTCAATAAAAATCGACAAATCATAACTCATTTTTTATTTTTGCTGTTAAACCAACTAAAATTATTTACTTTTCGCCGATTGTATTATTTTGCATGTGATAGGTGTGAGTGAAGTGAATGTTTGAGCATTCACCGAGAGACATAACTTATACCCTTCCGGTCAGCTAAGCTTAAACTGCCTATTCAAAATTTCGATCGACATCATCCTTTTGCTCTGCTCCAAGTTTGACTGAAGTCTACTAATATTTATTAAAATTACCATTTATCAAGAGACATAATACCTTTCCGGTCATCTCTGCTTAAACTGCCTATTCAATATTTTGATCATCATTATTCTTGTGCTCTGCTCCAAGTTTGTCTTAAAATAATTATTAAATAAAATATTTATCTTCGCCTTACATTCATCTTAGTCATGCATCACCGACTCATCGACCCTTCTCGATCGAATCATCCTTCACTGAATCCATCTCTTTTTCAATCATCCTTTATCCCTCCCCTATTACATCTGTTGTCAGTAGTGTAATATCGAACAGAATATTTCGTGATAGATTGTTTTGCTCGCAGAGAAACGGTACTTTGGAGGAGGTGTCAACTATTTACACGGGACAGAAATCCATGGAAAGGTTCGGGTACATCGACAAAATCAATGGACTGGACCATCTGCCGCACTGGAGGGATCGGCCTTGTAACAATATAAGGTAAGGGAACATACTAGCACCCCCAGCCATGGTAACAACATTGGGGGTGGATGCCTTCCAAATGATACCATTCATGACCTCAATGGAACTGGGAATGGTATTGGGACCATAATATCTGCTCCACTGTCCTTGTGCTGACTTCACTATATCTCGCTGACAGACGACGAAATGGTAAGTAAAATTTGAATGATCTGCAATATAGCAATAAAAAATTGTAAGTTACCCTGAGGATGAATGAGGACTACCACAAGGAGGTATACTTAGCTCGATTTAACACGACTGTCTTAAACATAAATCTACTTTCAAAATCATTCCTCATTTCATTCAGTACTGTAGCGTATCCTTTTATTTCTGCATTTTTTATTAATGTCCGCATCCAAATAAAATACAGTTTTATTTTACTCGCTACTCGCCACAAGATGGCGTAAAATATGAAATTAATAAATCTTCTAGTTGTAAGCACTATTCAGTGAGGCTTCACTATTCATTGCTTTACCTCGTCATCATATATTTGCCTATATAAAGCATATCTGTGTTTATTATCCTTTTATTTAACATATAACTATATTTAACTCGTCATATAACAGGAAAAATATTGTCAACATCTTGTCGTGTTGTGACTCCGTAAGCGGTTTTCTCTTTATGCACCAGTGTTTACCGACATAATGTTATTTGCCGTTCGACTTCGAAGAAAATCTTAATATAGACATCCTTTGTAAGCATAAATACTTCTTTTAATAATTGTTATGTATATTGTAGCTAAAGGTTAAAGTCTAAAGAGTCTTTCCTATGAATATTCTCCTATATATATGCTACATGTTGAACCCAATTTAAAACATAGGATGATAACCGCAAGTAATGATGTAATTTCATTGGGAAAATACAATTTGAAAACAGACCAATACTAAGAAGCTAAGAATATTGTGAAGCATTATTACAAATTCAAGCATAGTTAGCATTTTTATAACAATAAGAGTAAACGCTTACTTACCACACTGCCTCTGCGAAAAAACGAAGATTCTTCGCTCCCGGCATCAGCGCAAGCTCTTAATTAACATTAATATATGAGAACATTAAAGAATTTTCATTGATATTTTCAAAAATCACAGTTACAGTATTTAAAAATCTCAGTTGGTGACGTCCCCAAGCAGTGTTTGTGACTATTTCATTCATTTCTAAAGCAATTTCTTTCAATTATTTATTATTTATTTATTTTATGTTTACATTATACACATACATTACACAAATACAATAATTACGATGTACAAAAAAAAAACAGTAAGTTTTGTACAGTACATCGGATACTCATGATATCAGCTATAACATACATTACACCATTAATTAAAAATAATAACAATAATTACACAAAGTAAACATCAATTTGACATAACTATAATTCCGCAGCTACACTATTGTTATAAATGTGTGAAATGAGAATTACAAACCAGTAAAGTACGCTTTTAATTTAGGTTTAAGATTTTTTTCATCTATCTGGCTTTTAACTTGAGCAGGCAGTGAGTTTAATAAATAGGGCACAATGTAACATAATCTGCGCTTTCCATAAAAGTTGTTGCAATTTGGAGTGACAAGTTTCGTGGGATCAGTCACGCGAGTAACTCTGGTTTGAGTTGGTTTAATTTGGAGCTTGTCATTAAAATATTGTTCAGCCAGTAACGTATACCCAACCTTATTATGGATATGCATTAATTTGCAGTACTCAAATAGCTCCTGATATTTGTCTTTATATTGGTTTTTAATTTTGATTGGCACAATATTTTTTAGAATTCTTGTTTGAATATGGAATATTCTATCTAAATGCGTTTTGAAAGTTCTGCCATAACTACTTAAGCCGTAAGACACTATAGATTCACCCAAAGTCAAATACAAGAGTAGCCTAGCATGATAAGTTGTTTTATTTTTAATTAGTGTAAATTTCGCTAAAAGCGCTCTCAGCTTATCACAAACTTTGTCAACATGTTCTTCCCAATTGAGTCTACTATCGATTGTCAGGCCCAGGTATACGTGGCTATCGACCATTTCTATGGCAGGGCATGCACAGGGGCTAAATCCAGATATGTTATGCAAGCATTCGTGGTTATGTGCTACAAGTATATGTGACTGCAACTTTCCTATTCTATTTTGGCTTGAGCTAATATACACAAGTTTAGTTTTACTGGCATTTATCACTAGACCCACATCATGGGACCAACGACATAGAATGTCAAAATCTTTTTGTGCCTTTCCTAATGCAGTTTCAAAGTTTCGATCAGACGCTAAAATACAAGTATCATCAGCATACATAAACAATTCACATTCAGATATCCTTTTGCTTAGATTGTCAACGTAAGTGATATAGTGTAAAGGCCCCACAACTGAACCCTGAGCTGTTCCTATAGAGACACAAGTACGCTTACTATAATTCTCTCCCACTCTTACACGACAAGACCTATTATTAAGATAGCTTTTACACCACTGCAGCAGAGGGCCACCAATACCATGTTGTTCGAGGCTGCAGAGTAGCACATCATGCTTCAATGTGTCAAAAGCCTTGCTAAAATCAACAAACAGCGCCAGAACGTGCAACTTATCATTCAAATGTTGATTTATGGAGTCAGTAAATGTGCTCAACAATTGGGTAGTGCTCTTTCCAGGCTGAAACCCGAATTGATTTGGTGTTATTAATCCATTTTTATGAAAAAAATTATGAATCTGGTTCGCAATATATTTTTCAATAATTTTATTTATGACTGGAAGTAGTGTAATAGGCCTATAATTATTAAAATCCTTGTGAGACCCACCCTTATAAACTGGCCTAACCACTCCACACTTAAGTTCATCTGGGTAAATACCGCTACTTACACTAAGGTTGATAAGATTTGCTATAACCTTAACAACGTTGTCCTTTAACAACATTATATCTATTACTTTAACACCATCATAACCAGGCGACTTGTTATGTTTCAAGGTCTTAACAATGTCAAACACCGAACGTTCGTTCGCTTTCTGGAATCGTAAAGATACGTTGCAGCTTACTCCAGCTTTATTCATATCTTCCAAAAGTGGTCTGTTGCACCTAGGAAGTATTTTTTCCACATTGTTCTGAAAACTATCAGAAAAGCTATTCGCTATATCCGCCAATGTGACGTTTGAATTTCTAAAAGCATTTTGCAATACTGTATCAATCGTAACTTTTACTCTGCCTGTGATTCCATTTAAAATATTCCAAAGCTCCTTTGGGTTTTTCCTGTTATCCTTAATTAAATTAATTAAATAAATATTTTTACTTTTTTCTACTAAACTGTTTGCCATATTTCTAACCTTGTTGTACCTTAACCTTAGAATTTTATTACTGTAGTCATTTTTCCACTGTGTATATAATTCATCCTTTAGCTTACATATATTAATAATATTTTTATTGAGCCATTTTTTGCAGCTACGGGAGCCGTCTTTTATTTTAACCTTCTTTTTTGATTTTTCATAACATTCATTTATATTTCTTATAATAAAATTATATATTGTAATAGGACACGCTGCGTCAGCAATACTGTCCCAATTAATGCTCTTTAGCATACATTCTAACCTTGTCCGATCACAAACATCTTTATACGCATGATCACGCCGTGCCTGCGTGTGCTCGGTCGGGACAGACGGCGGCGCGGCGCAAGCGAGCACTGTGACGCGATGGTCGGCCAGTACGGTTCCGAGCGCCGCTGTGCAAAGTTCTTGAGTACGGGATCTTGCATAGATAATTAAGCATCTATATTCATAAACCATGTAAAATTTTGAATGAATTGCAAGAAATTGCTTAAACATACAAAACATTTATTATACTAAGTTTTAAAAAGGACACTGTTTATCGCGACACCTAGTTATTTCCCACAAAATCCAGTATGAGATATTGAAATTCAAAGTTCCTATACACTTATTGGTTTTTAAACATTGTACTTGTACATTGTATGAGTAAGATTGTCGTACGAGAGAAAATGCAACACAAACAACTTAACGTTCCATTCATTAGAGATTCCATGGTTTTCTACGCGTTCAAGATGAATATTGAAGATGTAGGGTTTTACTTTGCCTGATCGTTAGATCATGATAGAACTGGGCGTTTAATTAAATGACGCTTTTTAAAAATCAATTCTCGAGAGGATCATTAAGAACGGGACGAGATTATTATTAAGGAAGTATTATACACACATACATACATAGGTACACATTTTATTGTGGATTACTGATAAATTAAAAACAAATAGGTCATTTTTATTTCAAAAACAATAGTGACCTGTACATACATACTAGAAATTGGTAACTGATAAAATTGGAAACATTTTAAGCAACTAAACAAAATCAACCAGTAGCCAACCAACCAAGGATTATGGAGTTAAAAGCTAGATTGCTCTTGTGTACTATGCATTGGCCAAACTAAACGAATCAATATCATAAAACAAGACACATACAGCCTATGAGATCTGCATTACATTAAATAGGCTACGATAAACATCAGGACGGCATCGCAATGGAAACTTATTTTAATCATCGTGGATGTCATTAGCGCACATTACTACTGAAAACGAAAGCAGATAGAAAGAGCTAGATTAAAAATAAATAGCATAAAGATCAATGTGTTCTTTGAACTATCTTTTCCTGACAAGCAACTTGTATACCTTCCGCTAATATTTGTATTGGAAAATCATGTCTTTATACTCGCAATATTGTTACCAACTAACACATTAAGTACAATTATGCATTTTATTTAATACGCTATATATTATCTACTATTTTGCTGATACTGATTTTGCTTACTTATCTAACATCGAGGCTACAAACTGACACTTATATTTACTTGATATCTTTTTTCTAAGTAAAACTCTAATTATAATTGTCACGAAAGCGGCAGGGCGAGGCGCGGGAACTATGCGGCGACCTAAACATGCAACCTTCTATAGGGGACGCGTCGGCCGAAGGGGCAAGACATTCTAAGCACGGGAGTGAGACCAACGCACAGACACGCTGAGTTCACTTTAACCATATCATATTGGATAGTATACCAACATAATGATATACATGATATTATTTATCTGTAAACAACTTTATTAGCATTGTTTAAATCTGTGCATCATATCATGTGTATTGGCATTGCATGTTGTTTATTTATTGTTGTGTCTAATAAAACACCTCAATGTATGTTTTTTTTCATGTTTTGTTTTCAGATTATCATTACATTTATTCACTGTTTTGTTGTTGATAACTTTGGCTGTGCAATTCTGTTGATCAGCTTTAGCATTTTGTTTAAATTTTATATTATTTTTCATTGCTACGCGAATGTCTTTTGTCGTCTAATTTCTGCTAATAACGTATATTATGTGCAAGCGAGTCAACAAATATTTAGAATCAATCCTTCAAACTCTTTTCTTAACTGTTTATTGCAGTTTGGACTTTTAGTTTGGACAGTTGCAGTTAGCGTTTTATAGTTGCTAACATCCAAAGCGCTATAAAGATCCTCACACGTCTGTTTCAATATATATAGCGCTGACAGTACAATTTTATGTACACAATTTTAGATACAAATATTATTTGTCTGCTGTCCCCAGGGCCTCTGAAGGGTCCTTCTTCCCGCCGCGAGCAGTGACCAAGTCCGATCTGGTGCATGTGTACGACAAGGATCTTTGCAGGATACTGCCTCTTCAGTACAGGAAGGAAGTTTATAAGGACGGTGAGTTCTTTAAGCCTAACCTTGCTTATTTATTTTATTTGATGTTTGTTTTTTTAATCATATTTCTTTTAAGCTTATCATTTACTTCATGACAGGCAAGTTAGTAAAGTACAGTATAAAGTACAAGTAAAGTACCAAAGTTAGAACGAATTATGGAAAAAAAATGATCACCTTTGAAGGCGCGCAGCTTTATAACAAAATACCCTCGAACATTAAAAATGTAAGCTCGTTTAATGTATTCAAACGAAAACTCTCACAACATATTATTAATACTTACTCTTAACTATTAAATTGAATACATTGGATGGGCGAGCGTAATCTTTAAGTGACGACGATGTAATTTATAATTATTTGTATGTTAATTTAAGTTCTCAATCAAGTGATTGTATATGTCTTTTTGAGAATAAATATCTTTAACCATTATATGTAAAAAAACATTGTGCTTCCAGGTATACAAACGGGTCTGTACACCCCACCAAGCTCCACCTTCGAATGTGCAGACCAGAACCCGGACAACAAATGCTATTGCGACGGAGAGAAATGTCCTCCTCGCGGCCTGCAGAATATTAGCCCTTGCCAATACAGTACGTTTCAAAACTTATTAGCACTAAATACTTTATTGATTACTATTTCAGAGGAAATCAAATTAGCCAGTGGTTTTCATGGCTTACCAAATTTCTTGCCTGAAATTGCTCGTAAAAACTCAGGACCAGCAGGGGGCCTACCGCCGAATTCGATGGATTACCGGTAATCCATCTAGATCAAACTTTGTTTTGCGTTCATTAATCCGTACCGGTATTCATGACCTTCAGTCCGTGACAGACCAATAGGTAAATGGAGAACGCCATTTTGTTTCGATTTCCATGAGTTCGGCGGTACGACAGAATCAATTCGAAATCCATTTTGCCTTATAATCGATTGCCATTGAACTCGGCGGTAAGCCCCCTGTATTGTGTAGTGTATTGTTGACTATTCGGGAAGATGACAAGGTGTATAAGATGAACGTAATACCATGTCATCTTCCCGAATAGTGAGTGTGTTATCAGTTAATAAGTCACTCATTTATTCATTGTTCCTAATAAAGATTAGGAACACTTTGTAACTAAAACTAGTGGTTTTTTTTTTAATGTGACACGTCATAATGACTACATCCTGCCTGATGATAAGCAGTCGATGCAGTCCAATAAGAAAATGAAAGCGCTTTATAACGTGAAATAAGCACGCTATAAAGCGCATCCACTCATGACGGCCTGCTAAAATGCCGTTTCACGCCCCGCTTAAAAGACCCGGGATCATAGGAACTTCTTTACACTAGAAACAGTGCTTGCTACGAAAAACTTAATAAGGTTCTGCCTTTCCTTTAAAATAACACTGAGGAAAGCTTTTATCACTGTAAAGAAAGGAGCCTGAAGGTTATTTATTACTAGTTTTTAACGTATATCGTCCTCTCTTCTAATTTCCGTGCCCGACAGGGTCCACAACGATCTGTAATATATCGCATGCTTAAAGTAACATCGACCCTTTAATAGATAGGTCAGATTGGAGTTACGTTCTTTTACAGTATTTCTATTTCTTACTTAGATCGAATCAATGTTAATCACACGTTCGAAACAAAAGCAGAATTACTAATTAATAAATCAGTATCAATTTAATGCGCTTACAAGTAGGACAAGTATTCTTAAGAAGATCTTCTTTTGTGATGTCCCAAAAATCGTCTTTTTTGAGTTAAGTCCATTAAGCAGGCGATATATGAACATCATTTTGTAACTGCTTGTAGAGAGCAATAATGATATTGAGTATATTGAAGGTACCATGACCGATATCTTGTGCCTATTTACTGCCAATTATTATAGTATTTCAAAACTACAATACAGAGGAATGATGTAAAAGATTTGTCTTATAAGGATTTACAACTAGTATATTTTTTCTGACTCCAAACGGCAATTACTCTTGTACTTTTTGTATGTTTAAGGTAACATGTTGTACTTTCCAGTTGTTGTACCTGTAAACTGTGTAATATAACATGTGTTATACCTTGCAGATGCACCGGTGTATTTGTCTTACCCACACTTCTTTGACGCGGAGCCCTCGCTGCTGGAAGGCTTCGAGGGTCTCAACCCTGACAAGAAGAAGCACGAAACCTACTTCATGATTCAACCAGTATGTTCCACAGAAATATTTTGTAGCATATTTAGAATGGTGTAACGTAGTAATTGAAATTCATAAATTTTCTTTAAGTCCTAATGATGTATATCAAATCATCAATAGATTGGACAATATACAGTATAAAACAGAAATAGCACCGAGTAACCCGATAACGACTGCTTCCTCATCACAGCCCATTAACGTCCCACTACTGAGCACGAGCCTCCTCACACATATCAAGGTGCGAGGGTATTGGGTTATACTCCACCACGCTGACCCAGTGCGGATTGGCGGAGGCAGGTGTATGGCGTCCTGCTGTTAGAATTTTTCAAGCCACCCATTAGGCCTCTAACATGGCTTAACGACTACCACATTTAGTGATAACCGGGACCAACAGCTTAACGTGCCTTCCGAAGCACGGAAGCGCTCGATATCAAATGCCACACAAACGGTCACCCATCCAAGGACTGACCTCTGTAAACTCTGCTGTACAGTGGTGATCGTTTCCGATCACCGAACTCCGCAGAGCTACGAGTGCTTCCATACTACAAGACAAACGTTAACCGTTTGGACTAAATTATCATTGCATATGCTGACATCGTGTTGCGCCGCGTGATACCGGCCTAGATTAGTGCCACCCCCTCTCATCTCACGGGGGGTCGTAAGAGTGGCTGGAACTGCGATCACCAACCCCCAATAGTCCAATGTTTAGCAGTGGACTCATAAGACTGATAATATGCCGCAGACACCGATTAGCTGAAATAAAAAAATAAGAACAGGGCGTGATAAACCTGTCACTTATAAAGAAATAATGTTGATTTACAGAGCAACTTAAAGTAAAAGAGATAATTTAGCAATCGTACCTTCATATAAAAATATGGAAGATGGAATTATTATTAGACGGTCAATCTATTTTACAGACTACCGGAGGTCGTCCTACCACGGGGTAAGGTATATAAATAATAAAATCTTCTGCTGCTTCCAGAAACTCGGCGTCCCAATAGAAGGCTTCGTCCGTGTCCAACTGAACCTGAAGGTGGACCGAGCTCCCGACATCGGCATCAACAACATCAACAAGTTTCCAGATACCATATTTCCAGTAATGTGGGTGGAAGAAGTAAGTTAATAAATCGAATACTTCTTTTTGCGACAATGAGTTCTTATGGGCTTGAAAAGAGGTCTCGAAGTTCAGACAAGCACTATCCCTACTTATTTATTTGTTTAATTTTTATTGCACACCCATAAAAATACAAACAAAAGGCGAACTTAATGCCATTAGGCATTCTCTACCAGTCAACCTTGGGGTTGGCAGAGACATTAAAGGCGGTGCGAGTAAGAGATAATAATAGGTTGGGGAAAAAGTCTTTTCGTATTTTTGTATGAAAAGTCAAGACATTTTTTTTAAAGTTTATTTACATTTATTTACAATATATATGTACCGTTTTGTTGAATAACTTTCTGCCATTTTGTGGGCAGAGACATTATCCCGTTACTGTAGAAACTTTGGGACTTCTGATCAAAAAAACGGGACAAATAGTTTTGGCAGTCCTCTCTTGAGGTCAACCTTACAGAACCTAAAGAATTCTGCAGAGACCGAAACAGGTGAAAATCTGAAGGCGCAAGGTCAGGGCTATATGGTGGATGCACTAGGGCCTCCCAGTCGAACTCTGTTAATTTTTGCTGAGTGGCTAAAGATGTGTGTGCTCTAGCGTTATCGTGATGAAAGACCACACCCTTTCTGTTGATCAATTCCGGCCGTTTTCTCTCGACTGCTTCCTTTAATCTCATCAGTTGCTGGCAGTAAAGATCAGAATCGATGGTTTTGCCGGGCGGTAAAAGCTCATAATAAACAATGCCCTTCCAATCCCACCATACACACAGCATCACCTTATTTCGTGTTTGGCCAGGTTTGGCCACAGTCTGTGAAGCCTGGCCAACTTTCGACCACGACCTTTTTCGCACGTTCTTGTCGTACGTGATCCACTTTTCATCGCCAGTTATCAATCTCTTCAAAAACGGCTCGGTTTCATTACGTCTCAATAATGAATCGCAAATGAGTACACGGTTCATTAAGTTTCTTTGAGTGAGCTCGTGTGGCACCCAAATATCGAGCTTTTTTGTATAACCAGCTTTCTTTAAATGGGTCAAAACTGTTTTGTGGTCAATTCCCAGTTCTTCAGCTACATCGTAACTACTAATATGCCGATCTTGCTCCACTCTTTCAAAAATGGCGTCCATTTTATTCGTAACAGGGCGACCAGAGCGAGGTGCATCTTTAACATCAAAATTTCCGGACTGAAAACGTTTGAACCAAATTTGTGCTACTCTTACTGACACTGCATCAGGTCCATAAACATCACAAATATTTTTCACTGCCTGAGTTGCATTTTTGCCTTTTTTATAATAAAATTTTAAAATGTATCGAATTTCTTCATTAGATTCACTCATTTTAACGGAGAGAAAAACAAATAAAAAATAGCGGGAAACAACTTTTTTTTACTTTTTCTTTTCTTTATAATGGAACCTTTTTAATGTTACCAAAACCAGCCAGAGACAAATAGTACAGTCAAAAAAATTTTATAATAAGTTTATACCTACGTTATGCGAAAAGACTTTTTCCCCGACCTAATATTTATAGTTATGACATACTTAAATAAAATAGTACCTACGCTGATCTACATAAAAATACACACACATACACATATATAAACACAAATACATTCATATTTAATAATAAATAAATAAATGACATGGGGGGAAATTTAATCGGTGATCATTCTTTCAGTAATTGAAAGTTAAGTTTTTGAAAGCTGCTTTTCTTTTAGCCAATCTGATATTTGGAGGAAGAGAGTTCCAAAGTTGGATGGCCTTTACGCCAAAGGAGTTTGGCATGAACCCTATACTGTGTTGAGGTGTAGCAAGCAAAAGGTTTTCAGAGAAGCGAAGCTAGCGAGAGGGAGTAGAGCTTAGGAATCTGAAATGGGAACGCAAATACTCAGGAGAATTAGGATTATTTAAAATAGAAAGAAGGGTAGTGAGAATCCTAGTCTGTCAAAGTTGAGGAATAGTCAGCCATTTTAGCTGGGAACGATAAGAAGATATGGGCTCATATTTTCGCAGACAGACAATAAAACGACTTCGCTTATGAAATGAATTTACGGAGACTAGATCTATCTAACAGTTTTTGTTGTTGCTTATATTGAATCCAACACCACACAACCAGAAAACTATTCAATCGTTAATGAATTGTTGCCCTTGTTTTTATACCACCACCATCATAGTTACTATTCCTCATATATTCAATTTATTTTCCAGGGTATCCATGAAGTGACCACACCCATTTGGCGGTGGATCTATCTGGCGACAACAGTAGGCCCCGTAGCAGCACCCATGCTATCTTATTCCATGATCGTGTTTGGGATTCTCACACTGACTTACGTATTCGTCAAAGCGTACAAAAGTTTTGTCATCGGACAAAATTCTATAGAAATAGTGGATTTTGGACGAGAAACATTGCGCCGTGGCTCTACGTTAATCATCCACGGCTCACACAAACTACTACCACATAAAGAAACTTCATACCAACCGTTAAACCGTGAAGATACGATAATAGACTCGAAAGTTCACGAACTAAAGAATATAAAAGCAGAACTGACCCAAAGTCTCGACGAGTTAAAATGTAAGCTAAAACCGGAATTCGTGAGGACAAATTTCACTGAAACTGAAAAAGAATCACTTATAAGATCTGATAACACGTTTATCTTATCTGAACATGCAATGTGCAATTTCTTTAGGTTACCAGAAACGGTATGTTAGTTTAAGCGAATGTTTGAATAATTGTGAATAATTGAGTTTGGTAGCGTTTGTGATTCCATTTGGCATCATTTGCAATCAGGTGAGATTATAAACGAGTGTGAATTATGTACTTAGACAAGTTCAAATTTGATTTTGTATCTGATAAAAGCCATGATTGATGTTATAAGTTAAGTTTGAGAATACTTGAATGCGTTTCACGTAATATTTTAGACAATGTATAAAAAACAGGGACCAAGAAACAAAATAATATGATAGAACACATTTCGCGAGTAAATAACGTAAAGTAAAATTGTAAAATTTAAATCAGTTTCAAAAGTGGAACTTAAAAGAGTTACCATATTTATTCAAATAGAGTGTACAAAGATCAATATGATACTACATCTAGAGCTGCTATCAATAAGAAACAGTGATACAGTTTTAGAAAACAAAGTGAGACGTATTGTTTAAATAAAAATATTTCAATTTTAATGAGTTACCTTACATGAATGAGTTTCTTATAAATATACCTAAATAAAAATCCAAGACTAGAAGGAGGATAACTCAGATAAGAAGATGGGTTAATTACCGACTGAAAACATAGGGTTCCAAAGAAAAAATATGTTACGTGGAATCTTCTAGATTTAGATAAAAATTTGCTCATGGTAGAATTTTTTTGGATAATTTGCATGTTTTATAATTGTATTATATATTATACATCGAATGTAGACTGTTAATGTAGTATAAAAACAAAGGGACGTAGAAGAAGACAATAAAAGTAGGCATTATGTAATGTGTACTGAATCTATGTCTTATAAAAGTAGGCATAATATAAAGCTTACTCAATAGACTATATATTAAAATAAATATAATGAGCAACGGCAAAATTTATTACTTTCCGGTTAATTTTGAGAATTATGAAACACAGTTACTGAATATACGTTATTCGTACAGCTGATATTTTCTTTGGTATGATCCATGTTACTTTAGAAATTGTTCTGTAATAATTTTTTATATTTTTTTTATACATTACTATTATGTGATATGATAGATAAGTTCTGCTAATCCCTTCGTTTGGGCTTTGGCGGTAAAAATCTATGTAAACTGCTCAAAGTATATTTAGGTAGGTACCTTTATGTAACTATTAATTGATAGTTCTAAAAATTTTGAAGTGAAAGACAATTATTTTTTAATAATAAACATACTGGTAGAAGACATTATGTAACTATTCTTTAATTAAGCTCGTAATTCTTCATTCCGTATCACCCGATTAGGTACAGTTCTTTTGCGTTAATTACAATTGCTTAGTGGAGCAATATTATCTGTAACAATTATCTTCGTCTGTAGGTACAACTGAAATGTCTATTCAGAACTGTCGGTAATCTCTACTTTTATTTGATCTAAATGTGTTTATATGTGTTTTGTCTGATTGAATGATCCTAATTTATGTATGTATGCAATATGTATGTTTCATTTCCCAAAGTCTATTAAACCTTCATAATCTTGAAGGTTTTTAGATTGTACGTGTTTATTTTAAGATCTTCTGTACTTGTGTCCAATGTTAGCTTATCCTAGTGTTTTAAGAAAATGTTCAGTAATTTCTTTAGGTTATACCTTTTCATAAAGATGGAATTAAATTTATTCTATTTTATGATTGATCATGATTAAAAGTCAATTTTCAATTAACCCTTAATGCTACATGATGTATGTTCATTGGTAAATGATCTATATTTGAATCAAATTGTGTGTTATTTAGTGTTGTAAGTTCGACTTACGACAAATTGATATTAGGCGTCTGAATTAAATATTAAAATATAATATTGAATTTTCATCGAATTATTTAAAACGCTAAGTACATTTAATGTCTCATCGTGGTATGTGCTCAATAATGATAAGAATTAAAGAGGTAAGAGATATTAATCCTATGTCATATTTTAATTATGGCTTATCGGATGTAGATTTTTTAGTTGAATTGACTTTTTTGTATACCAAAATTTTTAGATGTACTTTATGTATAAATAGTTTTTTTCCATACAATTAGTAATCGACATCTGGTTTCTTGGATAATCAAATTAAAAAGTATGAAGAAATTAATTTTATAATAATAATTTTCATATACTTACCTATTACACTACTAATTTTATAAATGAAACATTATATCCCTACTAATATTATAAATGAAGACGTAATTATGTCTGTATGTAACCCCTTAACGATTTTCTTTTTATGTAATTAAGAAACGGGTTGAATCCTGTTTGAATTTGGCATAGATTTTATCCTGAATTGATCTACAGCTTTTGTGGACAGCGCAGGAGATCGTGCTATCGTTGATATTTTCAGTTTGAAGTTCTTCAAAGTGAGTACCATCACTCTTTAAAAGAACACTGACAAACTGAAGGCTAAGTTAAAACTTGAAAGTTGGTTAATTACTTATTGTTTCGTATTCATTAGCTCAAAAAAGCTTTAAAATATTCGAGACTTCAATCGTTTACTCATTATGTGATGCAATGTAAATTCATTAATTTAAAATTAAATACATTGTCGTACTAAAACGAACAATTGAATTATATTTGAATTGAATTAGTTCGTCTCCTTATTTCTGTATAATAATGCAAATAAATTTAGCTATTATATTGTCACAAAGTTTCTTTAAATGGAAAATCAATGTTGATAAACATGAAATGGTACAAATACCTCGCTGATGGTATTTTCAACCACATAACATATTCAAATTTGAGAAAATCGTGGGAAATACAAAAGACTAAATCATTGCTCATGTGAGTATGTGATATGGTCACAAGCGACGGATGTCACGCAATTATTATTAACAATTCTTTGTTTTTCATATAACGGGGACGTCTTGAATCTTTAATTTAATATGAAGAAGTATATTCAAATATATTTTTAATAATAATGCACTATTAGGTATGTACAAAAAAAAATTATTTTACTTTAGGAGACGAAATTATTAGTGCTATGTTGACAGCTTGTAATCTTGCATTAGTGGCCTAGAGTGACAGGTGCCGAAACTAATATATTGGCACACTCGCTTGTCCTTTATGTAGCCGACTGTATTATTTATAAAACGATTGTCACATTCTGTGGGAACGAGTTGTATTACATTTTGATTTTGATTATAGACACTATTTACAAGTGACGAGCAAGTCGAATTCGCATAAAAAACATCGCATGATGAGTAAATGGCCTTATTATGTTATAAACAATAAATCTTAAGTTTAAAAGTAACATTCCATTTTATTCTTCGTATATGAATTGGAAAACTATATTTTTGTAAGCGAACGAATTTTTTTTTAATGGAAACTTGTAAATATTAGTGACGTAAGGTATGTTTTTGTATCGAAAAATTAAATTGTTTGTAATAAAAATATATTGATTTAATAAACTTATAAAGTTTTGTTTTATTTCCACACAACTGTGGACGTTGTTACCCGATCGTAAATTAGACTAGATTGTATGTTAGGAAGACGTAATAAGGTTTGGGCAAGTCTGCCATGATCCATCCCCTCTCATCTCAATGGGGAGTTGGAAGAGTCGACGAAGAGAAATCCTACCGGATGATGGGCAGCAGCGTCATCCTGAAAGCTGGCTTCACCAACCCGCCTGCCCAGGGTGGTGATATGGGCAAATACCCCCAATAAAATGTAATCTATTAGTGAGGCCAATGTTCAGCAGTGGACTTTATAAGGCTAATATAATGATGAAACTATGCGAACTAATCATTAATAATAATAATAATAAATATTTTCTGACAATTACACCAATTATTTAGTTCCAAGATAAGTATCATTAAGAACTTGTGTTATGGATACTAAACAACGGATAAACATACTTAAATACTTTTTTTTGTAAATACATACTTTATATACATAGGAAAACACCCAGACCAGAACAAATATTCAAGTTTATGCACACAAAGATTTGTTCTGTGTGGGAATCGAACCCACGACCTCTGAAGTGAAGTGCAGGTATACTGACCTCCACGCCATGTCGGTCGTCATTAATGGAAAGCTACATCTTATGAAAAGCTTTATGGCAGGCTTTCTAGAAGATCGGAGAAATCGTGTTCTGTGTAACGGTAGTTCCTCTGAGTTCTATAAAGTCAATGCCGGTGCTCTCTCCTACCCTCTGTCTTCTGCATATTAATGACATGTTGTCCTTGGGTAACAATTTTTGTTATGGTGATGGGGAGACAGTGCTATACGTAAGCGGTACTTAGGACATCCTGCGGCAATCCTAGTGGAAAGGCCAAGTTGCCAATGTGAACTGGACTCGCGATCGTGTCTCTCAGTTCGGATCTGAAAATCTGGTCAAGTTAAATGCCACCAAAACACAGGATTGTTATTACTCCCTCTCTTCAGAACTCTCCGTTGCCCATTTCGGTGGACCTCAGCATTATTGGCAAGGGCATCGACCAGGACCTAATGACGAAATGCAACATCGAGGGTGTTATTTCAATTGCTTCCTGTAAGTTGGGTATCCTGAATAAGTTAAAGCGGTTTTTCGATCCCTAACAGCGCTGTTTCTTGTATAAGACTCAAGAGCGATAGAGTATGGAGTAGTGTTCCCATCTTTGGGATGGTTCTGCTAAGTACCTCTTCAGTGCACCAGATAGGTGTTCTGAGGAGCTTCTCGATATCATTCCGCCCTCTTATTAAATTTCCCGAACCACGCGTGCTGGTCTTAGGAACCATTCACATACTGTGCAGATCAACAGCACTCAAACCAAGAAATTTTATAAGTTGTTCCTGTATAAGACCATTAAGCTCTGGAGTTCTTCGCCGGCTCATGGGTTTCCTAGTTCCTACTTCCTATAATCCCAGATCTTTTAATCGGGGCATTTTAGCAGGCCGTGTGTGGGTGCGCATTGTACCGTGCTTAGTCCACGGATGAAGCGCCGTCTTTTTTTGGATTGCATCGACTGCTTCTGCAGGATGTAGCCATTATGACTCATCACATTAAAAAAACCAAAACTAATTATAATCTACCAAAATTTTACATATCTACAAAAGCCTAAATTTCTAAGATTGTTAGGTAATAATACGAAATGCGCTCGTAGCTCTGCGGTGCTCGGTGGTCAGAAACGATCACCAAAGTACAGCAGAGTTTACAGAGGTCAGTCCTTGGATGGGTGACCGTTTGTGTGGCATTTGATATCGAGCGCTTCCGTGCTTCGGAAGGCGCGTTAAGCCGTTGGTCCCGGTTATCACCAAATGTGGTAGTCGTTAAGCCATGCTAGAGGCCTCATGGGCGGCTTGAAAAATTCTAACAGCAGGGCGCCATACACCTGCCTCCGCCAATCCGCACTGGGTCAGCGTGGTGGAGTATGACCCAATACCCTCACACCTTGATATGTGTGAGGAGGCTCGTGCTCAGTAGTGGGACGTTAATGGGCTGTGATGAATACGAAATATTTTTTTGCTTTTTATTTAGCTATTTAAACAGTTTATTGACAAACTAGTACATACTATAACGTAAGTGTATTTTTAAATAAATAAATATTCTCTTACAATCACACCAATTATTTGGAGTGAAGTGCAGGTATACTGACCTCCGCGCCATATCGGTCGTTAAATAATACAGAAATAGATATTTTTGGAAAATTAAAATGAAAATTTGACAACTCAACACACGACACAGCGTCTACTCCCAAACTAAGCAGTGCTTTCAATATGGGTACTAGATAACGGTTAAACGGGAAAAATATCAACCTTGACGAGTTTTTTTGCCTATTTCTTCTACTTTCAAGTGCAATACGCTGTGAATGAGCGCGTTTGACTTGACATTTCATAAGAGCTTAAGAAGCCAAACTAAAATAAATGGTTTTCACAATTTTTTTGAAACATATATCCTTCCTTACTATAATCTTATAAATGCGAAAGTAACTCTGTCTGTTTGCCTGTCTGTCTGTCTGTTACTCTTTCACGCCAAAACTACTGAACGGATTTGAATGAAATTTGGTATATAGATAGTCTAGACCCTGAGAAAGGATATAGGCTACTTTTTATTGCGAAAAGGGGGTTGTAAATGCTACCCAAAGATACTATTCCACGCGGACGAAGTCGCGGGTAACAGCTAGTCTTTAATAATTTATTGATTCAGGCGTTACTTTCCGGAAATCCATTGTAAGCAAGTGATGTATTAAAAATATCTTTGTAACGAGAAACGCCAAAACGAGTGTTTTTCTCGTTTCAGCGTTGGTCGTGAAGACATCGTTGTTCTGAGGCTCCTATCTTACCTGAAGATGCCCTGTGTAAGGGCGAAACACGTGTCGTGTTGAATAGTTTCTCGATTTTAGCGCGGGAATTGTTACAAAGATATTTTTAATCCATCACTTGCTCACATATATCTTTTCTTTTGTAAATACTTAGGAAACACTCAGACAACATATTTGTATTCATGCACACAAAGATTTGTCCTGTGTGAGATATATCCCACGAGCTCAGGAGCGAAGCGCAGATGTATAGACTTTCAACGCCTTATCTATTAATATATTGACGACCGATATGGTGTGGTGGCGAGTATACCCGCATTCCACTCCTGAGGTCGTGGGTTCGATTCCCACACAGGACAAATATTTGTGTGTATAAATATGAAGATTTGTTCTGGTCTGGGTGTTTTTCTATGTATATTAAGTATGTACCAGTCAAACGGTTTTGTGGGATATGTTTTTATATAACTTGTATTATTTAAAGGAAATAAACGTTTTATCTATCAATCTATCTATACTAGGGTCGAGTTATTTAGTTGTTTTTTTCTTACTGTTGTGCAGGCGGAGTGGAGAGCAACAACAATTTGTCCGGATCAATCGACGACCACTCTAGCACGTCCAATTCTCCACAGTACCAGGTATGAAATGTATGTCCCTTTATTATAATATATAACTTAGCATTTCACATTTTATTTATTATGTATATTAAATATGTATTTACAAAAAAAAAAGTATTTATGTATGTTTATCCGTTATTTAGTGTCCATAACACAAATTCTTAATGATACTTATCTTGGAACTAAATAATTGGTGTAAGTGTCAGAAATATTTATTTATTTATTATTATTTATATTGCAAGAGTGAACTGGATTAATTAAATAAAACACGATATGAGCCTAAAAAGTATTTTATTGACTAGCAAAATATTATGCCATAATTATAATATAATATATTCAACGTTAAACTTATCACTAAGAAGCGTTGATTTTAATACTATTGTATAACATATGTGGACAAGTTTTTACTATATCTATAATATGTACTTACCTTGGAATTGAAAATAAAAAACATATATATATATATATATACTAAAAAGCACAAAAATCACCTACCAAGAAGCGTCCATTCCAAGAAACATAGTTTCCGAAAAAAATTAGTTTACTACATTTTTACTTACATTTTAATACTACAATAGTTATAAAAAATCTTTTTTTTACTTTTCCTCACCAATCATTTACGTATATCCGTTGCGTTTCGTATAACAATACAGACAGTATTATCGATATTTTATTATACATATATATAACATTAAGAACTTAGGCCCCGAGTATTGAGAAAACCATTGCGTCAGGGTGCTGCGCTTAGACCCTTAAAATAAAATTTGAAAAAACATTCTCAGGATTAAAAAAAAATTGATTAAATGAATAACACAATAAAAGTGAGTTTTGTTTTTGCAACCAATTAATGTTACATTTCTTAGTTAAAAATGTCTTTTTAATAATACTCATAAACGTATTTCTATAATACTATTTGCATGTAAAATTTATATAAAATTAAGTTACAAATATATTTATAATTATTGCTGAAGAAATATGTTTTAAATCAATTTATATGGAAGACTTTCAGCAGTTTACAAATTATATGAAATATTTCAAAGAACTATTTCATTTCCTTTTTTTTAAATAACTTAAGTATGACAAATTTTACAGCGAATAATTAGTTTTTCATAAAACTTGAATCAAAAAAAAGTACACAAAATTTTATAGTTTAATTAATTACAACCTTAATATTATTAACCTTCTTCAGATATTCTTATAGCAGCGTATACAATTTTGAATAGAATAGTTTAAAGTTTTTTTTTATTAATGAGTATACACGTTTGTTTATTATTATTATTATTTGAATCGTATAATTATTTCGTATAATCGTTTTCAATTATTTTCGAAAGGAATGAGATATTTACGAATGAATATATATTTTTGATAATGTACTGAGTATTCTAAATTTGAAAAGCGAATTTATGGACGCTTGTCCAAAATGGTATTTACATAAATGTTTGTATTTTTTTTTTCCGAAACATCTTTTTTTAAGGAGCGAAACCTGGATTAGAATAATTTCTACTTAGATGTGTTTTTTAAGTAAATATCTCTTTCATTTCTCAGACAAATACGCTAATAATCTAACTTCTAATATGGCTTGTTTTTTTTTTTAATTTAAAATAAATGATAATGAGTAAGTTACTTATACGATAAAAAACTTATTTAAATTTACAATTTCTTTCATTTCTCATTAAATAAATACGATCTCGTACTATGGACGGTTTTATAGGTATTTTTTTATGGTAAAAATATTCTTATACTATTTCTTTTATGGTCAGTCGGAAAAGTATGGAAGTGAACGGAAAACCTCTACAATTATTTACTTTCACAACCGGTTTAAAAAATTGACCACACTCCCTCGCGAAGTGACACAACTATAATTTTCAGTAAAAAATGAAATAATAACAATAATAAATTAATACCTTATTTTGAGCTACAAAATCTTGTTTTAATAAATAAATGAATATTCTATTAAAACTGATGATCTAATCAATACAAGCAAAATATAAAGAGTACCTATGTACCTACTACATTTTCGTGAAGAGTATTTCGTACTGAAATAGTACATATTAAAAAAAAAGTGAAAAATGACAGGTTGTTCCTAGTTTAAATCTAAGACAACAAACTATGTCAAAAACAAAAAATGAAATAATCAAAGAAATAATTACTTTATTTTAATCAGCCCGTGTAGAATGTATATTTTTTCTTAATAAAATTGCATAACTTTTGTTAAAGATAAATATTAAAAAATTTAAAATATTTGAGGTATGATATTACGTATACAAGGTTTTGCGATTAATAACTACAATAATTATTAAATTATTTTTAATATATGAAATTTTTTACTGTATTTTTTACATATCAGAATTACGATTATGTAGTATACTCGTGTTTAGAGTCCTTTGTTTTTGCCAAGTATCTCCTGTATGTATTTTTTTAACTTCCGACTAAAACTAGCTTAGCATTTTAATACAGTATTTCGCGCATATTTAGTACAATTAAATTTTGACCTAACATGGCCCTTGTCAATGCAAAACAGGTGCAACACGTATTAACTTACTTTTCAAAATAAAATTTTTATGGGCTTTGGTCTAAAAATGCTTTTTTTTTTTAGTAAATTAGACATATTTCGGCTTGTTAATACTTTTTCATAGGCTTATGAAGATGTATACACAATATTAGACACAAAACTGATTTATAGAGGTTGCGTGCATTTTGTTTCGCAACGTCCGATTTTTGACACAACTTTGTTTGTAAGTATTGAATGAAGATATTATATGACACCCCCTCACCTCGGTTCGTGAGGGGGAGCTCCGTAGTGGGACCAGTAGTGGGACCAGTAGTGGGACCAGTAGTGGGACCAGTAGTGGGACCAGTAGTGGGACCAGTAGTGGGACCAGTGGTGGGACCAGTGGTGGGACCAGTGGTGGGACCAGTGGTGGGACCAGTGGTGGGACCAGTGGTGGGACCAGTGGTGGGACCAGTGGTGGGACCAGTAGTGGGACCAGTAGTGGGACCAGTAGTGGGACCAGTAGTGGGACCAGTAGTGGGACCTTTATGTGCTGAGATGATGGGGATTATGTGTAACAATAAGATGGCTCAATAACGCAATTATGCCACACTCTTTAAGTCTCGGCGCACTTAAATTTCATCGATACTGTATCGCATTTTAGCACTACATATTATGCATATTTGTAGTTATTACTCGCACTTAAGTTACTAATTATAAAATTTTACTTACACATAGTAATCATGGTATACTGCTCGTATAATTATTTGTTTGATAAAAAACATTAATACTTATATTTTAACACATTGCCATAATGTTTTTTTTTTTTGCTAAATATGTAGAGGAAAAAAGTGTGTTAACTGTATAAACTTTAAAATGAAATTTTTGCATAACATTATATTATACATAAAAAATAATTGGTTAAAAAAAACTAATAACTGACATAGGTATAACATGCGAAATATAATAAGCAAAGTGTGATAATTCTACTTATAACTAAAATCCTTTTTATTTTTTAACCAAACATACCTTCCCCACATATTTTAGCAAAAAAAAATGTATAATCACTCTTTCTCTTTATTAATTCATAATCAAATATACAATTTGCTGTACACACACATATATGTACCCAAGGGCGTTTAAGCAAATTTACAATTTAACCAGTCATGACACGTATCGTACTTGTTTTGTTTCATAAACTATAATAAATACAAAAAAAAATTATGCGTTTTTGATATAATTGAAAAAATCACCTTTTGTCACAGCTTAAAATCGCAATTTGAATTGAATAGAATGTAATGTATAGAATGACAGGATTTGAATTTCTTACGTCAGAATAACTTCAAGTTAAGTATCAATTCTGAACTGCAATATTATGAGAATGCATGTATATGACCTACGTTAAAGCGCGTTAGTTTTAAAGTTGACTTTCATAAGAGCTCTATTGAGCCAAACTTGAATAAACGACTTTGACTTTGAAAATTTAAATTTCTTTTGACTTGTTAACTTACTTTTTTATTTATATAACAAACAAACACAAATAAAGCTATTTATTTGATACAATTGAGACGCATGAAACAAAAGAACCTTAATCTTTTATTTTATGCGTCTCAATTGAATCAAATAAATATATATTTGTTGTGTTTGTTTGTTTAATGTATAGAATGGCTAGATTTTATTAACAAATATATTGTTTCTGTCATTCTTTCCCATTTTATGTTTCGAAATAACTTAAGACTAAAATATGGTATTTAAACCTCTGAATTAAATTATTTGTTTTTTAAAAGAATTGTTAGAATTTAGCTAGTATGTGTACGTAGCCAGGTCATTTTTGACAGAGCTATTGGTTAACTTTCACAGCAGGGCCACTGCAGCGAAAAATTATTTACCAGCAAAGTCTCCATGTATATTAAGATACGTAAGAACGAATGACGAGCTCAGTGCCGTGTCTATTGTGGTTTTAACACTGTACTGGTAATGAGTAGTGTGGTGTATAGAACACGCAGCATACCTATATGACAAGTGGACCGTTTAGATTAGTCAGTCATGGATTAAACCTATCATCAATAACACATCTCTTCTTTCTCTACGCAAAACCGTATGGGCAAGATCATTTCATTAGTGCCATTAAATAAATAAATAATAAATAAATATTCTCTTACAATCACACCAATTATTTAGTTCCAAGATAAGTATCATTAAGAACTTGTGTTATGTATACTAAATAACGGATAAACATAATACATAAATACTTTTTTTTTGTAAATAAATACTTAATATACATAGACAAACACCCAGACCAGAACAAATATTCATGTTTATGCACACAAAGATTTGTCCTGTGTGGGAATCGAACCCACGACCTTAGGAGCGGAGAGCGGGTATACTCGCCACCACGCCATATCGTTCGTTTTAAATTATGTAACAATATCTAACAGCGTTTCTGGTTGTTGATCAAACGATTAAGAAGGATCATTACTACCCTTGGGACATCCTAAATACTCTCACTGAAAATGAAGTGACCTGCAGAATGAATCTGCAGTGGCTGGAAATCCAGATCAGTGCCAGAGGGCCTACCGCCGAATTCGATGGATTGCCGGTAATCCATCTAGATCAAACTTTGTTATGCGTTCATTAATCCGTACCGGGGAATCTGCCGACAGCCACCTCTCATTCATGACAGACCGATAGGTAAATGGAGAACTCCATTTTGTTTCGATTTCCATGAGTTGGGCGGTACGACAGAATCAATTCGAAATCCATTTTGCCTTATAATCGATTGCCATCGAACTCGGCGGTAGGCCCCCAGGTCTAACCTTTACAGTTCAGTAGAGTATGTCAATAAGGAACTACTGGTATTTATGTAGGTATGATGCGTGTTATATATACTACAGTAGAATCATTATAAAATGTGACCAAAAAGGTAATTTTTTTTTTTAGCTTAAGTGCTGATATAAACTTAATATTTCAAGCGATTCATCTAGTTGACTTTTTTATAGATACTAGAGAATGTATAGAATTTGACATAAAATTATATGTACTTTTTGTGTTGAGACGCTTAAATATTATTGGTAAATAATGTGACTACGATTCTGACTACAATTTTTTGAAAAGACATAATGTGATAATGAAAAACATAAGGGTCAAATTTGAATTGCTTATGGGTTAGTTTTGAATTGCTTACTGACACGAAAAAAAATATTGGTATTCAAAGTGACTGCGCTTAAATGTCTGACTACACAATACTGAAGACATGTCATGTCATAGAAAAAAAATATGGTAAGATTTGAATTGCTTACTGACAAAAAATTACAATTCCTTTTTTAAACGCCTAAATACTGGTAATACTAATGGTAATTCAAAATGTGACTATGAATTTGTGATTTTCTGTTATGTCATAAAAAAACATCACGCATAGATTTGAATTGCTTACTGTCACTATAACTGTTTTTTTCAAACGCCTAAATATGTGAAAACGTTTCATTATCTGACTAAAAAATTGTCATAATTTTTTTTCTTTTTACTGACTTAGACCGCGATTTAAATCCATAAAATTATATACGTAGTTTCATTTAGTGTGTCGCGTGATATTATCGGTAAACAGAAAAAAATAATGTGTCAGAATGACTCAATACGGTTGGTTGCTTACATAGAAGACGTGAAGCTTATATCATTGGTTGTATAGGGAAACTGGGAGGATCGCGGGTGTCTTCGGGTCGAGTGTCATTCTCATCACCAGACTGCTCGCCATCTTGGTCTTCATCATCAGAAGAGGAGAGGAGACCTGTATAATTACAATTAACATCTATATATTCATGCTGAACTAGCACCAAAAGGGTGCAGCCATGACACTTTGAAATTATTTTTTTACTGAATCACGAAAGTTTCGAGCCAGCGCTCTGTAATAAGAACTGGCTAGAACTAGAAACTCACAGGCAGAAATAGCTATTAGATTAACAACTCATGGCCAGCAGACATTTCAAACTCAATAAGCTATGTCATTTTGGATGGCTCTTAAAATCAAAATCAATCAAAATCAAATACTTTTTATTTCATAAACTATTACATAGTACTTGAAAACGTCAAAAGAACAATAACAAATAAAATATAATTATACTAAAATCACGAAGCTTAGATTCACTTGCAACCAAACAATTTAAAAAAAACAAAAAATATTTAAGTGTAAGGGAATCTAAGTGCCAGTTCCGAGCCACCGCTCTGTAAGAAGAACTGGCAAGAAACTTACAGGCTATGCTCTTTTGAATTATCGATTGGTTAGTTACAATCTTCATTTGTCTGTGACGCTATACAATGCAACATAACATTAACAATATTAATTATTTTTGTACAGCATATTCATTATATAAGATGCAATGAGCTGCTTCTGTTTAATATATTTTGGTAAGCACTCAGAGGGTAAGCAAAAAACATTTATTTGTGCTGCATAGAACAGCAGCAATTATAAATTATTTACTTAAAAACTGTTTAACTATTAAAATAAAATACTTTTTAATGTTAACAAAAAGAGAAAGTAACGTGATATTATTTATTAAATAAATTTTAGTTTTATTTTATAATAACTATTTCAATATTTTGAGTATCTCCTATAGTGCATACCAATCAAATACACTGCTTATAGGCATGATTTCTCTGCTGATCAAGTAGTTATTTCGGGGACTGAATGTTTATACTCCGAACTTCCTGTATTTATGATTTAATGTTTAACCATTATCAAAATTATTTGCAAAACAAGGATTGCTGCCTTATCTTTGTATGCTGTCCAAATTATTTTAATATATAGGGTGCATAGGGATCCTACCAAGACCTTAGGAGCCCAAACCACCTCACCTGCAAGTGGTGCAGCTGCCGATCAACGGACGAGGCTCTGGCGAACATAACAGTGCCCGGTAAGCGGCAATAGGCTCGCCTGTTAGCGTCCGTGCCCGTTATAGTGCCCGTTTAGCGACAATATGCTCGCCACCTATTACCAACTATATAATTGCCTCATATATCACGCCTGTTTCCCCGAAGGGGTAGGCAGAGGCATACTATACGCCCACATTTCGCCATTTATATTTTTAGTCCCACGTAATAGATGGCGTGCCTATTGCCGCTAAACGGGCACTGTTATGTTCGCCAGAGCCTCGTCCGTTGATCGGCAGGTGCACCACTTGCAGGTGAGGTTGGCTTGTGCTCCTTAGGTCTTGGTAGGATCCCTATACACCCTAAAGCGGCTCCGGGAGCCTCGTCCGTTGATCGGCAGGGGCACCACTTGCAGATGAATTTGGCTTGGGCTCCTCAGATCTTGGCAGGAGCCCTATACACCCCTGCAGACCCATTAAACACTAACCTGCAGTGAATTGTGGGTTGGAGAGAGCGTCGGGCCAGTAGCGCTTGTTGATGGACGATCCGTTTTTACTTTTCTTCCCACCTTCAACAATATTGGTTACATAAAGAAAAGGGTGATAATATAAAACACATTTCAAAAAATATATTTGATAAAACAAATATATTTCCGTGGAAAATATCTTATTTTCGGCAAAATAGTTGTATGTGAAAACCGAAAATCTGTATCACATAGCATCAGAATAATATACACATTGTTTTTGAATTATCTTTTTAATCAATATTCATAGTTAAGACAGGTCAATGTCAGTCGAGTCTGTTAGTTATAAATAAATAATCTTGAAGATGAGATCTGAATTCAGAAAAAAATAATACTTAAAAATGATAATAGTAGTGAAATGCAGGTAATTAAAAAAATTATAAATAAAAGTCATAAATCACAATTTCTTATTAGAGGGGAGAGGAACATAAAAGTTGGGTAAGTCGTTATTCCATGCGCAGGCGCAGGTATCATGTACGGGTGCAAAGCCACGGATGTTACGCGTACGATTGGGCGCGCTCACATACAGTGATCGGTGCGTATGTATGCACATGTCGTACTTTTTCATAATCATTTATATACTGTCTCATGTTTGCTAAAGTGTGTTGATGTTGTAAAATTAATAGATGCGAGTAGTCAGCCAGCGGAAACAGTGACTACTCTTCATCTATGACTAGTCTTCAGTCAGCGACACATTGCTGTTAATATCCAAAGGGCCGTAAGGATCGACCCTCGTGTCTATTGTCGAGAGAGTTCACCGCAATGTCGTAATTTTTTCATAATTCATTTATATACTGTCTCATGTTTGATAAAGTGTGTTGATGTTGTAAAGTTAATAGATGCGAGAGTAATCAGCCAGCGGAAACAGTGACTACTCTTCATCTATGACTAGTGTTCAGTCAGCGACACATTGCTGTTAATATCCAAATGGCCGTAAGGATCGACCCTCGTGTCTATTTTACAAGAGCGTTAGGGTATTCCGATATACTCGTATATATGCTGCTTTGAAAGTTACGTTACTTTAGTTTGAAAGTTACGTTAGTTTAGTTTGAAAGTTACGTTAGTTTAATTTGAAAGTTACGTTAGTTTAGTTTGAAAGTTACGTTAGTTTAGTTTGAAAGTTACGTTAGTTTAATTTGAAAGTTACGTTAGTTTAGTTTGAAAGTTACGTTAGTTTAGTTTGAAAGTTACGTTAGTTTAGTTTGAAAGTTACGTTAGTTTAGTTTGAAAGTTACGTTAGTTTAGTTTGAAAGTTACGTTAGTTTAGTTTGAAAGTTACGTTAGTTTAGTTTGAAAGTTACATTTAGTTTAAAAGTTACGTTAGTTTAGTTTGAAAGTTACGTTAGTTTAGTTTGAAAGTTACGTTAGTTTAGTTAAGTTACGTTAATTTAGTTTGAAAGTTACATTTAGTTTAAAAGTTACGTTAGTTTAGTTTGAAAGTTACGTTAGTTTAGTTTGAAAGTTACATTTAGTTTAAAAGTTACGTTAGTTTAGTTTGAAAGTTACGTTAGTTTAGTTTGAAAGTTACGTTAGTTTAGTTAAGTTACGTTAGTTTAGTTTGAAAGTTACGTTAGTTTAGTTTGAAAGTTACGTTAGTTTAGTTAAGTTACGTTAGTTTAGTTTGAAAGTTACGTTAGTTTAGTTTGAAAGTTACGTTAGTTTAGTTAAGTTACGTTAGTTTAGTTTGAAAGTTACATTAGTTTAGTTTGAAAGTTACGTTAGTTTAGTTTGAAAGTTACATTAGTTTAGTTTGAAAGTTACGTTCGTTTAGTTTGAAAGTTACGTTCGTTTATTTTGAAAGTTACGTTAGTTTAGTTAAGTTACGTTAATTTAGTTTGAAAGTTACGTTAGTTTAGTTAAGTTACGTTAATTTAGTTTGAAAGTTACGTTAGTTTAGTTTAAAAATTACGTTAGTTTCGTTTGAAAGTTACGTTTAGTTTAAAAGTTACGTTAGTTTAGTTTGAAAGTTATCTGACGCTGACTGTACAACTGCCCACTTACCAGGTTTATCAGCGCAGTCTAACATAGGTTGGAGAATGCGACGGCGCGCGTTGATGAACCAGTTGTTGACCTGGAGCAACGACAGCCGCGTTTGGGCCGCCAGGGTGCGCTTCTCCTCCTCAGTGGGGTACGGGTGCTGAGGGTAAACATACATCATCATCATCATCATCATCATCAAAATACATACATATTGTCACGCCTTATTCCCACAAAGGCAAAGTCAAAAATATTTACTTCATAAACTATTACAAAGTACTTGAAAACGTCAAAATCAAATATAAAAAACAATCGAAATATTATTGCACTGTAATCATGAAGCTTAGATTTACTTATATGCAACAAAACAATTTAAAAACCAAAAATAATTAAGAGTAAGGGAATCTAAGTGCAAGTTCCGAGCCACCGCTCTGTAAGAAGAACTGGCAAGAAACTCACAGGCTATGCTCTTTTAAATATATCCATTGGTTTGGTACTTGAATTACAATCTTCATTTGTCTGTGAAGCAATACAATGCAATATAATATAACATTAACAATATTCATGTTTTAAGTCATTCACATTACACCGTAACAAGCCCGTCGGTTTAGAGTACTTTAGTATTTTATTGTATTTATCATTATTTTATTATTGTAACTCTCATTTTGTTGTTTTATATAAATGTAGAGACACACATTTTATCTATCTATCTTTTTCTCCAAAACGTGATTTCCCCCCCCCCCCCCCACAACGGTGTGCAATCATTTCGCAGAAAACAAAATTTCATTTTAAAAAAAGGTTTGACAAAATTATACGTGATAATTTTATCGAATATTAGCCAATATATTTCTTAAAAATAATTCATTATGCAAAACATTACATCACAAATTATTTATTTTTTTAAAGAAATTTAGTTGGCAACAGCGTAAGCATACATAATAGTAAAAATATTAAATATACCAAAAATTAACTGAAATACAAGAATCTTGCTCGCTTGGCATCTGCGTATTCATTATCATAATCATTTGGTGGTGACCAGAGTCTATCGCCACTCACCACTAGATGTTGGAAGAGCCACGCCCTCATGAGCTGCGTGGCGTGTCTGGGCAGAACGCCTCTCTTGGCGGCCGCGTCTTCATCATCATCCGGCGGTGGTGAACCGGATAGCGACGATGAGTTGTTGGATCCCGCGCCTAGGACAGAAGAAGGTTACAATCACACACAGTTGCCGTTGATCGGAAAGGTCTTTGTTTTGGTGTCACTCGTTTTAAAGAGTATTCGGTAGTGTCAATTGACCGACTTAAAAAAAGAAAAAGGTCTAAATTTTTCAAAATGAATCAAATGCACACAGCTTTATATACTAACTACTCTGTCAAGAAAGTACCGGGAAAAAATCAATAATACGTACACATTTTTTTTGTTATTTATCCAAATTTATTTTATCACCTTCAAAGTATGCTCCTTTAGAAACGATATTATAAAACTAAAAACTGTTTTTATTATAAATGAAGGACTTCTTGGCGGGAAAGTGAAACGTCATGTCTGCAGTTTTGTTTTATTTTCTAAAAATTGTGATATTTCCAACATTAATGTGTAATAACGGTGGATTATTAACCGTTAAGTGTTTGTGAATATACATGAGTGTTGGTAAATCAAATAAGCAGTGCAACATCACTTTTCAAATTCTCTCAAGAAGTTTATGTGAGATCTCAGTATAGTCCCACATCTTTACTGAGGACTCAAGGGGCTTAGGGAAGGGTATCTCATTTACCATTTATCATCTTTATCACCACTCATTCTCATTTACTATGAATTATATATTATTAATAATTGACACTGGCTAAATGTGCTAGACGCACGAAGCCATTATTTAAAATAAAGAAAGAAAAGAACACCAAAAAAAACAAAAATTTGAATTTGGAACCATAAACAAAACATTCATTCCCAATACATACTTTCATGACAGAGTGCATCAAAAAAAATTGATATATCAAGCTGTTTGCATGTGAATTTAACATTAATCAATCAGTCTAAACCAAAACTAAATACTCCGTTACAGTCAAGTCCTACAGCAGTAAAGTAGAGTATTGTAGTTTTTAATTATAATTATTTTTTGTAACTATAAAGATAAAAGATAAAGATAGTTTATTTGTCAAAATACAGTACATTAAGGTTTTTATAAATATTAGAATCTTGCATTCTACCATTACTGGTGTACAAATATTGATCTTATAAACTAACAAAATAAAATGAACAAAGCTATTGATCATCAAAAAAAATTTAAAAAAATTATATTACTTCATATTCTTTAAATATCCTACAGAGTTTTAGAATCTACACGGAACATCACAACTCACAATACACTCGTTAACGCTGTCAAACAAGTTATGTCTTTAATCCACCAAATTAATTTCCAGTACTTCGATGTTTATTTTTTCCTTTGAATAGTACAGGCAAGGTCAAGGCTCACCTCTAGGATATTTGGGTCAAAGTCACCTCCACGGCAAACTTAGGAATCTTCAGTTTTTGTAAATTCGCAAAAAAAAAGCAAAATTTAACTTACCAGTGAATGTGTCGGTGGGTAGCAAACCCGCGCCAATCTGGCTAATTGGTGTCGAACCTTGTACTACTAACGACGCTGAAACATTATAAATTCACCATTTCGTCAAGATAAAACTTATAATTAGCTAAAAAATATATATAATGTATAGGGATCCTACCAAGACCTGAGGAGCCCAAGCCAACCTCACCTGCAAGTGGTGCACCTGCCGATCAACGGACGAGGCTCTGGCGAACGTAACAGTGCCCGGTAAGCGGTATTAGGCTCGCCACCTATTACGTGGGACCAACTATATATTTGGCGAAGTGTGGGCGTATAATATGCCTCTGCCTACCCCTTCGGGGAAACAGGTTTGAATGTGTGTATGTATGTAAAAAATATATTAAATACATTGAAAGATAAAGCCGTGATTATTTTTGGAATCGTGTTTCTTAAATGCAACATCAGTCTATTTTCGTCCACTGTTGGGCCTAAACATAGACTGTATGTACCAGCGAAGAGACTGAAACTGTACAGCAGCAATACATTTTGCATGGCTATTAAGGTGTACAACAGATTGCCTACTGAATTAAAAGGTTTGCTTGTAAATAAATTTAAGCAAATGTTATTTAAATTATTAATTAACGAATGTTTTTATACGACAACAGAATTTTTGAATAAAAGATGTAATTTATTTAGTATTAGTTGTAATGAGGATTTAATGTAAAATGTGATTTATTTAATTGTAATATAAACCGGAATGTACATCTAACATTTCCACGCCGACGGTGGCAGAATATGCCGATTATCATAATTATTTGTAACACCATATTGTATACCATATTCTTGGAAGTAAATGAATTGAATTGAATTGAATTTTTCTCTAATGGCCCGCCACTGAACCGATCTTTAGCTCTTCGTTTCCAACCGCTGCTGTTTTGCGTATGTCTTCACTCCACCTAGCTGAAGGGCTTTTCAAACTGCGCTTACCGAGACGTGGTCTTCACTGTAGGACACGTCGACACCAGTGGTTGTCAGTCTTACGGTAGATATGACCCACTGCCACTTCAGCGCGCTAATCTTTTGTACTATGCGGTGGCTCGGAACTGGCACTTAGATTCTCTTACACTTAAATATTTTTGTTTTTTTTTAATTGTTTGGTTGCATATAAGTGAATCTAAGCTTCGTGATTTCAGTATAATTATGATTTGATTGTTTTATTTTATATTTATATTAAATTTTGACGTTTTCAAGTACTATGTAATAGTTTATGGAATAAAAAGTTTTTGAAGTGTGAAGTATGTCGGTAGTTTTGTTCTTTGTCGGATAACATCGTAACCGATCCGACTAAATTTTAAAAATATTATACTGACGCCGATTCCTCCCTTGCCATATTGGGAAATTAATGGGTTAAGAAAAAATGATGATGGTGGTGTTGGTGGTGATAGTGGTGGTGATGATGGTGGTGATGGTGGTGTTGGTGGTGTTGATTGTGATGATGGTTGTGGTGGTGAATACACTAACGCGTGTCTCCATATAAATAAAACCGCCTTTTTCCCCAAAGCATATTCTACGCTAATTATATTGTTGGTCCCACGTGAAGGCAAGACTATTGTCGCTTACCGGGAACGTTTATGTTTGCAAGAGCCTCGACCGTTTATCGGCAAGTGCACGACTTGCAGGTCAAATAAATTCTAAATTAGGTCTTAATATACGAATACTAACGTGTGTCTCTGTTTTGCGGCGCGAACGGCAGTTCCGGGTGCGATGGGAACGTCGGGAAAACTGCCGCGCCTGGCGACTGCAACACATATACACTTATTTAACTACTGCCTCTTGGTAACGGCACCTCCAAAGAATCCAACCAAGGGTGCCCTACAAGGCGGCTCAGGGAATGGAATCTCGTCCGTTGTTAATAAGAGCGAAAGGCTGCCTCTCACGATTTGACACGTTTCAAATCAAATCAAATAATTTATTAGTCATTACAGGTAATAATGGTCTTACAATACAATAAATAGATAGCTTTCGTAATGTACCGTTTTAGGCATACAAATATCAAGTTGAATAATAGTTAAAATTATTCACATAATCAGTCAATTATGAGTGACATTAACAAAATAACTAACAATTTAATGTAGTAACTATGAACACATGTCAAAATAAAATAAGAATAGTTATTTTCAAAGCAAAAGATTAGTAGTTACAATTATTATAAAAATGTCAAATAAAAAAGTAATGCAAGTCAAAGATGATTATTATAAAAGCGATAAATTAAATAAATAATATTAATAACATTAAATTAAAATCAAACAACATACAATCCACAATAAATAGCAAAAAATTGTCACAGAAATTTGTCATGTATGTCAAATCATTTATAGCATGTCACATAACATGATACATAGATGGTGAATAACAATAGTTATACAACAATAACTCTTTCCTTAATTATTAAGACATCAACTAAAACATTAAAACAATTACATATTAGAAATAATGAAACAATAATATGACTCAGAAATATCCAACCAAAAAAAAAACAAGTGATAAAATAATCTATAAAAACAAGACACGTCAATGAGACTGAGATGATTTCACATAATTCACATTATATATAATATAGTATAATAATTACAATATCAAAGTCATCATCAAAGCCCATTAACGTCCCACTACTGAGCACGAGCCTCCTCTCACATATCAAGGTGCGAGGGTATTCGGTCATACTCCACCACGCTGACCCAGTGCGGATTGGCGGAGGCAGGTGTATGGCGTCCTGCTGTTAGAATTTTTCAAGCCGCCCATTAGGCCTCTAACATGGCTTAACGACTACCACATTTAGTGATAACCGGAACCAACGGCTTAACGTGCCTTCCGGAGCACGGAAGCGCTCGATATCAAATGCCACACAAAGGGTCACCCATCCAAGGACTGACCTCTGTAAACTTTGCTGTACTTTGGTGATCGTTTCCGACCACCGAGCACCGCAGAGCTACGAGCGCTTCAAACCAAAGTCAAATCAAAATCTTAATATCAAAGTAACAAGATATAAATGATACTAAAACTATATAAATTCTTGAATTATATAAAAACATTGTGAAATTAATCATCTTCTAAAGATCTCTGTGTTTAAAGTTAACATTGCTACAACTTTGTAAACCGCTTTTAAATAGTTATGTTTTCGCCCACTCCAGTAATGTATTTCGCCGTAGATTATTTATGTGTAATTATTATTGAATAAGCTCACATTATTGAGGCTAAAAACTGTTGAAACACATTGAACATTTTAGTAATAATTTAGCAAAAGAATAAAAATAACTTTACACCATTATTTTCATATTTTATTATCAAATTTACGCAGCTGATATTTTTTATTATAATAGAACAATTTAAGAAGATTCATTTGGATTACAAGAAAACATCTAAAACATCTTCTAACTATTTTTGGAATATTAAGTAGAAATTTCTGATTAAAAAAACAACTCGAAATCTATAAAATATTGCGGAACTAACATTATGTATATTCGAATATATATATATATATACGAAGGTATTTTCGGATGAATAAAGGTGTTATAAATAAAAATTTTTGGACGTCACTATTAGTACCACCCTGTATATGTGGTATTACTTAACTGTATATTTATTTATTTTAATTTGAATATGGAAGATTCTATGTCTCTCTTTTATTATTTATTTCTAATATTGTAATCTGGTGACCGACCTTCTTGCTCTACTCTTCTTTACCCAAGCACCTGCCCGTAGAGAATAAGCCCATATTCAGTAAAGAGTTTGACATTAACAAAATTCACTATGGCCAGAAGCTTGAGTGGAGGAGTACTTGGGCAATAAATAAGTTTTTATTATAATATCGACAGCTTAATATTCAAACTGCTTATGTCCTTTTGAGAAAACTTTATAGGAGGAAGAAAAATCTGTTTATTTTACATGGTTAAGGCACCGATATGGCGTGGTGGCGAGTGACACTCCGCTCCTGATTTTCTGAGTACGATTCCAACACAGGACAAATCTTTGTGTGCATAAACATGAATATTTGTTCTGGTCTAGGTGTTTTCCTATGTATATTAAGTATATATCAATCAATCAATCAATCAAAATTATTTTTTCAAGTTTGGCTCAAAAGAGCTCTTATGAACGGCAAAACTTAAAAACTAGCGCGCCCGTTCACTGCGGGCGGGAGCTTGATCGTAAAAGAACGGGCAAGAAAATCGTCAAGGTAAGTTTTTTCTCCCGCTAGTTACAAGAAAATGTACTTGTAGTAAAACAATTTAACAAGTGTTCTGCAGTCACAAGATTTTAAATAAAACAAGAAAATAATATTATAAAATATTAATATTGTAAAATAATATATGTACCTATGTATTCCCGTTATTTAGTATCCATTACACAAGTTTTTAATAATACTTATCTTGGAACTAAATATTTGGTGTCATTGTTAGACAATATTTATTTATTTTATTTACTTATTGAATTAAGGTACTATTCCAATTTGTTCATAACTAATTAAATATCAATTTATGGGACTCGAGAGTTTTTACACCGTTGGCATTAAAAGAAACAATTTTGTATTTTTTGAAGTAAGCAAGTTTCAAAATTAGACTAACGGTATTTATTTTGAATAAGGGTTCTAACATGAAAAATATTACAGAGACTGGAGTCCGCTCTTACATAATAACATAGATGCATTATCCTAAGTTTCTAAATTATGGTAAATAAATAAACAATAAATAAATATTTCTGACACTTACACCAATTATTTAGCTCCAAGATAAGTACCATTAAGAACTTGTGTTATGGATACTAAATAACGGATAAACATACATAAATATTATTTTTTTTGTAAGTAAATACTTAATATACATAGGAAAACACCCAGACCAGAACAAATATTCATATTTATACACACAAATATTTGTCCTGTGTGGGAATCGAACCCACGACCTCAGGAGTGGAGTGCGGGTATACTCGCCATCACGCCATATCGGTCGTCAAATGGTATATGGTAAGTATATTAGTTTTACTATTTCTTGTCCGCGCCTATTCACTGCTGGCGGGAAGTTGACCGTAAAAGAATGGGCAAGAAAATCGTCAAAGTTAGTTTTTTCACCCGCCAGTCACTGTTAATAAATAAATAAATAAATAAATATTTTCTTACAATCACACCAATTATTTAGTTCCAACATAAGTATCATTAAGAACTTGTGTTATGGATAAACATATATAAGTACTTTTTTTTTGTAAATACATACTTAAGATACATAGGAGAACACCCAGACCAGAACAAATATTCATGTTCATGCACACAAAGATTTGTCCTGTGTGGGAATCGAACCCACGACCTTTCGAGTGAAGTGCAGGTATACTGACCTCCACACTATATCGGTCGTCGAAATATATGAATAAAATGTGAAATGCTAAGTTATATTATAATAAAGGGACATACATTTCATACCTGGTACTGTGGAGAATTGGACGTGCTAGAGTGGTCGTCGATTGATCCGGACAAATTGTTGTTGCTCTCCACTCCGCCTGCACAACAGTAAGAAAAAAACAATTAAATAACTCGACCCTAGTATAGATAGATAGATAAAACGTTTATTTCCTTCAAATAATACAAGTTATATAAAAACATATCCCACAAAACCGTTTGACTGGTATACACTTAATATACATAGAAAAACACCCAGACCAGAACAAATATTCATATTTATACACACAACTATTTGTCCTGAGTGGGAATCGAACCCACGACCTCAGGAGTGGATTGCGGGTATACTCGCCATATCGGTCGTCAAATGGTATATGGTAAGTAGTGGTATATGGTATAGTGCACAATAGGTTCGTAAGCGATGGATTAATAAATAACTTTGTGGCAATTCCTGCACAAATATAATTTCCTGAAAAGTCGAGCAGCAATTCAATTACACCGGGCATCTTCAGGTAGGATATCATACAACCTCAGAACAACTTAGATTCACTTACACCTTAATTTTTATTTATTTGCATGTAAGTGAATCTAAGCTTCGTAATTTCAGTAATATTTAGTTTATAATTTATATTTTGTTTTGACATTTCCAAGTGCTATGTAATAGTTTATGAAATAAATAACTTTTTACTTTTACTTTACAACGATGTCTTCACGACCAACGCTAATTAAAAACTACTGCCTAGTATGTTCATGACAGTTGGGATCAACGTGCTTTCCGAGGCACGGAGCAAGCGATAATTACGCACATAACTCTGAAAAGTCATAAATGCGCGACCAGTTTTTGACTCGAGAAACTCTAAATTTGAACTCTGTGGGACTCGCCCCTGGTCTTTCGGAGCTCTACTGCTGTCTCTCAATAATCTTGGATCTCGCATTGGGTAACTATTAAGCAATCCCTAGTATCCTACAAAATTGTCGATTGGTCCATGCCTCGGAAGGTCAGACGGCAGTCGCTTCGAGTAACAACTGAAATTCAGTCAAATCTTGTCAGACCTCGAGAAGATACTTGGCTCTAAGCTTAAGTCTGGGGCAACCGGGATAATGCTTAAATAATGATAAGTATAAAAAAAATTAAACCCTATATTCACCCGAGAAAAGAATGAGAAGAAACAATAGATATCAGAACAAACTAAAAATCCCTTTTTCAACATTAAAACTAATCTCGACAAGCCCTCATAGCATGTTAATTAAAATATTCAATCATATACCAAATTACATAAAAAATATAAATAATCTTCCGCTTTTTACTAAAACTTTAAATACATTCTTAATAAAAAAATGCTGTTACAATATGCAGGAATTTTTCGATAATAAAATCAATTAATCTATATAAATAAATAAGTATATTGTTATTTTTTAATGTCTTAAATTTTTGTAAGTCACCTAGGACGCAGGCACTTAGTAGGTCCTTTGTTATGTTGCTATGTCCTTACAGGGCGTCACATTGTATCTATCCATATTGGTTGTTACTACCTACTTCCATGTGACATGCAATAAATGATTTGTATTTGTCTCCCACTAACTAGGATTTTCATCCATCATGCCAAAATATAGTTCTATATCAAACTATGCTTGCGGTATACCCGACAATAACCGACGCTCAAAACACGTACGATTTCTTTTAACACCAATAAATAGTAAGAAAATGTGTAGTAAAATATACATCATCCTTAAATATTAGCCTTAAAACTGTACTACTGTACTGTCCTCCCCAATAGATTACATTCTATAAGGAGTATTTGCCTATAATCACCACGCTGGGTAGGCGGATTTGTGATCGCAGTTAAGCCAATACGCAAGATGACGCCGCTGCCCATTATCCGGTTGGATTCCTCTCCATCGACCCTTACGACTTCCCGTATGATGAGAGGGGGTGTCTCTACTCTAGGCCAAAACCACACGGCACATGAAAAAATACATACCGCTAGTATAATCAGTTCTAAGCAGATTTTCACTCTGCATCTTGGTTTTGAGGCAGGCTATGTACCGACCGCAGAAATCTCGACACAACTCCTGGACTTTTTCCAATTCTAGAAGGTGGATCCTGAGCACCTGTGGACAGAGAGTCATTTATTTATTTTAATTCAATTCAAAATCATTTATTCAAGTTTGGCTCAAAAGAGCTCTTATGAAGGTCAGAACTTAAAAACTAGCGCGCCCATTCACTGCGGGCGGGAGCTTGATCATAAAAGAACAGGCAAGAAAATCGTCAAGATTAGTTTTTTCTCCCGCCAGTTACAAGAAAATGTACTTAGTAGTAAAACAATTTGACAAGTCTACAAAAACCTGTGTTCTGCAGTCACAATCTTTAAAATAAAAGAAGAAAATAAGTCTTTTTTCAGTTATACGAGCATGATTACAAATAAACATAGTAGACATGAGCAGACAAGTCCCCACTGGCGGCACCCGTTCACGAGCATGACGCATGAACCAGTCATCGTTTCGCTCAACCATATTTTAGGGAACGTAACGACCCGACGCATGACGCCACCACCGCAAAGACATTTAAGTGAGCATGACATACTCAAGCTACAGGATAAAAGAATTTTAACAAAATAACATTATATTGATGAAATGTGCTGCAAACCACTAATATTTTTGGTCTTATGAAAGATATCATTTACAGCAATTCCGTCTTAATATCAAAAATAAATTCCCACCAGACAAAATTTATTTCATATTACACAGTAATGATTTTGGAGAATGATAGGACTACAAAAGTTCTGTTCTGCAGTTGTTAGATTAAAAATAATAATATTTTTATTGCACTTATAAATAATTTAATCATTTTTTTTTTAAATATTTTCTGATAATTACACCTATTATTTAGTTCCAAGATAAGTACATATCATTAAGAACTTGTGTTATGGATACTAAAGAACGTAGTACTTAAATACTGTTTTCTTTGTAAATACATACTTAATATACATAGGAAAACACCCAGACCAGAACAAATAATCATGTTCATGCACACAAAGATTTGTCCTGAAGATTTTATTTTTATTTAACAAAGGAAAAAAAAAAATTCTTCTATGAGATGGATGGTCTTCCCTTCTCTTAGAGCTACTTCATTGATTCATCTTATTGTCTTGGAGGGAAACAAGACCTTGCCGAGTTTCTTGCCAACTTCTTCTCCAAGCAGGCTCCCATTCTAGCGAATGAAGCCACCATGAATAATTTTTTTTATTTGTTTATGCAAGTATACGTATACAAGAGATACAAAATCTATTAAATTCCTCACCTGAATGCTCTTAATCATCAAGCCATCAACCTCGGGATCGTCGACCAAGAAAGGCCTCCTGTCTCGGCGCTGGTGCTGCACGAAGGCCTGGAGATCAGCCCCGAAGGCATCCGCGGCCGGAGGCTCCGCCCCTGCGGTGGCTTGCTCGCATCTCTCCAAGAGGAGCGCGAGCAACGGGAACAAGGGGTGTCTGGAAGAATGATCAAAAACTTCAACTTTCTTCTACTTACTAACACTAAAATCGCTTGGCAAGCATATATTGAAGTGGTAATTGACAGTGCTCCAACTATTAACTTTATTAGTTTTATAAAAATAAATAAAGCCAAAAAAAATCGTAAGTCAATTTTTGGGTTAACTTCAGCAAAGCCGAGTTTTGGGACTCTCTATCAATCTATAGATCAATAGAAAGATCAGTTCTGTATTAAAACACATATTATTAATCTTTGTATTATATTGGTTGAGTATCTCTGTATGTAAGTCAATTTTTGGGTTAACTTCAGCAAAGTCGAGTTTTGGGACTGTCTATATTTAGATAAATTCTGTATTAAAACACATGTTATTAATCTTTGTATTATATTGGTAGAGTATCTCTGTATGTATGTCAGTTCTATGTTCCAAAGTTGGAGGCAGATCTTATCATGAAGGCCGCAGGTACCCGTTTATTAACTCGGATCTATTGTGCATCCCCCTTTCCTTTCACTCTATATCTCCAAATATCTTTGGGATAATGTTTATGATGTCTTGGTATTTATCTTGGACGAAATAAGGGTGAAAATGACAATTGTATATTAATGAGTAACTTATTTGTGGTAAGGCGCTACCGTACAAGGGGCTATATTACGTCACACATTAATAGGGTGGGAGAGGGTTGACGAAGTGTGACATGGTGTGACAAGGGGATGGGATGACGAAGGAGGCACATTTTAAAACCCAGGACCTATAAACATTTTGGAACTGCTGTTTAATGTAATCATTTCTTGCTGTACAATTGCAAAATATGTAACATCACACTAAGGAGGAGGGAATCTCATACGTGTGACCAGCAGTGACAAGGACGGAGGGGGGGGGGGGGGTCAAAAGTTCACGAATTTCATGTGACGTATTTTATGAATGATCCCCAAGATGTGAATGAATCCTGAATCGCAAAAACGGAGTATCTCAACTTCTCAAGCGTGTACATATTAGGTCGGGGAAAAATTGTCGTCGGGGTCTTTTCGCATAACGTAGGTATAAACTTATTATAAAAGTTTTTTGACTGTACTATTTGTGTCTGGCTGGTTTTGGTAACATTAAAAAGGTTCCATTATAAAGAAAAGAAAAAAATAAAAAAAAGTTGTTTCCCGCTATTTTTCATTTGTTTTTCTCTCCGTAAAAATGAGTGAATCTAATGAAGAAATTCGATACATTTTAAAATTTTATTATAAAAAAGGCAAAAATGCAACTCAAGCAGTGAAAAAAATTTGTGATGTTTATGGACCTGATGCAGTGTCAGTAAGAGTAGCACAAATTTGGTTCAAACGTTTTCAGTCCGGAAATTTTGATGTTAAAGATGCACCTCGCTCTGGTCGCCCTGTTACGAATAAAATGGACGCCATTTTTGAAAGAGTGGAGCAAGATCGGCATATTAGTAGTTACGATGTAGCTGAAGAACTGGGAATTGACCACAAAACAGTTTTGACCCATTTGAAGAAAGCTGGTTATACAAAAAAGCTCGATATTTGGGTGCCACACGAGCTCACTCAAAGAAACATAATGAACCGTGTACTCATTTGCGATTCATTATTGAGACGTAATGAAACCGAGCCGTTTTTGAAGAGATTGATAACTGGCGATGAAAAGTGGATCACGTACGACAAGAACGTGCGAAAAAGGTCGTGGTCGAAAGTTGGCCAGGCTTCACAGACTGTGGCCAAACCTGGCCTAACACGAAATAAGGTGATGCTGTGTGTATGGTGGGATGCCCTTCCACATTGTTTATTATGAGCTTTTACCGCCCGGCAAAAGCATCGATTCTGATCTTTACTGCCAGCAACTGATGAGATTAAAGGAAGCAGTCGAGAGAAAACGGCCGGAATTGATCAACAGGAAGGGTGTGGTCTTTCATCACGATAACGCTAGACCACACACATCTTTAGCCACTCAGCAAAAATTAAGAGAGTTCGACTGGGAGGTCCTAGTGCATCCACCATATAGCCCTGACCTTGCGCCTTCAGATTTTCACCTGTTTCGGTCTCTGCAGAATTCTTTAGGTTCTGTAAGGTTGACCTCAAGAGAGGACTGCCAAAACTATTTGTCCCGTTTTTTTGATCAGAAGTCACAAAGTTTCTACAGTAACGGGATAATGTCTCTGCCCACAAAATGGAAGAAAGTTATTCAACAAAACGGTACATATATATTGTAAATAAATGTAAATAAACTTTGAAAAAAATGTCTTGACTTTTCATACAAAAATACGAAAAGACTTTTTCCCCAACCTATTATTAAATAAATAAAATAAATAAATAATATTTTCTGACAATTACACCAATTATTTAGTTCCAAGATAAGTATCATTAAGAACTTGTGTTATGGATACTAAACAACAGATAAACATACTTAAATACTTTTGTTTTTGTAAATACATACTTAATATATATAGGAAAACACCCAGACCAGAACAAATATTTATGTTCATGCACAGAAAGATCGAACCAATCGAACCCACGACCTCTGGAGTGAAGTGTAGGTATACTGACCTCCACGCCATATCGGTCGTCATAGTATATACAAAACCCAACCATCAACGGTTGAACTGCGGTCCCTGGGCACTTCCATCCGTGGAAGATCATCCCATGATCATATCTCCGCTACCAATCAATGGTGCAGAGATCAGACATACAAAAGCCGTGACTAAGTTTACAGCAAAATCGCATTGCAAGCACATATATTGTAACCAAAAAGATATTTAAAGTTCACACTAATGTATTAAATGAGGATTACGCAATGTATGTGTGTGTGGGGCCAAAAGCATTCGCGGATGAATGAGATCTTGAGGGGCATGAGCAGCGGGAACAAGGAGGTACTTCATTAGATACTCTTGGGACACTTTAGACACTAATGGGTCCGAAGAGTACCTAAAGAAATAATACTAAAATCGCATTGCAAGCATAAGCCTTACAGTGTAACCAGAATCATACTTAATATTTAACACAATAAATTTTCTATCATTTTAATTACGGTCTGGGTTTAACTGCCCAAGTACTATTTCTATATTCGTCAATTGCTAGACACAAGCCTCTCTAACTAGACTTTCTTTGGCTCTTCGCCCCCAACCGCTGCCTTATTGTGTATGTCTTCGCTCCATCGAGCTGATGGGCGTCCTTCATTGTGCGGGGCTTCCCGAGCCGTGTTCTCCACTGCAGATATGAACGGTGCACTGTCACTTTATTTTACTGACCCTTTAAGCTACAAAAAATTCGCAAAATGCATGAAAGCAACGGTAGCACTACGAGGGACGTCGAGGGGGAGAGTGACGTCATACTTTGTATTAGCATAAACGAAAATGTTTTGGCAGACGATTGTGGTTCGTTATTTAAAATCAGCGGCGCATAAGTTGAACAATGACCTTGGATAGACTGCATGTAAAACATTATCGGGTCTCAATCGAAGTGCGGCGTGGGGGGTCGTAGATATCTATAGCAACATGGCGACGCATCACTTTCTGTCTCATTCTCTAGTTTAAGATTATACTTGATATTGTTCAACTTACGTGGCGATTACTATAGATACTTTGGGTCAAGCGGGACAGGTCGATGAGGTGCTAGATCATTTTCTCTAGGTTTTATTTATGTGTACTGGTCTTAAACCCACCTCCTTCCTGGAGCCACTCTAATTGTCTCTTTCGGTTATAACGACCGATTTGACGTGGAGGTATACTGTGCAGTATACCTGCACTTCACTCCAGAGGTCGTGGGTTCGTTTCCAACAGAGGACAAATCTTTGTGTGCATGAACATTAATATTTGTTCTGGTCTGGGTGTTTTCCTATGTATAATAAGTATGTATTTACAAAAAAAAAAGTATTTAAGTATGTTTATCCATTCTTTAGTATCCATAACACAAGTTTTTAGTGATACTTATCTTGGAACTAAAGAATTGGTGTGATTATAAGAGAATATTTATTATTATTTATTTATAACGGCCAGAATGCTTAGGGGGGAAGGCCCATATGCACCTGGTGCATTCAGCTTCCTTGCCCCTCATCGAGTTATTTAACAAAGAGCCATTATGTGGCCTGTGGTGCCCACCCCACCGATGGTAGTGGAAGCGCTAGACTCACTTGTAGACTGCTCGCTTGTCGGCCTCGAACTGCGCCTGCTCGGCGTCGGCCGCGGGCACGCCGCCGCCCTGCATGCCCCCGTCTACTTGTACCGCATCTGGGAACAAAATAAAATAAATAATAAATAAAATAAATATTTTCTAACAATTACACAAATTATTTAGTTCCAAGATAAGTATCATTAACACGTTAAACGCCATGGCAGACACCGTTTACCTGCCAGTTTGTTTTATCAATGGGCTTATTGAAAAATAACAAAAGGGTTGTCGGACATATGGTGGCTGCCATGGCCCATAGAGCAAACTAGTATTTTCGGCTGGGCGTTTAAGCTGTTAAGAACTAGTTACAATGCCTTTTAGTCGTAGTCGTCGTTTTGGATACTAAATAACGGATAAAAAACATACATAAATACTTTCTTTTTTTTTTGTAAATAAATACTTAATATACATAGGGAAACACCCAGACCAGAACAAACATTCATGTTCATGCACACAATTATTTGTCCTGTCGAAATGGACGATTATTACAATGCCTTTTAGTAAGCAGCGATAGTTTAGTGAACACGTGTAGACTGCAGATCAAAGGGTCTCGAGTTCAAACCCACTCTACTTATATCTTTTCAAAGTTATGAGCGTGGTCATCGTGTTTGGAAACCACGTTAACCCGTTGGTCTCGACTGTCCTGAAATTCGGCAGCCGTTATTAGTTAGCCAGTGCCTTGTAATATACTGACAGCTGGTTCAACCATAGAATGATGTCTCCCTCTGATAACTAAGATTCAGCAAGCTAACTTCGTACCGGCGGCATACTTAATTCCTATGAACTATTGAATACCAAAATCAGCAGAGACGTTCCAACGTTATCGCTTCAAATTACGCTTATAAATCGCTTCTAAACTACGCTTATAAACAGCATTTCAAAATTTAGTTGCAGCTATATATTTAGTAAACTGTTGAAATAGGATGAAATAAATTTCAAGTCAAATTTATTTCGGTTGATAATTGTACTAGCTTTATGGCCTCTAAACTTAACAACAGGACTAGCTTATATAATAATACAATATATTGTATATAGGTATGTCTACACAAAATCATAACACAGGAACCAGCCTCCATCACGCTTATAATAATAAAAAAGTTTGTCTTCCCCGACACCTCGGCCCGACAAAAGGATATCAAAACTTTTTCAATAGAATTGCCAGAAAGAAAAACTAAATTTCTGACTCGGTAACGAGCTCCGCCTGCCCGTGAGAAATAAAACAAAATTGTCTATGTTTGAATTTGGAACTAAATAACAGTTTCTAATTTAAAAAGTAAATGAGGTTGCATGATCGAATTAAATGCATACTGGTTATAATCGTAGGTACCTTTAATATGGAACATTCATTGATCTCGTTCAATTCTTAAATCTTATACACATTCAATGTATAAATGTCTTTTTTGAGTACATGATTGTAATAGAGAACAGGAATATCTAACACAAGTATTCATTTACTTAAAAGAAATCCCCAATAATGCCACAGAAATTGTAAAAACCAGATACTGTATAAAGAATTTGTATTTGAAAAGCCTTTTTTGCTACTACACTACACTTGCTACGATCCTTGCACACACTGAGCTTTGATGGACTGCTTCCGTGCTTCGGAAGGCACGTTAATGTTGCTCATGCTCAAAGTCATGTTAGAAGCCTAATTGTGCAGCTTGAAAAATCCTATGAGCAGGACGCCACGCACCTGCCTCCGTCATCTACACTAGGGCCGCGTGTTGGAGTATAACCACCTTACATTGGGAGAGGAGGCCCGTGCTTATAAGCGGGTTAAGGGGATGTTATATGCTTACGAAAGATAGTAAAGCAAAACTAGACTGACTGTGTAACGTTTAGACGCATTTTAGTGACTTAGTATTACTAATATTTTTAGTTCATAGTTTATCCTGTCTCAAATTAATTTGTTTATTTATGATACTAGTATATTCATCATCACCATCATCATCATCATCATTAGCCTTCATTCGACCCCTGCTAGACATAGGCATCTCCAATGGCACGCCACTAAGCTCGATAATCAGCTTCTTTTTTTTTTTATCTCCAAGCACTGCCAGCCGTTTAGTGTTTAGTATAGTATTCATTGTTTATTATTAAAAATAAATTAAAGTATAAACTTTTCCCTTATTTACTACACAATATCATAAGGCTTTGAATTGTAATTGGCTTAAGTATTTGGAATCATCACTATATTATTAAGCAATACCTGAAAATAAATATCTTTATTTAAAATTCTGACTGAGCAAAATAGCTTTGAAACGAACTACCGATTAAATGGCAGCAAGAGTTAATATTAAGATTATTTAAAAACGTGATATGTCGGAAAAAAAACTTTTAATTATTAAAGAGGTACAAATCGGAAATTTCATAATTTAACCTCTACCTACTCCACTAGTTTTTGTTATCATTATAAAAATCCGGTCGAAAGTTGTGCCCTGTGGCACATAGTGTCACACCCTCTCATCTTATAGGGAGTCGTAAGAGTGGACGAAGAGAATACCTGCCGGATGATGGGCAGCAGCGTCATCCTGGGTACTGTCTCGAACTGCGACCACCCACCCGCCTGCCCAGCGTGGTGATTATTTATTTATTTATTAAGGAACTCCAACAAAGGATACACAGTACATGCAATATTATATAAAGTTTTCAGAAGATTTGTGCTCCTTCAGTTACAGGAGAACACATCATGCATACATCATCTTTTAAACATATTTTTTAAATATGTTAATTTAAACACAATAAAATACAATTCAAAATAAATTAAACAAGACAAGATAAAAAACATTTAAAATTAAAATACGGAATATTATCTTAAAATATTACACAATAAAAATTCAAAAAACAAAAAGAAAAAAAACAAAACCAATACAATAAAAAAAAGACAGGAAACGAATAAAACGAAAGAAAAATTACAACAATTAGAATTAGGCTCATATTTAATGTGTCATCAAAATTAATAAATTACCAACCTAACCTAACCTTTTTGTACATCAAAAAATTCTGATGGAGCACCTAATCCCCTATTAGATGCTAGATCAGTATTTTTGATGATCAAAAAAGTATTTTTTAGAGGTTCAATTTATTATATTCCTTAGAATTATAGGCTAATACCCCCCAATATAATGTAATCCAATGTTCAGCAGTAGACGCATAAGGCTGGTATGATGGATAAATGTATGTCTGCTTAGATAACAATCTTCACATATATAATTGGTATTCATAAGTATTACATTGTTTTAATATTATGTATTTTAATTGTAACTGGCGGGAGAAAAAACCAACCTTGACGATTTTCTTGCCCGTTCTTTTACGATCAAGCTCCCGCCCGCAGTGAATGGGCGCGCTAGTTTATAAGTATGACATTCATAAGAGCTCTATTGAACCAAACTTGAATAAATGAATTTTTAATTTTTAATTTAATTTTTTACATTAATTTAGGTCAGTCTAATGATCAATTAGGCTTCCTACCAAGATCTAACGAGCCCAAGCCAACCTTACCTGCAAGTGGTGCACCTGCCGTTCAACGGTCGAGGCTCTGGCGAACATAAAAGGTTCCGGTTAGCGGTAATAGGCTCGCCACCTATTTACGTGGGACCAACAATATACCTGGCGATATGTGGGCTTATAATATGCCTCTGCCTACGCTTTCAGGGAAACATTCGTAATATTATGTATGTTTGTAAGGATTAATGATTTCGCAATTATTACAAGGCGCCTATTACGCAAACCTTACTAAAATTTTCCCTCAAATGTCTCGCACCAGTGAGGGTTGGCTTGCCGAGATCCTTGTCAGAGATAAGCCTACCTTTGTGTCTAATAGTTTGGTATTCATGTGCTAAATCTTTGTGTATTTATTTATGAATGTCCAATTAAGGATCATCCTATTATATTTTAAACGCGAAAGTTTGTATTTGTGTTTGTTACTCATTATTTAGTTATCATGTTAATTAATCTTTAAAGCGCCTTGGATCCATGTATCTGTTAGCTTTAAGGACTATGTGTGAATAAATAAATAAATAAATAAATACTCTTCCACGCAATATAGCTTGTACATCAGAAAAACACTAGGCTATAATTTATAAAGATACTGTGTGAAGTACTCAAATTCAGTCAGAATCTAGTTGAACCAGTGAGCAGACCCTGGGCCCTAAGCTTAAGTCTAGGGCAACCGACATATTGCTAGGGTATGATGACTGTGTGAAGTAATAATCCTGCGCAGACGAAGTCGCGGACACCAGCTAGTATAACAATAGTAATAAAGCTCTGAGCAATTACGCAATATGAGAGAATATACATTTCACTACAGAAAAGTATTTCAACAGAACGCCACAATCCCTCTTCAAAAGGCTATCCAAACTAAATTAATTCCGTATACACCCCAAAAAACAGAAGGCCAAGGAAGCGAGAGAGGGTATTTTATATCAATCTACTGGTAACACTTGTGATGAATGCGCTCTTGAGTCGCGTTGTGCTTTTAATATCCGTTTTTATTGCTCGCGAGGCCTTGTCTCGTGTTATGGCGGGGTTGCCAGCGTTGCTCTTACGCGTATTTGCGGGTAAATAGTTTCTTTTGAACATTCTTATATTTTATTAGGTCGTTTAAGGATATACTTAAATGTTTTATTTAACTATTCATTGTTTTTTTGGTTTCCTATATAATTACTAACTATAATTACTGTTTTTTTCGTATGTCTGTCAGCTAGCTGTAAGTATCCAGTATGTATATGGCATAGGTACACAGATGATAAATTTATATAGAAAACACCCAGTCTGACACAAATATCAAAAAGCTGTAAGTATCCAGTATACCGTATAGGTACACAGTTGATAAATTTATATGGAAAACACCCAGTCTGAAACAAATATCAAAAATGATTTAAGCTTACAGTACTTCTAGAAGTCCAAACGTTTTCCAATTCTAATTTCAAATAATCTTTAACGCTTACGTCACATAGTCAAGATGGAACCTGAAGGAAGAAATAGACTACATTTGAATGTAAGTATTCTATTTGAACAGAAAGACCGTTTTTATGTCACGCCGACGAAGTAGCGGGCGCCCAATAACTTCTTTCTTCCTTTTTGATTCAAGAAGTGTTGATTAAACCTTTTTGCCATTGGGAAGCAGTCTCATTGTGCCAACATAACGAAAGAACTGCGCGCCAATAAATCGAAAACTTGCGCTTTGTCTATGATTGTGGTACGTGTGTATTGTTGTAAATATTCGAAATTCGAACGGCTGTGTTCAAACGCGGGTGGCATTCAAATGGGCGACTTATCTGCGTTCTACGCGCGACGAGTAGGGACGGGATCACGTCTTGATCAAATAGCGTGCAATCGATTCTTTTTTATTAAATATTTAATATAGTACTATCCGGCTAGCAATGCGTCGCATTAAATGAACACAGGAGAAATCAGGCATAGGATTATGGAAAACAACAGTATTAAAGAAAGGCTTGTATTTAACGTGTTATCAGAATTAATAAATTGCCAACCTAACCTAACCTTTTTGTGCATCAAAAATACTGATTGAGCACCTAATCACCTCATTAGGTGCTCACTCAGTATTTTTGATGATCAAAAAGTATTTTTTAGAGGTTCAGTTTATTATATTCCTTAAAGAAAGCCCAATATTAAGCGTTGCTATGAAATTTATGTTCCGTCTCATCTTAGTTTCTATGTGGTAGCCTGTGCCTAGTAGTGGGACGTTAATAAACTGAGAATCTCAGTAGAAATACGATAGTTTACATTTATCCAACTCGTCTCTTAATTCTCTCAAAATTAATTACATAAGTTGAAAAAAAACAGTTTTACAAAGCAATTTCCAACGGCTGTTGTCAATATTATATTCTTCACTGTATTGTTTTCACTACAAAATCCGTTTTGGACTGTCCTGTTTACACATTTGAATGCAAAACAATTGGGCACCGTAAGTTTTTTCTATAACATAAGCCAACAAGAAAGAATAGAATGTAGAAAATCATTCATTATAATATCGAAATTACCGTCACTTGATTAATCAGAAAGGCCAAAATCGTTTTCTCTTAAATAGGCGAAGTCACGCATACTTTTCAGGCGCCTATAAATTGCCCTAATATAATGTGCGAGTAGTCGTATGCGACTGTACAGAATTAACCTTTAGATTCTAAGAAGTGTACAATTGTTTCTTTTGCCTTTAAGGCACTAGTTTAAAGCAACAGTCTACTGCTGATTCAAATAACACTACAAAAATAAGAAAATATCACAAGGATTTGTGAATTGCAAAGAAGGTTTATGACACTCAGTAGATTTTCTTAGTTGAAGAGAAGTTTTGACTCTCAAAAACTATTAGCTAAAATCTAAACGATATTAAGTATAGCACTACTTTCTTGAAAATATAACAATTAAATTATAAAAACATCGATAAACGTACAAAACTCCTCACTAAACGAAATCATCTAACGACTGTCGTCTGGGAAAATAGACAGCTCTAGATGTCTTTAGAGTGCAACGTGAATTATTTAAAGCCTGGTCTGGTGTCTTTGACTCTAGTCTGAAAAAAAAGACAGTCTCGCGCTGTTGTGTTGTTCTTTTTTTCTTCCAACGAATGTGTAATTGCAACTGGCTGGAAAATTGGAACGTTTTTAAATTTCCAGCCAGCATTAATTCTTTTCTATATTATTTATAAGTAATTTAAACAAATACATTGAACAAAAATACAAGTTCAAGAAGCACAGAAAAGCTCTTACTAAGATTATCGCTTAAATTCGACGTCAATACAATTAAAAAATTCTCCTTTGTAGTCAATTAGGAAATAGATGTATAATGTGCATGTATTATTCGTCACAGCACACACTTGCAAATTAACAGAAAAAAAGATCAGTATATTTCAGAATACAATAATCATACAATACATAACAATTGAATGACACATTCATATTTGATACACACTCACATAATGATTGTTTATATGTAAAAACTTTAAAGCTTCATTCCTTTTAAACAAATATAATAAATAGCTTCTACCCGCTTGGAAATAGTTTTTGTATATTTCGTGCTTCCTACATAGACTTATGTCTATAAATTCTAATATTAAGTACATTTTCTTGTAACTGGCAGAAGAAAAACTAACATTGACAATTTTCTTGCCCTTTCTTTTCCGATCAAGCTCCCGTCCGCAGTGAATAGGCGCGTTAGTTTTTAACTTTACTATCACAAAGCTTTATAAAGCCAAACTTGAATTAATTACTTTGACCAATAACGTTATAGATACTTATAGTGGGGCTAAGCTTACAGAAAGTTTAAGCCTAACTATTTGACTGCAATAGTTGGCGCGACAAGGTGCTTAAAAGTTCAGCTACTTCTAAAACTGTCTCTCTCCAACTCACACAAAGACAGCTTGATTGTTGAATATGGTAAAATGTGTACGTAAACTGCTTTGCAATTTCACAATTCGAAGTTGATAAAACACATGGTACTGATTAAAATTGCTTGATGTCTTTGACCTACGAAGTTTTAGGGGAAATACTGGTAGTACCTAATCATTTAAAATCAAACTCTTTTATTCAAATTGGGCTTATTAAAACTCTTATGAACGTAAATTTAAACACTTATGCGCCCATTTACCGCGTGCATGATCTTGATCGTAGAAGAATCAGACAAGAAACACGTCAGGATTGGAATTTTCTCCCGCCAATTACCTGTCAGTTAAGCACAACACTCTTCCACATGCTCACTCCCACTCTCCATCTCATGGATACTAACACACTCATATTAACACTTGGTCAAAATGTATCGTCATTATGGATCAGCTCTTCACTGTTCGCCAAAGTCTTGTTAACCCCATTGCTTTGACACCGACGATTCTGGCCTAGCCTAGGGGTCATAGCCAAATTGTTATTACAGCAGATTGTGTTTGTAAATCAGTATTGCAGTGATTTCCTACACATATAGCAGTTATTTCCATAGACAAAGTTACAAATTTAAAGCAGCCATCACTAAAACATTACTCAAGACGTATACTTAGATCTGAAGAGATCTTGCAATAGTTGGTGTAGGTTTAGACTTCAGTAACTGTAATACCGGACCCAAAGCCAGAATCAGCCATTTTAGACAGATTGCTGCGTTTCCTTCAGTTAAAATCAGACCTTTAATCAAGGACTTGATAATCAGCAGTCTTACAACGCTTTCCGCTCCCTAAATTTCTATTCACACGTCGCTTTCAGCAATAAAATTTCATTCATCTTTCCAAATAACCAAACCGTCTAAGCACACCTTCCTCAATCCTAGTCTTTTCAATTTTTTTATAAAAAATGCTTTAAGCTAAAGTTTTTTATAATATCCGAGCATTCCTTTTGTACTCTTACTCATTACATTTCCTTTCACACCAAAAACATTACCTATGTGTATATAATTTGTTTAAGTAGCCGTAAGCTAAGGCGCTATTTTAAACAGCAATAGAGAGTAGTATATACGAACAATGTCTTTAAATCACAAACCACTTAGCTCTAAAACATGCAAAATCCACTCAAGTGAAGTCCCTCCTCAGTCACTCGATAATTAAAGCAAAAAGTCTGTGTTCTTTTTCTGCGCACGTACTGGCACTCGAGTCGTCCCAATTAGTGCAACTCTACTGTGTTGCCAGAGAGAAAATTTGACAAATTCCCTCCAGTGGTGATTAGGTTTCCACTGTCTGCTTGCTCCTATATTAATCTATATTTATGTAAATTAAATGTATTTCATTGTAAGCGCTTAGGCTTAGAGTTATTGAAAGATTTCGAAACAAATTGTTTTAAAATGTCCGAAACAATAAAACAAACGTCAAATTCAGTAAAATCTTAAAGTTTTCAGTTATTTATAGCGAGAGCCGTCCTAAACCTCTTTCTTATATCCCATTCTAGCCCTCATCTCATATAATAGCTAATTAAAATTTCTTATAAACTAAAACTAATTTACATACATGGTAAACTACCTAACTTATAGGAAGGCAAGGCTTGCTCACTAATACATAAATCTTAACTAATCCTATAAATAAAAGATTTTTTTAAAAACCTACCACATTAATTTTAATTTCACTCATTAAACTCTCTATGGCTCCGATCCAATTCCATTTTCAAATCCAAAACCATAGAGAGCTTGATACCGAATACGACAATTATAATTTGAAATTAGAATCTCAAATCAATAAGGTATCATAATAATATTACGAGGATAGATTTATTTTCTTGAACGTTTGTAATGAGTAATTCAAAAACTACGAGACCGAAAGATTGCTACATTAACTCTGATATTTATTACTAGAAAACATTAGGGTTCCTTACGTAAACAAAAATAATATAACCCAAGATGTCAATAAGCTACGGAAGGGAAGCTAGGGCGCGGCACTAGTTCGCAATAAGGATGTAAGTAAAACTGGATTCCAACTACATGCTCGTATAAAAATGAAACAAACATATCCCCAAGTAATGGAGACATTACAACAACACCTCCCGCGTACAAATCAAATGTTTAGCATAAAATGGCGATAACTACCAGATATAACGAACGTGCTCGTTTCAAATGCTAGACAAGTGCTGTTCATGCGTATTTTGCTCTAATACCTAGTATTTCACCGATCGATAGCTCGGAATACTCGTTGTTGGTTGTGATATAACATGTTATTCCTATTGAAAACGTTAACATTGTTCCGTGGGTACATTATACGTTACATAAAATATCATATTATTATTCATCATATTCCCAGCATTATCCCGGTTGCCCTAGACTTAAGCTTAGGGCCCAGGGTCTGCTCACTGGTTTAACCAGATTTGGCTGAATTTTAGGGAGGGAAATTGTCATTTGACAAACAACGTTTCACCAAATGTTCATAACCAAAATGTTCATCACCAAAGTATCATCTTACAAAAACTCACTTAGCAAATGATCTATTAGCAAACACTGCACTTGTTAAATGTGTTAAATATTAAAATGTCAATAGACCTTTTGTCATTTTACCAAATAATGTTCCGCAAATTAGGGAATTGTCCAAAATATGTTGTTACAGTATACAACCATAACAGGTACAAACTAATACATTAAGACGGTCAACAAAAAAAAACCTCAACCTATTATAGAAGGTTTCGCCCTGATTGTCATTGTGGTTTATATTTAACAGATCAAAAGACATTTTATCAAACGTTTTAGACCAATAGTAGTTTTGTCTGATAACTCAGTTGCAAAATTATTATTATGTTAAATAATTATTTATAAAATGTAAATTTAAGTGTTGATCATTTGGAAAAGTGAGCCCTTTGTAAAATGATTAAATATAAAATGATCCATTGGTGAAACCATTTTGTTGCCTAACATTGTTTGTCATGTGGAATTTTGCCAATTGACTTTTGTTCAAACAACAGGACCCCGAATTTTAGTTATTACATGGAACGACTTTCGTCTGACCTCCGCAACCCAAAGGGAAGATTCATTCTATGATAAAACCAATATTATTATTATTTAGTAAGTAAAATTGTAATCTAATCGTGGCCCCCTAGCACATATTTCCCATAATCTCATCTTAGGTAGGGCTGCCATAACTTAAATTGCCGACGCCGGATAAACACGGCAAGAATCCCAGACATTTGTGCGAAATATATTATTTCCCCGGACCCCTCAAAACATTTTTTTTGCAACAAAATAAAATCAGCGTTAAAATTAATAATTTCTTGGTGGGTTAGTTCAATTTATAGAACAATTTGACAAGTCTACAAAAAACTGTGTTCTGCAGGTACTAGATTTAAAATAAAACTCTTTTATTACCTATACGAAGAAACATAGTAGACAAGCAGACCAGTACATTATGGGCTCTGGGTAATCTCAACCCATTTCCGTTCCTTTACTAAAAACTTTATGTCACGAACCGAGATTACAGGGATTTAAGTCATATTTCACCACCCAGACTCAATGTGAATTAGCAGAGAAGGCATCTCATTTGGATTATCTTGATTTTAGATGAAAATGTCTCATGCGACTAGCTTGAGTAACAATTTTTCAAAAGACAAAACATTTGAGCATATTGAAAAAAACAAACTTTCTTCACCAAAAAAAAATAAACAAAGAAACATTACCAAACTACAAAGAAATGAATTTTTTAACATTAATTTAAAAGGCGGAGTTGAAAAAGTAGCTTTATTAAAACAGCTTAAGACACAGACTGCTCCAACGGGTAATTCTCGTCCGGGACCACACAAACATTGCAAGTAAAGTCACTTATCGGATGATCAAACAATTGAACCAGAAATTGTTTGTGTTAATTTATAAGCAACGGCAATCGTTTGGCCCAAGTTACAAGCGGAAGGGGGAATTTACTTGAATGAGTTATTAAATCCTTACTAATATTATATTACTTATTACTATAATCAGCTCGGCGAACCTTGATCCCTATGACAAGTTATTCCCACGACACAACCTTGTAGTAGCGTCACCGTTATATTATAATCGAATTGGCGGTGTCTAAAAATGATATTTATTAATTTTAGGCAGATATATGCAATTACAATAATATCCCGTTGGAATTATAATAATTATTAACACTTACAAGAAATTATCTCAATCAGACTTTACGTTGACGTCCTGCAAAAGTTACTCCGTTTGGAAGATATCGACTATATAACAATATCTTATACAAGGTTGTGTCGTGGGAATAACTGTCAGTGTCATAGGGATCAAGGTTCGCCGAGCTGATTATAATTACTAATATTATAAATGCGAAAGTAACTCTGTCTGTCTGTCTGTTACTCTTTCACGCCAAAACAACTGAACGCATTTAAATGAAATTTGGTATACAGATAGTCTAGACCCTGAGAAAGGATATAGGCTACTTTTTATTGCGAAAAGGGGGTTGTAAATGCTACCCAAAGATACTATTCCACGCGGACGAAGTCGCGGGTAACAGCTAGTACGCTATAAAATAGACCAATGCCTGCTCTTTTGTCGTTCTGTATTTTTGATTCTTTTTAAAATGTTCATAATCATCATCTCAGCCATAGGCCTCCCTAGAATTGTTATTGATCTATGAGCTGCCTGCAACCATCGGCTTCTCGCCGCCTTGACAATATCATCGTTTCATCAGTAGAGAGCGTAGTAACGTTTTGTGGTTCGATAACCTTAACACGAAGAGTTAATTATTTGTTCCGTAGCGTGCGCTGCGTAAACAGTCAAAATATACATTTCAGTAGGACGTTTTCTCAAAAGAACACAGGTTAAACCAAGGGTTACATAGTATTATTATTTATTAAGAGTAACAAATAATAATGGTTTTTAATTGTAAGCCTGACGTAGCTCTGACAGTTTTATATTGATTTATTAGACATACTAACAGTGTACATATTCATCATCTCAGCCATCTGACGTCCACTGCTGAACATAGGCCTCCCCAATAGATTTGCACATTGAGCGATCCTGAGTCACCTGCATCCATCGGCTTCCCGCCGCCTTGACTAGATCATCGGTCCATCGCGTGGGAGGCCGACGACATACGACATTGGTTGAAATAAATAAGTAATTGTTTTAAGTACTTCAGCTTCTAACTTGGGCCACAGAGCAAACATTCCCTGAAGCACGATCACTTAACGCCACAAAAGGCGATGGAAGTCTAAAAACCAGTCAGAGACGTGATAATGGGTGTAAACAATGTTTGCGTAACAGTTAGCCAGTCCAGTTTGTCTTACATATAGTTCAAGTTAGTTTTCTAGGTTTGCAATCTGAGTCACGACGGAAACCTCTTTTGTGTCTAGGTGGGACCTTGCCAAGTTTCTTGCCGACTTCTTTTCCAAGCAGGTGCAGAAGTTGGATGTCTGCTGCATTTTTTTTACGCAAAAATTACTCATTAAATGAATTATTACATAAATAAATTGTTAAATAAATAAATTTTCATATTAAAATAATTATTTTAATATTTATTGGGTGTATTTTTTTTTTTTTGTGGTGCACTTGCTGACTAGCGGACGAGGCTCTGGCGAACATAATAGTGCCCGGTAAGCAGCAATAGGCTCACCACCTATTACGTGGGAACAATTATATAATTGGCGAAGTGGGGGCGTATAATATGCCTGCCTACCACTTCGGGAAAACAGGCGTGAATGTATGTATGTGATAATTACCCAATGCATTTTAATGATAACATAACAGTGCCCAGTAAGCGGCAATAGGCTCGCCACCTATTATGATAGTAAATTAATTATTAATCTTAATTTAATTAAATAATTTATATTTAAGAAATATAATTGATTTAAATTTAAAAAAAAATATATAAAAAAATATACATATATTACAGGAGCAGGGGAGTTACGTAGGACCAACTATATAATTGGCGAAGTGTGGGCGTATAATATGCCACTGCCTACCCCTTCGGAGAAACAGGAGTAATGTGTATGTGTGTAAAAATTACCCAATGTTTTTTTATGAAACTTTACCATAAGGGCCTATCCATAAATGACGTCACACTTTAAGGGGGTGGGAGGGGGTTGACGAAGTGTGAAAAACACCATGTCATAGGTATCCTAAATTTCGTAACGTCACTTTACAAAACCCAGGTCCTATGAACATTTTGGAACTGCTGTTTTGATGTAATTATTTCTTGCTGTACAATTGCAAAATATGTGACATCACACTAAGGAAGAGGGAGACCCACAAGTGTGATCAGCTGTGACATGGACGGAGGGGGGGGTCAACAAATTACGGAATTCGTGTGACGTAATTCATGGATGACCCCTAATATAGCTTATACGGACTGAGGCCAAGACTGAATAAACGATTTTGAATTTTGGATCGGTTTAGCCATTGTTATTCCCAAAACTAAGGTTTGAGACTAAAGTTTTACCGTGAGTGGGAAAATTTAAAGCAACTGACGAAAAATACGAAAGACCAGTCTTGTGGTGTCTTTGCAAAACCCTCGCATAATGTTGGGTAATAATTTGCCTTATCTTTGGCACAATTTCTTTTGTATTATTGAAATTTCTCAATTAAAAATTCACAATCACAGTAAATTTCAACTTTAATTGGCCACCTCTAGGTGGGAGACGATAGTATGGAGGCAGGAAACAAGAATTATATTACGTATGAAATAAGTTGAAAAGTAAATTTATTCAAAATTGGGTTTATTCCTACGCATTTTTATACGTCATTTAAACTAAATATTTTAGGCGGAAAATGATCTTAAATTAAATAGAAATTTCTATATATATTTCTTTTTCTTAATAAAAAGCTCCAAACGCTACGTTACGTAAAAAAACAACAAAAAAATCGACATTTGTGCTCTCATCTCATGCCCTACGGAATTTATGATAAATATTCGTTAAATAATAGAGAAGGATGGTATTATGATACAAATTTGTTTTGCGAATACAGGGAAACGGAAAGGGGTAAAATTTTCGTTTACACATGGAGATGGTTGTACAGTTCCTACTCTTATCGATAAAAAAGAGTTTGGTAGATTATTAGTTTTACTTATTTAAAAACATACCAAAACGTATTATCATTATTTGGAATCTTTGTAAATTTTGTTATACGCAATATGGAACTTTGTTATTAAATAAATATTTCTGACACTTACACCAATTATTTAGTTCCAAGATAAGTATCAATAAAAACTTGTGTTATGGATACTAAATAACGGATAAAAATACATAAATACTTTTTTAATTTTTTTGTAAATACATACCTAATATACATAGGAAAACACCCAGACCAGAACACATATTTATATTTATACACACAAATATTTGTCCTGTGTGGGAATCGAACCCACGACCTCAGGAGTGGAGTGCGGGTATACTCGCCACCACGCCATATCGGTCGTCAAAGAAAGAACTCTGTACTAAATAAACTCAGTTTATAGTATTTTATTGATTTAAAAAGTTTTATTTTTGTATTTATATAAAAAAACACAAAACCTTTCCAGGGAGCACATTCCACACCCCAATGGATGGTATGCGGCAGAAATATTCTTTTCAAACACACCCGTAATTTCTAAGGATTGAGGATGAACTAACTGCCGATGGCGAGTGGTGCGATGATAGAACGAAGCCGTTAGCATTACAGTGGACCCCCGGTAAACCGACCCCTGTCTAATCCGTCGCCCCCTGTAATCCGACGTGCTTATCACTGTTGAATGTTGGAACACAAACATTGCTTGGAAAATCTTGAAAAATAAAGCTTATGCATGATTAAACAGTTTGCAACTTGTACGCGCCACTTCATGATAATCTTTTAAGGGTTCGCTGGTAGAGATCTCTTCTAGAGATAAGTCCACCTTTGTACTTTAAGTTTTTAAATACCTTTTGTAATCTATTTATGTTTTATGTGCAATAAAGGATTATTATTATTAATTTTGAGCTGTAATTTGTCGAACTGCAAGGTATTCTTTGTCAAAAAAAATCCGCTCTATAAGGGATTTGGGATAGTACTCTGTAATCCGAAAAATTCGATTATCCGACACTACCTAGCAACACGTTGGTCGGATTACCGGGGGTCCATTGTATTTCAAACAGTTTCTCCAAATACACCTTATTATACAAGCGTTAGAACACACCTATGTGGAAAATCTCTTCTTAGACTTAAATTTAAGCATAACGACTCAAACTCTTCGGTATTCGACCAAAACACTTGTGTTGAGAACTGTCATGTGACGACATTATTATTGCAAGTAGTTACCACTTTCATCTGGTGGGTCGTTTCGTATAATTGAGTGCCAGTTTACTAGTACATAAAACAAACATTCGTGAACTGAAGCAACCAAGGTATATTTGAAAACTTGCTTTAACAATAATATCTTTACTATAATTATATTATATTACAGATGTTTGTTGCTCTATGAAGCAAAAAATACTTGATGGGTTTTAATGAACCTTTACCTTTACATTAGTAAAGTAAAAAAGTTTTTTTTATTATAAACTATTACATAGCACTTTAATATAGTTGTATAGCACTTAAATATATTTGAAAACACGTGACAGGGTGCCTGGATGAAGAAGATAATAAGCTAGTAGTAGTATCTTTATAAATTGAACGCTATGTGCTATTCTGATGTATAAACTATATTAAACATACATACATTCACGCCTGTTTCCCCGAAGAGGTAGGCAGAGGCATTTTATACGCCCTCACATCGCTTAGTTGTACCACCCCCGTACCTCCTCCTCTTACATACCAAGGTATATACTCCACTTGTTGGTCCCACGTAATAGGTGGCAAGCCTATTGTCGCTTAGGGGCACTGTTATGGTCGCCAGACCCTCGTACGTTGATCGGCAGGTGCACCACTTGCAGGTGAGGTTGGCTTGGGCTCCTTAGGTCTTATAGAACCCCTATACACTCCAAATATATATATAATAAATATTTTAAAAGAAAATGTTGTTGATATTAACTCTCAGCTTCAGATACACTTTAAACAACGGATATTATCCTGACAATAAAAACACAGTGGGCAATTAAATAACTCATCATTAAAAACCTAACACTATTCATTGTAATTTACTGGTTTCGGCGTTTCTTTGCGCAAATCCATAATACGCAAATATAGGTTTGAAATGATTTTGTCAACATTTAATAATTAGTTATGAAAGATGTTTTACGGTGTTTTACGGCTGTCAAATATTCTTCCTGAAGATGCCTTTGGGGGGCCAAACACGAAACGGCAACATTTTTGAGATTTGAGACCTTCTATTAATAATTATAAATTGTGTGCGTAATCGTATATTGATCTACCACGGAATATAGGTAAAGAAAAATATTGACAAAAATAACAATCGAGAATACGGCACTACTTACATTATAAATGCTACATGTATCAGATCTACAACGAAATTAATATGAAAAAATTATTAGTATACAATGAGATACATACGACGGAAAATTAAAATATCGACAAAGCTAAGAAGGCGAGAACACAGCACTAGGGGTGCGGCATTACCATGTAGGTCGCATAAAAATAACATTCACGCGGGGTCCGCAACACATCTGTTCAAATATTGAGTTGGCTACGCGCGCCGCGGAAGTATCGAAACGCCTAGATTGCTTCTTCTCGTATATTTATAAAAATTGTGTTTAGGCTGCACAGCGGATGTTCCTGCACAGCGGGTAATAGGCTGTATAGAGTTCACTTATTGCTTGGATTTCGTTAATCAAAAATAAAATATGTATGTACTTAGGTACATACATAATTTATTTTTGATTATACTTTTGTGAGAGGAGACTAGTACTTCTTGACGGGAAAGTAAAGAGTCATGTCTGCAGTATTGTTTTTTTTTTTTATGTGATATTTTGTACATTAATGTGTAATAACGGTGGATTATTAACCGTTAAGTGTTTGTGAACGCACATGAGAGTTGGTAAATGAAACAAAACACTACAACAATGCTTTTCAAATTCTCTCAAGAAGTCCATGTGAGATCTCAATATAGTCCCACATCTTTACTAAGGATTCAAGGGGTTTAGAGGAAGGGCATCTTATTTACCTTTAAATGACACTGGCTAAATGTGCTAAAAGCACGAAGCCATTATTTAACTTTTTATTGCGAGTTTGGGCGCTAACGCGAGAGAAGACTAAAAGATGTATCGAGGCAGAGTTTTGATATAAAATTTGAGTGACTATCTAACACAGGTATAATTTCGAGTATGTATGTAATTATGGTGGATTTTTAAACATATTGATCTTATCTTCATCGACAATGTTCTTGCGTACGTGGTGCAAATGATGAACAGTTTGATGTACCCTTGATTTATCAAATTACTTGACAAATGCTAAGACTCGAAACGAAAGAGTCCATAGCAATTAAAATAAGTTAATCAAAACAACAGATAATAATAAATATTTAGTTCCAAGATAAGAATCATTAAGAACTATAGAACGGATAAACATATATAAACACATTTTAGAAAGAAAGAAGAAAGAAAAAAAAAAATTCTGTGACAACATCAAAAGAAAACAGATACATTATATTTAAGTAACTACTTGAAGAGTGTCACAGAAAAGGTATCCATTTAGCATAAAGCCGAGGTGTCACGAAAACGTTTTAGTGCAAACGTTTTAGTACAAATAGTCATGTTCATGCACACAAAGATTTGTCCTGTGTGAGGTTAAACCCACTACTTCAGAAGTGAAGTGCAGTAATACTGACCTCCACGCCAAATCGGTCGTCAAATACTGTAAAATAAGATACTGGATCTATAAGTATGTACTTAGTTAAAAAAAAAAAATTAAAGAAATTCTTTTTTAAAAGCGTTTTCTTTGTAGCGGATTCCTGCATTACATGCAGAGATTCATATCAGCTGATACGATTTGTGCTAAAAGATACGCTATAGAATAAAACTTCTTAATTTGTAGCCTATCGGTTGGATATTCGGTTTAGTTAGTGGCCACCGAGTTCAAACCTCGTCGCCTATACACTACCTACATGAAACTGCTCAGCTCAAGACACAACTGAGTATAAAATCACATAATGTGTACCTACATAAAGCAAAAAATAACAATGTAAATATATATAGGAATATTTCTATATTTATTTCATCAAATCAAAAACGGTGACGATTTAATAACAACATACTTATATTTTTAATTGTATATTATATACTTGTACAATTGACAATATAACTATAATATACATACGTATACGACGTATACACATATCATCTTTTAAAAAAGATTTTGTTTATCTTTTAAAAAAACAAATATCTCAAACCATAAATCATATTGAAGATATATTTTCATTAACTTGTTCCTCCAACTTATTTTGCCGTAGAACCTTAATTTCATCCCGCAAAAGCACCTAAAAGGCATAAGGCGACAAAATTAAATTTTCTCTTTTCAATAACCTCACATAACTCAAAAATGTGGACTGGAAAATGGTACTATTACTAAAGAAGATTCTGTCACGACCGCAGAAACGGAACGCGGCGAATTTCTCTCGGACGCGCGCGAAAAAAGCGCTTTGACAGCGAAAAAGGCGGGAACGGTCGCCATTACGAACAAGTGACGCTCGCCGCGCCGATATAATTGCCAACCGGAAGTTATGGACAGATTTTAATAAAGCCTTGTCGAAAAAATCTTTTAGACAATAATTTTCCGGCTGCTTGAACTAGCTGGAAGTGAATAGAGACTATTTAAATTAAAAAGGACATGCTTTGACGTACTCGTTTTCGACTATCCTGTGAGTTACTTTTATTTTTGTTGCCATGTCTGTGCACTTCGTTTGAAAAGGCAAATTAGAAGGTATTTTTCTTTAAATCTATGTACGCGTTACTCAGATGATCTCATTGTTTTGAGTCTTAAAATAGTAGCTAGCGGTGTAAAGATGTCCTACTCTATGACTCATCATCATCATTACATTTGCCCATTAACGTCCCACTACTGAGCACGAGCCTCCTCTCACATATCAAGGTGTGAGGGTATTGGGTCATACTCCACCACGCTGACCCAGTGCGGATTGGCGGAGGCAGGTGTGTGGCGTCCTGCTGTTAGAATTTTTCAAGCCGCCCATTAGGCCTCTAACATGGCTTAACGACTACCACATTTAGTGATAACCGGGACCAACGGCTTAACGTGCCTTCCGAAGCACGGAAGCGCTCGATATCAAATGCCACACAAACGGTCACCCATCCAAGGACTGACCTCTGTAATCTCTGCTGTACTTCGGCGATCGTTTCCGACCACCGAGCACCGCATAGCTACGAGCGCTTCACTCGCCTATAGAACTATGACTGTAGAAATAAAAATAACAGATATCAAGAAAAAAATAATGTATCATATAACCTACATGTATTTTTACGCCTTATTCCCTTATGACGTAGGCAAGGATCCTGGCACACACTTTTAGCTTGATATACACTTATTAACCTGCTCATAAGCTTCCGTCGGTTTAGGGTACTATTGACCTGCCCTTTCTCCAAAATCTTCTGGATCTGGTTATGAAAGGTTATATGGTCTTTTTTGCTCCTTCCTGTAAACTTTGGCTAATGAATACATGTATAAGCAAATAACTCAGAAATGAACCAAACGTTGCTGTCTTACTTTATGTCTATGATATTAAAGCTTATTTTCTATTCGAGCTCACTCAGCGAGCAATGATCCTAACATACGCTTGATTTTTTTAACCTCACGTCAAAAATCTTCAGTATTCCTGCATAAGTAAGTGTGATTCTGATGTAACTCACTACTTTTATTACTTTTACTACTTTAACTTTTCATTTAATTGTATTTTGTGGTTTGAATATTTTGTTTTATTGTTAAGTTTCTGCCTTTTGTGTGGCTGTTGCACGCGTAAGTTATAAGGTCTCCACGGAAGACCAGCGCTGTTGTGGCCCTCCACTGCAGCACATGCTGAGTGGAGTCCTTTTTAGGCATACTATATGTAAACTGTGTAAAAATTGTTTACTGATTTGAATACTGTTTTTTGTTTATGTGTATTTATGTCTAAATAAAATTTTATTTCATTTCATAAGAACAAACACGGGAATACTATAAAATTTAATTTACACGTTGATAGAATGATAAGATACGCTGAAAAAACACTAATTGCATAATACTTTAGTAACTCAATTACGTTCTCTTAACAACGATAAGATAATACAAGATATCCTCGATACTGATGACAGCGACCCGCTAGATATAGGCGGGAAAACGTGCACTAAAACAATAATTTAATGAACTGATTCATTTACAAAAGTAATTATTTCAAGATTACTTTAAAGTCAAAATAGTGTCTATAAGTTTGCCTCAAAAAACCTCTTATGAACACCAACCTCAAAGGTCACGCTTCGAAAGCTGACGATTCACTGCGGCATGACTCGAGAGTAATTAAACACGAAACTGGTCTAGTTTATCCTAACAAAAAGATACTATATATTAAATACAGTAAGAATTTACGACATGATAAGTCTGTAAAAAGTTGTGATCTGCAGTCATTTGATTAATAAACACTCTTTAGTACGTATATACATAATATCAGCCCTGTTTCCCCGAAAGGGTAGGCAGAGGCTTACTATACGCCCACACTTCGCCATTTATATTCTTGGTCCCACGTAATAGGTGGCAAGCCTATTGCCGCTTTCCGGGCACTTTTATGTTCACCAGAGCCTCGTCCGTTGATCGGCAGGTGCACCACTTGCAGGCTCCTCAGATCTTGGTAGGAGGGCTCCTACACACCTTTTTAGTACGTCTAGAATATCATTTACAAACAACATAGGGGACACGAGCAGATTAGCAAGATATCAAAATGAAATTTGCACTTTTAATAATTCTACCAACTAGTGCCTTGCCCAAGGGTGTCTTGTCTACCACCTCTCCCCATTTGAAACATTTCATTTAGAAAACCTGTGCTAAAACTGAACTATGTTATAACTAATAGGTCACTTTGAATACGTGTTCTACCCACCCCAAATGGAATACATAGGCATAACATTGCGTATGTAAATTGTAAATAAAGTTAAAGTTCCGTTAAAGTGTAAATATATCTTGTTCTTCTACATGAATCCGTACAAAACATCTGTTTTATATCCATACTAAAGACGTTACTTATGAATGCTATCTGAAATTTAACATAGAATAACAATTTACACCCTGTGCTGTAGGATTTTGATGTTAATCTGAAAATATTGAAATTAGATAAGATTCATAATTGAACAAATATTTTGCGCAACAAATTATTGTCCATTACTGCAACTACCCTACAAAATTGGACTCGCAGGGATCAAATTAATACGGGAAGGGCTCAGTTTATGTTGTTTGAACTACCTGTCTGTCTTGCCTTTAGGGTTGCCACGACGATTTTATGATACTAATATTAGAACTTTGTTAACAGTCCCTAATTAGTTTAGCTTATATTTTATTTCGATAATATAACCGAAGCTGCGGGAAACAGCTAGTGATACATATTCGCATCCATTTACAAGGTTTATATAAAAGAAATTTTTAAATAAAATCACCCTTTAAATGTTTGTTAATAAATACTTTTCCCTTTTATCCTTAACTCCACAAACTGCCAATCGAACAACGTTCAAAAGAAAATTCGAATTATCTACAAAAGAAGAATCGCAGTTCGTTTTTCAAAACTTAATTATCTAGCCGGCTCGGGTTCAACCAAAACAACTGCCGTTCCATAATCAAGTCTGAAAAGAAAAGCCAACCGACCTCCGTGGAAACGGGAAACGGAAACTGGCCACTCGGAATTCAAATTCGAAATGGATCGAAGCGAAGGGATGCTGACAACGCGCCTTCGAGCTTCGCTAGTTTGTCGATATTTTCCTTTTTCCCTATGAAAGTTTAACCTTAGGTACGGTCAGAAAAAACAAACAAATGTATTTATATTACCGTACCTACTTACCACTAAATTATAAAATAACTTTAAGTAAAATTACTGTTCCTATATTTTCGCAAATAATGAGGGTTTGATGTTAGGTACGGTCATACAATTTTTTTTGTACCTACTGAAGCACATATATTTTAGTGTTTCTAGCGCAATTTGCCTACTTAATTTCTATTGTCTTGCTTAAATTTGGTCTAGAAGCGCTGTGTAAGATGTTCAAGTGTATTTATTTATTCCAAGGGAAATTTTTCCTAGATATTTTAAAACATATATTCATACATACATAACATTACGTCTATTTTCACGAAGGGGTAAGCAGATGCACATTATACGCCCACACTTATTACATAGTTGGTCCCACGTAATATGTGGCAAGCCTATTGCCTCTTTCCGGGAACTTTTCGCTATGATCGCCAGAGCCTCGTCTGTTGATCGTCGTTGACCTGCACCAATTGCAGGTGAGGTTTTAAAACATGTAAATTAATTAAGGTAGAGTAGACCTTTTTCGCAGACCGTACCAATCTTTTTTAGCAAAGCATCTACGACCAAATGGTTCGAGAAAAAATATCATTATATTATGTATCCGTTGTTGAGTCTGGCTGATTTAAGCAGGGATAGCCCAGTGGTGAGAACAATAGGGCGTACCTGTGACTTTTCGAAGTAATTGTCGCTTGTTTCGTGTCTCGGAAAGCACGTTAAGCCATTGGCACCGGCTGTCACGAACATCTATAGCAACCGTCAGTGCCGACAGCTGGTTTAACCATAGAATGATGTTGCCCTCTAGATTGCAGAGGTCCGACGGTCTCTCTGAGTAATAACTGAAACTCAGCCTCACCTGGTTAGGCCAGTGAACAATCACTTATTAATCTTATATATCAAAATGAATCGCAAAATGTGTTGGTAAGCGCATAACTCAACAACGCCTGGAACAATTTGGCCAATTCTTTTTTTAAAATGTTCGTTGAAGTTCAAGGATGGTATTTACGGCGAGAAAAATTCGAATAATTGTCGGAAAAACCCTAAAAACAGCCCTTTTCTTTTCCCATATAAACGTTTTCTAACCAAAACGTATAGTCAATTTTAGCTTTATTGTTATTATATAAAGTTCATATTGCAAGCACTCACTGTTGGTTAAGCAATGTAGGTGTGTTACTAACGTCAAAGAGTCAATTTGCGCTTTATTAACGCTGTGTAAAGTTAAAATTCCATCATATCTATCAAAAATAGTGTGCGTGTGTGCATTGGAGCACAGAGTACATCGTTGAAGGATTTAATGTCACGTTCCAAAATTGAATAGTTACAAAATGTAATAGTTCACTTTACAAATCTGTTTGACAGGACGAAGTCTGTCGGGTCCGCTAGTTATTAATAAAAATATAACATATTATTTGTAAATAATATGTTAAATTTATAGTCATATTATAAACGCGAAAGTTTGTAATGACGTTTGTTATTTTTTCTATTATTAATATTCATTAAACTTTACAATAATAGAGCTATGTATCAGAATAACACTTAAGCTATAAGTAATGGATATAATGTGTGAAGTACTAATCCTGTGAAGACAAAGACGCGGACACCAACTAGTTAAACATAACGTCCACAGAACAAATGGCTGTAATTCAATAAGCTTGTGCCCGGAGATACTGAATTTAATCCTCGGATTACTCTGAGTACCTACCGTAAGAAAATACGCTGCAACGAGTTTTCAGAGAGATTACACTATCCAGCGGTAAATATTGCACATCGGCAATGGCATTTTCGAATAAACAAGAAATAATTCATTTGGAATCTGCTGTGAATGTGTCACATACAAATCTATGTGTATAACTTAAATTTAGCCAAATCTGGTGATAACAGTGAGCAGACCCTGGACCCTAATCTTAAGACTATAGCAACCGGAATAATGCTAGGATATGGATACAAATAAATGTATATGTTTTCATAATTATATTGTTTTGGCCTTAAAACGTATCAAATAAGAGTGCAGTGTATGACAAATATGCTTCTAACGTGTTTCCTGAACAGGAGCATTCGCTTATAATGTAACATTTTAAATTCGATTTAGAGCATATCGATTCGATTTAGAGCATGTCTAAACACACTATGCCGAGGATACGCGACGGAAGTTCGGCATGATTACGCCTGCAATGCCATTTGAATTACTGGCGACACATTATGCCGAAATTACGTTGCGTTATAGCGTACAGCCGAACTTCAGTCGGGCGTAAGTTCAACGGAAATTCGGCGGCAACGTATTCTGTAGAACACACATTATACGCGACCGAACACATACACACAAAATTGCGCAACTGAATTTCTGCCGCGTAAGTTCGGCACTTATGGTGTGTCATATCAGCCGAATACGTTGGAACGTAAAATCAGCCGCGGAACTTCGGTCGCGTACGTTCGGCATAGTGTGTTTAGACACTTAAGTTTACTTGATTCCGGCCACCCAAGTTTTAAAGCTTCTGACCCGCCCCGCAACCCATCCAAGGACCTCTACAAACCCCGCTTCACTTCGGTGACCACCTAGTTCCGCGGTACTATGATCGCTTTAACGCTTCGACAGACCTGTCGGTCACATTGAATTTTTCCACTTGCAGGTGGCTTAATCTATGAGATAGATCATTTTGAATCCCTGATACCGTCCGAAATAATCATTTCAATGATATATTTATTTAAATAATACGTTAATGATCATCCTAATCTACATATTATGTGACATACCTTATAGGATAAGGATTGACTTGCATTGTATAGCTGCACAGACAAATGAAGATTGTAACTAACCAATTGATAATTTAAAAGAGCATAGCCTGTGAGTTTCTTGCTAGTTCTTCTTACAGAGCGGTGGCTCGGAACTGGCACTTAATCTTTTTTGTTTTTAAATTGTATTGCATGTAAGTGAATCTATGCTTCGTGATTTCAGTGTAATCATATGTCGATTGTTTTTTTTATATTTATATTTAATTTTGACGTTTTCAAGTTTTATGTAATAGTTTATGGAATAGTAAGATTTATTTTGAATTTTGCAAATCATCATATTAACCTTGTATAGTCCACTACACCACTAGCCTCCCCAATAGATTACACTATACTTGGGGGTACTTGCTGATAGTCACCACACTGGGCAGGCGGGTTAGTCGCAGTTCATGCCAGTACGCAGGATGACGCTGTTGCCCATCATACGGTCGGATTTCTCTCCGTCGACTCCCCATTAGTTGATTAATGTTATTCATAAATACTAGCGAACTTCGCACCACTATATTAATTCAGTTTGTTTTATCAATATTATGAAGATCTTTCAAAGTCTTCTGTCTCATTAACTCACTTAGGTACTTTATCTAATCGAACCTAGCATTATCCCGGATGCCCTAGACTTAAGCTTGGGGCCCAAAGTCTGCTCACTGGTTCATTCCGATTTGACAGAATTTCAGTTATTACGTGGAGCGACTGCCGTCTGACCTCCGCAGCCTAGAGGGAAACACCATTCTATGGTTAAACCAGCTGTCAGTATGTTAGAAGGCACTGACTTCCTAATAACGACTGCAACAGATGTTCATGACAGCTTAACCAACGGCTTAACGTGCTTTCCGAGGCACGGAGCAAGCGATAATTACGCACATAACTTCGAGAAGTCATAGGTGCGCCACCAGGGTTTGAACCCGAGTCCTTCTGAATTTAAAGGCAGGAGGTTCTCGCTACTGGGCTGTCGCCGTTCTTTTACTTATCACATTGTGAGATTTCGAAAACCGTAACGTTTTTGCATAATTTTGTTTGCCCTCCAGCTAAGTGGAGCGACGACATACACAAAACGGCTGGAAGCAGTTGGAGACGAAGAGCTGAAGATCAAGCTCAGTGGCAGGCATCGGAGAGCCCTATGTCCAGCAGTGGACAGTGTCAGTGGCTGATGATGAGGATAGTATAAGATAGAATAATAAAAATAAAAAAAATATTTATTTTCGCTTACATAGTTTAACTTAAATATTAAGTGGATGAAGTCTCCATTTAAGCTGAAAGCCTGTGTTTGGAGACGCCGCTCTTCCTTATTCTATATTTAAATTCTATTAGATATATATAGTTTCTATGGGTACTAGTGTGAGTGTGCGCGCTATAGAAGAAGATATAAGATTTGGAGAAAGATAACATGCTTATTCTTATTAAACCTCTTGGTGCTTTGATGCTAGAAATTTGAATAACTAAGTACACTTTTTGTGAGCGAAAAGGTTTTGTTAAACAGAAAGCGTTCCTGGGCATAAAATTCTCGTAACGTATCCCTAGCGTGTCAATTACTGAGACAGTGAGACTGGGGACGGAACTTTTCACGTCGATTGTCCTAAAGTCGTTTCTCATATATCAAACGGCGTAATCATCACATGGCATAACAGTAATGTCAGATGTCAGCCAGTGAGACTCTTTCAGTGCCTATTGGAGGAGCCAAAGAAGCACGGAAGCTCTCAATATGAAATTGAGCTCTGTGAACACTGCGAGACTATTTAAGTCATAGAGAAAAAAATACAAAGATTTAAAAGTTCTGGACCTCCAAGGACTGAGCTCTTTGAACACTGCGAGACTATTTAAGTCAAAGAGAAAAAATAACAAAGATTTAAAAGTTCTTGACCTCCAAGGACTGAGCTCTGTGAACACTGCGAGACTATTTAAGTCAAAGAGAAAAAATAACAAAGATTTAAAAGTTCTTGACCTCCAAGGACTGAGCTCTGTGAACACTGCGAGACTATTTAAGTCAAAGAGAAAAAATAACAAAGATTTAAAAGTTCTTGACCTCCAAGGACTGAGCTCTGTGAACACTGCGAGACTATTTAAGTCATAGAGAAAAAAATACAAAGATTTAAAAGTTCTTGACCTCCAAGGACTGAGCTCTTTGAACACTGCGAGACTATTTAAGTCAAAGAGAAAAAATAACAAAGATTTAAAAGTTCTTGACCTCCAAGGACTGAGCTCTGTGAACACTGCGAGACTATTTAAGTCAAAGAGAAAAAATAACAAAGATTTAAAAGTTCTTGACCTCCAAGGACTGAGCTCTGTGAACACTGCGAGACTATTTAAGTCAAAGAGAAAAAATAACAAAGATTTAAAAGTTCTTGACCTCCAAGGACTGAGCTCTGTGAACACTGCGAGACTATTTAAGTCATAGAGAAAAAAATACAAAGATTTAAAAGTTCTTGACCTCCAAGGACTGAGCTCTTTGAACACTGCGAGACTATTTAAGCTATAGAGAAAAAAATACAAAGATTTAAAAGTTGAAGCCTGCGATATGTATGTATATGTATGCATTGCATATGTATGTATGTATGCATTGCTCTTGCAGCTAATATTAAATCATTATGTTTTACAAGTGAATGTTGTCTTACACATGAAAGCTTCTCACATTAATATGGACATTTAGGTTTGGCAAATGCACCAATGATTATATTATGACCATATTCATGTCTATGTGTAAGAGACCTGAAGCCTGTTTAATGACATTTTATTACGAAACAAACAATGCCCTGCAATATTAATTACTATTTGTTACATATTCGTAGTATCACGCCTGTTTGCGAAGGAAGGTACCACAGCAATTCACGGCATGGCACACGCTTTTATTACTGATAGTACTAATATAATAAATATTTAAGTGAACTTTACTCACCAGCAAACACAAAGTAATGATCTAACTCAGAATGGTTCAATGAACTATTGATTGAACACTATCGAATACTTCACGTAATATGAGACATGAAATTTTATAAAGAACATTAAAACAAATTAATTATCCACTTTCGCTAAACAACAACAGAAATAAAATAATTGGTTTGGTTTGGTACAACCAAACTTTACGTGACAGCAATAGGTTGGTACTATAAAAAAACAAAGAGAATATAATTTCAACTAACAATAAAGCAGGGTGCATAATGTGCGGTTTTTTTTGTTGTTAAATTATGAAGAGTGAACCGAGTGAACCCAATCATTAAAATTAGAGAGGGGATAAACAACCAATAACTATATGAAATGTTAATTACCAAAAAAATATAATAAATAAGAAAACCAAATCGACATTATATGAGAGAAATAATGGAAAGCGCAATGACTTAAAACCACGTGGAGCGGCAAGGTCGAATTTATGTTTTCAACTTGTCAAGCCCGGCGTGTGATAAATTAATTCTACGGGCCGTTACGGCCGCGCGATGCATACGACTATGAACCGCATCAGCTTACAATAAAGTAACATTTCTTCTGCGCAATATACCCACGCATAGTCGCCAACCCAGGCAATATATCTTAGGCCGTGTACTGCCCGTGACAGTTCGTAAACAAACTGGAGCTACCGCAACAAAGACTGATTGTAAATTTGATAAGCAAAACCACTTGAAATCGAAATAAACATATAAGTAACACCTTACGTTTTCAAAAAATATCAATACCTCGGTATAATAAAACGAATCCAGACAGTTATAGAGGACTTAAACATTAAATAATTACAAAGAACACTCACCAGAGAGAAAAACAAGAAGTCAAATGTTAATGCGGAGTCATCTGTGATACATCTTGCACATATCGATCACAGTCTTGCAGTCTCTCAAAAACACTAATAAAAAAAGTAAGAGGTTAGAACACCAAAATTCAGGATTTCTCTTTCAGTTATCTGTCTTGCGTCACTTGTAAATGTTTTGTTCAAACGTGTTTGGGTTATTGACGCACTAAGCCACTGATGAATAGTCGTAAAATGATTCACAATCAAAATAAAAATAGTGTAGACGCTGTCTCGATCGCCGCGCCGCTGTCTGTCTGCCGTGCTGTCAATATTCGTCAAAATGAAAATGGCGACACCCTCGACAGAATACGATCAGCGCCGGCATGCCCGTCAGTAGCTCTCCCTCTGATCTATATAGAAAGACAAAGATAGCAAACCAGCAAGCCGTCTTCAAGCCGACCGACTGATTTGTGATGTCACGCCCAGCGGCGTAACGTTTTGCGTAATTACACGTTCAAGATCGCCTTTAAACTTGTTTTAATAACGTTAATTTGTGGTCGTTTCGTCCACGAGGTCGAAATACGAAAGTGTCGGTCATGGCATAGGTTAATTATAGTGTAACGTAACATTATAACTGTGTTATAGGTCTTTGCGCATGTTAGGCCCGTCCCACCACTCAATATCTGTCGTAAGAGCGCCTCCTACTTCTTTTTGTTTTATTCAGTTTTATTTTTTCAGATATACATCTTAGCTGCATTAAAACGACTCGGGCCGCAATGCAGTTTGTTTAATAATATAGTTCGCATCAAATGAACTAGCTTCTCTTGCTTACTACCTACCTTTTTACAATTAATGGACAAAGCTCTTATTGCATACAATTGAATGGACTTTGTGTATCGACAATATTTTCTAAACATCGTTAAAAAGATTAAATTCTTTTTAAATGAATTGAATCTAAAAGAACACTAATCTATAGTATTATTTTTATTTAGGTACAAAAAATAAGTCTATATTTTTTAATTTTGTTGCACAATGAGTGAATGTTGAGATCGATAAATATATTTATTCGTGATATGTTCTTGAATTTTAGTAATTCGGTGCAGGACGTAAAAGTATTGTGTAAGAAATATGAAAAAAGGAAAAAAAGTTAAATAGTTCTTGAGAGTTCTTATAATACAGTAGAGAGATGGGTTTGTCGGTGCGGTTTGCTATACAGCTAACGCCATCTATGAAGATTATATATATACTATTTTCTGCACTCTCTGGCCATGTTGGCGGTATTAGTTCCTAAGACATTCGCTGTCGCTAGTATTGCTAACTTCGGATGTCCCACATTCACAATGTTATTGTAACTCGGTGTGCACATCTTGGCGGGAAATTGAAACGTTATGTCTGCAGTTTTTTTTTACATGAGTGTTGGTCAATGAACAAAACAGTGCAACATCACTTTTCAAATTATCTCCAGATGTCCATGTGAGATCTCAATATAGTCCCATATCTTTACTGAGGATTCAAGGGGCTTAGGGGAGGGCATTTGTCATCTTTATCACCACTCATTCTCATTTGCTATGATTAATGTATTAATACTATATCACTTACTTGACGCTGGCTAAGTGTGCTAAAGGCACACTTATTAAAAAAAAACTCGGTGTGCTAAAGGCACACTTATTAAAATAGCCCTTTGGTGTTTAACGGGTACTCGATAAAATTTCTCTTATCTGTACTGTTAAGACAAGACGATAATTTCTCCCAAAAGCTACTAAAAATTTTATAAAAAAAAAAATGGTTGCCTGTAAAGTCGTTTTTACGGGCGAAGATTTTACGTGACAACGTCTTTTTCTCGGTAGAATATTTATTGATATGAATATAATTAAATTGCACAATAGGAACAAGGAATTGAATGAAAATAAGAATTGCACAAATTTTAACTATAGAAATATATTTTGTTTACTAAAACATTGTACACTAGTGCTGCGCGCGCGGCAGACCGATCATAGTTGAGTGGGAGAGAGACGCAAGGCATTCGCCGGGCCTCTCTCTCGTTCGGTGACTCATCGTAACGTTACCGAGCGTTACACTTTTTCATAAGTGACTCCCAGCCGCAACCTAATTTAAGACGTTGTCACGTCAAAAAAATGGTTGCCTGTAAAGTCGTTTTTACGGGCGAAGATTTTACGTGACAACGTCTTTTTCTCGGTAGAATATTTATTGATATGAATATAATTAAATTGCACAATAGGAACAAGGAATTGAATGAAAATAAGAATTGCACAAATTTTAACTATAGAAATATATTTTGTTTACTAAAACATTGTACACTAGTGCTGCGCGCGCGGCAGACCGATCATAGTTGAGTGGGAGAGAGACGCAAGGCATTCGCCGGGCCTCTCTCTCGTTCGGTGACTCATCGTAACGTTACCGAGCGTTACACTTTTTCATAAGTGACTCCCAGCCGCAACCTAATTTAAGACGTTGTCACGTCAAAAAAACTCGGTGTGCTAAAATGTCAAAAACAGATTCGTGGCCTTCTTGCATAGAGAAATGTAACATCTAGATAAACTTCTTGGCGGGAAAGTGAAGCATCACGTCTGCAGTTTTGTTTTATTTTCTAAAATTTGTGATATTTCTAACATTAATGTGTAATAACGGTGGATTATTAACCGTTAAGTGTTTGTGAACATATATGAGTGTTGGTAAATCAAACAAAACAGTGCAACATCACTTTTCAAATTTTCTCTCAAGGAGTCCATGTGAGATCTCAGTATAGTCCCAAATCTTTACTGAGGACTCAAGGGGCTTAGGGGAGGGTATCTCATTTACCATTTATCATATCTCTCATTCTTATTTACTATGAATTATTAATATATCACTTACTTGACACTGGCTAGATGTGCTAGACGCACGAAGCCATTATTTAAAAGAAAAAAAAAAAGGGGACAACGGTGTGTGGGCTCAGCTAGTATTTACTTAATAATGTTCTAAATAGGAAATTCTTAAAACATTCAATGGTGATCGCGAATTGTCAAACTTAGTAGAGGATGGCTAATTATCCGATGTAGCGATGATCTGGTCAAGGCTGCGGGAAGCCTTTGGATGCAAGCATTTATTTATAGGAATATGATAAAGTTTTTTTGTTAAGCTGGTTTTCTATAAATAACTTATCATCTTTATCACTACTCATTCATATTTACTATGAATTATATATTATTAATATATCACTTACTTGACACTGGCTAAATGTGCTAGACGCACAAAGCCATTATTTAAAATAAAGAAAAGAAAAGACTTTCCGTTTCGTTCATTTCAATTTTAAAATCGTCAACTGTACGTAGTGCCGCAGGTGTCTTTTTAATTTCTATTCTTTTCTATTTTATTGCTACCAACATGCCTAATTCAGCGCGTACGCCGAGAATACGCTGCTATAAAAATAATCACATAGGCACAACGGTAAGTTTTTTGTAACAATTTAAATTTTCTTTGTCCTGCTGGTAAGGCTGGTCGAGGTTTCATTCTTACTTTCAATATTCATAATCCTTTTATTTATTAGTTACCGCTAGTGTTCCTCATTTTAAGTGATTTTTCTTGAAATTTAACAATTAGTTAAGTCTGTTTCTTCCTATTTTATGTTACCAAAAGATTTTTTCCTACCCTCATATGTATCTAAAAATGTATTTGTCTTAAAGATATACAATTAAAACAATCAATGAATTTAAAAGATTACACTCCTAACTTTAACTTTTTTATATGGAATATTAGGTTTTGTTCTATGGAAAAAACCTCCACAGGAGAAGGTTCATTTTATTGAAATTAATTATTGAGGGTACACAGAAGTTGTAGTCATCTTTTATAATTATTTGTTAATTTATTACCAATATTTATTTATTTCATGACACTTACTTATAAATATTGCTTGTATTCTATGGTATCTTTTCACTAGAAGATATTTATTCTCATAGGCCAGTGTCACAAGTTTCTTTCTGGCACATACTACTAGCTACTGTCACACTCACTGACCTTCGCGAGTCGGTATAGGGTAGTTTTTGCCTGCCCTTTCTTCTTAACATTGTGTATTTGTTCATAGAAGGACTGATAGGCTTTCTTTTCCAACATTATGATTAACTTACCCTTCATAAATAACTTTTGTTAATCTACTTCCATTTGAGAAAATAAATAAATAAACTCTCCGCTCCCTTAAAATAATCCTTAACACGTTGACGGACAGTACCACCTGTGGCTGCTGAGATAGCCTATAATATGACAGTACGCCCGTCGACATCCAAGTTGACGCCCATAGCCAAAGTATGAAATAAAGTACTGCACAGAACATCTATTAGAGAGTACTGTCCTTCAAATGTTCAGTTTTTGGTGCTATGTGCCCCGCCCGCTACCACTTCAGCTTGCTGGTTCAGCAAGCTATTCTATTCTCTGAGCGTTGGACGTCCATCTACAAAATGGTCGGAAAGACACTGACAAGGTTCGCAGGTTCATGTTGGTTGCAGATTAACACGTCATATGCTGCTATTTTCTGCAGTAATATAACTTTTACAAATTTAATTTGCAGCTTTTTTATCAGCCAACATTTTGAGTACCAAAATGTTTCAATTTGAGTTTTAATATAGAGTTTTAGATAGAGCTGTAAATACAAGATGTACATGCTGATTATGTGTGCAATTGACCGTAAGCAATAAGTAATTACAGGAATTGCGTCGCAAGCGAGTTGAACTCAGTGTTGCCCTCCGCAAGCAGGCTCGCGATGAGCATATCCTCAAGAGAAGGGCCGTCTCTCCCATTCCGAATGAAGGGCGGATAGGTCAGGAGGAAAAGCTACTGACTCCTGAAGAAATTGTACAAGGTATGGAGTTGTTGATTAAACAATACACTCTTAGACATAAACAGCACTATTGACTCTGTTTTTAAAACCCCGTTTTTCCTTTGACAGCAAATTTTTCTGATCAAAACAGATTTTCCTATTCATGCAAATATGTATTCGATAGCATGTCCTTTGAAGTGGAGTGCCGATATACGATCATCCAGGCCATCGTCATCATTAATATATCAGCCATTAATGAGCCATCTTCTGCTGAACTCAGAACTTTGGCGACCAATATGGCGTGGAGATATAGGCAGTATACCTGCACTTCACTCCAGAGGTTGTGGGTTCGATTCCCACACAGGACAAATCTTTGTGTGCATGAACATGTGTATTTGTTCTGGTCTGGGAGTTTTCCTATGTATTTACAAAAAAAAATTGCTCTGGGTGGAGGAGGTCAGACTGTAGTTGCTCCATATAATAGCTGAATTCAGCCAAAAAGCTAGAATAGTAATGAGACGGAGCCTAATGAAGCCACTTTTTTATTGACTTTTTGTCCTCAGGTCTTAAGAGTTCTGATCTTGCAATCAGAACATTAGCAGCCCGTGGTGCCAGGAGAATCCTGTCGAGGGAGCAGAATCCACCCATCAACATGCTGGTCCAAGCGGGTGCCTTAAAACCTCTAGTTGATGCTTTGGATTGTGATGAGTGGTCAGTATACCTGCTTGTCACACTCTAGTTAAATATGATCTATATATGGTCTTTTGTCAATGTGGGAGAAAAGCTAGTCACTGTGAACGCTACAACTATATCAGTTGTAGCGTTATTGTCAGTTATTTTCACAGAGCGGGGGCTCGGAACTGGCACTTAGATTCACTTACACCAAATTTTTCTTTATTTGCATGTAAGTGAATCTTAGCTTCGTTATTTCAGTGTAGTAATATTTAGTTTTTTTCAAATTTATATTTTGCTTTGACGTTTTCAAGTGTAGTCATGTATGAAACTTTACTTTTAGATCTCTTAATTAGTTTGTACCAAGGTTTGTGCCCACCCTAAATCTGAAATATGAGCGTGATACTATGTATGCAGGTATGGTCTTTATGCATATTTGTCGTGCACAAGTTATCCTTGATATCATATAAAGGTTTTAAAAGATTACCAAAGTAATGCCGACCGATTCGACGACCGATATGGTGTGGGGTCAGTATACCTGCACTTCACTCTAGAGGTCATGGGTTCGATTCCCATACAGGACAAATTTTTGTGTACATGAACATGAATATTTGTTCTGGTCTGGGTGTTTTCCTATGTATATTAAGTATGTATTTACAAAAAAAAAGTATTTAAGTATGTTTATCCGTTCTTTAGTATCCATAACACAAGTTCTTAGTGATACTTATCTTGGAACTAAATAATTGTTGTGATTGTAAGAGAATATTTATTTATTTAATGCATATTCCTCGGAAGAATGACCATTTGTGTGGCAGGGCCCAATACCTTGGCGCTCTTCTCTTAGTGCTACTTTATTGGCTACATTCTCTACGGGACATTCCAGTCTTAAAGTCTTGGCGGAAGAGAGAACCTTGCCCATTTTCTTGATAAAACTCCCGCTTTAGTTAAATGACACTCCTGAAATTAAGTGACGTCCACAAATGCTTCGGAAGGAAATTACTTTCATCCAAAGCACTTGTGTTGTAACTGTTGTATTATTTTATTTGGAACACCAACATCATATTTTACATTTGATGTGTGCAGTATTCAGTTAATCATTGATATTTATTAGGTAATCTCATATAAGTTATGTAACTGCATATGTACATACATAAATAATATCACAGCTGTTGCCCCGAAGAGGTAGGCAGAGACATATTAAACGCCCACACTTCGCCAGTTAGATTGTTGGTCTTACGTAATAGGCGGCGAGCCAATTGCCATTTACTGGGAACTTTTATGTTTGCAAGAGCCTCGTCCGTTGATCGGCAGGTGAGGATGGCTTGGGCTCCTCAGATCTTGGTTGAGCCTTATACTCACTTATGTAACTGGCAGGAAAAAAATCATATGTTATGAGTTTCTTGCCTAATGCTCTCAAGCTCCCTCCTGCAGTAAATGGGCGCGTTATTTTATAAGTTTTCCCTCCTAAAAGCTTTATTGAGCCAAACTTAAATAAAAGATTTTGACTTTGAAAATTATAAAATTAAATATAAGTAATTAACAATTATATATGTATATTTTTTGTTTTTATACTATTATTATTTGTATAATTTGTAATCAATTCCGTTGAATTTAATTGCACATCATTTTTGTCACATCTCATTTATTTTTATTTTGTGTAAATTAATGTGTGCTCTGTATCGACAATGTTGTGTACGCCTGTTATCGGTTCTCATGTGAGTCCGGAACCTATACCTTTACTAAATGTTTAAAGAATGCGTGTGAATTTGTTGGTGTACCTATTTTAAATAAATAAATAAAATAGAATGAATTATGTTTCACAGCCCCGACTTGCAGTTCGAGGCATCATGGGCCATCACCAACATTGCATCTGGAACCGATGAAAATTCCAAGGCTGTTATTGATGTAAGTAGTACAAGTCAATCAACCAATCAATTCAATCATAATAAAGTCACTGATGATCGACTCACGTGCCGACTACTATAAAATATAAATAAATAAATATTTCTGACACTTACACCAATTATTTAGTTCCAAGATAAGTATCATTAAGAACTTGTGTTATGGATACTAAATAACGGATAAACATACATAAATACTTTTTATTTTTTTTGTAACAACATGCTTAATATACATGACGACCGATATGGCGTGGAGGTTAGTATACCTACACTTCACTCCAGAGGTCGTGGGTTCGATTCCCACACAGGACAAATCTTTGTGTGCATGAACATGAATATTTGTTCTGTTCTTGGTGTTTTCCTATGTATATTAAGTAAGTATTTACAAAAAAAATTGTATTGGAAACTAAATAATTGGTGTAATTGTCAGAAAATATTTATTTATTTATTTATAGGATAACACCCAGACCAGAACAAATATTTGCCCTGTGTGGGAATCGAAACCACGACCTCAGGAGTATACCGGTCGTCAAACTATGTCATGTATGTATTTTCTATTAGAGTGGAGCAGTTCCGAAGCTGGTGAGTCTTTTGTACTGTGGCGGAGCGGTGGGCGAGCAGTGTGCCTGGGCTCTGGGGAACATCGCCGGGGACGGGGCTGCGGCTCGGGACCTGGTCCTGGCCCACGGGGTGCTCCCCGCGATCATGCCCGCGCTCTCCGCCGGCTCCTCCTCCGGCCTCCTGCGAACTGCCGTCTGGACCTACAGCAACCTGTGCAGGTAACTCTTACGCCTCCTGCGAACTGCCGTCTGGACCTACAGCAAAGATATCAAATGCCACACAAACGGTCACCCATCCAAGGACTGACCTCTTTAAACTCCGCTGTACTTTGGTGATCGATTCCGACCCCCGAGCACCGCAGAACTACGAGCGTTTTAGCTACAGTAAGACAAATTAACCCTTACATTTTACCTATAGAACATTCATTAAGTTGTCTAGAAAGACAGAAAGGAAATATGTTTATTTGGTACACAAACAATTCACAATTACCAACTAAACTTATATACTAACCTAAAATAAAATTAACAAAAAGCTGTACATTATTTCTAACCACAATTCTAATTGTCGCCCATCACTTGTGATGACAGACGAATGAGAATTTATTAAATTGTCTAGACATCATTGTAAGTTTATTGTATCCTGTCTTCCGGCTTCCGGTGGCAGACGAGTGCAGATTCATTAAATTGTCTAGACACAATTGATACAAAATAGAATTTTTTCAATATTGTTTTTATTTTTAATCACAAATTGTATGATTATTATTAGTTATAGTTCTATTGTATCCTGGCCTTGGTTCATTACATTGTCTTTTTCCAGGAACAAGACTCCTATGGTAGACTTCGACCTGGTCTCCCCGGCGTTACCCAATATTTCGGAGCTATTGTATTTCAACGACAAAGATGTGTTAGGTAAGTTACGGGGCAGCAAAAACTGGCCAAGAGTTTGTGTGTGTTAAGGATTTGTAGTTGCCCAATACTCTCAATTATTTAGTGAACATGGAAAATAATCTAATAAAATATGTATTCCCAAGAGGAATATCGCCAATTTTTAAGTGAACTAGTGGCAAAAACTGAAATAAATAATAATAATAAATATTTCTAACACTTACACCAATTATTTAGTTCCAAGATAAGTATCATTAAGAACTTTTGTTATGGATACTGAATAACGGATAAACATACATAAATACTTTTTTTTTGTAAATACATACTTAATATACATAGGAAAACACGCAGACCAGAACAAATATTCATGTTCATGCACACAAAGATTTGTCCTGTGTGGGAATCGAACCCACGACCTTTGGAGTGAAGTGCAGGTATACTGACCTCCACGCCATATCGGTCGTCAAAATAAATAAAATTCGATGTGGAGATGGTATGCTGGCCGGCTCGTTTAATTTTTAGTTTAGGCTATCTATAATTTTAGCATTAATTCATCTTTAATATAAAAAAAATTGCATTCACATTCAAATCCCTTGGAGTATACTTTAATTCTAAACAGTATGCCACGAGAAATGGGAATCCGATTACAAAAAAAATTAAAGCAATTCTTAAGAGAAATTCAGATTTCAAAATTATACAATGCCTTGAAGAGAAAATGGGCTCCGAATCATATTGGCAAAACAATATTTCCATTAAAATGCTTAAGTTTGCTCCGCTAACATCTGGTTTGCGAAGAGTGTTTAGGCACATAAATATGTTATGGATGTGAAGAGAATAGCATTTGTTAAATTCCTATGTATAAAAAAATAGTGATGTATTGTGTGTGCATCTTTGAAATTAAAATTCAATTCAATTCGTCAAAATATTGTTTTATTGAACTGTTTAGACACCGTAGTAATTCTATTGTATCCTGTCCTTTGTCTACGGTCTCCATGAAAGGGGGTGGCACTATGCAGGGCTGTTACCACACGACACGGCGATTCATGTATCTAAAAACACCATAAAGAAACAGGCATTTGCAATCCTACAAACTGAACTACAACTGTTTTTATTTTTATTTTGTTTTTTTTTTAAATTGTGTACTTTATCAGCTGTTTTCACATTTTAAATAATTTTGATGTTTATTATTCTTTTTCTTTTTTATATACTTTGAACGTTCTTACTTAGTTTTAAAAACATATTGTAAATATTTATAACACTTTAATCCTTATGTCCCGCACTGCACCCAAAATGGCTCAACTGAAAACTAGCGCTGGGAAATTATCCTAGCAAATGCTGAGATGGGTCATTTGAATTAGTGGGTATTATTTATGGGTAATTAGTTTGTATCCACAAATTTTATGATGCACCAATAAATGATTATTATTATTATTAAAAATGAAAATATCCTTGCCAAAGTAGGTTTTGTCGCGGGCGCATTAACTTTTTTTTAAAAGACAGAAGTTCTTGAATTACTTTTTTCTACATTGACATAATTTTTTTTTTTAATATTTGTCTTTTTAATTAGACATTTTACTTATTAACTGATGAAATCTATTAAAAATTCATATTGTATTTAAAATCACAAAAATAATTTATTATGTAATGTATTTCTCTAATTGTTACAATAGTTGCATATCCCAAAGGGATAAAAATGTGAATGGAATTTTTATAACATTTTGACTGTACCATCTGATATTGTACCCACATTTGGCAATAAAACTGATTCTGATTCTCAATTCAGGCATATATACAAATGTGTACTCGCATATTATTAACTTATATGTATCATGTAGCATAACCGTAGCCCGCTCAAAATCACCCATTCCGCGGACACTCAACGCACTTAATGCCATCCTGGATGCAGCACCCGACTGTGATTTGTTTGCGGATGGATGGCCTGAGATTTTGTCAGTGTGTCTGAGGTATTGTGAGAGAATGGATTAAAGAATTTTTTAAGTGTGAGATTTTAATATTATATTTAACTTTTACTGTTTTTGATAATTAGTGTAATTGGTGTATTCCGTTCTGATTAAATAAGTAAATAAAAGTATTTATTCTGTTTATGTGTGTATGTGTTTGTTTCTAACTTTGTTGTATATATTTATAATAATAAGTAACTATTAAACCTCAGTACGAAAGGGAATGAACTTTTAAAATTACCATAGACTTCATATGTAACTCTTTTTCATATTTAACTATTTAAATAATAGAAATAGGTTGATGTTGATAATATTGGTAAACTAAGAAAAACTAATTAGCTAGCTTATAATATAAAACGTTTTTATTATGTATTTTTTATAACAGCTGTTGGTTTTCTTAATAAAAAATAAATAAATAAAAAAAAAAAATATCACACCAATTACTTAGTTCCAAGATAAGTATCATTAAGAACTTGTGTTATGGATACTAAACAACGGATAAACATACATAAATACTTTTTTTTTTTTGTAAATACGTACTTAAGATACATAGGACAACACCCAGACCAGAACAAATATTCATGTTCATGCACACAAAGATTTGTCATGTTTGGGAATCGAACCCACGACCTTTGGAGTGAAGTGCAGGTGTACTGACCTCCACGCCATATCGGTCGTCAAAATAAAACTATAATCTGTGTGTATTTTCAGCGGACGCTTGTTGGGCGATCTCGTACCTTACGGACGGTCCCAACGATCGCATCGAGGCTGTCCAGGCGACCCCGGGCCTCTTGCCTCGTCTCCACGCGCTACTGGCCCACTCCGCGCCCGCAGTCAAGACTCCCGCTCTCCGGGCCGTCGGCAATATGCTCACCGGCTCAGATGAACAGGTCATTATTATTTAATGTGACACATAAAAATTTGATAAGATAGATAGATAGCATTATTTTTTTTTCTTTATTTTAAATAATGGCTTCATATATTTTCTTTATTGCACTAAAAACAATAACAAAAAAAAAGCCTTATGTGAAAAAGACGATGTACAAAGGTGGACTTATTTCTAAAAGAAATCTCTTCCAGTCAACCTTAACTGAAGTGGGAGAGATAGTTAGCGGGCATTAATAACAACTACAATATGATAATATTACACATATACATATACAAAAATATGATATAAGATACATATCAGTAAATAAACCTACTTATATACATAAATAAATACAAAGAAAAATAAAAAATAAACAAAACGCATAATGACTAGCTCGATAGCAAGTGCTTCTTTAAGTTTGTCTTAAAAGACACAATTGACGGACTGTCCCGGACATCACTTGGCAACTTATTTCACAACTGTGCACCACGGGCAGTGAATAAATGCAGTTTTGTTTTATTTTTTGAAATTTGTGATATTTCAAACATTAATATGTAATAACGGTGGATTATTAACCGTCAAGTGTTTGTGAATATACATGAGTGTTGGTAAATCAAACAGCAGTGCAACATCACTTTTCAAATTCTCTCAAGGAGTCCATGTGAGATCTCAGTATAGTCCCAAATCTTTACTGAGGACTCAAGGGGCTTAGGGGAGGGTATCTCATTTACCATTTATCATATCTCTCATTCTTATTTACTATGAATTATTAATATATCACTTACTTGACACTGGCTAGATGTGCTAGACGCACGAAGCCATTATTTAAAAGAAAAAAAAGAGGGGACAACGGTGTGTGGGCTCAGCTAGTATTTACTTAATAATGTTCTAAATAGGAAATTCTTAAAACATTCAATGGTGATCGCGAATTGTCAAACTTAGTAGAGGATGGCTAATTACCCGATGTAGCGATGATCTGGTCAAGGCTGCGGGAAGCCTTTGGATGCAAGCATTTATTTATAGGAATATGATAAAGTTTTTTTGTTAAGCTGTTTTTCTATAAATAATAAAGAAAATATTCTCCCGTTCCCCAGACCGACCGCTGCATAAGCGCCGGTTGCCTGGGTCACATCGTGAACCTTTTGCGGAGCGGAAAACCGTCCCTCATGAAGGAAGCCGCTTGGGCAGCATCCAACATCCTGGCCGGGACCGAGAGGCAGATCCAGACGGCAGTCGAGAGCGACCTGCTACCCAGCTTAGTGCAGGTCTTGAAGAGCGACGACGTCAAGTGAGACAAAATAAAATATACTTTATTGTTTTTAAGATCAACAGGACCATTTAGATTCGCCAAATGTTTACAAACGAAGTGGAAATTATATAACTTTTTAACAACAATGATAGAGATATAAGCGGTACCATATTCAAGAAATAAAAGCAAATGGATTCATACTTACAGTTGTATGTAGTTAAAAAGTGGGTTGAATTATTGAAGTCTTCACAGGGAGCCTTAATTTAAATCGCTTAATAATATAGCCTACATTACTCAGCTATAATAATACATACATACATTCACGTCTGTTTCCCCGAAGGGGTAGGCAGAGGCATATTATACGCCCACACTTCGCCAATTATATAGTTGGTCCCACGTAATAGGTGGCGAGCCTATTGCCGCTTACCGGGCACTGTTATGTTCGCCAGAGCCTCGTTTTTTGATCGGCAGGTGCACCACTTGCAGGTGAGGTTGGCTTGGGCTCCTTAGGTCTTGGTATTATGTATGTATAAGTGGTGTTTTGTTGTTTTATGTATGCAAAGTTTATATGTTGAAATGTTTCAAGTTTGTCACACTTACGTAGTATTTATAGGCTTGTATGGATACCAGCGCCGCGGGGCCACAGTGACCCCTCGGCATATGCTGAGTATAAGCCTTTTCGGTGTCACATGTGTCTATTAATTTTTATTTTTGTAAACCAATGTACCAATGTCACGGAATAAATTAATATACTTTCTATTTATAAACAGGTGCCAAAAGGAGGCTGCATGGGCGATTACGAACCTGACGATGGGCGGCAACGCGCGGCAACTCGACGCGTTGTTTACGACGGACGCTTTGGAACCGTTCTGCGCACTATTGGGGTCCCCAGACAAGAAGACCGTAGTAGTGGTCTTGGACGGAATTGCCAATTTGTGTCAGGTAAGAGTTTTAAATAATAATAATATTGCAAGGAGATATGAAGAGCTTCATACATACACGCCTGTTGCACCGAAGGGGTAGGCAGAGGCATAGTAAACGCCCTCACTTCGCCAATTATATAGTTGGTCCCACGTAATAGGTGGCGAGCCTATTGCCGCTTACCGGGCACTGTTATGTTCGGCAGAGCCTCGTCCGTTGCTCGGCAGGTGCACCACTTGCAGGTGAGGTTGGCTTAGGCTCCTTAGGTCTTGGTAGGATCCCTATACACCTCTGAAGAGCTTCATGGGTGGTTCTAAAGGACCCACAGGCGGCATTTCCACCAGAAGTTCAATAGAATCGCTACATCTACGTAGCTTCGCTTAGCGCAGCGATTCTATCGGTTCTTAACCAACACATCCTCTCACATCTCTGGTCTAAAAGCAGCCTTATAGGTCCAGATGTATGTATATATATACATATATACCTACTAAACTAAACAAAGACATATAAATTATAATGAAAACATATACATAAATATATCAACAAACAAATAAATACATTTTAAATAAGTGTTAGCTATGATCTAAAAGCAGGTAGTTATTGTTTTATTTCTGTTTGAATGTAATGTAGATCTATAGGTGGAACTGTCTGCGACAGACGCTTTGAAACCGTTCTGGGCACTATTAAGTGGGGTCTTCAGACATGACGGGGGTCGTCGCCTAGGACAGACTTGCCAATTCTTTCGCATGCCATTTTACAATCTGACGGTATAATCTATCGAAAAACAATTTTTCGACAGATTACAATATTGCGGGATAGATTATAATTTAACGTTATTTACAATTTTACGGTGACATATATATAACAAGCAGACTTGATTGTGTGTATTTAAATGATTGCTGCTTGCGCTCCACTTCCTTGCTAAAGTTGTGGCAGTGAATTGTGCTGTTGTTGTTATTATATGTGTGTCTGATATGTAAACTGACATAGTAGGTGTAAGGACTATTGTTACTAACACTCTGAGTCAACGTTACTTGATGAATAAATGAAATGAATGAATGAATAGAGAATATAGTGCAGGCCTGCTGTCCACAGATAACGCATGCAGCCTAATGTGTAGAAAATTCAAACCAAATGAAGAATAAGAGAGCTTCATTTACATTAAAAAAACTGTTGAAATAATTACATTTTGCTGTTACCATTACGCTAATTATAAAATTGGTCCTACGTAATATTGCCGTTTACTGGGTACTACATTTGCCAGAGCCTAGTCTGTTGATCGGCAGGTGCACCACTTGCAGGTGAGGTTGGCTGGAGCTCCCGGATCTTGGAAGAAACCCTACACATTTTACTAGAGGGTGTCATTTTGGGAAGTGAGCATTGTGAGATGAGACAGTATTATGATTTATATTTGTATTTTAATTTTAGTATATAATATTATTAATGTAAGTGTATTTTTTGACGATTGACGACCGATATGGCGCGTAGGTCAGTATACCTACACTTCACTCCAGAGGTCGTGGGTTCGATTCCCAAACAAGACAAATCTTTGTGTGCATGAACATGAATATTTGTTCTGGTCTGGGTGTTTTCCTATGTATATTAAGTATGTATTTAAAAAAAGTATGTAAGTATGTTTATCCGTTGTTTAGTATCCATAACACAAGTTCTTAAAGAGACTTATCTTGCAACTAAATAATTGGTTTAATTGTCAGAAAGTATTTTTTAATTATTTTTTCTCAGGCGGCCGCAAAGTATGGACAGTTGGAGGCAATTTGCGTGAACATCGAACAGATTGGTGCCTTAGACGTGATCGAGAGTCTGCAGCAACATGAGAATGAGTTGGTGAGTTTCAGCATTTACATTGACTCCTTTATCTAGACATCATCATCACCATCTGCTGCTCACGGAAGACCATAGCTGAACATTGTATACAGAACATGTATAGTACATTGCATTTTATAAATAACCAAATAAATGGAAAGCGAAAGATAGCTATTTTGGCTAAGAATTTGGTAGTAACCTATTTCGCCTAAAATTGACCATTTTTTTAAATAATAATAATAATAATTTATTTATTCAGTAAGTATTAGTGTTGCAAAGGACTCGAGTCTTTTAGTCTTATTCGATAGACTCGACTCAATTTTCTAAGACTCAGTGAACTAACTGAACTCGGAGTCTTGAGTCGAGCCGAGTCTGAGTCCTATCATGAAGACTCGAGCGCCATTATTGAACTCGAAACCTTAAATAGAACTCGAGAGACTCGAGTCTTATAAAGAGCTTGAGTCTTAAAAGAGCTCGAGTCTTAAAAGAGCTCGAGTCTTCTTCAAACTGGTCTTCGAAATGCTGACAGTGTTTTATTTAGAATAAATGTCTATACTTATATAATAAAGCTGAAGAGTTTATTTGTTTGGTAGTTTTGTTTAATTAATGTTTTCTTTTGTAATAATTTTCATGATCATATTTAATTAAACTGATTTTTCATGTTAATTACAACTTTAATTCTTTCATTTATTTTTCGACATCTCCTTCTGGTTACACATGATTATATCTCACAAAAATACCCTTTTATTGGCTGCTTTAAAAATAATGACTCAAAGCGGAAAAGAACTCGAGCGCGACTCGGCGCGTAAAAAGGACTCGAGCGCTAAAGAAGACTTGAGTCTCGAGTCTCGCGTTCAAGAGCTCATATAGACTTGAGTTCTTTATTCTTAAGAGTCTTATTGTTATGAGTCGAGTCGTGTAATGCCGAGTCGAGCTCTAAATTTAGAACTCAAAGACTCGAGTTCTTTACAACACTAGTAAGTATAGGTTATAACAACTTATTTATTACATAGTTCACAAAACCGTGAGTACGGTTTAACTGCGGGGTCTGATTCTCCGTATATTTTTCGTTTATATATAATAATGGCTTAGTGCGTTTAGCACATTTAGCCAGTGTCAAGTAAGTGATATATTAATAATATATAAATCATAGTAAATGAGAATGAGTGGTGATAAAGAGGATAAATGAAATGCCCTCCCTAAGCCCCTTGAGTTTTCAGTAAAGATTTGGGACTATACTGAGATCTCATATGGACTCCTTGAGAGAATTTGAAAAGGGATGTTGCACTGCTTTGTTTGATTTACCAACACTCATGTATGTTTACAAACACTGTAATCCACCGTTGTTACACAGTAATGTTAGAAAAATCACAAATTAAAAAAAATAAAACAAAACTGCAGACATAACGCTTCAGTTTCCCACCAAGAAGTCCAAATTGTCCTTTTAAAACAGCAAATTGGTTTTTTTTTAAATTGGCTAGCTTGAAACCCTGATATAGTAGTTGGATACTACTATTGTCCTTCAAAGAAAGCAAAGTGAAAATTTCTTAAAATTAAATGACTTGGTATCGTAAGATCTTTGTAAGATCCCCATCCGCCCTAGTGAAAAAATGGTCTTATTGTTGCTTACAGATTTACCAGAAAGTTCTGCACATCTTAGACACTTACTTCGCCGAGCAAGAGGACGTGACTGCCCAGCCGACCGCGACCGCTGTGGAGTTCAAATTCGGCATTACCCAGCACAACCAAAATATACAATTTTAATTGCTCAAACTAAACGTAGGATTTATTATACATTTAGTGTTAGTTAATCATTATAAGGGCCAATTTTTTATTATTCAGTGCAATTTTTTTCATTGTTATGTCAATACATACGTAATGTCACGCCTGTTTCCACGAAGGGGTAGTCAGAGGTATACCCATTTTTCGCCAATTATATAGTTGGTCCCACGTAATAGGTAGCGAGCCTATTGCCACTTACCGGGAACCTTTATGTTTGCCACAGCCTTGACTGTTGATTGGCAGGTGCACCACTTGCAGGTGAGGTTGGCTTGGGCTCCTCGAATCATTATATATATACCCAAAAATATGCGTACTGTACTTACAACATTTCATTTTAGTAAGTTAAATAAGAGTCCGATTGATACTTATATCCAGTGATTATAAAATTGGCCCTTAATTTAATGAGTTTTTGATGTCTTTCACGTAGAATCATTAAAAGGTACTATCGAGGATATTTACTCTTAATCAGTTATACCGCCTTTTTCAGAGGTCGCCGGGGTCTTGCACTAAAACTTGCCATCTTACTCTCAATGTTAATACTATTCCCCTATCTTAGATAAATAAGATTTCGGGAGTGTATAATATACATTTTACTTTAGTCACATCATTAAAATTACAAATTATGAGCCGTGACACATCTCATAATGTAAGAGTCAAAATACACCGTTCTGTCGTCAAATAAACTTTCGTCGTCAAAAAAATCTTGACGCATATATAAAAATATTTTTAATTAAATATAATTTTATATAAATATACGTGCTCACAAGAATCCCAGCATAGCATTGGCAGCTAATGTGCGAAGGACAAACCTTTGTTTATATAATATATGAGCTCACGAAAAACCCAAACAATGGCAAGTGATCTGACGACTGAGTCCTCGATAGTACATAGGTTAAGAATATACTTAAGGCTCCCATCATTACATCCATGTCATGAAAAGAAGTGATATTTTTGCGCATTTATACAATTGTGAATCATTTTTTTTACTGTAAGATTTTTTCTGCAAAAAATATATGGTGTTGATCGCCAAAAGTTCAGACTGATATGTGATAACTGTTAGATTTATTAATGTTAAACTTTTACTTATTAAACTTTAATTTTCAAATATTTTGATTAATTTTTACTTCAGCCCACCTTATTTGGCATAGTCATTATTTTTGTCCACTCTGCAAGTCAGTCATACCACCGTTTACTTAGAGCAGCGGTTCTCAACCTGTGGTCCGAAACCCCCGTGAGCGAGCTACCATGTGCACGGGGTCTGCCGTTGTATATTTGAACATGATGCGAAAGTTTGTGAGTATGGATGTATGTTTTTTCTCTTTCACGCTATAACTACTAGACTGATTGAGATGAAACTTGGTATGTGATACTTCTTATCCCGGTATTCCCACGGGAACGGTGACCATGCGGTCGACAGCTAGTTTCAATTAATTACAAATTTCAGAAAATCTCTGGTCTCGTATATCAAGACCAGTAAGTAAAGTTGCAAAAAAGCAGCACTAACCTTCGCAGTTATACAATATTTATAGCATTCATCATCTCAGCCCATAAACGTCCCACTACTGAGCACGAGCCTCCTCTCACATACCAAGGTGAGAGGGTATTGGGTCATACTCCACCACGCGGACCCAGTGCGGATTGGCGGAGGAAGGTGTATGGCGTCCTGCTGTTAGAATTTATCAAGCCGCCCATTAGGCCTCTAACATGGCTTAACGGCTACCACATTAAGTGATAACCGGGACCAACGGCTTGACGTGCTTTCCGAGGCACGGAAGCGCTCAATATCAAATGCCACACAAACGGTCACCCATACAAGGACTGACCTCTGTAAACTCTGCTGAACTTCGGTGATCGTTTCCGACCACCGAGCACCGCAGAGCTACGAGCGCTTTAATTTCAATTCAAATTCAATAGCATTATGAAGAAAAAAAAGGTCAGTCCTGGAAAAATTTATCCCAAATTCATTTAAGTGTTTATTATTAATATGGTGCTTGAAATTTTCTAGAGGTCCACGTTCTTAAAACCTTAAGAACCGCTGTACTGGAGGCATCTTATGTTTTAAAAGTACTCTGTAGAAGTATGTCTTAATATGTACGAAAAATATTAATTCGCGACAATATGCTACAACGAAAAGAAAGGGCGATCAAAAGTACCCTAAACCGACGGGCGTGTATGAGGAGGTTAATGAGTGTTAATGAAGCTAAAAGTGTGTGCCAAGATCGTAGCAAGTGGAAGGATGTGATCTCTGCCTACCCCTGCTGGAAAGAGGCGTGACATTATGTATGTCTGTTACTAACACTACACGGTTCTACCAGTTTTAGAAATATCCGAGACTGAAGCTTTATTTTGACGTTTCGTAGTTTTAATTACTGCACCAGAAATAATAATTATTGCAAGTAAAGTGTATGTAAGTATGCGAGAAATTCGACGTTGGTGACCGACGATATGGTGTACTTGTAAGGTCGTGGGTTCAATTCCCACACGAACAAATCTTTTGTGTGCGTAAACATGAATAATTATATTCCTGGTCTGGATGTCCTATGTACATAAGTATGCATTTGCAAAAAAAAAAAAAGTATTCATGTATATTCCTTATTTGAAGTCCTTAAAACAAGTTTGTAAATATATTTATCATGGAACTTAATTACTGGTGTGATTTTAAGATTATTAGTTAATTCAAAAACTTTCGCAATTTCATGCTGTTTTCACGAAGCGACGGAGAGTTTTGTGTGGAAGGTTTATGTGTATATTTCGCATTCAAATTTCGGGGAAAATTAATTATTTTACGGAGCTATTGTAAGAAAAAGTTAACGGACTTCTAGAATTAATTTATGAGTTTCAATCGATTAGTAAGTCACTGCCATTTAGACATTGTTGTAACCATTTTATAAATACTTTAGCCATCGAAGTACACAGCTGAACGCAGGCTTCCCGATTTTTTTTATATTGGTTGTATTTGCCCTAATCCGTGACGACCTATATGGCGTGTAGTTCAGTATATCTGCACTTCACTCCAGAGGTCGTGGGTTCGATTCCCACACAGGGCAAATCTTTGTGTGCATGAACATGAATATTTGTTCTGGTCTGGGTATTTTCCTATGTATATTAAGTTTGTATTTACAAAAAAAGAAAGGTATTTAATTATGTTTATGCGTTCTTTAGTATCCATAACACAAGTACTTAGTGATACTTATCTTGGAACTAAATAACTGGTGTGATTGTAAGAGAATATTTATTTTATATCGCGCAAAGCTGGTTTGGTGGTCTCGGTTCCAGTCAGTGAACAGGAAGACGCTGCTTTACGGTAGGACTTGTCTATCTTTACGACTCTAGAGAGATAAGAGGGTAAATACCATAAGGCATTAGAAAATTTTGTTATCAATGCGACTATAATGAATGAATGCGCACTTTATGGCAGTAAAGGTATACAATCATATTTCTGAAAGTTTAAAAAATCTCAATATGGTCTTATTCAAGAGAAAACTTTATGAATGGTTGCTAGACAAATGCTTCTACTCTATTAATGAATTTTATGACTGGAATAATAATAGAATAGTTAGGTAGATTGTTTGACATTATATACTTGCTTTCAATTTTATTCTTCGACCTATATTTGTTAAATATTTGCACGCTACTTTGGCAAAAATGTGAGACGCCTATATACATCAATGTAACAACAACTATTGTACCATGTTTTATGCAAATAAATGATTATTATTATAAAGCTGTGCTGTTATAAATACATGTGGCCAATAAGCTGATGCTGGTAAAATCATCAAAGGCAAATTTTCGCAATATATTAATTATATCTCCAATTTTGTGTTTACCATAGCACTCATAATTGTTTTAGACATTTCACATAGCGCCATCTAGCTCCAAACTAAGCAGACCTAGCACTATATGGGTACCAGACAAATAATAACCATATTTTATTGACAAATAAATTAATACAACAAATACATTTATCTTGGTTTTCGTGTATACATTAATACTTATATTCAAATTCGTAAATACTCATGTTCATATACACGAATATAATTGTCCTGGCCTAGGAATCGAACCCGCGATCCGTGGAATATAAAAACGGGTACACCGACCTATGCGCAAAATCAGTTGATAATTGAAATATCATTACCTCAGCCATTAGAAGTATACTGCTGAATATATAGGGGCTTTAAACCTGGTCTAACTTAGAACTCGTTTTGTAATAAGCTTCATGACTGTTTTACACATCCACTACTACGCTTCTAAGTTCGCTGTTGCCAAATGAAATATACTATATGACAAATAAAAATATTTTATCAATAAACAAATCGCCGGGCGCCTTTAATCTGCCATTATATTCATTAATTCAGCAATAATTATTAATATAATTTGATTTCGCAATAGCAGTTGATTTGCAAAAGCATAGTCAGTTCAATACACTCAGGGTTAGTAGAGAAGACTAGTCCCCAATAGTGGGACTCAGCGGACTGTGATGATAAAGTCAGTTTATAAACACTTCGCATTGTTGCCAAAGACAGCAAGCACAAAAAAAACATCCACAAATTTTGTAAAATTTTTATAATTTTCTAATACCAAAAATATAGTAACTCTTATGCCTATAAAAATGTGTATGGTAATTAATAGTACTGACAATACAGTAGATGCGTTATTATTTTAAAGAGCTAAAGATTTAGAGTGTTTTTAATATTGTGCGCTTTTTATTATGCACGCAAGATTGCTCTGCATGCGTGACCCCTGCAAGATTGCTCTGCATGCGTGACCCCTGCAAGATTGCTTTGCATGCATGACACCCGCAAGTGTCCATTACATATAAGTATTTATTGTAATGCGTGATGGAATCCGCACGATATTAAAAACACTCATTAGGATATGAATTCTAAAACGGTTATCAAAAAAAATTACATATAATAAAACTGTTTATTGAAGAATATATATTGTCACTTATGTTAAACCAATAAATTTTCTACATATCTTATAACATTACATAGAAAACTATTGCTATAGAGTGACTTTTTAATAGTTTTGACTTGGTAGCAGAATCTAAGTCAAAAAAATACATTAAAATTTATTAAATTTAAAATTTGTTCCTATTGTCAAGCTTTGTTTTGTTCCTTGAGCTTCTCCAGTTGTTGTCTGAAATCAATAAAACATATTATTATTAATATCTTCTTATGTTTGGTGTTGTTTTGCAAAATGGTTACAATCCGCCCACTTCACTAACTACTTAATTTTATGTCTTAAATTGGTTTACATACTTCAAAACTTGACTTTATAACATAATTTATAATAACAATTCATGAATTTAACAATTGGTTCTATTTTGCATAACTTAGTCCATTTAAAGTTTTGTGGTTCAAATTACTTTTACTTAATGGGTTTATTTAAAGTGTCATAAAAATACATAAATTTACAAACTAACCGAACCTACATTAAAAAAACAAATTCTGTTTTAAAACAATCTATCAAGCCATTTTTGTGGTTTAGTTTATAATAATTCATACTTAAATATAAGTATGTGAAATGGGTGGAAAGGGTATTTAAAGATCTTAAAATACAGTTAATTGAAGAGAAAATGATGTTATATTTTCTTAATTTTATATCTAAAATTGATTTTCTTACAACTAAAGAATGTTATTATGAAACATTATGATGTTAGTCTAGTCCCAAAACTACAGGATTACCTAGTTATCTGTCGAATTGAATAACTAACAATAACCAATTTAATTTCTTTAAAGTATCTTGACTTTTTCTCAGACTTATAATTAGGGTTTATAGATATTGTATAAGATGTATTGTATAAATTTATTTAAAGTTATCGTACTGGGGACTAAAATACAGAAAAATTAATAATTAATAATAGAATTATTAATCTATATTTACCAGTTTATTCGGACTCTTAAGTACTCATAACCAGTAACATTGAGAGTTACTTACATGGATTATTTTAGAATGAGCACATACATTGGTGTAGATTATTAAGTACACCTACATGAAAAAGAGAGCAATTCGCTCATTTCAAGTATGAGTGACGACTGAAGGAATATAAGAGTATATATATAGGGAATTAAAATTTGTTTCCTGTCAGTTATTATATATTTAAGCTACTCAATAACATACATTGATTTTCTACAACAAATCAAGCAAATGGTCTCCTGAAATAAAACTATAACGATATGTGGTTGAAAAACAGTAACATTAATAATAAAAGACAAAACCTAACCTCAATTGTTGGTTAAAGTCGTCTTGTACAATATCGTCTTCCCAGTTATCCTCCCACACTGATACATCTTCATCATCAGCATCCTCCGTGCCCCAGTCTAAAGAAATAAAACACATTAGCGTTTGTATTTAATTTTCATACATTTATCATCACTAAAAGCCCATTCTTTGTGAGAATGTCCCGTTAGTGATGTTGATATGTGGTTATTTACATAATTTATCTAGCTCATTTTTATGGATAGATAGATTTGACTAATGTATATTATATAGTTTTCATTAAGACATATTATAATAATAAAGGCATTGACATAGATCTAATCAAAATTGCGATCAGAAATAATTAACGTTCATAAGAATTTTAAACTTTAACTTACTTTCCGCAGGAAATTCTTCGAACTCATCGTCTTCTTCGAGCAGGCCGAGATCAACTTTCTGTTTATCACTCATTTTTAGTATCTTTTAAGCTTTTCCAGGAATATGATGGACAGTTTTCTTGTAGCAAAATGCGCTGAATCACCGTTGCGTAGAAATGATGCGTTGTTTTGCTCATAGAGTAATTTGTACATATAGGAAATAGAGGTATATCTTTATAATATTTTAGTACTACCCTAGGCAAACAACGCCATCTCTACGCATAAGTTGGAACTATTTTAAAAAAGCGGGAAATTCAAATTGGCTTTAATGACTTCTCAAACTTATAGATACAGATACTGATTAAACCAAACGCTGCATCTCTTGTAAAAATGCTATAATTCTACTAAATGGAAGAAAATTCCATAAGCAGTTAATTTGCGTGGCATATAACATGACTAAATTAGAAGGTCACTGTTTCAGTTGTATTATAGATAAACTTTGTGTTCATTCATTTTAGGGGTATTATGACTACATAGTGACATCTGTACGCGCAAGTCGGTAAACTACTTGTAGTTAAAAAACTAAATTAAGAAGTATGTCCCTAGGAGAAAATAGTATTGGTCGATGGCCATCTTAACTAAGTTAGCTTATTTTATCATAGTCCCAAAGTTTTTGTACTGACATTAAATACCCTGGTTTTGTTGCTGTACGTCAAACTCAATTTTAAAAGACAACCTTTGTCTATGGTGCTATGACGCCATAGAAAAATGTAATAACTAGGTAATAGAGAGCCATCTCCCGGATTTTTTTTGCCAATCGGTTTGAACTTAGTGCCCTCTGGAAGTGTTGATCCGCAACTTTTGACAAATATACATACCTATGCATTCTATAGATAGGTATCAGCTTACTTAAATTTTAAGCATGCAAAAAATTGGAATCAGAGTGATTTGAGCATGCACAAAATTTATGAAATCAAATCACTCTGATTCCAATGATTTGCATGCTTAAAAAAGTATGCAAGTAAAATTTACGACAATATTGCAAAGTGCGCACGAGTAGACAACAAGCGGCCATATGCAATGAAAAATGACAATGACATGACAGGTCCAAAGATCGATTAAAATCGAGTTAATCGAGTAGATAATGAACATGAGTTTAGAATAAATAAAGAATTAAATGGTAAAATAATATCACGTAAATTTCTAAAGTTAAATATGTTTATAAATTGTACCAAGCAACAAGTTTTTAGTTCTAATTATAAGGTTTAGCTAAAATTTAATTTAATCGATTATTAATCTCTGCTGCTTTTGGAGAAAGCGCCATCTAGCGAGAGTCTTTAAAAATATTTTTACGCAATAGTGAGGAAAAACGTTAAAAGATGACGCCACTCAAACAATGTCATTGCTCTGACTCTTGGACTTTCCTACCCCTATATGACGCGCAGTTTCTACAATTTTTGTACTGCAGCTTAATTTTTTAAATGTCATGATGTATGATGCATACTTTTTGTGGCGGCTCTGTAACACTATAACACGGTCCTTACCACAAATAGAAATCTGTGTTTATTTAAGTAAATGGAAATGTTTTAACAAGTTAAAATTATTCTCAAATATTTAGACGCAATATTTTAGTTAATGTGTTTGAAACTTCAAAAACTTTTTATTTAAGTGTAAGGGAATCTAAGTGCTAGTTCCGAGCACCGCTCTGTAAGGAGAACTAGCATGAAACTCTTTTAAATTATTAATTGGTTAGTTACAATTTTCTATGGTCTGTGAAGCTATACAATGCAATATAATATAGAAAGTTTCAAGCCAAAATAATAATAATGTTCAACGCTTTACTTGTTTCTATATTTTACTTATAAACTCCATTAAAATAATTCTCTTTTTAGATGAGGCGGTTGAAAGGGTTGGTTATTAATTTATTGTTTTCTTCTTCAGAACGCCAATCCCGGTGTGTTATCCTAATAAAGACAAAACTATAATAAACTCGGCGAACATAAATAAGGCCTCACACTTGCATACCACTTAATTTTTTAGTCATATTGCTTGGTGTATCTAATTAATTATAGTAATTTTTTCTTTATTAATATGTACTTGCAAAAGAAACTCTGGCAATAGAGAATGTTAGATTTGGTAGCGCACTCTGATAGATCTATTTAAAACTAACATTCATTTTTGAATGCTCATATAGGTCTTTTAGTTTACGCTAGATGTCACTAGTTTCACTTTTAAGTTTACTATTCGCACTGCAGAAATGTTAACTCATATTATAAAGATCAGTTCTCACAGTTCTGTATTATGTCAAACAACTCTTACGAACACTTTCTATTATAAAGGCGATTGAAACCCGGGAAATAGGGGTTTATATTTTTAATTTTTCCGAGCTCTTAGGTCTTAATCTTCTTATTTAAATTAATGGCACTATGTCGTTAAGGGTAGTGACGACAAAATAATTCTTAGAATATAAGAAATTAAAGAAATAACAAAAGAAATCTACCAAGAAATTAATAATTAAGTAACATGAAGGACTTCTTGGCGGGAAAGTGAAGCGTCATGTCAGCAGTTTTGTTTTATTTTCTAAAATTTGTGATATTTCTAACTATAATGAGTAATAACGGTGGATTATTACCCGTTAAGTGTTTGTGAACATACATGAGTGTTGGTAAATCAAACAAAACAGTGCAACATCACTTTTCATATTTTCTCTCAAGGAGTCCATGTGAGATCTCAGTATAGTCCCACATCTTTACTGAGGACTCAAGGGGCTTAGGGGAGGGTATCTCATTTACCTTTTATCGTCTTTATCACCACTCATTCTCATTTACTGTGAATTGTATATTATTAATATATCACTTACTTGACACTGGCTAAATGTGCTAGACGCACGAAGCCATCATTTAAAAGAAAGAAAAGATTATTATAATTATTAACCCGAGATTGTTTGTAACTTTTAGAATCGGGAGCACTCTGTATTTTTCGGGCCCAACAAACCCGGGCTCGATGTTAACCATATATTGATATTATTATCTGGGTTTCGGAGGTCAGACGCTAGTCGCTTCGTGGAATAACTAAAAATCAGCCAAATCTGGTTAGACCAGTAAATAGACCCTGGGCCCTAAGCTTAAGTCTTTTTTTTTTTTTACGTCGGTAACAAAATGCGTTTACGCACTACCTTTCGGCCAAAGGGGGACCGAAAGGAGGTGTGGGACTCACCACTGGCAGACGCGACTGCCAGCAGTAACTAATACCCACTAAAAATCTTCCGACGACGCCCGCCGCTTGTTGAGAAAGAGGCGGGCCAGTACCTGGGTTGCAGCTTCTGACACCCCGCCTGCGGCCAACGTCCCCCAGACCAAACTAAGCTTAAGTCTAGGGCAACCGGGATTAAGCTAAGATTATGGTGAATATAAATAACAGTGTCAGATAGAGGGATTTAAAATAAAAGAGTAAGTAATCACACAGTTACAGTGTTTATTTATTTAATCGTAGAAAATAACGATTACATAAAGCCATTATAATCTTCATAGTAAGATATTTTTATGTTTATTAATATCACAAATTATCACAATAATACCTTACATACATTATATATTCATTATATATCAGATTTATATATTCTGATAATTGGGATTTACTTTTTACTGATAATATAAATTTTTAAACATAATTTAGACATTTTAATTTTCTTTTAATAAGTGCATATTTATTATAAAGCAAACAAAGCTGAATACCTATGTATAAAGATTGGTAGAAAGTCGCACGATTATAATTTTATTCGTAATTAAAATATGTGCATCTCAGGATTCCAATTAAAGTATATTTTGGAAAATAAATGTAATTTCGTAAAACAATTCGTGATTGAGATCAATATGATGACAAAGAAAAGCATATTTAAATATTCAATGATTGACAAGATAATGTTGATAGATATTGCTATAAACTTTACAAAAAGTAAGTAATTTATAAAAATTATTCATTATTAAACACAAAAAGAAACTACATATCATTTTAACTACGTTCATTCACGTACGAAAATCAGTCTCATACAGACTTATATAAAAATCTATTTCTACAGATTAATAAATATAAGACATCTCCCAACCTTCTAATTATCAATTTTTTAGGATTTGTTTTTTCGGGATATTTTCTCACATAGTCTTATAAAGTCTACCAATTTTCAAATGAAAACAACCATTGCAGGTACGTATTTTTCATCATTATTTAAATATTGAGAAAGTTCTCATTCAAAGATACAATACTCCATGCCACAGATAAAATATAAAAGCTGCTCATTTACATTCAAAGAGTAAATAACGGTGTAGGATCGTTGGCACTTCTAAGCCGGAAGTTATGTCAACGAGTGTAGTGCCAAACAGCCTACGAAAATATAATCTGCATTGAGATATTAAGGTTAAAGGATTTTTGGCGCGGTCGATCAATGCCTCCTTCTGGGTAACTGTTAAAGTATTGTTTCGTTTTATCATGCATAGATCGAAGGCCTCACAGGCTTCCACTAGGAGGTAGAATATGTTTTCGTATTCTTCGCTTGTCACGTTTTGGAGGTGGTTCAGGATGCCGTCAGGGTCACGGAACTGAGTTTTCATGATTACCTGTTGACGAAAGGTTTTTTATAAGTACTGTTTTAGATGGTTAGTATTAGTTGCCGTTACACGCAAATGCCGTTTTACGCCACGCTTAAATTAGCCCGGGATTAAAGGATCTGGAAGACACATACGCCCGCATAGAAATTTCAATATTCTTACAGAAAAACAATTAACCAATTTTTTATATACTCTATGGTAAGACAGATAGCGCCTTCTTGTTAAATTAAATCTCAAATCACTCAACTCAAGCGACTGAAGCATGCGTTTCACCTGATGAAAATTGTCATGAAAATCACCGCAGCGAATAAACGCGACACTAGATGCATCACAAGCACGATGCCGACCCCGGACACATTTCACGCCCTTTTAGAAGAGCCCCATGTTGTATTCTATTAGGAAAACCTCGGCAGTGAAGTCATTCCTGAACCCAATGGGTTGAGATTGCCAATGGCGCGGAATTGTTTGTAAGATGAAAGTTTTTATTATAACACATAAAGACGGTTGGCTATTCTTTGCGATGTTATTTTAAAATTATGAGTTAAGGTAGACAACTTCAACTTGTAGGGCCCTCATCATCAGCCTATCGACGTCCACTGCTGGATATAGGCCTCTCCGATTTCACGCCACTGAGCTCGATCTACAGTCGTAGCTTCGTCTCTAATTTTTCGTATGTCGTTGCTCCACCAAGCTGGAGAGCACCATATACTACGCTTCCCGAGCAGCGTCAGTCCAACGGCAGACTTAATGGTTTATTTATTAAGGAACTCCAACAAAGGATACACAGTACATGCAATATTAAATAAAGTTCTACAGGAGAACACATCATGCATACATCATCTTTTAAACATAATTTCAAAATAAACAGTTAAATACAATAAAATAAAATTCAAATCAAAGTAACAACAAAAGATAAAATAAAGTTAAACATTTAAAATTCAAATACGGAATATTACCTTAAAATAGTAAACAATATAAATTTAAAAAAGAAAAAAAGTTTAAGTTGTCTTGTAAGACTAAGTGACTCACCGAGAGCCAATGAGAAAATCTATAACTGGTTGTGCCCGATTAATAGTTAAAATTGTCTTGTAAGAATAGACGATCGTTTTATAAGATTGTGAGACTCACCCGAGCGCCGTACCGCAGCAGTTCCCTGACCACGTCGACGTCGGGCTCGGCGTTGCTGGCGAGGTACTCGGCCAGCGCGGGCCGCAGCTGCGTGCCATCCTCCTCGCTGAACACCTTCAGGTTCGGCTCAGCCCCGCCCTGCAGAAGGATCTGGTGGAAAGTGGAGAGAATCTTATTGATTTGTACATAATCAAGTGCGCAGGATGATGCTGCTACTCATCATCCGGTCGGACTTATCTTTGTCGTTTCTTACGATTCCCCAACCCCATGAGATGAGACGGGGTGGCACTAGGCGTAGGCCGGCACGGTTCACGCCTGTGTCCCCGAAGGGGTAGGCAGATGCATATTATACGCCCGCACTTCGCCAATTATATAGTTGGTCCCACGTAATAGGTGGCGAGCCTATTGCCGCTTACCGGGCACTGGTATGTTCGCCAGAGCCTCGTCCGTTGATCGGCAGGTGCACCACTTGCAGGTGAGGTTGGTTCCTCAGCTTCAGCTCCCCATACATAAGATCAGTTATAAGATAAATCCTACCTTACGATAGGCACAAACGATACGATGTATCTTCGTCGAGCCCAGCATCACATTGCTATCAACTTACTTTAACTATCTCCTTCCTGTTAAGGATATTGTCGGAGCAGGCCACGTGGAGTGGAGACCCTATCACTGAGCTGGACGCGTTCACTTGTGCACCTGAAAATTGAGCTACTGTTAATCATCGTCATGAATAAAATGATAGCATGACATTGATTCTATGTGGGTATGTAACCTACTAATAACTCGAATTCGTAATTTACTTTGGGCTCCTGAGATATACATCTGGACAGCCGCAACTGAATGTATATAATGTATGTTTTAAGGAGTCAAGACAAAATGATCTTCCACGACCAAATCAAGACCGTTCGACGGGCTTGTATTGGAAGATTAATATGTGTGAATGAAGCGAAGAGTGTGTTAGGTCGTGGGCGTGACAATATTTATGATACAAAATAAGCTATCTCTTGGTTAGACCGACGTAAGGAAGGTATCTATGGGAGGTGGAAGATTATGATCACTCACCAGCAGTCAGCAGCATCTGCACCATGGCCACGTCCCCTTTGAGTATAGCCAGGTCTAAGGGACTCGGCTTGCTAAGCTCTGGACATTGGTAGTTTACGCGAGCTCCTTGCTTAATAAGCAAGTTCACTACTTCTGTGCTACCTGAAAGACCGAAAATTGGACGGATTATGGGCCGATTTCAATGTAGAAGAACTTTCTGGTGGAAAAATATAAGACATTAAATATACATTAAACTTAAGACGAATAATATTTATTCGAAAAAGATTTTAAATAAAACAAGATGGAGACGCGTCACTATTGATAATAGGTTTAGGGGATCAAGCGAAGCAAGTCGCTGTTGGCGACTCGGTATGGTAGTTGCCGAATCAGCCGATTTCGGAACCGCAGCTAAATCACTTAGCAGTATCGATGATATCGCAATCGCCGATGCTAAAAGTCATTAACATCATTTCAGCCTAGTCTGTGTCACTAATATAAGCGCAGTCTTCTTCTCACAAGTAAAGTTATAAGAGATTCTCAGATTATACCACATGCTTATCCAGTCCATTGGGATTCTACCAAGATCTGTAGAGCCTCTGCCCTCTAAATGGTACACCTATCGATCAACGGATGAGGCTCTGGCAAATATTTAATGTCCTGGTAAGAGCAACAGGCTCGCCACCTATTACGTGGGACCAACTATCTAATGGGCAACATGCTGGCGTATAATATGCCTCTGCCTACTCCTTCGGGGAAACAGGCGTATAATATGCCTCTGCCTACTCCTTCGGGGAAACAGGCGTGATAGTATGCATGTATGTATGATCCAGTGCGAATTGGCAATCCTTTCGATATATTTTTTTCGAACTGCCTTTTACGTCCTTATTACGTAATACGTAATGAGTAACTCACCACTGAGCACAGCATAGTGCATGACAGTGCGATAATCGTTCCTGGCATCAGCCATCGCGTTGACGTCGGCTCCGTAGCTGATCAGGAGGAGAACTGCGTCCATTCCCTGATAACAACCAATATGGAAGATTACTAACTATCATCAGACCATGATCATTATCTCTTAAGACAGTTTTTTGAAGCTTGAAATTCTACGGCAAAACAGGATAACTTTCATCCATTTAAACGCGTACTGAAGATCCCACAGGTGAAACTGCGGGCAGAAGCAGTTAGTCATCATCATCCGAGGTTTATCCCGGCTGCGGCCACGGGCTCCGTCTAAAGGCGTTATACACACCTTCCTCTGCCTCGCCGCCTTCATGAGCGGCGTGAGCCCCGCGCGGTCCCTCGAGTCAGGAGTTGCGCCAAACGTCAGCAAGAGCTCCAAGTATTCAGGGTCGGAAACCAGGTTGATTTCCGCGCCGAAGAAGTAGCGTTTGTTAGGGTCTGCGCCGTGTTCCAGGAGGAGGCGGGCCACATCCTAGAATAGTAAAAAAAAATTGATTGCCTGTAAAGTCGGTATACGGGCGAAAGTTTTACGTGACAACGACTTTGAGTGGTAAAAGAATATTCATTCGTATAGTAGGAAGAAGGATGAAATAATAGTAACAATTTAAAACATTTATTTATACAAAGAATTATATTTGAGAATTATAACCATGCCCGAGTGGAAGGGACGCGTGCCTCTCACTCGCTCTCATTGTGAGCGCATAACGTGAGCGGAGCGTAACGCAGTTTCTTGAAGTGTCACCCGGCAAACCAATTTATAAGACGTTGTCACGTCAAAAGTAAACATTAACTCTGATGCAATCATTCTTCATTGTGCCGTGTGGTAGCGGCCTAGAACAGTGCCACCCCCTCTCATCTCATGGGGAGTCGTAAGAGTCGACGAAGATAAATCTTACCGGATGATGGGCAGCTGCGTCATCCTGTGTAATGGCCGCCATCCCGCCTGCCCAGCGTGTCCCCCAATCACTACATAGTATAAAACAAAGTCGCCTTTTCTGTCCCTATATCCCTATGTGCGCTTAAATCTTTAAAACTACGCAACGGATTTTGATGCGGTTTTTTCTAATAGATAGAGTGATTCAAGAGGAAGGTTTATGTGTATAATACATGCGTAATATAGTAGTGGAACACTGTCAATTTGTGAGATTTGTGATGTGATGTCGTAATTCAACTCACTTTTTTGCGCTTATATTGCAAACGCTGGCCAAAACCCTACGAGATTAGTCAAAATAATGTACTACAATATTGTACAACTTATAAAATTCTTCAAAAAAGTCCGCGATGGTATATGTCTATCTCTTAAGAATACCCCACAATAACCAATTTTATCTTTTACTTTTTACTAAAAATAATGGCTTATTAACGAAGCCATTTTAAGTATGTATGACATTAATTCTTATCTAAATAAACATGTTAGTAAGCTTGGACATTAAACATAGATTAAATTTATCTTTTACATCATATAATTTCGATCAGTACTTTACAAGATATCAAACGAATTAACTTATGCTAAATCGAAAAATTATGGTTGCGGCGGTGGTAGGTATTCGCGGCTTATATAGAGACATTCTGTAATTATGTATTATACGTCACTATTCATATTAGCATACCACCCGTGCGAAGCTGGGGCGGGTCGCTAGTATATAATAAAGTAGTATAAAAGCAGTGAACGTCACATGACAGAATTAATGAATATGACAAAAATCTTACATAGTGTTTATTCCTGATGGCCAATCGCAGCGGCTCGTCGCAGAGCGTGGTCCTGGGGAACTCCTCGCCGGTGTCTGGTCGGTAGTCGACGGCAGACCCACTCTCCAGGAGAAGCTTCACCAGCTCTTTGTAGCTGAGGAGAAAGAGCTTAAAGTTAAACACTAAGCTAGCGCAGAAGTGCTTGAAGATATGGGTAAAAGGGCATCTATAGTAAGGGAGTTTCTAAGTGCTTGCAAAATGGGTTACTAAATTTTGTTAGAATGGGTTGCATAGTCTCAGAACAATTAAACATAAATGAATTCCTTTTTGCTGATGATAATACATGGAAACTTGTTCGCCCCGGAATAGCATGCAGCGCAACATGAACTAGGATTAATAAATCCTAGTTAATAAACTACATTTAAAAGGGCGATGCGGATTAAGGGGCTAAATTGTTTAAATCTTTGTACCTATTTTAAAAAATACTACTTTTGTACATCCATGTGGCAAGCAATAAAACATTTGACTTTGATTTTTTTAAAACTTAAATGTATATTCTGAACACAACCCGAAATATTTCCTAGTAGTGAGTTACTTGAGAATTTTTTCCACGATTATTAAACTTATTACTACCTATGTATATCCTTTTTTATTAACGATCTTTTTCGCATGATTGGCAACTTCATTCGTCGCCGTCATCCTACCATGATCACGGTTGTTCTCTAGACTCAAGCTCAGGGTCCAAGGTCTGATTACTGGTATAACCAGATTTGGCTAAATTTCAGGACTTACACTGAGCGACTGCCGTCTGACCTCCGCATCCCAGAGGGAATCCTCATTCCATAACTAAGCCACATGTAAGAATATTTGACGGCACTGACTTTCTAATAACGACTGTCATAGATGTTCTTGACAGCCGGAACCAACGGCTTAAAGTGATTTCCAAGCCACGGAGCAAGCGATAATTACGCACATAACTTCGAAAAGTCATAGGTTTTCAACCTGAGACTCTCTGAATTGCAGTGTAATGATCTCACCACTGGTCTATCGCTGCTAACCTTCATCAGTAAAAGACTGAAAATCTCACCCGTGCTCAGCTGAAAGATGAAGAGCGCTGTAGCCGCAGTCGTCGCGAGCGTTGACGTCGCATCCTCGGACCAGGAGCAGCCTTGTGGCCTCCAGATGACGCTGCCAGATCGCGTAGTGCAGCGGCCTCAGGCCTTGAGTTACTGGCTCGTTTACCTGTACGGGAGAGAGAGGGGTATGAACGTACAATAACACAGTTGAAATTATATAGAATAATTGTCCATTTGCTGATAAAAATATTTACTAACACTGTAGCTAATGTACATCGTAGCTCTCTCTTTAACGTCAAGCATATATTTCGCAGCTGCCGACAAAAGACGTTTTACACGGCTAGATTTCATTGTCTTTGAATGATTTGGGGCTGTACATTCATGAAAGTCATTGGTCGACAATGGAAGCCCCTGGTCGACACTTGGCCAACATAAATAGAAGTAATACATAAAGCACAGTACATAATTTGACCACCTGCTGATCAATGTACTTACATGCCATTTCGCCCATAATATTAAGTAATTCATATTTGTTAAAGTCAGCTAAACCAGATTTATAAATCCGCTCATAAAAAATTTACATAGATGCATATTTTACTAAGGGGAAGAGGCAGACCACCCGCCACTTGGTGGTCAATTATTGAGAGGGATTTAAAAGCCCAGAAGCTTACACCAACGACAACCCAGGACAGAAGTTCCTGGCGCAGACGCACAAGGAGGCCCGACCCCAGATGAACTGGGATAAAGGCAGGACAGAGAGAGATATTATACTAAGGCTCATCCTGCCGAGACAGTGGTGGCCACTTAACTAACATAAAAGTTACCTTTGCTCCGCATGCGAGGAGAATCCGGATCTCATCGAGAGGCACCATGCGGATGATGGAGTCAGCCAGCTCCCTCTGGAGACCCTTCTCGGCTATAACTTCAGAGGGCATTTTGGGTGTGCCTAGAACAAGGGTAAATAAATTTATTTAAAAAGGCTTTTAGTTTTCTGCTTTAAGCTCGTCTTTGCTAGTAGTGTTTGAGATTTTGCTCATCAACCAAATATATGCTGGTTTCTTCTAGCAGTGCTCAAGCTTTTGCTCCTCAACCAAATAGTATGGGGTTAGAATTCTACCTTTGGTTTGTGGAAAGACTTTTCACTGCACCGATTGACTGCAAATATACCGTTAGTCTACAGTGTAATTAGCTTGTTCTCTTACTAAAATAAAATTAAAGCCAGGAATACTGTCAATTGAGGTTGGTACAACAAATAAGTTGATGTGAATGTTTTTACGTTGTTATATTTTTCTTTAAATAATGATGCGTATATTTTGCTCGTGGCATTGCAACCTTGCTCCCTTTGTCTGAAAAATTATCTGAAACAAAAATGACGCATGTCATCCTTCCCGCCAAAACAGCTGACAAAAGTGCGCGCCACGCACCCGCTTTGGAAAGCAGCCATTTTTGTAACGTCAAGAGGATATCAAGTGTGCCACTTCATTTCGAATCGTCCATAATTCTATCATGGCGAGTCTTTTAGTCTGCACTAATATATCAGAAACGTATTTGTAATAAATCTCAGTCGCATTTAGTGGTATTTATAGCGCAAATTACTTTAGACGGCGCTTAATTATGGTGTGATTGACTGGTTTAGTCGAGTATGGAATTATTTAAAATGCGTTTTCAGAATTTTCGTTCTAAGTACCTACGTTCTGAATTTTTAACATAAATTTAAAAAGTGTTGTTCTATTGTCGTGCAATAACCCAACCTTCAACGGGCCTTACTGTTACTATATTGGGTTCTTGCACGAACATCAGCAAAACAAAATACTAATAATCAATACGGAGTTTGAGACTCGCTTTACGATTACAAAAGTAAAGCAGTGTTTATAAAGGTCAGTTCTGATCTCGGTGGCCATTGCCACCACCAGAGAAATTAGCTGATGTGACCCGAGCGATGAGAAAAATGTTCAAATGATCTTCAGACTGACATAATGATATGATTACATCTAGTACCTATCTAATGCTTTTTGTGGCTAAGTATGTTCAGCATTTGCTTTTTTGTGACTGAGATGAATAGTCATCAACCATCGTCATGACAACAACGTGATGATGATGATAATCATGTATAGTAAAGGACTGCTTCTTCTGGCTGGGATGACGACGAGGTTTAGCGTCCGTTTTTGTTTCTGTTATGATTATGATGATCATAATGATGTTTAGCAGTTGTCTACTAGTGGCTGAGATGATTACGATGATCATGATGTTCAGTAGTGGACAAGGGACGAAGGCCTAGAGGACGTAGCCCACTGATGGGCCTACCAAATCTGCACTACACTCGCCACCGGAATTCCCGACGCCATCCATTTCGCCAATGATAGTGAAAGTTGAAAAAACTTCTCGTGGCCAAGAAGATGATGTTCAGTTATGACGTTTAGCGTGAACTGTTTCTTGTGGCTGAGGTGATTAGTATAATGATATTATGTGCCTGTTTCAATATCCGATAATAAGGTCTTTTGCAACTACGTAAAATAGAATCCCACGTGTTTCTCTGTTTACAAACACTGTTTGTTAGTTCAGTATTTGTGATAAAATTAGACTTATCTACGCCATGTTTTCGATATCACAGTCTCAAAAGTATTTTGGGGCCAATTTAATGCGTACTTTTGTCTGATATATTTCTTTGCTGAATAGATTTTTTATATGTGACTTGTACACGGAAGTGTCGTGTTAGCATCGTGACATCTTTGGGTAATTGTCCGACAATTTGCTGAGTGAGCACCATTTATGAGTAAAATCAAATTTAATAATTAATTTTTCGTCAAACATAGGTGCCGACATTATTGTTTATTTTTAGTTAGAGCGCTATATTTTACCCCTGGGGTGTACAAAAATTAGAAGTTTTTTTTTTTTAATGTGACACGTCATAATGACTACATCCTGCCTGATGATAAGCAGTCGATGCAGTCCAATAAGAAAATGAAAGCGCTTTATAACAAAATAAGTTAAAAAAGTTAAATTAAATTTAAAAAAAAAGCGTATTTATGTTATATTTTTCCGTTATTTCGTATCCATGACATAAGTTTTTAATGATACTTAATACGTGCATAACTAAAAAAAAGTTTAAAAAAAATTATGAATACATTTTTACAATTCACCCTTACGAATGAGATTAGAACAGTAAAGATAATCAAACTTCAGATAGATAGAATAGGTCAAGACGCTCTGCCAGCTTGCCTCAAGGTAGAATACCTTATATGGGGCCACAAGCACGGTAAGGCAGTTGGCAACATGTTGCGGGGAAGCGTCCAAGATTTTTTCACCTTGGAGGTGCGATCACCCACGAATTTTCCGCTCAAACAAAAACTTATTGGCGTGCTAGTATTTTAGGTCACACATGAACTCATACGTAATTAAAAACTGATATAATACAATGTCTTAATAATAGTATTCTTCTTTAACTTCGCCATGTAAAATACAACATTTCCCTTTGTTGTTAATTTCAGTCAAATGAAACAAAAATTTCAATTAATTTTCTTAGACGTCAATATTCAAACTAAGGAAGGTACTAGAAAATGGAGAAATTTTTTTATGACTAAAAACATAAATAAATAAATAATAATAAATATTTCTGACACTTACACCAATTATTTAGTTCCAAGATAAGTATCATTAAGAACTTGTGTTATGGATACTAAATAACGGATAAACATACATAAAAACTTTTTTTTTTTGTAAATACATACTTAATATACATATCGGTCGTCGTAAAACATACTTAGTTAACATAGAAAACATTCAAACCAGTACGAACATTTATCCTGTATGGGATTCGAATCCAATACATTAAGAGCAGCATACTGGGTGCATTCTACACCACGACAGTCGTAATATAATTTAATTAACTCAATAATATTATGACTAAACGGATATACGTACCGACTATTTTCGAATAAAGAAGAAAATTTACCGGTTTGGCCGCCATAGCCGCAAATAATCTAAATTATATTGAAGTAGGTATATATTATTTTTCTGAACTGACGCAACTTTATAATTGATATAAATTGTCTTTTATTTACGCGATCAAAATTATGGAATAAATTTAACACTTCAGCGCTTTAGTCTAGATTGTCTTTAGATATTGGCCCTTACATTTACATTTTTAAAATTCAGTTGCAATAGGCGAATTTGCTTATTTCGAAATCCGTCATTATGTGATAAAGCTAAAAAAAAGAGTGTTAAAAAGTCACGGACGAGGTCAAGGATCGGGAACACAAATCTATTTTCGGCCATCTTGTTTTCAAGACATTTCAAAATGGCGCGGCGTTTGCCGGCCTCCAATGGTAATAAACATGTTTATGTCTAACCTAACAATAACACTTAATTTTGTGTTTGTTTTCATTTGAAATTAAACGCTATATAAGTAAATATTTTCCCAAAATATTTGTTCATTGCGGATGCCTATTTGCAGGTTAAAAATAGTTTAAATGTTCAAGAAAACGTTGTCGAAACGTGTTTTTCTTCCACCAGTTGGTCTTCTAACACTTTACTTTTATTTCTTTCGTTATTGCACCAGTTCCAATTGAGTTCAACTGCTAGGATAATTCATTATTGTCATTGTCACCCTTAAAGCAAAAGAGCTGCTCCAATGGCCATCTGTTCTGTCGCTATACCGATTGACTACACACTGCCTTACATCGTTACACCTTACACTAACTGTCCAGACTTTGCGCACCTCCTATGTTCTGATTTCATAACATAACCACCTTCTATTGACGACTTTCTGCTTTGATAGAACTACTGGCAACAAAATGATTGGAGGTTTTCGTCTGTCGATAATCTACCGCAACGTTATCCAATTATTTGTAACGATTTCACACTTCCTCATGCGACCAAAATAAACATTGTAATCAGTTTCAAATTTAAATTCAAAAATATATTACTATATATTCAACTTCATTTCAATTAGTCGCGGCGCGCGTGCCTTTCCCTACGAGCATTATTGTATTGTTATTTTATTTTTTTATTGTTATTTTTTTAATTGTGTACTTTATCAGCTGTTTTCTCATTTTAAATAATTGTGATTTTTATTATTCTTTTCCTTTTTTATGTACTTTGGACGTTCTTACTTAGTTTTAAAATCATTTTGTAAATATTTATAACAGTTCAGTCTTCATGTCCCGCACTGCACCCAAAATGGCTCAACTGAAAACAAGCGCTGGGAAATTGTCCTAGCAAATGCTGAGATGGGTCATTTTGGTGCATCATACAATAAATTGTTTATTATTGTAATTAGTTTGTATTCACAAATTTTATGATGCACCTATAAATTATTATTATAATCATAATGTATACACAAATCAATCGTCGAGTGATAAAAAGTCTAGATTTGTTGCCAATACGAAGCTGACACTAGGCCAGTACTTTGGGATATTATGTCAGCCGCCTGCCGTAAGCATCAGAACATTCATCTTAAAGGCCATTGCTACGGAGTAGAGATAATTAAAAACATTTTAATATTGCATTATCTAAACAGTTTCATGAATCTGCTAGTTTCGATCCCGTTGACCAGTTGAGAGCATGATTTTATCTACAATAATAGTTCCCTTCGAACAATCGCTTCATTCATACCAACGCTATTTAAGATATTTAGCTATCTAATAACCCTTTATGATACTGCGACAATTTTTGGAAATAGAAAATACATAACGAAAATACATTACTTAAATAACTGTCTACTGATTCAAGGATGTCGAGTAATATAGCAACGTTAAAGGAAACGAACACACTGCACCAATATCTGTGCTTAATCCGTTCTCAGTCCAATGATAAGACCTTTGAATTCTTTATAATAAAATGTATTATGTATATTTGAATGAATGTCAAAGCGAATAATAAAACAATGTCTTGGCTTCTATTGTTGCATTTCTCATACAAATAGAAACGACCCGGAAGTCGTGATCCAATTCATTCAGACACATAATATCAGCAATTGCCAACACAAAAATCATATTAATCATTATAATGACATGGATTTAGTGTACTTGGGGTACATTGAGCAAGTTATATTGGTAGCAAATAAAATAACTCCTCTCCTTGCTTCATGTGAGGAGGCCTGAGCTCAGTGTGATGTGGATAGGCAAGATAATGATGACGATGAACCGTAAAATAAAGAAACGCTACATATCCAAATAATAATGATTGTATTTGACAAAAATATTAGAATTATCAGACTAGTAATTTCGCTTGTAATTAGAGAAATAGCTTGTCAAAAATTGAAAAATGCAGAAATTAATGACACCTGGGAAACTAAGTGGAAAGCTACAAGATCGTCAACAGTCATTTCAGTGACATTATAAAAACACCAATTAGAACGCCATTGCACTCGTAACCCAGAGAGATAAGTTGTGAAGTCTTAAACGCCCAACTCTACTCCTACCCTTCAAATCTGACTGCAATATTCCGCAAAGCAATATTTACCAACTTGGTAGCATAATATGGTTTACATACGCGCCTCTATTGTCATAAAAAGAACTAAGTAACATTAAAAGGATAATATGTTCCCAATCAATCACCTACGTACCCTAGGATGTTTTAAAAGGTTGATGATGCTTCGACAAAGCTAAATTATTAGACAGATGAGTGGTAAAGTAAATAAGTATAATAAAACAGGTCCCAAAATAGATCCTTGTGATACATCTCAAATTATTTTGGAATGCAATTACGAACTTTTTGATCCATATGTAAAAAACTATACCTGTATTCAAGCCACTATTAACGGCATAAGTGTTATGTATAAGGTTTTACATAAACATAATTTCTGGGTCAGTGATGAGGAGGCAAGGTAACCATTGTGACCAAGAGAGTCACTGGCCGTTAATTAAACGTCGTTTATGTCGATAATGTTGTTGAACTTGATAGAGAACAAACAAAGACATTAAATGTTGTTAAAAATACAAACGAGTACCTACTTGCAAAGATTTAAAAGACATGAGACAAAAATCCCACCTGGAAATCAATTGCTTTGAATTTAAATCTCAGCTGATTACCGCTTTCGTAATCAACTTACAACAAAGAATACAATTTAATGCCGTGCAGACAACATGACTCTGATTCGTGACTGTAAATTATATTACAATAATAATCGCAAAAGCCGTGCAACTGTTAGCATTGTCAATTAGGTTTGTGGATGAAAAATTATAGTAGGACGTATTTAAACAGTAGCAATAGCGAAAGCCAGGTTCCCAACTTACATGTCTTTTACGTCATATTTCTTTGAGGTTTATTCACGTTCATCATCAGCTCGTTCATAGAACTGTGTAAATGTGTGGGAATTATAGATTTCTCTGTTTTGAGTTTCAGACTACCGAATGAAGGTTATAGAAAATTGTACATTGTACATCAGAATAAAAATAACACAAAAAATATTTATAAAAGAAAAGCGATACAAGTTGGCCTTATCGCTTGAAAGTGATTAAATTTGCATGTAAGTAAAACAGTGAAATGAAATGAAAAGTAGGCATTAGGGGCTAAGCGGTTAACAATCTACGGATGGATGCATCCAATGACGTAACCGTTTACCTGTAAACAAGCCAACGATTTAATAGACAGACAGACGACAGAGTTACTGGATGACGTATTGTAAGTGGTCTGACGTCAGAACTATAAAGGGAGATGTATGTGGTTAATTTGGCCCAGGCGGCTGGTGGCTTTACCACAGGGAGATGTGACATTGTAAACGTTTTATTTACGCGGTATGTTTTGTGCGTAGATGGAACTATTTTATTACCCTTGTCTGAAACAAATGCAACATTAATATTGCTAAGCACTTGAAACTCCCCATTCATATGAATTCTTTGTATCATTTCTAATGTCATTAATGTTTGATTGTATTGTTAGTTTTCTTGTGTAAAAACTGAACCGTTCTTATGCCATTTTGAGAGAAAAGTAGGACTTTGGGATTCAGGCTTCATTCATCTTCAATTCTTTCAGAATCTCACACGTCAATTGCATGCAAACTATTTTGAGTTTTCATTTGGACAGCTACTGCTTTTTTCACATAAAGTTAATTCAATACTATATCAAGAACCGACCTAAGTGTTTCTAAAACTCATCTGGTGAAGTACTTATAGAGACTTCGAATTGAATCTTGTTAAGTAGAGTATTATTTTATAGAAGAAAATAAAATAGAAGGTAAAATACGTCTTTTTTAACAGATTAATAAAAAGCACATAGTTACCTAATAAATTAAAGTTTTTTGAGTACACTATTGATATAAACATAATTATTTATAAGTATTCGCATAAACAAACCAATATAATAAGACATTCAATTGTGAATATTAAACATAGCTTTTATAAACACTGAACTTAAACTTGCTAGAAATGACGTTAAGCTCAACAAAGCACAGGTTTATATTATCAGACCTCTGGAGTTGGCTTGAAATATCTAGATAATCTTTAGTTCTATAATAGATTCTATCTGATAGAAATCAGTAGCTACTTGTACAAGAAATAATTTTCATTAAAAGGTGATGACGCAGCGACAAACTAGAGAAGTCTTTTCGGCATCCGTAGCAGTTAAAAACCGCCAGCGAGCAACAAATAAACTAATATTAATAATAATGTAGTCTTTTATTCTAACAAATACTATCACATCGTCTTATAATCAATATACAAACATATATCTAAGCACTGTATAGTTTCTTGATAATATTAGAAATTATACAGGAAATAAACAAAATTAAGTCAATAAAGAATTATATGAAGTGCATAGAGAAAAATGTTACTAACCTCTTTGTTTGAAGGCAAATCCAAAAACAAAATAAACTCACTGGCTTACGCACACAATGCCTTTGTCTACGCGCGCAAAACAAAACAAAAATATGGCTTTTGCCGCGCTTATTTGACAGATAAATACTTTTTCCAAAGTTAGGTTATCTACTTTTTGTTGTATTTTGCGTTTTTCAATCAATTAATTGTATAATTGAATATAATTCGTAACTAAGAGAGAAAACTCTAACGACTGTTCAGTTTTCTAGCCATGTGTGAACTGTTTTCTCGTTGCACGTTGGGAACACCAAAACAATTGGCCAGTAGCCAAAATGGCCATCAGCCAAGTACGGAGTTCAGGGCATGCGTCGTAGGGTAAAAACCCTATTAACTGCTACGAGTGAATAAAACTTGTAGCTTTTTTTAAATAAATAAATACTTAATCTCTAAAAGGTAACAATAAATTTTGAATCATACTTGTTGTCTTCGTAAATAAACTAAGTGTAAGGATATGAGATGGAGAGAACCATAGTGTTCCTCGATTGTTAAAAACAGTTGTTATACTAAAAAATAAAATACCTTTCTGTGTTTGAATATTTTATCTTTCTCGCATGAGCACTTGATTAATGAGTAAACATATTTCCAGGCCTATAAGCTGGTGGCGTGACAGGAAAATGAATCAATGGAAATAGCAGCTACGAACTGAAAATGGATAGAACTTCTTTTTCTTTTGTTGGACAACAGATAACAATATAATAGTTTCAAATCTTTTACCGGAGGATGATGGGCAGCAGCGTTATCCTGCGTACTGGCTTGAGCTGCTATTACCAACCCGCCTGCTCAGCGTGGTGATGATGGGCAAACACATCCAATAAAATAAAATATTAGGGAGTCCATCGATTTGGCAGCGGACTTTATGAGGCTGAAATGATCATGGGATATATAGGATCGGTAGATATATAAAGTAAAGTAAAAGTAAAAAGTTCTTTATTTCATAAACTATGACATAGCACTTAAAAACGCCAAAACAAAATACAATTAAAAAAAAACTAAATATTACTACACTGAAATCACGAAGCTTAGATTCACTTACATGCAAATAAATAAAAATTAGGTGTAAGTGAATCTATATAATGATACAAGCATACGTGATGATCTAATTGATTTCACAGGAAGTATGCCTATTTTATAATATATGTAAAGGACATAAGGAGTCATCTCATTTTATTAACGTCCTGCTACTGAGCACAGGCATCCTTTCACGAACCAAAGTGTTGTGGAGAGATTCAGGTCATACCTATTTCTCTTCGCGGATCCACTCCGAATTGAATGTAGATTACAGTGTATAAGCAATTATAACATCAGCCTTATAAAGTCAACTGCTGAATATTGGCCTCCCCGGTAGATTACATTCTATTGAGGGTATTTGCCCATTATCACCACGCATAGTATGTGGGTTGGTGATAGCAGGATGACGCTGCTACTTATCATCCGATAGGATTCCTCTTTGTCGACTCTTACATGAGAGATAAACGAGATGGTAGAACTATTCTAAGCATTATCACACGGAAAATGAATAAAGAAATAAGCAACATTTTGTTTAAATATACATACATACATACATAATGTCACGCCTCTTTCCCGTAGGGGTAGGCAGAGATCAAATCCTTCCACTTGCTACGATCTTGGCACACACTTTTAGCTTCATTCACACTCATTAACCTCCTCATACACACCCGTCGGTTTAGGGTACTTTTGACCTGCCTTCTACTTCTTTGTGTTGTTTAAATATATATATAAATTATTCGGCACCATCTAACGTCGCTTACCCTAATCTCGGCACGTACGCACAAATCGATCTTATGATATGCACCTTTTAAGCACAAAGATTGAAGTGCATTCACCTTATACATTTGCTACAAGACTGACACTCAGGAAATATACATTTATCTTACACGTTTTGTAATTATCACAACAAAGAAAGTAGTCTGGTAAATTTTCTAATGTTTTATTGCACGTTTTAGCTGCTTACCAAAGTGTTTTTCTTCAATTAAGAAAAGAAAGACAAGAAATATATTTATTCAATACAAATAAACATAGAGACTGCCGCGGTAAAGCTATTGCATAGCATTTTTTATCAACTTATGCAATTATAATTACTTATTTATTTTATTTATGCAGTTTTTTTTTCTTTGATATTAATTCAAGTTACACTTTAAGCGTGGTGTGGTGACCGATAAGAAAACAAATTTTATCCACCCGATACAACCAATGCCACCTAAAGGCGGGTTGCTGAACTAAAGAGACAAGCGTGATATTTGAAAAAGTCATTAAAAGTTCTGCTATTTATCGATAGATGGAAAACCTAAAAAGAATCGCCGCTGTGCCGTTTGGAGTGGGGTGTGTTAGGTTTTTTCGTTACGGAATTTCTGGATTCGGTCTCCACGCTCAAGTACCGCGATAGAAGCTATGCAATAGCTTAAAAGAAACGACTAAATTTACACCTGAAAAAAACAACATTATAACATATACCTATTTGTAACACTGAGTAGTAATTTTTTTTACCACTAGGTGGCATTCAAGCAGCCCACCAGATTAAAAGTGGTCCCTTGACTATGAACGCTTGCATCAACTACTTGCCGGCCACTTTAAAATCCGTTTCACGCCCTCTATGAAGAGCCTCATGTTGTAATCCTTTCTGTTCTGCTGTGCTCCTTCAGTTTGCACAGAGTTTAAACGTCGCCTCGACATTGACTGATGCAGACGTGAACCCACTTACCACGAGGGGTTGGATATCAACGTAATAGTAACGTGAGTTATTGCCCATAATGCGAGAAACTAGGAAAATATTGAAAAGGCTTTTGTATACGCTTACAAATGAATATACTTTGGCGGTAAAAATTACACATCGTCTTTAGGAAAAAAGTAGTTTACCTACAGTAGTAGTAATTTCACTGATATATGCTGACGACCAATATCGCGTGGTGGCGAGAATACCCGCTCTCCGCTTCTAACGTCGTGGGTTTGATTCCCACGCAAGGCATATATCATTGTGTGCATGATCATGAATATTTGGTCTGGTCTTTGTGTTTTCCTGTGTATATTAAGTATGTATTTACAAAGAAAATGTATTTATATATGTTTATTCGATATTTAGTATCCATAACACAAGTTCTTAATGATACTTATCTTGGAACTAAATAATAGGTGTAATTGTCAGAAATTATTTATAATATACCTACATATACCTTATTTTAGTTATACGTAACATCGTACCTTTTTCAATATATAGAATATCCTGCCCCACAAATATTATCTGAATTCTCAGAATTATCTAGTTGGAGGGAAAACAGCGCTATGCGGGATATTAAATAGTTAGCAGTCCCGGATAAGTGTCGTTCGTATCTGGAGATTAAGGCGGAGAGGCGTCCCAAGAAGCCGGAATACACCGGGAGAGAGCATTATCAAGACAGAAATATCAGATAGACTTTTTTTTGATCTACTAAAAAAATACTAAAGTGTCATATTCTTTATCCGGTAATACTCCGCTTGGAGAACCTTCCACAAAGATTTGTTCTGTGCAGGAATCGAACCTACGACCTCAGGATCCTGAGTCGAGAGTGAGGAGTGTGAGTTAAAAAGAAAGAGACATTATACCTAATGTAAACTTATAATTGAATTGAAATACTTAGCATTATTCCGGGTCCCTGTTGTCTAACTATAGACCCTCCAAGAAGACAAGCCTACCACAATAAGCGGTTTCCTTGTATTTTTTTAAGCACAGCGGCTACTTTTGACCACCTTTAACATCTACATTACATTTACATCTGATTGTCGTTGGAAATACAGGAGGCCTACCGCCGAATTCGATGGATTACCGGTAATCCATCTAGATCAAACTTTGTTTACGTTCATTAATCCGTACCGGGGAATCTGCCGACAGCCACCTCTCATTCATGACCTTCAGTCCGTGACAGACCAATAGGTAAATGGAGAACGCCATTTTGTTTCGATTTCCATGAGTTCGGCGGTACGACAGAATCAATTCGAAATCCATTTTGCCTTATAATCGATTGCCATCGAACTCGGCGGTAGGCCCCCAGAAGGCAAACTATCGCGTGGTCGCGCACCAACCAGATGGAACGATCAAGTGAAAGACTCATCGTCCTCCAAATTCTACGCGGTCGTGAAAGACGCGCTGGATCGGAACCGGTGGAAGCAGATCATCCGCTCCGGATGTTACTCCGATGCTAACCACGATCCTCAGACATGAGGGACCGACTAGAGAGAGAGAGAACATTTACATTAACCTTTTTAAGTCCTGCAATCACAAGGTGATTAAGATAAAGACTAGTGTACCGCTTCCTTAAAATTACGCATGCGCACCTGCCAACTCCTGAAATTCTTCTCCCTGTGCGTCCCAAACTCAAACTACCCTTAAGTCAGTTTTAATCGTGGCTTGGTTAAGACCTGGCGAAATCGTCCGCTAGGAGGCTAACTCGATTATTCGTGAGTAAATTATTTTAATTTATTTATTTAAGTACCTTACAACTAGTTTTACAATCACTGTGACCGTGCGAGTGTGTATAGTGATGAAAGTAACGCATTTTTATTTATTACTAGCAGCCAACCGCGACTTCGTCCATGTGACTTACATATTTACATATTGACGACCGATATGGCGTGGAGGTCACTATATCTGCACTCCACTCCTGAGGTCGTGGGTTCGATTCCCACACAGGACAAATCTTTGTGTGCTTGAAGACGTAAATTTGTTCTGGTCTGGGTGTTTTCTATGTATATTAAGTATGTAATAGGTTGGGGAAAAAGTCTTTTCGTATTTTTGTATGAAAAGTCAAGACATTTTTTTCAAAGTTTATTTACATTTATTTACAATATATATGTACCGTTTTGTTGAATAACTTTCTGCCATTTTGTGGGCAGAGACATTATCCCGTTACTGTAGAAACTTTGGGACTTCTGATCAAAAAAACGGGACAAATAGTTTTGGCAGTCCTCTCTTGAGGTCAACCTTACAGAACCTAAAGAATTCTGCAGAGACCGAAACAGGTGAAAATCTGAAGGCGCAAGGTCAGGGCTATATGGTGGATGCACTAGGACCTCCCAGTCGAACTCTCTTAATTTTTGCTGAGTGGCTAAAGATGTGTGTGGTCTAGCGTTATCGTGATGAAAGACCACACCCTTCCTGTTGATCAATTCCGGCCGTTTTCTCTCGACTGCTTCCTTTAATCTCATCAGTTGCTGGCAGTAAAGATCAGAATCGATGGTTTTGCCGGGCGGTAAAAGCTCATAATAAACAATGCCCTTCCAATCCCACCATACACACAGCATCACCTTATTTCGTGTTAGGCCAGGTTTGGCCACAGTCTGTGAAGCCTGGCCAACTTTCGACCACGACCTTTTTCGCACGTTCTTGTCGTACGTGATCCACTTTTCATCGCCAGTTATCAATCTCTTCAAAAACGGCTCGGTTTTATTCCGTCTCAATAATGAATCGCAAATGAGTACACGGTTCATTAAGTTTCTTTGAGTGAGCTCGTATGGCACCCAAATATCGAGCTTTTTTGTATAACCAGCTTTCTTCAAATGGGTCAAAACTGTTTTGTGGTCGATTCCCAGTTCTTCAGCTACATCGGAACTACTAATATGCCGATCTTGCTCCACTCTTTCAAAAATGGCGTCCATTTTATTCGTAACAGGGCGACCAGAGCGAGGTGCATCTTTAACATCAAAATTTCCGGACTGAAAACGTTTGAACCAAATTTGTGCTACTCTTACTGACACTGCATCAGGTCCATAAACATCACAAATTTTTTTCACTGCTTGAGTTGCATTTTTGCCTTTTTTATAATAAAATTTTAAAATGTATCGAATTTCTTCATTAGATTCACTCATTTTAACGGAGAGAAAAACAAATGAAAAATAGCGGGAAACAACTTTTTTTTATTTTTTTCTTTTCTTTATAATGGAACCTTTTTAATGTTACCAAAACCAGCCAGACCTAATATTAGGTCGGGGAAAAAGTCTTTTCGCATAACGTAGGTATAAACTTATTATAAAATTTTTTTGACTGTACTATTTGTGTCTGGCTGGTTTTGGTAACATTAAAAAGGTTCCATTATGAAGAAAAGAAAAAAATAAAAAAAAGTTGTTTCCCGCTATTTTTCATTTGTTTTTCTCTCCGTTAAAATGAGTGAATCTAATGAAGAAATTCGATACATTTTAAAATTTTATTATAAAAAAGGCAAAAATGCAACTCAAGCAGTGAAAAAAAATTGTGATGTTTATGGACCTGATGCAGTGTCAGTAAGAGTAGCACAAATTTGGTTCAAACGTTTTCAGTCCGGAAATTTTGATGTTAAAGATGCACCTCGCTCTGGTCGCCCTGTTACGAATAAAATGGACGCCATTTTTGAAAGAGTGGAGCAAGATCGGCATATTAGTAGTTACGATGTAGCTGAAGAACTGGGAATTGACCACAAAACAGTTTTGACCCATTTGAAGAAAGCTGGTTATACAAAAAAGCTCGATATTTGGGTGCCACACGAGCTCACTCAAAGAAACTTAATGAACCGTGTACTCATTTGCGATTCATTATTGAGACGTAATGAAACCGAGCCGTTTTTGAAGAGATTGATAACTGGCGATGAAAAGTGGATCACGTACGACAAGAACGTGCGAAAAAGGTCGTGGTCGAAAGTTGGCCAGGCTTCACAGACTGTGGCCAAACCTGGCCTAACACGAAATAAGGTGATGCTGTGTGTATGGTGGGATTGGAAGGGCATTGTTTATTATGAGCTTTTACCGCCCGGCAAAACCATCGATTCTGATCTTTACTGCCAGCAACTGATGAGATTAAAGAAAGCAGTCGAGAGGAAACGGCCGGAATTGATCAACAGGAAGGGTGTGGTCTTTCATCACGATAACGCTAGACCACACACATCTTTAGCCACTCAGCAAAAATTAAGAGAGTTCGACTGGGAGGTCCTAGTGCATCCACCATATAGCCCTGACCTTGTGCCTTCAGATTTTCTCCTGTTTCGGTCTCTGCAGAATTCTTTAGGTTCTGTAAGGTTGACCTCAAGAGAGGACTGCCAAAACTATTTGTCCCGTTTTTTTGATCAGAAGTCCCAAAGTTTCTACAGTAACGGGATAATGTCTCTGCCCACAAAATGGCAGAAAGTAATTCAACAAAACGGTACATATATATTGTAAATAAATGTAAATAAACTTTGAAAAAAATGTCTTGACTTTTCATACAAAAATACGAAAAGACTTTTTCCCCAACCTATTATTTACAAAAAAAAAGTATATAAGTATGTTTATCCGTTCTTTAGTATCCGTAACCCAAGTTCTTAATGATACTTATTTTTTATTTTATTTATTTATTTTATAATAGGGACAGAGAGACAGAGGAAATCTGCTTTCTTTTATACTATGCAGTGTTTGATACAACTGTTATTTTTGTTGGCGTCCTATTTTATTTTATTGTTGTAGTTTTTAATGTTGAATCTGACCCCTGCTGAAAATTAGTGCAGTGGGTTTGTTCACAGACTCACTGCAAATACTGAGCAGGGGCCTTTTTCGACATCATGCAACCTGTACGTGTCCTGTGTATTTTATTATTTCTTTATTATGTTGTGTGATGTTGAAATAAAAAAAAATTCATTTCATTCATTTGTTTCAATTCATTTTTATTTCATTTCATATTTTAAAGATTATATTTGACGACCGATATGGCGTTGAGGTCAGTATACCTTTTTTTTTTTTTTTTTTTATTATCGTCTGTAAAAAAATGCTGCTTACGCACTGTCTCCCGGCCAAAAGGGGGAGACCGGGAGGGGGTGTGGGGCTCACTGCGGCCGACACGACCACCGCAGTCCTACCCACTAAAAAACTTCAGACGACGCCCACCGCTGTTGAAAAGGGGCGAGGCACCAGTTCCCGGGTTTGTAGCTTCTGGTACCCCGCCCGCGGCCAACGTCCCCCGGATCAGAACCGGGGAGACCTCCTCAGGAAGGCGCAATTTGCAGCGCCCCCCTTACCTCTATGTGCGGCCATGGCGTAACTGGCCGACTTCGGGGGGGTCTATGGCGAGACGGAAGGGGCCCCCTGCCCCCGCCGCCTAAGACCCCCCGGGCGCTGCCTGACGGGCCCTCCTGGCCCGCCCGCTGCGCCAACGGCGTAGCCGGAGAGAGAGCGGATCCCGCTCCCTCTCCCGCTCCGCGGCCTCCTTCTGCGACATCTCCACTTCGCAGAAGGAGGCCATCGCCTCCCACGCCGTCTCGCTGTCGACCATCTTTTGCATGATGGTCGGCAGCGAGAGAGCCACTCCACCCAGGGCCGCGGCTAACGTCGACCGCGGCCCCGCCCACGCAGGGCACGCCACCAAAGTGTGCTGCGCGGTGTCTTCCGCGCAGTCACAGTGGAAAGTACCTGCGTGAGCCGGAAGGACATCGACCCCCACCGACAGCCGACCCATCCCTCCAAGATGGGCCCAACCGCCTCGAGGATACGGCGCCTCGAACCTTCAGCACCCTCGGCACTCCTCAAGAGGAGGTCAGTATACCTGCACTTCACTCCAGAGATCGTGGGTTCGATTCCCACACAGGACAAATCTTTGTGAGCATGAACATGAATATTTGTTCTGATCTGGGTGTTTTCCTATGTATATTAAGTATGTATATACAAAAAAAAAAATTTAAGTATGTTTATCCGTTGTTTAGTATCCATAACACAAGTTCTTAATGATGCTTATATCTTGGAACTAAATAATTGGTGTAATTGTCTGAAAATGTTTATTTATTTAAAATAAATTGGCTATATATAAGTTGGTTGACTATATCCAACTTATATAATCATCATCATCAGGCTGAAATGATGAGGATGATGATAATGATATAAGTTGGATATTCATATTCTAAGTTGGATTTTCCTTCAACTAAGAAAGTGCAAATAAAAAAATACCTTTCTACGTAAAGTTTAACTTGCAAAATGGATCACGTAGATCTGAGTTTTTGCCGAGTTTTTTGACAATTGTTTTCTCCTGGCTAGCTCCCGTCCTAGCCCGTAGCTAGTAGAAAAGTGGTTCCTTTATTATAATCACGTTCACAAGTTCTTCAGAAAGATGCCTCGAGTACAAATTAATTTCAGTTACATTACACACAATGGTGGTTTAAACACAACTACTAATTGCCTCAATGGACTTCTTACTAAAGTCGCTATAGTGTTTAACCAGGAATAGAATTTTCAAATATTATTTTATTCATCATCATCTAAGCCCATTAACGTCCCACTACTGAGCACGAGCCTCCTCTCACATATCAAGGTGTGAGGGTATTGGGTCGTACTCCACCACGCTGACCCAGTGCGGATTGGAGAAGGCAGGTGTATGGCGTCCTGCTGTTAGAATTTATCAAGCCGCCCATTAGGCCTCTAACATGGCTTAACGACTACCATATTTAGTGATGACCGGGACCAACGGCTTAACGTGCCTTCCGAAGCACGGAAGCGCTCGATATCAAATGCCACACAAACGGTCACTCATCCAAGGACTGACCTCTGTAAACTCTGCTGTACTTCGGTGATCGTTTCCGACCTCCGAGCACCGCAGAGCTACGAGCGATTATTTTATTATCATTATCTTATCCTAGCATTATCCCGTTTGCCCTAGACTTAAGGAGCTATTGGCACGACTATAAAGCACACACTGAAAATCAGTCAGTCGTTGGTGAACCACCTATCCAATGATTGACTGTTTGGGTCAAATTTGGCAAGTTGTTTCTGTGCAAGACCACTAAGCTCTAGAATTCGCTGCCGGCTCATATGTTTCCTATTTCCCATCATCCCAAACGTGCGGCGTGAAACGGCTTTTTAGCAGGCCGTCATGAGTGCGTGCGTTTTGTTCCGTGCTTATTTCCCCTGTATGAAGCGCCTTAAATTTTTTTATTTACTGTATAGACTGCTTGACCTCAGGCAGAATGTATTCACAATGATGTGTCACATAAAAAAATTTAAAAAACTTGTCAACTGAAATTCAGTCAAGAGACTTCTTGGCGGGAAAGTGAAACGTCTTGTCTGTAGTTTGTGTTTTCTTCTAAAATTTGTGATATTTTGAACATTAATGTGTAATAACGGTAGATTATTAACCGTTAAGTGATTGTGAACGTACCAGAGTGTTGGTAAATGAAACAAAGCAGTGCAACATCACTTTTCATATTCTCTCAAGAAGTCCATGTGAGATCTCAGTATAGTCCCACATCCTTACTGAGGACTCAAGGGGTTTAGGGGAAGGGCATCTCATTTACCATTTATCATCTTTATCACCACTCAGTCTTATTTACTACAATTTATATGTTATTAGTGATATACTTAGTCTTACATGACACTAGCTAAATGTGCAAAAGCATTTTATTTAAAAAAAAAAAAACTGCCAAAAGCCGGTCACACCAGTGAGCAGACCCTGGGCCCTAAGCTTAAGTCTAGGGCAACCGGGATAATGCCCGGATATGGTGATTATTGAAGAGATCTACTTCTTTGCAATCTGGAAACGAATGAAACGCGAAGGGGAGCGTTTGACGGCGTTGGCATGTCACTGATATCCAATGACGCAACCGTTAATTAAATAACTAGTTTTGACGACCGATATGGCGTGGTGGCGAGTATACCCGCTCTCCGCTCCAAGGTCGTGGGTTCGATTCCCACACAGGACAAATATTTGTGTGAATGAACATGAATATTTGTTCTGATCTGGGCGTTTCCCTATGTAGGTATATTAAGTATTTAATTACAAAAAAAATAGTATTTATGTATGTTTATCCGTTATTTAGTATCCATAACACAAGTTCTTAATGACTTATCTTGGAACTAAATGAATGGTGTAATTGTTAGAAAATATTTAAAAAAAAAAAATACTAGGTTGCTCTAGACTTATACGAGTATCCATCATTATATACTTTGTATAAAACAAAGTCGTTTTTTTGCAATTAGGTGTGCTTAGATATTTAAAACTACGCCACGTATTTAAATGTGGTTTCTACTAGATAGAGTGATTTAAGAGAAAGGTTTATATGTAGTTCACGTGGATGAAAAAATGGGTGGCCGCTAGTAAAGAATAAAAATGCGTTACATTCATCACTTAGTAACTCGAACAGTCACAGTGATGGTGGAAACTAATTGTATGATATCGCGGGCGGTTGCTAGTTGCAGGTAAGACCATTTCTTTCTTTTTGTTGTATATCGGTGACAAAATGCATTTACGTAATGCCTTCCGGCTAAAGTAGGCCCAAAAGGACCCCCTTTTCCACCGGAAGACGCGACTGCCAGCAGTAATATCCACTCAGAATCTTCCGACGACGCCCGCCGCTTTTTGAAATAGAGGCGGGGGCCAGTACCTGGGTTGCAGCGTCTGACACCCCACCTGCGGTCAACGTCCCCCAGACCAAAACCGGGAGGACCTTCTCAGAGAGGCATAGTGGACATAAAAATCATAGAGAAGAAGTTAAAAGAACATAGACGCTAAGAGCTTATTTTTATATGACTGGGCTAGCAGTTAATGCAATCCAATGGAATAAAATGGAAACTGCCTATTACGGCCTGAGGGTATACTCATGGAGTTTATGGAAATTAGAGTAGGCTGTACTTTTTATCATTTAAAAGATGGCCTCCAACGCGATGGACCGATGATCTGGCAAAGCGGTGGGAAGCCGTTAAATGCAAGCGACTTAGGATCTCTCAATGTGGAAATCTATTGGGGAGGCCTATGTTCAGCAGTAGACGTCATATGTCTCAGATGATGATGACGAAGTTAATACTAATATAATATACTCTTTGTTCTTCTAAAAGGTGATGGTATTCACTCGTCCCCCACACGTGCCCTACCCAAACGTCTGGAGGAGATTTTCAGTCCGCCGTGGATCTACCACTAGCTACTTCCGCATCCAAGACCTTACCGAGGACCTGTACGAGCCCGCTGTACAGACCCTTTTGCAGCACTTCACCAGGGATGAGCCGCCTTGTAAATACATAGGTAAGGTAGGATCGGCCCTCCGCCAAGTAGTACAATTGGGATCGAAGTTCTGCAATAACTTATTGAATCATTTGAAGAAGAATTTCGTTTTTCTTTGTGGCGAGCCCATTGCCGTTTACCGGGCACTGCTATGTTCGCCAGAGCCTCGTCCGTTAATCAGCAGGTGCACCACTTGCAGGTGAGGTTGGCTTGGGCTCCTTAGGTCTTGGTAGGATCCCTATACACCTAAATTTACACTAGTTTTGGAAAATAAAATACTGTCGTGTTTATTTTTGCATTGGCGTCAATAGTTTTCTTCTATTACTCTGTAGTGTTATTAGTCTGGTCTGCCCTTTCAGAGATTGAGAAGTACCCATCGGCAGTTACTGAGTTGGAAAATTTGTGGAGAAATACTGTGAGAGACAACCTGTCCCTGGTCTGCGTGGAGGACCAAGATGGCGGCGAGGTGGTGGGGGTCAATGTCCTGACTGTGTTGAGTAAGGACTCTAAGGATGAGCCTTTTCATGTAAGCATCTGTTTATTGTTTGGGTAAATTATCTCTCTCTATAGTCGGTCTCTCATGTCTGAGGATCGTGGTTAGCATCGGAGTAACGTCTGGAGCGGATGATCTTTTTCCACCGGTTCCGATGCAGCGCGTCTTTCGACCGCGTAGAATTTGGGTAAATTATAATTGTTCTTTAATAACTTCCAACCAAAATAATGCCGTGTGGTACCGGCCAAAGGGTGATCACGGGGAGTCGTAAGAGTAGACGAAGATAAATCCACCGGTTGATGGGCAGCAGCGTCATCCTGCCCAACATGGAAATTATGGGCCTCCAGTAGAATGTAATCTATTGGGGAGGTCAATGTTCAGCAGTGGACTTTACAAGGCTGATGATATGAATATGAACTATAGTAAGAGAGGTTATTGGGGGAAAATAAAATAAATAAGTATCTGTCGTTTGCTTGAAAGCAGTTTTGAGCGAGATGCTTCCTCTAAGTTATAATGTATAAAAATCTGTTTCAAAGATATCAGCTGCAGTAAGGATCTAAGACGCTTTCAAAACCCAAAATTGGGTCAGTGAGTAATTTGAGTATAAGATAACTAAGAATACTAAAAATTATAACCCCGATTCAATAAAAAGACTATTCATCTCGGTCTACAAACCATCTACAATATTTTCCATGTTGATCGATCTTAACCTCACGCTCGGATAAACCATTCGAAAATTTCCTTTAAATGTGGTAAGTTCCCATGTAGACCGACGACAAAATCTGGGCCCAACTGTTCGGCGCCGTGGACCTGGTGAGCCGGAGCGTGGACATCTTCAGCCGGTACCAGGTCGAGCACTATCTGACGGCATACGGCTTGGTGGTGCCGCCGAAATGGCGGGGCATGAAAATTGGGCAGGAGATACTGCAGGCGAGGTGAGAACTTTATATTTTATATTACTACCCGCAACTTCTAGTGACTAACATGTTTAAAAATTACAAAAAAATACGAAATTCATGACACCATAGAACCCTTTTAAATAGATGTAGCAAGCTTCCTGCTTAACATTTCAAATGGGATATATAGGCGTAAGATTATAAAGGTATACAATCATATTTCACTTGGGGATCTAACCACCTAGCTCAGTTTGAGGCCAGGTTCTTAGATGCCCTTGGACTGCGGTGGTCGCGTCTGCCGCAGTGAGCCCCACACTCCCCTCCCGGTCCCCCCATTGGCCGGGAGACAGTGCGTAAACAGCATTTTTTTACCGACGATAAAAAATAAAAAAAAAGTTCTTAGACGCCCTAAAGAAGCTCATCATTACATTGAACAAAAGTAGTAGGTAGAGGAGAGCGTTCCTCTTGCTCTTTTTTTCAGCGCTGGTATTTATTATCATATTCTAGCATTATCCCGGTGGCTCTTGTCTAGAGCTTAGGATCCAGGGTCTGCTCACTGATCCAACCAAATTTGGCTGAATTCAATAAACTGCTTAAATCCAAAGGGAAACATCACTCTATGGTTAAACCAGCTGTTAGGATATTAGAAGGCCCTGATGGCCCAATAAAGACTTACAATAGATGTTTATGACAACCGGGAACAACAGCTTAACGTCCTTCGCGAGACACGAAGCAAGTGATAATTTAATATGTATTTACTAATACTAGTCTTTAAGTTTTGTAAATGACTAACAATTGGACCATTGTTGTCAAATAAATGAATTTAATTATTAATATAAACCACGGTTTGAACTCGAAACCCTCTGAATTTAAAGTCTCCGGATCTCGCCACTTTTAATAGGAAGAAATTACGAAATCATTTATTAGAATGTCTGAAATAATGTCTTTCCCGGGAATTTCCAATAATTTTTGATGGCATCCCGGCACTCGGTCGAACTCGTGAGATAGGATCGCTTTTATCGAGTTATTGGAATGAGACTGTGTCTAGAAATGCGGCGAGAGAGGAATTTTCCATTACAATGGGTAAAGGGAGGCTTAATTTATGTCGAAAATTTGTCTGAAACGTCCTTGCCTACTGGATATTGAAGACAGTGCTCGGAAAAAATGTGAATCTTGAATGTTTCGTAATTTGGATAGTTACGTTTGTGTTATCTGAAGAAACTTGTTATGTGTCTTCTTGTTTCAAAGAGATAGTTTAGTTTTCAATCAGATCCAGTTAAAATTCAGAAACAAAAGTCAAAACTTCACCTACTTACAGGCTTTGACGAATTGGTCAAGTTGAACTAAAAAGAATCCGTCTTTTATTACTTGTACTAAACGTTATAATAATAATAAATTTTATAATATAAAGTAAATATAAAATATTTAGATCGTTATTCCCTCCAAGGCCCTCTTTAGCGAATGCGGCCCGCAATAAAAGAAGTTCCCGTCTGTCCGCCACAAAGAATTTCATTACAAACAAATGGTATTTGCGAATTATTTTACATATTTGAGTTTGACTTCATTGAATCGTTAATTTATTTCATTTGAAAGCTTCTTTTTATATGAAACGATAGATAACAATAGAAACAAATGCTAGATTTTAAAATTACGCATTTCAAATTGTTTGATCGTGAACCAAAATGGCATCAGAAAATACTGCGATATTTTTTTTTTTTTGTTTTTTATTGGTTTTTAACATTAATAGGTTACAGTTTATCTCTGTAACTTCATAATATGAAAAGCATTATTAATCTGTGATCACTGTCAATTTACTGTCAATTGAACTTGGAAAAACATTGGCTTCCAAACAAAGCACATTTTTTAAATTTTATATATCGGTAAAGAAATAACGTATTTAAAGATGAAGCTGTCGTTGGCACAGCGAAAAAAGAAATGCATTTGTGACACCGACCATTTGCTGAAACAAATCACAGGCACACCAAGATGTCTGCGAAGCACGGAATTAAACAAAATAAGGTTAAATTTGTTCACGGAGAGAAATTCCGACGGTTCCGGGAAATTAGTTTTGCGCGGGAAAGATTTATATGATCGCTATCAAAAAAGAATACAAGACAGTGATATTAGAGCGTTGTGTTTGTATGTCAAAGGATTACCAAGAAGAATTACTGTTTTGGACTTGTGTTATAACGAAATCACAGACACGGGATTTTTTAAACTGGTAAAGAAGTTGCTTATAAAAGGGAGATCAAGTGTTATAAATTTGAACATAATGAACAATAACCTGACAGAGAAATCCGTTATAATCCTAGTACAATATGCTAAACTTCTTAAATTAAAATATTTGAGGATAAATGGTAACGATCTAGGAACTAAAGGAGGTGAATATTTTTCTAAATTTCTAATGGAGAATAAGAGCGTAGAGTATTGCGACATTGGGGAAACAGGTCAGACCTTAACTAGTGTAGCGCAAATAGTAACAGCTTTAAGAGTAGATCACGGAGCTAATAAAACTTTAAAAGTTTTAGATTTCAGCAGAATTAATCCTCTTTTTAACCGATATAATTATGAAACAAAATGGCTAGCATATCACATGGAATATCTATTGGAAAGAAACAAAACTATAATCGAGTTGCATTTGCAGAAAAATGATTTTATAAGTCATGATATGGAATACTTTGCAAGAGGATTAAGAAGAAACTCAACGTTGCTTTATTTGGACTTGGGTTTTAACAGAATTGGGGATTATGGAGCAGAGTTGTTGGCAAAATATTTACAAGAAGGACCAGAACTTCTCTTTTTAAATATTGCCGGCAACGAAATACATGACATAGGAGCAAGATCTGTCAGCTTTGGGATGCCCTTTTCCAAATTGAGAGCTTTAGATATCTCCAACAACAAGATAGGCGATAGAGGAATCTTAGACATCTTGAACACGATTAAGAAACCGTATTTCTTACGTTTCTTGAACATTTGGGGGAATAAATTGGGTCCAGTTGTTTGTGGGGTGATAGAGCGTATGCTGGAAAGTGGGGCGTTATTTCAGCATACCATAGACGTTAGACTTTATTGCGTAGATGACGTTTTATATGCAGCATATTACCCCAACCCGGCTGACAGAAACAAACATTTGTACTATTGCGAGTTGGATTACGGACTTGCACAACCGATATATCATATTAAGAGGAATATTGTTCCTGAGAAGAAAACCGTCAAAGTCGATTGTAAGCAGAGACGCAAGCTTGATAAGACGGATAAAAACAAATTTTGATGTTATATAGTATATATTTTTATATATCTAATAAACGTGTTTTGGTTTTAAATACATGTTTCTATCATTGCTTTTATCCCACAGCCTTTAGCAAAGAAAAATAAATATATATCTAGTAAATAGGAGTAAGTACTTTTTTTTTCTTTTAAATAATGGCTTCGTGTGTCTAGCACATATAGCCAGTGTCAAGTAAGTGATAAAATAATAATATATAATTCATAGTAAATGAAAATGAGTGATGATAAAGATGACAAATGGTAAATGAGATACCCTCCCCTAAGCCCCTTGAGTCCTCAGTAAAGATGTGGGACTATACTGAGATCTCACATGAACTCCTTGAGAGAATTTGAAAAGTGATGTTGCACTGCTTTGTTTGATTTACCAACACTCATGTATATTTACCAACACTCATGTATGTTCACAAACACTTAACGGTTAATAATCCACCGTTATTACAGATTAATGTTGGAAATATCACAAATTTTAGAAAATAAAACAAAACTGCAGACATGACGCTTCACTTTCCCGCCAAGCAAGTAAGTACTTACAGTTTCATCCTTCTCATTATTTTCTTTGGCGATGAAGAACTAAATAGAATCACCGACAGATCACTTATTTTGTGTTTTATTATTCTTTTTTATTTCTTAAGCCGTCTACAGGTCCAAGCTACCTAGCTGCTCATGCTTAAAAATGGCGGCTATGGCTGTATTGCGAGTTATAAAGCCAATGTTAATCATAAGTAATCCTAATCGTAATTAACCTACTATGTTATTTCTTTACGGACAAACGACTGGACCGATTGTGATGAATCTTGGCAAGTTCTTGGCAAGCTCCAAAAAATTAACAAATCTTTTAAAGGTCAATGTGTGCGATTCTATTATAAAATCCCAAGCAATATACAGCAATTAAGCCTAAATAAATTTAAATTAACAGTAAAACGCAAGCTGTCTTTAAAGGGATACTATTCTATCAAAGACTATATGGCTGATGAAAATGCTTGGGATTAAACTGCCGTTTCATACAGGCTTTTCTAATATGAATGACTTAAAACATGAATATTGTTAATGTTATATTATGTTGCATTGTATAGCGGCACAGACAAATGAAGATTGTAACTAACCAACCGATAATTAAAAAGAGCATAGCCTGTGAGTTTCTTGCCAGTTCTTCTTACAGAGCGGTGGCTCGGAACTGGCACTTAGATTCACTTACACTTAAATATTTTTTTAATTGTTTGGTTGCAAGTGAATCTAAGCTTCGTGATTTTAGTATAATTATACTTTATTTGATTTTGTTATTTTTTTATAATTTTGACGTTTTCAAGTACTATGTAATAGTTTAGGAAAAATATAAAATAAAAAAAATAAAAAGTGTATAACTGCCGTATTCCCACGGGAACGCAAACCACATGGGTGACACCACGCGGCGGTGCTAGTACTGCATAATATTATAATAAAAAAACGTTTGTGATGAATAAACTCAAATTCTAAAGGCCAATTTAAAAAAATATTATTCCATTAGACTGCTGTATTATTCCTGAGTAACATAAGCTAAACTTATTAAACCAGAAAATATGAGGGATCTCAATGAAAAATCCAATTATATAATCCAAGATGACAAATATTTAATATTTGGCGAAGGAAAGCACGCTACTAGTCTTATCATAAAATCTTATAACAATTTATTATTTCCATATCTTCCTCTCAGTAATATTTCACTAAAGACAACAATTAATCATGTTTCAGGGTGCCATTGTGCAAAGCCCTCGGCGTGAAGGTCACGGCGACAGTGTTCACGGCGGCAGCCTCGCAGGCGGTGGCCAAAAAGGCGGGATTCGAGGTCTTGTACGAAATTACGTACGAAGAATTGGCCAAGAAAGGTTTCGTGTTCCCCGGCGTTGAGAACGATACGAAATCTTCTAAGCTAATGGCTCTTGTCATTGAATAAACACTAATAATAAACATAAGTAGCATAGTTCTGCTTAATTAAACGGATTCCAGTCACTTTTAAACATATTCTATTTATGTAAACCAATATAAATATTCTACTGATTATAAAATCTAATAAGTATTCTACTTAAATCTACTAATTTAAGCAAATTCTACTTATGTAAACAGATTTGTACTGATTTTAACAGATTACCAGTATCATAAACATGTTCTACCACATAAAAAGGTTTTTCTAATTTTAACAGACTAATAATTTAAACTAATTGTCTAAAGATATAGAATCGACGTGCATGCAACCGTCAACTGTAGTGTAGGGAATTTTCTACCTTATGCACTGTGTTGACAGTTCTCATTCGAAATTACTGTGGTGGTATCTTTTGGCAGTCAACTGCTGCTCGCTACCATAGTTATTTCAACTCTAAATAAACGGATTTATGGGCGAAATTCCCGTACGCGTCGAGATGAATTTTTACAAAGACATTACGACATGCAGTTATAATCGGAGAGATAGTTTACAGCAGGTATAGGAAAATAAACAGTTTGCCTGAAATTACTTTTCAAATATGTCAACCCTCTCTTTTCTTTTCTTTTTTCTCAATTTTTGCCAGGGCCTCGTGCGTTAAATTGCAGGGTCACCACTCGAGGTTAACTTGAGCTCCGAAATCTTTGCAGAATCCATTTGCAATTAATTTTCAGTTAATTATTTTAAAAGAGAGTTATGCAGAATTCATTACAATTAAACAATGTACCTACCTATATAAATTGTTTGAATAATCTAGTCAACTTCAGATAAGTAATATTTTGTCATGGTAATTAATTTGAGTTTGAATGTATTCTAAAATTATACTAAATACTGTAGTTTAAAGTTTTTTATAAATAAATTAGGTCACCATTTACTTTCTCTAGTATGAAACACCTAACTACTTACCTATTTAGAAATGTTAGAATGTTTAACGTCTTTTTCATCTATCAAATCTAATAAAAATAATTAAGCTGTTATCTCATTTGTTGCCAAATATATTTATAAGTATGTAAACTTGATAATTTATGTGATTCTAAGCATGGATATTATAAAGAAAGTAGAAAGCAATAAAAGTAATATTAGTTATTTCAATTTCTTTTATTTATTCTACCTATCAGTCTACTGAGATTTGGTTCCTGACCATTGGTCTCTTAAGAAAGCTCAAAGTCGCTTAGCGTGCCATGGAGAGAGCTATGCCCGGACTTTCCCTACACGAAAGAATGTGAAATGAAGATATCCGTAGGAGAACTGGAGTGACCGACATAGCGAGACGCTTTTGCAAGCTGAAGTGGCTGTGGGCGGGGCACATAGCTCAAAGAGCCGATGACCGATGGGGCGTTAAGGTTCTTCAGTGAAAGACGCGAACCGGTAAACGTAGTAGAGGACGGCCTCGCAATGGACAGATTATCTGATCAAGGCGGCGGGAAGCCGCTGAATGCAGGCGACTCAGAATCGCTAATTGTGGAAATCTATTGGAGAACTAGGCCATGTTCAGCAGTGGACGTCATAAGGCTGAGATGATGATGATAATTATTACATTTATCAAAAATGCAGTATGTTAGCGGCTTTAATACTTCTAAAGAATTCTACCTCCTCCAGTCTTGTCCGAGGATATGGTGATACAATTTGACACGTTTCATCTTGACATTTGTTTCTTTGCTACTTTAAATAATTGTTGCAAAGTTTCTGCAAGCCCCATTATCAAAAACTGCCCAGGCTATAAGTGTGAAAATCTATATTTGATTAAAGCATGTCTGCAAATATGGTCTTGACAAAGGTCGAGAATTGTTAATTTTATGCATTTTAAGAAAGAATACTTTGCGCCTATGTCGTTATTTATTTAAATAAATGTCTTAAACTACAACAAATAACAATAATCACGGGCAGATAAAAAAGAAATTATATCCACAAGTAGCGCTTTCTAGTTATTTATAGATGTACTACTGTGAACGGATTAGTGACATCTACATTTGAGTGCTAAGACTTTAAAGGGAAACACTGTCACCTAGTGTATATTTATGGCACTAAGAAGTATTCACCACTGCTGTTATATTTCTACACACTTTGTAACAATATTATATATTTTATAAATAATTGTGAAGTTAAATGAAAATTAAATAAGAAAACAGAGTATAAAATATGTTTTCTAAAATTATAAAAAAATTGTTTCACAGTTTTAGTAAAAGTGGGGAATTATATTTAGCGTCGATGGCAATACCTAATTATGTCTTCCCAATTTCCCACTAGCTTTCGTTTGTCCCTGAAATCTGTCAAACGGTTGTTGACTTTTGGGTGTTGCTTGCGTCTGACGATTAAGCGAAATTATTTATTGAATACAAAGTGGAAATAAATAAATAAATCCACAATGTAATCGTAATTCTTTCAATAATATCGAACTGCGATTGTGTTTTTAAGTATAATTTGTGTCAAAGACTGTCCCAACAACAATTGTTATTAAAATCATGTCCTGTTTTTAAAAGTGAATTAGTGTTTTGCGCTCGTCAATTTCCTGATATTGCAAACAATTTCAACACTTCCGTTTATTTTTAAGAACAGTGTAGTGTAGTTGTATAATTGAAGTGTATTGTGGGTGCTCCGAAATGGATTTTCTCCGATAGTAGGCAGTTTGCATTAGAGTAACCCCCCACTGCGACAAAAGGTATGTAAAAAATAACATGTGTTTGTTTTTTTCCCAAAAACTATTGTAGAGCTACAGTATTTCTTGCATGGATTATGGATCCACCATACTGAGAGAGTTTTATCAGTAAGTACATCAGTATCTTTTCCAAGCATGTTGAAAGCCCAAAAGCAGGAGACATATAATTTCCTTTTTTTTATATACTGGCAAAAACTTAATATCTCCAAACATACAGCTCCAGCCAATTATTGTATTATATAAGTATTGGCTGGAGCCTTGTCTTAGTTAAAATTTTGAATGGAAGTTCTATTAAGAACATTTATGTATCAATTAATGTATTAATTTTGGTTAAATTTTACATAGGTAAGTAATTTACACATAAACACACTTTTTTTTGATTTCTTACAATTATTACAAGAGCAAAGAATATTGTGCCATGTCAGATTCTAGTATTTCATAAAGTCCTGTAGATACCCCTTTACAGGACCAGATTGTCCAATATGAAGAATAGATGTTTAAGAATTATTATAAAATAAATTGTTTCCTGAGATAAAAAAAAATGTATGAAACAAATCCTTAGTGTCAATATTATGAATAGTAAGTGAGATAAAGGATTGGCAGTGGTTGGAGATGATGAGCTGAATATCGAGACCACTGGTGTGCCATTGGAGGGGTCTATGTCCAAAAGTGAATGAGGATAGGCTGATGATGGTGAAGTTAGCAAAGCTTGAGGAGAAATCTGCGTTTTGTATGGGCTATGTCATAGTAAATCTGCCTCAGAGGATCTGACAATACACTATGTATTCTAGCCTCTTGTTATCCATTCTTATTATATGATATGTGAGAATCTACACTTTAATCAATAATATGAATAGTAGGGTTCTGTAAATTGAGCATTTTTTTAAAACTGCAAATATTCTATATCAAATATCAGACTCCACTTTCTCCAAAACATCATCAAAAAAAGTTTGTGAAAAATAGGTTTGATAATCATATCAATTTTTTACTTTTTAAGCAGCCATTTTTCAGTCTTTATTTTTACTTAAAGGTTTTCGGTAAATTGAGGGTGTATTAAATAATAATTACCTACTTCAGATATGATATCAGACCTTAGCTTCTCCAAAAAAGACAAAAGAAGTATAACATAAAAAATTGACAAATCAAATCATTCTAAAACCTATTGGCATGACAATACTGATATATTATGGCAGACTTAAGAGCTGGAATACATTGAAGCATTGCAACAGTTCATCCTTTCTAGGAATACAGATATGAACCTTATGTAATGGTGCTACAATAATTGCCTTGTTCATTGTTCTGAGAGCTAGAAACCTCATAGGTTTGCGTTGCTAAACAGTGTTCATGTATTTAAGTGAGTTGGTAGCAGTGGTAGACATCTCTTTATATTTGGTGTACTTTATAAATAAGTAACTATGGCAATATGTAATAGTAACCATTCCAAGTAGGCTTATATAGGCCTCTAAGCGCTACCAATTAGTATGGAGATTTTTATAAAACAAACTAGTAAAATGTTTTAAAGTATAATTTTCAAATGATAATAATGAATCGTATTCTGGTTCTGAAGATTGAGCTCAGTGGCGTGCCATTCGACAGGCCTATATCCAGCAGTGGACGAATGTAGGCTGATGATGTTGATTCTGGTCTGAATTTTTTTAGTTAGGCTGTGTCCCCAGTAGGCAAACTGTTAGCGGTCGACTGAGTTTGCGGCGTACCGATTTAGTACGCCCTTCCATATATTTGAAATGGAGTGTCCACAGTCCGCTAGTTTTGTGCTCACTATACGCAGTTTGCAGTGTCGGTCTCTCAGTCTTGCAACTCAGTCGGCCGCTAACAGTTTGCCTACTGGGGACACGGCCTTAATCCATTTAAAATTATTTGCATTTATTAACCAGCACGGTGAAGATTGTGTTATACTGAGATCCTTCACTATTACAATTTGTCATCTTTTTAAACATACAGAGGTATGTTGCTATAGCTAGTGGTTTTGGCATGGTGTGTATGAGATCCTGTTCCTATGAATTTTTATCATGATTAGATAATTTTTATTAAGGTAAATCTTATGCATCTTAATGTAGACTATTTAATATTACAAATGCACAAGTAGGCACTTATTATTATTATTATTAATTAACAGGCAGGCAGTTTGAAAATTGATTCGAAAATCATATTCATTGTACCATAATCGAGAGTACACACACAATATTGAGTAACCTATATCTTGATTAATTGATTTAATATTGTATGGTATATTTACTTACTCATCAACATTATGTGAGCGCAAAGCTTATAACTTAATGCTAGTTCAATACTAGGCGAGTGGAGTGGTACTTGTCTTTATAGAACTCCAGAAGATACCATTTTAGGTAAAATGTCCAAAAATACTGATGTCAGAATTGCTTATGAAATTATTATGCATTGCTGTCAAGTATTTATACTTGTTATGAACCATCATCATCCTGGTTGTGCCCTAGATTTACGCTTTGGGTCCTGGGTCTAAATTTGATGCTGCCTGCTGCTGCTCTATTTTGGTAGGACAGATAATAGGAATACCCTTCCACCTTGGTTTGTGGTAGGAGGCTTGTTCTTAGTAGTAAGAGGTTAAGGTGGAAGCACCTTGGTTTGTGGTAGGAGGCTTGTGTTTAGTAGTAGGAGGTTAATGGGCTGAGAGGTTTTTATTGTATATATTTACATCATTACAATAATTAAGGAAAACCTATTAAGTAATTGCAATACTTGTAAAGGGATAAAATATGATAAATAGGCTGATATTTTATTTTATTTATACATTTTAGGGAAATTTTCAGCAAATTTTTATAGTTTTATAAAGAAGTTACATATTACGAAGGCCAATTACATGTATCCACTTATATGAAAATAAACGAACAAACAAAAAACCAAAGAAAACATACAAGTATAAAGAAGAGACCCAGGTTATGACTTTACAGAAAAACTTATGACAATAAAATCACTATTACGTTAACACATACAGATACATACTCACACATTTATTTTATCAATACTTATACATATAGAGACAAACAATTTGACATTTTTCTTTTAAATAATGGCTTCGTGCGTCTAGCACATCTAGCCAGTGTCGAGTAAGTGATATATTAATAATATATAATTCATAGTAAATGAGAATGAGTGGTGATAAAGATGATAAATGGTAAATGAGATACCCTCCCCTAAGCCCCTTGAGTCCTCAGTAAAGATGTGGGAATATACTAAGATCTCACATGGACTCCTTGGGAGAACAATTTGACATGCATTTATTGTCAAGACTACACAGTATAGTCATAAACTAAAATTAAAAAAAAGATTATATTGAAAATGTTCAGGATGCACCATTACAATTGTGAGTTCTGTAATCGAACTTATGTAGATTATGTGCGTTGCACTATTACAATAATTAAGCTCTATTTTATTTCAAAAAATCGTTTGCGGATTATTGCACGTGGGCAGGCAGTGGTCAATATATGACCACCATAAATTGAACCTTATGCGGTTAACTTAAGGTGGAAAAGCAATGAATATTTTCAACGTGCTCTGCCTGTTAAAGGGTTAAGAGCAAGCCGTGAAGCGAATGTCGAGTGCAATTTATAAATGCGGGCTTTACAAGTCTGTCAAGGGTCAAGATGTCTCTGGGGTGACAAGTGCAAGTACAGTGGACGAGACTCTTAAATGGCACTGGAATTAATATGGACAGCTGTCACTTGCCATATTCATCCACATCATTTGAATTAAAAGAAATGTCATTGTAACCTTTACTTGGCGAGCAGTGTTAATTGGTGGTATAATAACACAAGTTTATACTAATCTTTGTATATGGGTATTGTTTATATTCTACTGTGGCGATCGTAGGTAAGTAGTAAGTAGAGTTCGCAAAGGTTCTTTGGAAGTCACGTAAGATGTTGGTCCTGGTTATCAATATTGTAGTAGTCGTTAAGTCAAGTTAGAAGTCTTATTGAGCAGCTTCACAAATTCTAACAGCAGGACGCAACACACCTGACTCCGCCAACCTGCATTGGGAATGCGAGGTGGAGTGTGACTCCCTGCCACGAATCCTTCATACCTTGCACCATGAGACCCAGTAGTGGGACTTTACTGGGCTTTGATGATAATTATAAGATATTAAAGTATTCCAAATAAATAAAATAAACACTTTTTTAATACGTTAATACCCCTCACAGTGATAAGGAAGACGACTGGTTTTATTTGTCGATGACATAACGCTACTAAGCGAACATTAATGAGTTTTTAAACAATGTTAATGAACGTAGATAACACGCAGTGGGTATTGTAAGTAATTGTCTTGGTTTGTAAACCTATATTTACGTCATATATTATTTAACTAGGTGTATAGGTATATATAGTATCCTACTAAGACCTAAGGAGCCCAAGCCAACCTCACCTGCAAGTGGTGCACCTGCCGATTAAAGGACGAGGCTCTGGCGAATATACAGTGCCCGGAGAGCGGCAATAGGCTCGCCACCTATTACGTGGGACCGGCTATATAATTGGCGAAGAGTGGGCGTATAATATGCCTCTGCCTCTACCCCTTCGGGGAAAAGGCGTTAATGTATGTATGTATTATTTAACTAGCGGTCGCCCGCGATTACGTCTGCATCAGCTTAATAAAAAATAATAAATGTACTTTATTTTTGGGTTAGAAAGTAGGATAACTTATTCCTTATAAAGTAAGCTTTTTGTCAGTAAAAATCAGGTCCAAATCGTTTAATATTTAAAAAAAACATCAAATTTTGTTATACGATAAATCTAATAATTGTTTAGACATGGAAGTAAGTATTCGTTTGTAATCCCATGATTATATCCTATGATGATATACATATATATGTACAACTTGGACATAATACATTGGGTAGGCAGAGAATGAATCTTTCCACTTGCTACGATCCTGGCTCACACACTTAGCTTCATTCACGCTCATTAACCTTCCCATACGTTTCCAATTGTGTAGGGTCAGTTCGACCTGCCTCTTCTCCATAACCTGGATTTGGTCATGGAATGTCCTTCGCGAACTTCACGAAATTTCTATCCACTCGTCCGTCACAAATCGCTTTTGTTAATCTGCATGTTCAGACCTTCTAAGCATCCCTTTCTCCTTCTTGTTACTTCATTTCTAATCCTAACCATCATTTTAATTTAATTTATTTCCCTCTCATCTTGGTTTATGTGAGGAGGTACTTAGGAGAATTTGGCCACACCCTACACCACCCGGGAAAGCGTCTTGTAAAGATTTTCCATCCAAAAAAAACATGATGATAAAGATTTAAATTTTCACAACAACATGTCCATGTGTATTTTAATGACAATGTTAATGACTCCAGTAGAGCGATGACGCAGAACAGTACGCTTGCTCTCTCTAATCCCACCGCGATCAACACTAATTGCCCTCAATTGGTGAGATTAAACCCTTTTTATTGACTTGACTGTCTGTGTTGTGTGTGCTTGTTACTGCGTAGTTATAGTTGCGTACTGTGCGCAGTACAAGAGTGGCTGAATAAAACAACTGTAAATCTATTTAATATAATATATTACAAATTATAAATATATAATATATTATAAATGTTATTTATTTTGGGAGTTTATAAATATATTCATAATATCACTATCATTCTATATAATATATCATCTATCATTTTGACAACCGATATGGCGTGGAGGTCAGAATACCTGCACTTCACTCCAAAGGTCGTGGGTTCGATTCCCACACAGGACAAATCTTTGTGTGCATGAATATGACTATTTGTTCTGGTCTGGGTGTTTTCCTATGTATATTAAGTATGTATTTACAAAAAAAAAAAGGTATTTAAGTATGTTTATCCGTTCTTTAGTATCCATAACACAAGTTCTTAATGATACTTATCTTGGAACTAAATAATTGGTGTGATTATAAGAGAATATTTATTTATTTATTTATTTATCACGCCTGTTTCCCTAAAGGGGTAGGCAGAGGCATAATAACACGCTCACGCTAATTATGTTTTGATCTAATAGGTGGCAAATCTATTGCCGCTTACAGGGAACTTTTATGTTCGCCAGAGCCTTGTTCGTTGAACGGCTGGTGATTCCTTAGGTCTTTAAAGGATCCTGACATGGAAGTTTATTTATCCTACTAATAATATAAATGCAAAAGTTTATGTTTGTTACGCTTTCACGCAGAAACTACTGAACGGATTTTGATGAAATTTGGCACGCAGGTTCTTAACCTGTTTTAAAACATAGGATACTTTTTTGATACCGCGGGACGCTGCTAGTATTTTATATTTATCTATGTTAAGTAGGAGAGAAGTTAAAACTGTGTTATTCTTTGACTATTTTTCTTTTTTTAATTTAATGTGTTTTCTTTAGGTATATTACACTAGTTTACAGTACATCTGTTGCCAAAGAAATTTTAGCTGTTGCTGACTACATATGATATGCTATTTTCAAAAATATAAGTAAAAGATTTTTATCAGCTCTAGTTTCTGAGTTTCAGCTATGTAGGTATAAAACAGAAAAAAACATGTATTTACTAAGAAAAACTTTATTAAAAAAAATAATTAATCATTGAGTTCTAAAAAACTTCGTTTTAAAGCTCTTCTCTGATGTGTAGACTTTGGAAAATGACGTATTAGCGACCAACAATAGTCGGACATCATATTTGTATCCCAGAAACCCTGATAGCGCTCTTCCATGACACGTAAGTCCTGATGCATACGCTCTCCCTGCTCTTCGCTCATATCTCCTAAATTTTCTGGAAACCTGTCCAGGTGACTATGGAGGAAATGGAGTTTTATGCTCATATTGCACCCCATATTTTTTAACTGTAGCAGAAGGTCTTCTACAAGTTCAATATAATTTTCAGATTTTTTATTTCCGAGAAAATTCTGCATCACAGAGACGAAAGCTGTCCAAGCCTTTAGTTGTAACTCAGTCATAGAATTTCTAAATTGAGTATCTTTCGTAAGTTGTCTAATTTGGGGGCCGTCAAAAATACCGGCTTTTATTTTTTCCATAGTGAGCTGAGGAAATTTTTGGCAAATGTAAGAAAAGCAGTTCCCGTCTTTATCTAGTGATTTAACAAACTGTTTCATGATGCCCAGTTTTATATGTAATGGTGGAAGGATAATTTTGTCACGAGCTACTAATGAATTCTGGACTATATTTTGCTTTCCAGGCTTCATACTTTCTCTCAAGGGCCAGTTTCTTCTTATCCAATGCTCTTGTTTAGCTCTACTGTCCCAAAGACATATGAAACAGGGAAACTTAGTGTAACCACTTTGTTGACCGAGAAGAATGTTCACCATTTTTAAATCGACACAAATTTGCCACTTATGGTCATTGTATTTTATTTTGTTCAAGACTAGCGAAATGTTACAATATTCTTCCTTTAACTGTGTACTGTGGGCAATAGGTACCCCAGCGTATTTATTTCCATTATGTAATAGAATACATTTTAGGCTACGTTTTGAGCTGTCAATGAATAAACGCCAGTCGTTTGGCTCATATTGTTTCAAGCCCATTTTTATCAACAAGTTTTTGATATCTGAACAAAAGGTAATACCGTTTTCTTCGGAAAAATAACGCCGTAATTCTTTATCTCTTTCACGATAAAAACTTATTTTAGTATCTGAGGAAAGCAAATTTTTTTCTTTCAGTCTTGATGCTAACAATTCTGAAGCTTGTTTAGAAAGATTTAAATCTCTTACAAGATCATCTAACTCATTTTGGGAAAAGCATTTTGGCTCATTTGACATACCTTCAAAATCAGCATCATTTTGTGATGAGCTTGGTCCTTCGATGTCTTGTTCCATGGGTTCAGATATATTTTTAGGCACTGAAGAGTCAGTTGAACGCTGCACTGGACGCTGAACACAACTAGTACTTGGGTACTGCCATTTAGCTCGATTTTTAGTATTTAAACCGTTTACGTTTACGCTACAAAAATAACAATCTTCGAGATGATTTCGTGGTTCTCGCCAAATAGTCGGTGTTCCAAATTTAAAGGCACTTCTTTTACCATTTTTCCACAATCTTAAATATTCCACACACGATTTACAAACACAATTGGGAGCCCAAGACTTCTCATTTTTATCCAAGAGCATTCCAAAATACTCAAAATAGGTATTTTTCACCAACTCTGATATAACTTTTCTACAATCGTTGAACACATATTCCCCGCATATATAACAAAAATGATCTGAATTGTTTAAACAACGTCTCCTTGAACTACTCATGACGCAAAAACTTTGGATACTAATCTTAACACAGTAAAATATGCCTATTATCGCTTAATATATACGCTTAAATGACAAAAATCAAAAACAAAGTAACTCGAGCTGCTCAAAAAATTTTGAGGGTAGATTTGACGAAAACAAGTCAGAAGTGAACATTATCAACCACAAAATTCGCGGCAACAGACAAAAAGTTAAATTTTGTAAACTAGTGTTATCTATCAGTATCACATTTGAATTATGTTATATTTAGTATCTAATCCTATCATTACCACTAATATATTTTTTTAGAAAACAATCAGTAACATCTGATGAACCATTAAACCGAAGAGATCTCACCTAGAGATCTGTCCACCTTTGTACTTTTATACTCTTTGTTACGAAGAAGAATATTACATTATCGTTAAAACGCCACAATGTTCCCGAATAAAATCATGTATCAATAAATATATAATAAAATTAAAACTATAATTTATTGGCATAAAAACAAATCGCTAACAAAAATCATTGCGCCCAACGTGGGGCTCGAACCCACGACCCTGAGATTAAGAGTCTCATGCTCTACCGACTGAGCTAGCCGGGCTACGTTTAAGCGGGTTAAAAATAAGAATGAGTTTATCCAGAAATATTCTCCTTAGGTCAGGCTTCGGTGTATTCATTTTATAGCAGTTATTGTCACCTATTTTTAGTGTGATAATGTATGTAATGGCTGGTTTACATTTGCTAAATTTTCGTGCTATTTAAGCATGCTAAATAAAAGAGTGCTAAAAAAAGACGCCGATTTACATTTGCTATTCTTTTTTCATCATTAAAAGATAGAAAATGCGAAGAAAGTACTCGCATTCTCTAGTCTAAAATCTCTAATAATTTTGCAAGCTGTTAAAATAATTTTAGCTTTACCTTTTACCTAAAGTTTTACTCTTAGCTCAGTATGAGGTATGAGTATGTATGAGGAGCGAATGTTTTTGATTTTACATCATTCAAGTTAATGTTTAAAGTTTTTTCAATTTCTGCATACGCATTGTCTCTTAGAATTTTGTTTTTATAGATTTCACTGTAGGAATCCCACCGGCACTCATGTTTTTCATATTCATTTATTTATTGATTCAGGCGTTACTTTGCGGAAATCCATTGTAAGCAAGTGATGGATTAAAAATATCATTGTAACAATTCCCGCGCTACTATAATTTCCCGAAAAATCGAGAAACTATTCAACACGACACGTGTTTCGCCCTTACACAGGGCATCTTTAGGTAAGATAGGAGCCTCAGAACAACGATGTCTTCACGACCAACGCTAAAACTCTCGTTTCAGGAAGGGAAAATCGGGAAATTATAGTAGCGCGGGAAATGTTACAAAGATATTTTTAATCCATCACTTGCTTTTTCATATTCCTTTATTACTTTAATTGTTAAATCGCGTGTCCATTTTACTTGCAACGCCATTTTGTGATGCTTTTTTTTAAAGCACAGATCATGGATAAAAAAACTGACCACAAGTCAAATTTATTTGCCTGTTAAAAAGCAAAGCGCATTTACATTTGCTAAATGCATGCTTTTTTAGTATGGTCTAAAAAAGCGTGCTAAAAAAGTATAAAAAAATAGCAAATGTAAACCAGCCATTAGGCAGAACTACTATTGAAAGGAATCTATATAGGTACTTTTAGCATAGAGAAAATTATAAAGTTATAACATATTCGAATGCTGGTTGTTTATTTAATAAAACATAAGCTGCCGGTCTGGCATCCACTTTCATGATTCATGGAAACTGCGCATTTCAGCAGAACAGAAAATATCTTAGTTTACAAAATACCTACGTACTGACTATATATATATATATATATATAATAATAATAATAAATAATAATAAAACATTTATTGCCAAAAAGTGGTACAACATTGATTCACTGGTAGTCCCCAAACTAGGTAATCCTGTCTCTTGGGGGCTAGAATTTGAAATTTGCATTAATTTTAAATTATCAGCGTTGCAAATATTATATATATATAAGTGTATACTAATTATAAACCCAGCCATCATCACCACCATCCATCTCGTATGTAGTGATTATACAGAGTAATTTATACTTGTCTTCATAACTTAAATTTGTAAGAAAAATGAATTATTTAGTTTTTTTTCGATATGTAAGCAACATAAGTGACGACGTACATTTGACGACCGACATGGCGTGGGTGTATAGGGATCCTACCTGAGAGGAGCCCAAGCCAACCTCACCTGCAAGTGGTGCACCTGCCGATCAACGGACGAGGCTCTGGCGAACATAACAGTGCCCGGTAAGCGGCAATAGGCACGCCACCTATTACGTGGGACCAACTAAATAATTGGCGAAGTGTGGGCGTATAATATGCCGCTGTATACAGGCGTGAATGTATGTATATGGCGTCTGGGTTTGATTCCAACACAGAATCTTTTTGTGCATAAAAATAAATATTTGTTGTGGTCTTTGCGTTTTCGTATCAGTAAAACTATTTATGGATGTTTATCCGTTATGGATATAACACAACTTATTAATTACACTAAATCTTGGAACTAAATCATTAGTGTTATTGTCAAAAGTATTTATTTATAAGTAATTCGTAAGGGAAGCGCTCGTGCGCTCTGCGGTGCTCGGTGGTCGGAAACAATCACCGAAGTTAAGCAGAGTTTACAGAGGTCAGTCCTTGGATGGGTGACCGTTTGTATGGCATTTGATATCGAGCGCTTCCGTGCTTCGGAAGGCACGTTAAGCCGTTGGTCCCGGTTATCACTAAATGTGGCAGTCGTTAAGCCATGTTAGAGGCCTAATGGGCGGCTTGATAAATTCTAACAGCAGGACGCCATACACCTGCCTCCGCCAATCCGCACTGGGTCAGCGTGGTGGAGTATGACCCATTACCCTCGCACCTTGATATGTGAGAGGAGGCTCGTGCTCAGCAGTGGGACGTTAATGGGCTGAAATGATGATGATGAATTCGTAAGTTACTTTAATATTTTTATAGCAAATAATGTATTTAAATTCTTTCTTCAAAAAAATAACAGTTTTCTTTTGTTCAACCGTTCAAGCCTTGGGTTACAAATGAAAGTCTATTGTTGCCTGTCTACTTGCAGTCGTCTGCCGTTGCTTAGATTAACGTGCTTTCAAGCTTGATCCTACCTATAGTATACCCTCTTGCAAACAAACCTACTAAGAACTTGTGCAGGTATTCTTTCCTGGTCGCCTTATCAGTATCCTCTTAGATAAATAATTATAACTTTTTTACGTTTACATTAGATAGGTAGATAAACTTTTTATTGCAACGAAAGACACACATACATATAAAACAATAAAAACACTATTACATTAATTAAAAAAAATATATATAACAACAAAAAAACTAAAAGTAAAGCATTCACATAGTGTGCCTGTGTGTCGCAGCGCTGCAGAATGGCTACGGCTCAGTGGGTTTTTTGCTCTGAGAGAGCAAAACACTGATTTTCCGCTTTTGCCGAAACAGTAACACGAGACGCCCCCAAAATACCGTGTATAATTTATTATATAACGTTTATACATTATTAAAAATTCCGTAAGAATCCCTAATTTTATAAAAAGAAAAAATATATGTGACTTTGAAATAAAGCAGCATTCTATTCATAAACATCAATTTTAGTCTTATAAAGTCCACTGTTGAACATTGGCCTCCCCAGTAGATTACATGCTATTGGGGGTGTTTGCCCAAAATCACGCAGTACGCAGGAAGACGCTGCTGCCCATCGTCCAGTAGGATTTCTCTTCTTCGACTTATACGACTCCTCATGAGATGAAAGGGGGCTTAGCATTCTAATGGTGAAGGAATTATCCCGGCCAGTAGTTTAAGGTTTATTTCTAAAATACATTCAAATCATTCTTCTTTATATTATTAATATAATTATATTAATATGAATAAAAAAAATAAAATAATTAATCATTTATTGCTTTTAAGGAATACATTAACATGGCAAAATATAAAATTAAAAATAGTTATAATCTTAAAAGCAACTGGAGTAAGCTCAGCTTATGCTGCACAGAGTAGGCTACTCTACGCAGCGCTGGTTTTCAGCCCCCCCGTTTCATTAGATTCGCAACATAGTAGTGACCACGTAGAAAAAAAATAAACAGAAATTACAAGTTAACACTTCAGCAAAAACGAAAAGTAAACAAGCAAAAATTAAACTGCAAATAAAAACAAACCACAAAATAGAAACAAAAATAATGATAATAATAAATTTCACTTTTCTTAATTTAACAAACAAAAATATAAAAACTTAGATGAGTGTATTCGTGTGTCTGTGTGCGTGCGTGTGTGTGTGTGTGCGTGTGTGTAAGAATGTGAGAGATTTCAGTTCTTAAATTATATAATTAATATTAAAGAAAATTAAAAATAACTATCAATAAAGAAGTTTGTATAAATTAAATAAACTCGAGGACTATATTAGTAAATATATTTCAATCAAGGTTAAACTAATAACACACGTGCGTATGTAGCCGAGATCTAGATTTTCTCTAGGTTTGTGATGTGACATAGAATACTGGACCGAGAAATGAAAGTTAGAGAAAATCGTATGATCCTGTTGTGATGGGCTCTCGTCTCGGTGTGACTCACTGGGTGTGTTGCCATCTACAACATACTGAGGTTACCCTATTAAAAATAATTTAAATTTCAAAGTGTATGTACACAATTATAGTTTTTTACTATATGGGCTCTCGTCTCGGTGTGACTCACTGGGTGTGTTGCCATCTACAACATACTGAGGTTACCCTATTAAAAATAATTTAAATTTCAGAATGTATGTACATAATTATAGTTTTTTACTATATATGTAGCACTGTAAATGCAAAATTCAAGAAAACTAACACTTTAGTAGAGGCATAAAAGTATACAATTTTATATTTAAGATGTGGTGAAGAGTATACCTGGTCTCCGCTCCAAGGAATAATTTGTGTGCATAAATATGATTATTGGTTTCAGTCTGGGTGTTTCCCTATGTATATATATGTATTTACAAAAAAAAGTATTTATGTTTATCCGTTATTTATAATCAATGACACAAGTTCTTAATGATACTTATCTTAGAACTTAATCATGGGTTGTTAGAATTTTTTTTATATTCTGAATTTTGCGTTTACGCCCCAATTAACCGCTGAGCTGCAGAGGACACCAGATGTCCTAGTAGCTAGGTAGTTTCCTATTAAGGCTACCGAGGACGGGTTGATTGTTTTTATTCAACATTTTATATTATAAATAATAGGTTGGGGAAAAAGTCTTTTCGTATTTTTGTATGAAAAGTCAAGACATTTTTTTAAAAGTTTATTTACATTTATTTACAATATATATGTACCGTTTTGTTGAATAACTTTCTGCCATTTTGTGGGCAGAGACATTATCCCGTTACTGTAGAAACTTTGGGACTTCTGATCAAAAAAACAGGACAAATAGTTTTGGCAGTCCTCTCTTGAGGTCAACCTTACAGAACCTAAAGAATTCTGCAGAGACCGAAACAGGTGAAAATCTGAAGGCGCAAGGTCAGGGCTATATGGTGGATGCACTAGGACCTCCCAGTCGAACTCTCTTAATTTTTGCTGAGTGGCTAAAGATGTGTGTGGTCTAGCGTTATCGTGATGAAAGACCACACCCTTCCTGTTGATCAATTCCGGCCGTTTTCTCTCGACTGCTTCCTTTAATCTCATCAGTTGCTGGCAGTAAAGATCAGAATCGATGGTTTTGCCGGGCGGTAAAAGCTCATAATAAACAATGCCCTTCCAATCCCACCATACACACAGCATCACCTTATTTCGTGTTAGGCCAGGTTTGGCCACAGTCTGTGAAGCCTGGCCAACTTTCGACCACGACCTTTTTCGCACGTTCTTGTCGTACGTGATCCACTTTTCATCGCCAGTTATCAATCTCTTCAAAAACGGCTCGGTTTCATTACGTCTCAATAATGAATCGCAAATGAGTACACGGTTCATTAAGTTTCTTTGAGGGAGCTCGTGTGGTACCCAAATATCGAGCTTTTTTGTATAACCAGCTTTCTTCAAATGGGTCAAAACTGTTTTGTGGTCAATTCCCAGTTCTTCAGCTACATCGTAACTACTAATATGCCGATCTTGCTCCACTCTTTCAAAAATGGCGTCCATTTTATTCGTAACAGGGCGACCAGAGCGAGGTGCATCTTTAACATCAAAATTTCCGGACTGAAAACGTTTGAACCAAATTTGTGCTACTCTTACTGACACTGCATCAAATGTATCGAATTTCTTCATTAGATTCACTCATTTTTACGGAGAGAAAAACAAATGAAAAATAGCGGGAAACAACTTTTTTTTATTTTTTTCTTTTCTTTATAATGGAACCTTTTTAATGTTACCAAAACCAGCCAGACACAAATAGTACAGTCAAAAAAATTTTATAATAAGTTTATACCTACGTTATGCGAAAAGACTTTTTCCCCGACCTAATACATATCTAATTCAAATTACGAAACTTTATACATAGACGAGAGCTTATGTTACTATCACAGGAAAAACTAAAACCTGAAAAAATATTATATTTAACTCTTTATTGCACATAAAACAAAAAAATAACAAAACATTACAAATAAAAAGGACATGTACAAAGGCGAACTTATCTCTATAAGAAATCTCTTCCAGCCAAACTCATGAGGAGGCCGAAAGATAAAACAAAGATAGGTAAAATACATATGCAAAAAAAGTAAAACAAAATAAATAAAACAACTAATTTCGTAAGAGTATACAATAGCAAATAATATATACAAATATATACATACACAAAACTCATAAGAAAACATATACATACTATTACTACATAGTATTATACAGGCTATTCTAATATGAATGACTTAAAACATGAATATTGTTAATGTTGTATTGTATAGCGTCACAGACAAATGAAGATTGTAACTAACCAATCGGTAATTTAAAAGAGCATAGCCTGTAAGTTTCTTGCCAGTTCTTCTTACAGAGCGGGGGCTCGTAACTGGCACTTAGATTCACTTACACTTAAATATTTTTTGTTTTTTTAAATTGTTTGGTTGCAAGTGAATCTAAGCTTCGTGATTTTGGTATAATTATATTTTATTTGCTTTTGTTATTTTTTTTATAATTTTGACGTTTTCAAGTACTATGTAATAGTTTATGAAATAAAAAGTATTTGAAGTTTTTGAAGTATTCATATTCAAGAACACAACTTTTAGCCTTAACTAGCAGCTATCGGATCGGATTAAACTAATAATATAATAATAATATTTCTGACACTTACACCAATTATTTAGTCCCAAGATAAGTATCATTAAGAACTTGTGTTATGGATACTAAACAACGGATAAACATACATAAATACTTTTTTTTTTGTAAATACATACTTAATATACATAGGAAAACATCCAGACCAGAACATATATTCATATTAATACACACAAATATTTGTCCTGTGTGGGAATCGAACCCACGACCTCAGGAGTGGAGTGCGGGTATACTCGCCTCCACGCCATATCGGTCGTCGAAACTAGCTAGAAAAACACAGAGAAGCGGTCAAATGAAATATACAACGCAGAGCACGCGTCCGCCGCGCCGGTTATAAATAAAATAGAAACCAGTAAGCAAGTAGCCATCTCCCCTAAGTATTTAACACTAGTTGCACGCCCTCGCTGAGTTGCGGTAACTATTTTAGACATTGGCTTACATTATTGAAGTTCTAGTAGGAATCCTATTACTTTTTTAGTGTAAAATATAACCTATGTTACTCGGGAATAATGTAGCATTCTGTTGGTGAAAGCATTATCAAAATCCGTTTAGTAGTTTTTGAGTTTGTTCGTAACAAACATTCATATAATTTATTTATTTTTTAGTTAAGTCAGTATACAGTATTGATTGAACATTTGCAGCACGCGTGTCTCGTCGGCCGGTCGGCGCGGGAGTCTCACGTACCCCTGCGCGTGCGCTCGCAACCTAAACAACTGAAAGTGTTTATTGTTCGTTTGCATATTTCTCATTAATGGTAAAGTGGTTTACTTACGATACTTTCTTAAACATACATTGTACAGTCAACTTCAAATATTTGGTAGCGCCAATATATCGGAACACGCCCTAACACTCTGGAGAATAGAGGCGTGTGTTGCGTATGCAGTCAACTGAGTGTTGTCTGACGTGTCCCCCTGTTGGGAGGACACGGCGCGGAGTCGGCCCCCTGGCCGCGGTTTCATACAGGGGCAATGGGGTGGCTGTTCAGCCTTTGTCATAGTCCGGTGGGGCGCCGCGATCAAGCCCTGGGCGATCAGCGGCGCGGGTGTCTTGTCCGGTGAGCTTCGTGTCAGTCCTGGGTCTTCTGAGGGATGAAGCTGCGAGCGTAGGCTCTGGCATCTGGTGGACGCGCATGTATGCAGTGCCATGTGGTATCAAACTATAACAGTGCCATCCCTTCTAATCTCACGGGGAGTCAGAGTCGACAAGGAGATATCCCAAGATGGGCAGCTATCCTTATGATGGACTGTTGATTTCAAATGGCTGAAATTATGATGCAGTGCGCTAGTAGCTTTTTAAGACCAGACGCTCTAGCTTTGTCATAGAAACTGGTATGTATTTTGACGGCCGATATGGCGTGGAGGTCAGTATACCTGCACTCCACTCCAGAGGTCGTGGGTTCGATTCCCACACAAGACAAATCTTTGTGTGCATGAACATGAATATTTTTTCTGGTCTGGGTGTTTTTCTATGTATATTAATTATGTATTTACAAAAAAAAATATATTTATATATGTTTATTCGTTATTTAGTATCCATAACACAAGTTCTTAGTGATACTTATCTTGGAACTAAATAATTGGTGTAATGGTCAGAAAAAATATTTATTTATATTTATGCATTGCTTATTCTAATGTATTGTGTGCAAGCCTCTGGTATATATTAGACCACTTCCTCCCGTAGTAGAAGGTGATACCACTTGCTACGATCCTGGCACACACTCTTTGCTTCATTCGCGCTCTTTAATCTCATATAAGCACTGCCCTCCTCTCAAGAACTGAGGTCATACTCCACCACGCTGACCCGATAGGATTGGCGGGGGCAGATGAAAGGGCAGGCGTCTTGCTGTAAGAAAGCCGCCCAAAGGCATGTTAGATGCTTAATAAATAATAATAATTTCTAAAAATTATACCAATATAAGTATAATTAAGAAATTGAACATAGATACTTTTTTTTGTAAATACATACTTAATATACATAAGATAACACCCAGACCAGAAAAAATATTCATGTCCATGCACACAAAGATTTGTCCTGTGTGGGAATCGAACCTACGACCTCTGGAGTGAAGTGCAGCTATACTGATACTACGGTACGGTAATTTAATAATAGTAATTTAATAAGAATTATACGGCGCCCTTCCTCCTCTCTCCTACACTATGCTGTGCCCGACAGGGTTCACAAATTACCAAATTGTAATATTCACCACCTTATAAAACCATTGTGGTACGATAAAGTATTGAGTATTGACTTTCAGTCTATATCGTTCGTCTTAACGACTACCACATATTGTAAATGCCAAATGGTCACCCATCCAAGTACTGTAAACTTTGCTTTACTGATCGCGGAGCTACGAAAATACGTACCATATAAATGATCCAAACAAATCCAAGGTTAAAGGAATTTTATGGACAGTCAGAATGATGTGTTTTAAACCACAAACTGCGGTTAAGAGTGTCGGTTACTGTGAGAAGTTCTGTTGGAACTTGGGTTACCGTGTACTCAATTGTAGACACTGTACACCGCGTTGGCAATCAGTACCTGTACTTAGTTCTCTCAATTAAACCCTCTAGGGCGTATCTTAATAATACTAAATAAATTTTAAAAAATCTGATAATTACACCAATTATTTAGTTCCAAGATAAGTATCATTAAGAACTTGAGTTATGGACACTAAATAACGGAAAAACATATATAAATACTTTTTTTTATAAAGACATACTTAATATACATAGAAAAACACCCAGAATAGAACAAATATTCATGTTCATGCACACAAAGATTTGTCCTGCGTGGGAATCGAACCTACGACCTTAGGAGCGGAGAGCGGGTATTCTCGCCACCACGCCATATCGGTCGTCGTATTTTATATTATAAGAAGAAAAATCTGCGGCATTGTTCGTAAAGTTTATCACTGCCCCGGAACACAACGCGCTCAAGATGGAATATAGATGATTATTATTTATATTTATTTAAACACTTTATTGCACATAAATCAAAGATTACAAAAAAAAAGGACATGTACAAAGGCGAACTTATCTCTTAAGAGATCTCTTCCAGCCAACCTCAAGAGGAGTAAGGTAGATAAGGATAGGTAAAATACAAATGCAAAATAAAAAAATTTAAACAACAAATTTCGTACAATTATACAATAGCAAATAATATAAACATACACAACAACAAATAGCAACAACGTGTGATAATAAAAGTGACAGACAATAAGAAAAAAACAGAGTTTATATATATATTTGGTATTTGGGAGGTCGTTTCTGAGCAAAACCACTAAGCTCTGGAATTTGCTGCCGGCTCATGTGTTTCCTATTTCCTATGATCCCGGGTCTTTAAGCGGGGCGTGAAACGGCATTTTAGCAGACCGTCATGAGTGGATGCGCTTTATACCGTGCTTATTTCACGTTATAAAGCGCTTTCATTTCCTTATTGGACTGAATCGACTGTCAGGCAGGATGTAGACATTATGACGTGTCACATTAAAAAAAATTAAATTAGTTTAGATTATTAGTCAGTAAAAGCCTTTTTGCTCCAACCTCTTTTTTACAGGGCAGAGGCATAGGCAGAGGCCATATTATACGCCCACACTTCGCCAATTACATTGTCGGCCCCATGTAATAAATTGTAATAGGTGGCGAGCCTATTGCCGCTTGCCGGGATCTGTTAAGTTCGTCAGAGCCTCGTCTGTTGATAAGCAGGTGCACTTACTTGCAGGTAAGGTTGGCTTGGGCTCCTTAGATGTTATTTGACGACCGATATGGCGTGGTGGCGAGTATAACCGCATTCCACTCCTGAGGTCTTGGGTTCGATTCCCACACAGGACAAATATTTGTGTGTATAAATATGAATATTTGTTATAAATATGGTCTGGGTGTTTTCCTATGTATATTAAGTATATATTTACAAAAAAAAAAAGAAGTATTTATGTATGTTTATCCGTTATTTAGTATCCATAACATAAGTTCTTAATGATACTTATCTTGGAACTAAATAATTGGTTTAATATTTATTTATTTATTTATTAGGATCCCTACACACATGATTATCCTACCTTCAAAAAAATTTAAGTCACTAAAAATATTTATATCCGCTGATACTATCTTTTTACAATCTCACACAGTTATTTTACCTTGCACTTCCTGCGGGTTAAGAGATGCCACGGGCACACGCCAGTCGCGATTAAATAATAATTGACAGATATGAGTCATGGTGACCTTATTCAATGCCGATCTGCTGCCGCGCCCTGCTGACCTTCCGCACCCTCGGTAAGGGTTACGTGTTGGTAAGGTGATGCTATATGACGTCACTGGTTGGGTACAAAATGGCTAGGTAACCTTAGCCAGAATATTACAAGGGTATCGCTATCGGTATATGTGGGGTTGGGAATGTTTTTTATACATTCGCAATTTAGAAAATAACTTGTATGTCGTATTAACCAGAATTTATTTATTTATTAATTAGTCACACAAAACAGAGATACAGTAAGGACACAGTTATGTTACATGCTGAATTCTAGAAGTAGGCTGTATCTCCACTAACATGTGTGAACAGCATGACTGGTCTATGTCGAACGTCACAAATCACGAGTAGTAAAAAAACAATTTGAAAAACTAAAAATAAGTACAACAAATACAAAATGAATAAATTACAAATTCAAAAAAAAACACATACAATTCCTAAACAAATGCACGTAGTCTAAAGTACAATTATAAATTTATATATCTATGTGAGACCTGATAAGGATAACGTATGCCTCCACTTTCCGAGTGATGAACCGTAAACGTCAAGCCCGTCCGTCAATCGTCTCATTAAACAGTTGTATTCACGACACATTCTTACTATGGGGTTGTGAAGAGAGACATTGTTGTTGCAATACGGGATTGAGAAAGACCACTCGCGTCTACAAGACCAGAGGGCCTACTCTAATTCAACGAAAACGAAACTTCGCTATACCCATTCCTTTCACTCGATAATGATATACCCAAGGAGTGACAGAGATAGATGCAACGAAGTTTCGTTTTCGTTGAATTAGAGTAGGCCCTCTGTTAGGTACCCTGAGGTAGATCTCCGACAAAAGGGTAATTGTTTAAGTGGCGAGAAAATTGCTCAGCTCCTGGGACGTGGGATGAATGGGTTGAGATTTATTAAAGCCAGCGTCAAACTTAACCTTTTAACAGGCAGAGCACGTTGAAAATATTTATTGGATTTCCACCTTAAGTTAACCGCATAAGGTTCAAATTATGCAGCTGTGGTAGATTTATTATAATAGTATGTAGGTAGTTATATTAATTTTCGAATTTCAATTTTTAAGTAATTTATTTTATAAAATATCACAAAGTACTTGAAAACGTCAAAATTTAATTAAAAAAACCTATGATTACACTGAAATCACGAGGCTTTGATTCAATTAAATGCAACAAAACAATCAAAAATACAAAACATATTTAAGTGTAAAGTGAATTTTAAGTGCCAGTTCCGAGCCCAGCGCTTTGTAAGAAGAACTGGCAAGAAACAAGGTTATGTTTTTTTAAAATTATTAATCGGTTAGGATCTTTGTAAATGTGAAGCGGCACATGTGGAGCAACCTTATTGAACGTCGTTCGACACCCTTTGCCAATAGCCCAAGTTCCCGACCGACGAGCCCGGGACGCAGATAGCGCATTGCGGCGGTTTGTCTCATTCGACTTGACCTATATAGGGCGACGGCCAGACAACCCTCCAATAGCGACGGATATTTACGAAGCCTAGTGGAATTCATGATTCAACATATATAAATACACTATCTTTTGCCCGCGTCTTCGTTCGCGTGGAATAGTGACTTTCGGCAGATTTTTGGTTTTACCCACATAGTTCCCGATCTCGCGAGTTTTTTGAGAAGTTCCTGCTCCCGCGGGTTTTTCGGGATAAAAACTATCCTATGTCTTCTCTCAAGTTCCAAACTATGTCTGTATTATCGACTGGTTAGTTACAATCTTTATTTGTCTGTGACGCTATACAATGCAATATAATATAACATTAACAATATTTATGTTTTAAGTCATTCATATTAGAATAGCCTGTATGAAACGGCAGTTTAATCCCAAGCATTTTTATCAGCCATATAGTCTGATAGAATAGTATTCCTTTAAAGACAGCTTGCGTTTTATTGTTAATTTAAATTTATTTAGGCTTAATTGCTGTATATTGCTTGGGATTTTATTATAGAAATTTAAAAGATTTGTTAATTTTTTGGAGCCTAGTGGCAGGTACTTTACAGTACAGGCCTTTTTAATGATCTGGGTAATTTGACGTTCGGGCAACTGTATACACATTTATCATATGTCATCATCATCATCCGAGCGTTATCCTGGTTGCCACATTTCTCTTTTGCCTCCACTTCACACTTGCCTTTGCCACAAGCCTTTGTGGATATTTATTATATTATCTCGTTTACATGTATGAGGATACCCCCAAGAGAAATAGCGCATTGCGGCAGCATGCCACATCCGGCTCTGCCTATATAGGGCAAGGTGCTGACAATGTCATGAACTCACGGACGTCGTCTGCAGAGTTGCAAAAGACTCACTCACCAGTTTATTTAAGTCAGATTATTGGAACACGAGACAAGAACGCTAAAAAAACAACAAATTTAAAATGATGTATAAAGTGATTAAAAGGTGTAAGATTAGAAGTGAATACCGACGACTGATATGACGTGGAGGTCAGTAAACCTGCACTCCGCTCTTAAAGTCGTGGGTTTGATTCCCACACATGACAATTATTTGTGAATCTAACATGAATATTTGTTGACTGGGTGTTTTCCTACGTATATTAAGTATTTTAAGTATTATTCAGGTTAGGAAAAAATTAAGATATAATTGAGGTATCAATTGGAACATGGTTGTAAAAACGTGAGACGGAAATTTGACTGAAAGGGGTAACATAAGCAGTGAATATCTTAGGGGTGGTATAAAGAAAGCAAGAATGTAACTGAACAAATATTTGAAACCGTATGTTATGAAATAGACGCAATTCCAGGACAATTGAATCACAGTTCCTTCTTTCAATAACACAACAATAGTAACAATAGTGAAATAAATAAATAAAATAAATAAATAAATATTTCTGACACGTACACCAATTATTTAGTTCCAAGATAAGTATCATTAAGAACTTGTGTTATGGATACTAAATAACGGATAAACATACATAAATACTTTTTTTTTTGTAAATATATATTTAATATACATAGGAAAACACCCAGACCAGAATAAATATTCATGTTTATACACACAAATATTTGTTCCGTGTGGGAATCGAACCCACGACCTCAGGAGTGGGGTGCGGGTATACTCGCCACCACGCCATATCGTCGTCTATTTGAAATAAGTCGAAATAAGAACATTTTCAGTGTCTCCTGAAAGAAATTTCCTTATAGAGTTTGCGATGTTGGCCCATATAGACGAGTGCGCAGAATGTTGTGAAGAGGACACGGAGCCTCACCACTCTCGTCGCCGTTAACATACTTCCGAGTCAGCAATAAATAATCATTGACAAGTTTCGCTCAACTAGGTTAAGGAGCGTTCTGAGCGTGAGTGCATGCATGATTGATCGTACGATAGCGGGTATAATCGGGCTTTTAATAAAAAAATAAAAAATTTGAACCTGTATACAGTGCAACCTTAATATAACGTACCTCAACATAACGACTTCCTCGATTTAACAAATTCTTCGTAATCCCCTTGAATTTTCCATAAGAGTCAATATAAAATATACCTTTACATTGCGAATATTTTTTGCGAACAACCTCTTTATAACGAATTTTTAACTATCAAGAAAAAGTGTAAATAGCTCTAATTAACGTATTTTGTCAACCTAAAACCTTTATATAAAGTTGTAGTGTCACCAATGTATGACTTTTTAATCTCATATTATTTGATTCATGTCGCGACATGTTTCGACACGCTGTTGTTCGTAAATCAATCATTGTTGTTTGATGGGAAGTATTGTTAATACTTCTTCTCGTCACTATTGTCAAAGATTCAAGTTAAAATGGCTCAAAACGTAAAAGGTGTTCCTTATCGTAGTTCCTTGTCAAGTTGTTCGCTATAACAAAATGAGTACGTAATGTTGAGGTAAATAAAACTATTTTTTTACCTCTTTATAACGAACTTTAGACCATTCCGATTTGTTATATCAAGGTTGCACTGTATTAGCATAATATTTCTATGCATAACATAATATTACATGGGAACCTTTAGTCCGAAATTTATAACCTATCCGCAACATACATACATACAATGCCTATGGGGTAGGCAGAGGCATATTATACGCCTACACTTCGCCAAAAAAAAATGATGGTCCCACGTTATAGGTGGCGAGCCTAGTGCCGCTTACAAGGAACTTTTATGTGCGTCAGAGCCTCGTCCGTTGGTCGGCAGGTGTGCCACTTGCGGGGCTCGTTAGATCTTATAGTAGGAAGCCTATGCACATATATATATATATATATTTTAATCATATTGGTTTTCTTAAGTTTCAAATTTAATTTTATCTTGTAGATAGAACATGTCATGCACACTTAAAATTTCTATTTGGTGGTGGCGTCATGCGTCGTTACAATCCCTAACACATGGTTGAGTGAGACGAAGGTTCATGCGTCATACTCGTGAACGAGTGCTGCTTGTGGGGACTGATCTGTTCTTGTCTATTATGTTTCTCGTAATTATGTTCATCTAGCTAAAAACATGACAGTTTATTTTAAATATTGTGACTGCAGAACACAATTATTGTAGATAAATCAAATTGTTGTAATATTAAGTACATTTTCTTGTCCGTTCTTGTTCGACCAAGTTCCCGCTCGCGAAGTGAACTGGCGCGTTAGTTTGTAAGTTGACGTTCATACATACATACATATTATCACGCCTGTTTCCCCGAAGGGGTAGGCAGGGGCATATTATACTCCCACACTTCGCCAATGATAGTTGGTCCCACGTAATAGGTGGCGAGCGCATTTCCGCTTGCCGGGCACTGTTATGTTCGTCAGAGCCTCGTCCGTTGATCGGCTGGTGCACCACTTACAAGTGAGTTTGGCTTGGGCTCCTTAGGTCTTGGTAAGATCCCCATACACCACACTACAAGTTGATGTTCAGAAGACCTTTTTAAGCTATACTTGTAAATGAGTAACTGATTTTGACTATGACATAAAATTAATGTTTTACTAGAAAAAATCAACTTGTCTGCGGTAACCTGGGAATCGAACCTACTATCTTGGGATTGGCCCACTGCTCTAGATCTCTTTGATTTCGATTGGTGAACGGTCTGATTTTTTTTAAAGAATAATTCTCATAATTGTATTCTGTATCATTGTAAATGCAAAATATATAAATTAAGAAATAATTACATAGTATAAAATGAATTCGCTTTACGCTATCTGTCCCTTTGTTTACTTAGATATTTAAAACTACGCAACGAGTTTTGATTCGTTTATTTTTAATAGATAGGGTAATGTTTATATGTAGATCACGCGGGCTAATTCGCTCTCAGGTGCTAGTCTATATATATAAAAGAAAGTCGTGTTAGTTACAGCACTTATAACTCAAGAACGGCAGAACAGATTTGGGCGAAAATTGGTAGGGAGGTAGCTTAGAGCAAGGAGACGGACATAGGATACTTTTTATCCCGTTCGACAGCGTTCCTGTGTGACTTCACATGAAACGTCAGTCACTATAAAATGTGATATTACAAAAAAGAATCAGACTTGGAATAACAAAACGTAAATGACAGCTATGTAATTGACGTATAATGACAGCTATGTAATGACGTATGGATGACAATTTGATATTTGTAAGAAATCAATATTCAAACTATTTCTGACTTCTTGGCGGGAAAGTGAAGCGTCATGTCTGCAGTTTTGTTTTATTTTCTAAAATTTGTGATATTTCGAACATTAATGTGTGATAACGGTGGATTATTAACCGTAAAGTGTTTGTGAATATACATGAGTGTTAGTAAATCATACAAAGCAGTGCAACATGACTTTTCAAATTCTCTCAAGGAGTCCATGTGAGATCTCAGTATAGTCCCACATCTTTACTGAGGACTTAAGGGACTTTGGGGGAGGGTATCTCATTTATCATTTATCATCTTTATCACCACTCATTCTCATTTACTATGAAATATATATTATTAATATATCACTTACTTGACTAAATTTAATTAATATTGCCGCGAGCAAGACTATCAAAATCTTTCCCGACAAATGCAAGAAGAATGCAAGAAGAATACGAAATGCTGCAAATGAAAGGACTGAAGAAGAACAAGAAATTGCACGTGCCGAAACAGCGCCTTAATAGTATGGCTCTACTTCGTGCTTCTCAATAAATAATAATAAAACAAAAAATGTCGTGTATCACAAGGTACTTAAGTAAAGAGCAACCTATATACTAAAATACAGAAATAATAACGAATGATGAATGTAGGTATTTACATTTTATGGATTTTTTCCAATAAAAAAAAACACTATCGGCTTATTTATTGCCATTAAGGCGGAACAAAGTTCGCCGGGTCAGCTCGTTGTTCATAAAAGTCAGTCCCTGTATGGCTTGGATGGACCGTATATGTAGAATTCAATTTCTAACGAATCCGCGCATAGCAAGGCACCTTAAGCCTTTGGTCCCGGCTTAAACTTTCAGTGGTAATCGTTAAGCTAAGTGAGATGCTCTATTCAAATTTTTACAGCCTCCGTGATACCCACTAGGCCCGCGTGATGGAGTATGACCTGAATGTCTCCCACCGCTTGGTTTCTGAGAGGTGTTCCGTGTTCAGAAGTGGCAGATGATAAGTGTGAAGCAAGGATTAGATTATTGTACGTACAATCCTGCCTGTTTTCTGTGACACTCTTCAAATAGTTACTTAAATATAATGTATCTGTTTTCTTTTGATGTTGTCACAGAATAAATTCTTTTTCTTTCTTTCTTTCGAGGTATATTATACTCCGTCATTTCGCCAGTTTTATTCTTGGTCTCACTTTATAGGTGGCAAGACTATTGCCGCTGACCGGGAACTGTAATGTTTGCACTTGCAGGTGAGGTTTCCTTGGGCTCCTAAGATATTAGGGTCCTTATACACCTAAAATTAAGTTAAAGCATTCCAGATAAATAATGCTATTATTAATGAATATCCTCTTTTAACTTGCACCTGAAGACGATTTCACAAAGCAGGTATTAAGTTTCGCTATTATCTAGTGTTACCCTACTTTACGGTGGAATGGGGTAGCCTGGCGACACCGAGTCGCGCCGGCTAGACGCGGTGTTGTCACGCCCGTGACGTCAACTCTCCCCGCAAAGTTATCTTACTCATCTAGATGGGGAGATAATTTCTGAGAATTTGCGACAAATATTGTGATTCATGTGATGTATTTTTCTAATAACATAAATAGATACTGAAGTATAAGTCTTAGTCAAAATCATTTATTCAAGTTTGGTGAAATAGAGCTCTTGGTCAAAATTACAAAACTTTAAAACTAGCGCTTTATAGTATTGTATTCATCATCATCATCATCACAGCCCATTAACGTCCCACTACTGAGCACGAGCCTCCTCTCACATACCAAGGTGCGAGGGTATTGGGTCATACTCCACCACGCTGACCCAGTGCGGATTGGCGGAGGCAGGTGTAAGGCGTTCTGCTGTTAGAATTTTTCAAGCCACCCATTAGGCCTCTAGCATGGCTTAACGACTACCACATTTAGTGATAACCGGGACCAACGGCTTAACGTGCCTTCCGAAGCACGGAAGCGCTCGATATCAAACGCCACACAAACGGTCACCCATCCAAGGACTGACCTCTGTAAACTCTGCTGTACTTTCGTGATCGTTTCCGACCACCGAGACCGCAGAGCTACGAGCGCTTCTAGTATTGTATTGTATGTACAAAAAAAATTTATGATGTTTATCCGTTATTTAGTTCCGTTATTCATTACACAAGTTCTTAATGTTACTTATCTTGGAACTAAATTATTAGTGTAATTGTTCGAAATTATTTATTTATTTTTATATTTGCAACTGATACTAAGTAAAATTTTAATTAATGCTTACAAACACTCGTCACATTGGAAGCTTTAATATGCCTATGTTCAGCAGTGAACGTCTCTGGACTCATGATCAACACTATGAGCATCTTATTTCAGCGTTCTCATGTTCATCTCTTGTAGGTATATTTTTGCCCAAATGCTTACAAATAAAGTTTATTAGGGTTCCGTACCTAAATGAAAAAACAGGACCCTGTAACTAAGACTCAGCTGTCCTTCCGTCTATCCCCAGGATGCATCTCGTGCACCGTGATTGTTAGGTATTTGATTTTTTTACAGATGATTATCTGATGATATTTGATATCGAGCGCTTCCGTGCTTCGGAGGGCACGTTAAGCCGTTGGTCCCGGTTATCACTAAATGTGGTAGTCGTTAAGCCATGTTAGAGGCCTAATGGGTGGCTTGATAAATTCTAACAGCAGGACGCCATACACCTGCCTTCACCAATCCGCACTGGGTCCGCGTGGTGGAGTATCACCCAATACCCTCGCACCTTGGTATGTGAGAGGAGGCTCGTGCTCAGTAGTGGGACGTTTATGGGCTGAGATGATGATGATGATGATCTGATGATCTGTTGCCGCTATATTTATTGATAATGGTACGGAACCTTTCGTGCGCGAGTCCTACTCCTACTGGGCCGTTTAATTACGGAACCCTATACTAATACTGCATTCCGCGTCTTGTAAAGTAACGCCTCAATGAGTACCTCTACGCTCTATTGGCAAGCGGAGCGTATAGGTTTTTAGAGTTCCCATCGTTTGCCATATGCTACCATCATGGTGGTATGTTTTTTTTTTTAAATATTCTTTAGGTATGTGCTCACTCGATTAGAGTATTTGCTGGCAAGTAGAAGTTATTTGCATATTAATTCAATATTAAACAACGTTTTAATGACTCAGAAGTCAATTTTTCTTACCTAGGATTAAACGAGCGGCTCCCTTTTTAAGTGCAAACGCCGAGACTACTTTAAAACTTAAGTTTAAATTCTTTTTAAAAGAAAGATATAATAGGTGTTGCCATTTATAAGCCTATTTTCCTCTCATTTTCCGTAATGACTCAAACTGTAACCGACAAAAACGTCTATATCGCCGATAGCCAACTCGTGTTCCAGACATTTAAAATTTTAAATTAAGAACGCTTGCTTCCCGCCAAGTTCATTGTAACTTCCGTTAGCTGTCAATTATCGTATGTCACACGGGCAATGATTCACTAGGTTTTTTTTGTGCATATTGATTGATAGGATTGTTCAAGGAGTCTTTAAGACTTCATAATAATATGTTTTGTATGGTATTCGTTAAGCACGACTTGTTAATGTAATATGTAAAAAAGTCCGCAATTGAAATATGCCAATTACTAAATGTATAAGAAACTAGTGGCACGCCATTGCTTCGCTTTTTCGATATATATTTATTATAGCCCCCATTTTTTTGTGGTCAGTAGAGCCTATATTACCTAGTAACAATCAAATGGATTTTTTTAAAATAGGTCTAATAGTTTTTAAATTTTTTCATGACAAAAACTCAAAGATCTTTAACTCTTTATAATATTTGTTAGAAATTTAAGATTTGCCGATTACGTAATAAATGTATTGGAAGCGCTCGTAGCTCTGCGGTGCTCGGTGGTCGGAAACGATCGCCGAAGTACAGCAGAGTTTACAGAGGTCAGTCATTGGATGGGTGACCGTTTGTGTGGCATTTGATATCGAGCGCTTCCGTGCTTCGGAAGGCACGTTAAGCCGTTGGTCCCGGTTATCACTAAATGTGGTAGTCGTTAAGCCATGTTAGAGGCCTAATGGGCGGCTTGAAAATTTCTAACAGCAGGACGCCACCCACCTGCCTTCGCCAATCCGCACTGGGTCAGCGTGGTGGAGTATGACCCAATACCCTCGCACCTTGGTATGTGAGAGGAGGCTCGTGCTCAGTAGTGGGACGTTAATGGGCTGTGATGATGATGATGATGATGATGTATTGTAATATGAGAAAAATATGTGTTCCCTCGCAGATTACTACAGAAGTAAACTCACTTGTAACGCGAGGTTTTTTAGCTTGCAACCAAGATTAAACGGATTTTTTAACATGTTACATACAATGTCATGCCTCTTTCCCGTAGGGGTAGGCAGATATCACATCTTGGCACACACTCTTAGCTTCATTCACACTAATTAACCTCGTACACGCTCATCGGTCTAGGGTACTTTTGATATATACTAATTTTACATACTATTAGGCACAAACCGTCAGCTACATTTGTATTTCAATGGTTTTATAAGGTGGTGAATATTATAATTTGATACATTTGTGGACCCTGTCGGGCACAGCATAGTGTAGGAGAGAGGAGGAAGGGCGCCGTATAATTCTTATTATTATTAAATTACCGTTATTAAATTACTGTTATTAAATTATTATTTATTTATTGAGTATGTATCAAGTGACGTCAGTAGATATTAACAATATTATAACAGTTAACAATATCATAACAATGTGTATTTTAAATGGACATTTGTATATAGTTGTGGCAAAGATTACTTTTAGCATAGAGATCTGTAGATGAAACGTGACCAATGGTGAAAGGCTAGCGCTTCCCCCACATTTACACTAGACGAGATGTCATTCCCTTAGTCGGATTCTACGACACACTCGGGCAAGACTTGGAATAAAAGAATTCTTACACCGCCTGGTGTTGCCACAAAACAAAATTCAAGACCGCCAATTTTTTTTTTCTTTAAATAATGGCTTCGTGCGATTTGCACATTTAGCCAGTGTTAAGTAAGATATATATTAATAAAATATAAATTATAGTAAATGAGAATAAGTGGTGATAAAGATGATAAATGGTAAATGAGATGCCCTCCACCTAAACCCCTTGAGTCCTCAGTAAAGATGTGGGACTATACTGAGATCTCAAATGGACTTTTTGAGAGAATTAGAAAAGTTATGATGCACTGTTTTGTTTCGTTTACCAACACTCATGTACGTTACAAACACTTAACGGTTAATAATCCACCGTTATTACACATTCATGTTCGAAATATCACAAATTTTTGAAAACAAAACAAAACTACAATCATGACTCTTCACTTTCCCGCCAAGAAGTCCAATATTTGGAATTAATTAATTAGTATATAGATTATTTTTATTTAAGTCAAGCAGCCAAACTCGCGGAAAGCCAGAGCAATGGCATTACACGAATAGTGTCAAATACATTGCCGACATGCCTTTTTCAAGTCTACAGTTAGACATCGCTTTGTAAAGAGTACTTTTAAGTCCGCTATACCGCTACGGGCCAAAGATCTTCGTCGGAAACTGTTGACATGATGACTAGCCGTTTCGTTGTGATGGTGTTATTATTAAGTAGTATTGTAGTATTTGACGACTGATATGGCGTGGTGGAATGCGGGTATACCCGCATTCCACTCTTGAGGTCGTGGGTTCGATTCCCACACAGGACAAATATTTGTGTGTATAAATTTGTATATTTGTTCTGGTTTGGGTGTTTTTCTATGTATATTAAGTATGTATTTACAAAAAAAAAAAGTATTTATATATGTTTATCCGTTATTTAGTATCCATAACACAAGTTCTTAATGATACTTATCTTGGAACTAAATAATTGGTGTAAGTGTCAGAAATATTTATTTATTTATTTATTGTGTAGTAGTAGTATAGAGTGGCGAGGAATGAGTTGTGTTCGGCATTGTATCAAAATGGAGTGAAAAGTGTCCTGATACGGGCGTTAAAATCTCTTTATATGGGTTCCAGCGCCTGTGTCAGGATTAATGGGGCGTGCACGGACTAGTTTAACATCTGTAAAGGTGTTAGACAGGGATGTGTAGCGTCACCCTGGCTGTTCTGTTTTTGGACCATTGCCTTACTGGTTTGAAAGAGTGTGCTAAAGGGTTGAGAATGAACAAGTCGCTCATCAAATGCCTTCTATATGCTGACGACCAAGTTTTGCTTGCGTCGTCGGCTGAGGAGTTGCAGGAGATGGTGACGATAGTCCAAGAGTCTTTAATAGTGAAAGGAATGAAAGTAAACGTTAGTAAGACGAAAGTTATGGTTTTTGAAAGAGAAGACAAAGTGACAAATTGTGAAATTTTAATCGGAAGTGAGAAAGTACAACAAGTGAATGAGTTTGTGTATTTGGGATCGAAATTTACGAGAGATGGAAAGTGTGAAAGCGATATCGATAGAAGAGTGAATGCTGGAAACATGTTGAATGAGGCACTTCACGCCTTTGTAAGCAGTCAGAAAGTGTCTGAAAAGGCACGTCTGGCAGTTCATAGAGGTGTGTTGGTACCTACACTATTGTATGGAAGCGAATGCTGGTTATGGCAGAAGAAACGTGAGAGTAAGATTAATGCAGTAGAGATGAGAGCACTCAGAAGTATTCTTGGTGTTAAATTGAGTGATAGGATAAGGAATGAAGTGATAAGGGTTGAAGCTGGTGTAAAAGAAGATATAGTGACAAGAATTGAGAAAGGTATGCTTAGATGGTTTGGTCATGTTGAGAGAATGAATGAAAGTAGAGTCACCCATTCCGCGGACACTCAACGCACTTAATGCCATCCTGGATGCAGCACCCGACTGTGATTTGTTTGCGAATGGATGGCCTGAGATTTTGTCAGTGTGTCTGAGGTATTGTGAGAGAATGAGATAAAAGAAGTTTTTATGTGTGAGATTTTAATATTATATTTAACTTTTACTGTTTTTGATAATTAGTGTAATTGGTGTATTCCGTTCTGATTAAAAAAATAAATAAATCTACCCAAGTTTTTATTCACTTTACAACATAGTGACGTACCTCAATCTACTTTATTGCAACAATAATATTACTATGTTAGCTTATTATTTGTTTTCAGCCTTGTTTTAATTTTAATATACAAATGTCATAATTTTAAACGCAATTACTGTAATATATATTACAAAAATAAAGAAGTTCACCAAAATAATAAAAAAAAAATATATATATATTTTTTTAATTATTATTTTGGTGAACTTCTTTATTTTTGTTTTATATAAGGATTTTTTTTTAGTTTTGTATTTAATGCATGCTAGTTATGAGTGCAGCGAGAACTAATTATTTTATACTAATTTATTCTTTGTGTAATAAATAAATCTGCCTTCTTCAATCCGCACTGAGTCCTCGTGGTGGAGTATTAACTTAAATTAATTGCCCTGAAAGGGAGAATGGATCTTCTATTTTATGCTGCACTATCTGAGTAGCTCACAGTATAGCAAATCATTGGTAAACACTGTGAATAGTAAATTTGTCACTTTCATACATAATTCGAATAATTTTCTCCCAGTCCGCCAACTTTCTGTTTTAACAGTTGACATATAATTTCACTGCCAGTGTCGTGTAATAAAATACTTAATAGGTATTGTGTCATTGAAATAACTCGGGAGTTTTAGCTGAAACCACCGCTCTGCTCGGTCACAGTGCAGTCTACACAGTTGGCGAATAATTATTGATCGTCATGAATTCATGATCATTATAGTTGTCACCAAATACATATTTATATACATAAGAAAACACCCGGACAGAATAAATATTTATGTTTATTCACACAAAGATTTGTCCTGTGTGGGAATCGAATACACGACCTCGTAAGCGGAGTGCGGGTATACTCGCCTTCACGCCATATCGGTCGTCATTACAAACAACCTTTGAGTTAAAGTTGTACTAATTATGTATTTCAGGACATCAGTCCGCAAAATTGACGATTATTATCGAAGTGTTAGCCACATTATTAATAACTCCTCGTAGTTATATAACAAAAGTGTAGTTGCGGAATTATAGTTATGTCAAATTGTTGTTTACTTTGTGTAATTACTGTTTTTGGAAAAATCTCAGCCTAAGCTGTTCGAACTATATTTACGGGCGGCTGCCAAGTAAATATAGTGTGTTGTGTTTATGTTTTACGAAAATGTTAAGTGTGCGGTGGTGTTTCCTGTGAAATAATTTTCGTCTATCTGAAGGAACTTACGGACAATTCTGCAGGTATTTAAAATGGCAGCTTTCTGCAAAGAAATGTATAAAGTGTCTTTGAGGTCAAGTAACATAAAACTTTTGTGGAGGTGGTTAGGTATTACACCAGTGGCTATAGGACTATGGGCACTGTGTACACTTTTTCTTGATGCCATATTCTTTTGACTTCTTCTGATAGTTAATTACTGTTATTATTATTATTTTTTAATTACTGGTGTAATGTATGTTATAGCTGTGATTTCATGAATATCCGATGTACTGTACAAAACTTACTGCTTTTTTTGTACATAGTAATTATTGTATTTGAGTAATGTATGTGTATAATGTAAAAATAAATAAATAAATAATAGTAAGGTGACGGCATTTTTGTTACTAATGAGTTCACGTCTCCGTTATACATCGGCGTTGTTTGTACTCGATGCCGACTGGCTTTCCATAGATGCGGTTAAATGGTAGGCTACTACCGTCTTTTATAATTTATTCGTAATGCATTCATTGCCTTCAGACTTTAGCTATGAACGACTCATTAATCGTTCTTTGATAAAGTTTTATAATCCCCTTTATTTTTCATTTGGTTAAACAATATTTATCATTTTATTGAAGCCTCATATGAAGTAAGGGTTGCTTACAATGGCCGTTCATTACCTCCCAGGACAAATATTTATGATTATTAAATATGATCTGTGCCTTCTCTTTGTTCGTTAAATACAAACCATATAATGAAACCACTAAATAACGCTATGAGACTTGTGAGACTTCCAAAGATAAGTTAACATGTGCAAATAACTATTTATTATTAAAACAAATTTTGGTCACTCCATACAAATAAACTTTATTTTAATTACTCGATTGCGTGTTTAATAAAAAAAAAGTGATTTTTTTATAAATTACACTAAAGGCATGGTAACTTGTGATGCTGTATAACCTACACTGTGACCCGCATTGAACCGGCTTCTACTCGTGTTTGCCATTTACGGTAATATTGACACTTTAACTAACGTTAACCGAGGAATTGTTAAGTCATTCATAAGAGAAATCAATCGCACTGTGAAAAGCTTCTGGGCTGGTCCGATCTTTCAATCGTCTAATATAATTTTTTATCTATGCTATTAAATAATACACTATATAGAAATGTTATCCATTCATTTACTTTTTTATTTACCGAATAGTTTATACGTTTTAATTTAATTAAATGTTCTGGGTGTATATTATTTTAATGTCACCGATAATATTATGATTTTTTGTGTCATGATCCATTATGCCAATTTGACATATCAATGAAATTGTTCTGTGTGTATGTATATGAATAATTGTTTAAATATGTAGGTCGTAGTCGCAGATAAGTGCCTTCCGGGCCCAAAGTACTACCACTGGGTGTTTTTTGCAGCTGGGAGAGCTGCACCAAACCTGACCTGACATTATCCCTTATCTATTTTTTTTTTAGTTAGTGTACAATAAAAAGTTCAGTCCGTGATGCGGCAGCGCATGACAAAAAAGCCGCTTTTGCAACACAGCATTTCTGTCTGTTGGGTCGAGTCGCGTGAGATTCATCAGAAATGTTGACTAGCAAAGACTCTTGCTATCGTAACATTGCCGATTTCTTAACGGCTCATGGAGATAAAGTACAAGACAATCAACTGTTAAATGATCTTCGCGTCAATGGGGTCGCCAGGACTTGAATAGTACATAATTCATTTCATAACAAAATAATGATTATTTAGGGCACCAATGACGTAATGCGGCATACGCATGACAAAAGAGCCGCTTTTCCGAGTCTACTGGGTCGAGTCGCGTGAGATCCATCAGAAATGTTGACTCGATACATTGCCAAACTAACGGCTTTTGGAGATTATGTACGCTTGGACGCTTGGACATCTCACACTGCCCCCAAACTAAGCAGAGCCTGTACTGTGTATTAGACAACGGATAAACTACTCAAATACTTTTTTTGTAAACACATACTAGCAACAAACGACAGATTCTAGTGCTGATTATCTACACAGTATGATGGTGGTTTTGAACACCAACATGTGGCTGCCGGCAGTCGTCTACCGCCCAACAGATAAATATCCAACTGTCCAAGCATGTGATCAGATTCAACCACTGTAAAAACGATTGGAATCATTAAATAATGACAATTTAATGTTCGTTTTTTCTTCCTCTATCATAGAATGCTCTGTTATAATCGCACGCAAACCGGAACAAAACGCTATCTTTTATTCTTGCATAATTTGCTTGTATAATGGGATGTACACCGGCTATTACTGTCTGTTGTCAGGCGTGTCCCTCGCTGGATGACTGTCACTGTCATATTGACATAGTAGGCTACACTACAAAATATAGCTGTGAATAATAAGTTTGCCTTCCATAGCATGTGTGCAGCAGTGACGCAAAGGGACCAAAGCTCAGTAATATTTTGCCCTCGATGAGAGCAAACACTGATTTTCAGCTTTCACCCAAGGGAGTTGCAGCTTTACGCAGAGTTTGAGCGAACGCGACAATCCCTTGCAAAGAACATCAAACAGCTTTTTGTGCTTGTATAGCGCTTTGTAATATTAGTTAATATTAAAAGAAACCAATATAAAATGCCATGTTCCTATGGCTCATAGCTTAGGTAGTGGCTAAGTGGATTTGTGAGTCAGAGTTTGTTTCGTTAAGTATTAGCTGTTTGCCGCGGCTTCTCTCGCGTCATCGAAACAGTTACGCCAGTTCTAATCACATTAATGGAGGAAGCCTATCAGTCAAGACATCATGGCTCACACGGTGCTGAGTCGATGAGGTAAAAAGGAATTTGCAAAAAAAGCCAAGATTTCGGGTCGCTAAGCGTAATCACGGCTGAATGTTAAACGCAGATTTATAAAATCAATGATAAATTATTTTTTGTTCAAAACTATGTTTTCTATTACAATATATTGCCATACAATAATAAGATAATTATATATGGATCCAACCAAAAGCCATCCTCACCTGAGAGATGTGTACCTGCCGATCGACAGACGAGGCTCAAGCTGTAATAGCTTCGCCACCTATTACCTACACCTACGTGGGACATATGGATCCTACCAAGACCTAAGAAGCCCTAGCCAACCTCACCTGCAAGTGGTGCACCTGCCGATCAACGGACGAGGCTCTGGCGAACATAACAGTGCCCGGTAAGCGGCAATAGGCTCGCCACCGTAGTAGGACCAACTATATAATTGGCGAAGTGTGGGCCTCTGCCTACCCCTTCGGGGAAACAGGCGTGAATGTATGTATGTGTATGCACGTAGGACCAACAATATAATCACAGAATCGGGAAAAACAGGCGTGATTTTATATATTTTAGAAAGTTTAGAATATGTTTTTTCTGATAGCTTTTTACTTATGAGAGGTTCATGTTCTACGTATTCACTTACACCTAAAAAAAATTGTGTTTTAATTTTGTTTGTTGCTTAAAAGTGAATCTAAGCTTTGTAATTTAAGTGTAATCATATGTCGATTGGTTTTATCATGTCAGCCCATAAAGGTCCCACTACTGAGCACGAGCCTCCTCTCACATACCAAGGTGTGAGGGTATTGGGTCATACTCCACCACGCAGACCCAGTGCGGATTGGCGGAGGCAGGTGTATGGCGTCCTGCTGTTAGAATTTTTCAAGCCGCCCAATCAGGCCTCTAACATGGCTTAACGACTACCACATTTGGTGATAACCGGGACCAACGGCTTAACGTGCCTTCCGAAGCACGGAATACTGCTTCATCGATAGGCTAGTAGTCTATGTCAAATTAAAATCACTGAGAACCATACCTTTGAGCATTCCCATGGCAAAGGCACGAATTCGGTGTTATAATTGAAATGATTAACCCACTTACTATTTGACCGGCTTCCGACTAAACCGACCGGACCGGCAATAATGCAAATCTAATTTAAACGAATTACCTGAGCGCTGGTTATGTAATTAATTCATTAACATTAAAATGCTGTTTTCGTTTGTGAGTTTTTAGTTGATATCGGTCAGGTTAACTTTTTAAGTGGTACGTAAATTCTGGTTTTGTTACAATGAATGTAACTGGATTAGTTACGTAATAATTTCTAACTCGTCATGCCTAAAGAAAGTATCGATGCGTTGAAGCCGTTTGGTTATCTACCTTATTAGAGAGGCTTGAAAAAGTTTAACAGCAGGATCCTTTATTGCACATAAACATACATAAAAACACTGTAACAAAAAAAAACATGTACATTTCTATAAGAAATCTCTTCCAGCCAACCCTAGCAGAAGTGTCGGACATTAGTGTGTGGGATCACAAGAAGAAATTATTATATATAAATATTAAGAGAAAAAAAACATATACCTACAATTATAATAAAAACAAATACATAAATATATAGTTAAGGGTACTACGGACCTGCCCATTATCCAAAATCTTATAGATTTGGTCATGGAAGGTCTTACGTGGTCTTCCTCTCCCAACACTTCCATTCACTTTTAGCTGTTAAATACTTTTCGTAATGTGATTAGAATATTTTATTTGCAATAAAGGATTTATAATGATGTTCCGTTGTCCTATAATATCAGCGTTGCGGGAGGCAGGTCACTGTAGCATAATCCTGAGACTGGGGCCTGGGCGGCCACATATTTTCTGTCTTCATCACCGTCATCATCATCATCAAGCAATCGGCTAGGAGGCAATCACCTCCTCTCGCAAACCAACGCGTCTGATATTTGGCGTGAAGTGCTTTTCATTTTATTTTTATTTCTTTTATGGTTATAATATATTGTGTGGTTATGAAATGTAATTCTTTCTTTACTTAGTGTCAGGCTAGATAGAGCTCTTTATAATCAGTTACCTCAACAATATAACGTTATTATTGTGGATGTAATTGGTACGTACAGTCAGAGTAATATAGTTGTTAATATCCAAAGCGCCTCATAGACTTAAAAACGATTTCGGCTTCATGCGTCATTCTCGTGAACGCGTGCCGTCAGTGGGGACTGGTCTACTCGTGTGTGCTATTTTTGTTGGTAATTGTGTTCATCTAGCTAAAAAAAGAGTTATTTTCTTCTTTTCTTTCTGCAGAACTTTGTAGATTTATCAAATTGTTTTAATACTAAGTACGTTTACTTGTAACTGGCAGGAGTACAAACATATAATCACGCCTGTTTCCCCGAAGGGCTACCCCTTCGGGGAAACAGGCGTGATTATATGAATATAAGAAATGAATATAACTTCGGGAAGCAAAGGCATATTATCATCATCATATCCTAGCATTATCCCGGTTGCCCTAGACTTGCATAGGGCCCAGGCTCTACTCACTGGTTCAACCAGATTTGACTGAATGTCAGTTATCACGTGGAGCGACTGTCGTCTGACCTCCGCAATCCAGTGGGAAACATCATTCTATGGTTACACCAGCTGTCAGTCTGTTAGAAGGCACTAACTTCCTAATAACGACTGCCATAGATGTTTATGACAGCCGGGACCAACGGCTGAACGTGCTTTCCGAGGCACGGAGCAAGCGATAATTACCAGGGTTTGAACCCGAGTCCCTCTGAATTTAAAGGCAAGGGTTCTCGCCACTGGGCTATCGCCGCTGAGGCAAAAATATTATACGCCCACATTTCGCCTATTGTATTTGTGGTCCCACGCAATAAGTATTCATAAGAACTTTATTGAGCTAAACTTGAATAAATGATTTGGCTTTGACTTTGACTTTATGACGCTTTCATCATTCATCATCATTTCAGCCTTTCGAAGTCCACTGCTGAACATAGGCCTCCCCAATTTCTTTCCACGTAGATCGATTCTTTGCCGCCTGCATCCACCGGCTCCTCGCCGCCGCCCTGACCAGATCATCGGTCCATCGCGTTGGGGGCCGCCCTCTACTACGTTTGCTGATTCGTGGTCGCCATTCAGGAACCATTACGCCCCATCGTCATCGGTCATCGTCGGTTCTTCGAGCTATGTGCCCCGCCCACTGCCACTTCAGCTTGCAAACGCGCTTCGCTATGTCGGCCACTCTAATTCTCCTACGGATTTCCTCATTTCTGATTCGATCACGTAGGGACACTACGAGCATAGCTCTCTCCATTGCACGCTGAGCGACTTTGAGCTTCCTTATGAGGCCCATAGTCAGGCACCACGTCTCAGTCCCATACGTCATCGCTGGCAACACACACTGGTCGAAGACTTTCGTCTTGAGACACTGAGGTACTTTGGTAATTATTGGATACCAACTATTAACGCTGAGTGTACAACACAAGAAGTGGAAGTGAGCAGTGGTTGTTTATTAAATAACTATTAGCGTGGTACGGGCGTGGTGCGTTCCAGTGGTTGTGCCCGGTTTTTGTTTGCCAAGTAATGATGTATCGGGTAATTAATGTAAAGGAAAACGGTAGGGCAACTTCGTACACGTCTTCATACCGCGGGATTATTTCAAATATTTTCGTTCTTTTTTAATTTTTGACTTTCTGCTATCAGTCGACCTAGTTTAAGACAAGAATTATTTTCATAGAACTTTTCGCTGAGTCCACTTGATCTAGTCTTTAATAATAATAATAATTAAATTCATTTATTTGACAACAATGGTCCAATTGTTAGTAATTTACATAACTTAAAGACTAGTATTAGTAAACACAACAGTAATTTAAAAAATATACTTACAAAATTTTTACAACATCATAGCCGTGGCTTTTGATGCACCAATACAGACACAAAGTGCCTAATAATTGGTGCATCAAACTTATTAACTAACATGTTCAGGATTCTGTTGGGACTAGATCTCATTCTAGGTCTTTTTGCGAATTATCGCGCAAAAGTCATCGACTCTGGCCTCTGCAAACATCGCCGATGCACTGCCGCATAGCGGCCACCTAGGGAGTCCTATCAGAATCCCAAAACAGTTATTGTACTGCACTTTTAAGGTGTACCAGGCCTTCTTAGTATAGTTAAGAATACACATTTAGAATTAACGTGCATGTGGTAGTGGCACATCCAAAGAATTCTACTACCCCATATATTGCCCGAGGGTATTGTAGAAGACGACTATAGAAATTAGATTACGTCTAGTGTTCATGTGTAACTATTTACATAAATAGGTAAATAAATATTTCTGACACTTACACCAATTATTTTGTTCCAAGATAAGTATCATTAAGAACTTGTGTTATGGATACTAAATAACGGATAAACATACATAAATACTTTTTTGTTTTGTAAATACATACTTATTATACATAGGAAAGCCCCCAGACCAGTACAAATATTCATATTTATACATACAAATATTTGTACTGAGTGGAAATCGAACCCACGACCTCAGGAGTTTAGTGCGGGTATACTCGCCACCACGCCATATCGGTCGTCAAACTTTACATCCTTTTTAAATAGTTATGGTAATGTTTTTTGCCTATCTCAAATACGATATAAAGACATTAAATTATGTGTAGAACTTATTTCCTTATAAAAAAAACATGTTACATGAGGTGAATAGGGATCCTACCAAGACCTAAGGAGCCCAAGCCAACCTCACCTGCAAGTGGTACACCTGCCGATCAACGAACGAGGCTCTGGCGAACATAACAGTGCCCGGTAAGCGGCAATAGACTCGCCAGCTATTACGTGGGACCTACTATATAATTGGCGAAGTGTGGGCGTATAATATGCCTCTGCCTACCCTTTCGGGGAATTAGGCGTCAATGTATGTATGTTACATGAGTGTAAGCTACAATTTCTGATAAAAGCAACAAAACCGATGACAAAACATTTCTGGTTCAATTTAAAAATATCACACACTGTAAACTGATTTTTACAAATTTATATGAATATATCCATTGAAAAATGTAATGTAATAAATAATGTATTGACAATGTCAAATAAATAAATATCGATTATAGCAATTAACAATGTCGTAAGTGAAAAGTCGTTGCTTTGAACAATATCATAAGTTATAAATCGTTACTTTCCACTTACGACATTGCTTAAAGAAACGACTTTTCACATACGACATTGTTTAAAGAAACGACTTTTCACATACGACATTGTTTAAAGAAACGACTTTTCACATACGACATTGTTTAAAGAAACGACTTTTCACATACGACATTGTTGATTGCTACGGTCGATATTTATATATTATAGATTTTTACTAATTGGACAAGTACATACTGCTCCACCTGCACTGTACCAACACATATGACGTTACAAATCGCGCAGCTTCATCGACTAGTATTGCAGTCATTCCTTTTTACCATCACCGTGCGAGCTACTGAATAATTGCCGCTTAATTAATTAGCTCGCTTCGTCATCGTGTCCAAACCACCAGTACCCACGTCTGAGAAACGCGCACTTCGCACCGTTCTCATAAGAGCGATATTCGCATGAAATTGACAAAAACTTTGTATGGTTATTGTACTTTAGGCATGTTATAACAGCATTTAATGTAGGTTAGCGTTTTGTTGTAATGGACTGTTGTACCATTTGTAAAGTCGTATTACTTTAGTGCTCGCGATTTTATAAATTGTAACGTAAATAATAATAATAATAGTAATATTTTTTATTGGGTTCAATAAAACTTATACATAATAAGCTTAATGTTACAATAAAAGTTAAATGCTTATAATATGATAACCGGACGGCACATACAACAACAGTAAGATTCGCTGAACTCCACACTAGGATTCCCTGTGTCGTGGAGATCCATATTTTTCCATTTATGTTATAAATATCTTAGTGCATTTTTAACCCTTTGACGGGCATAACATGTTCAAATTTTTCGTTGATTTTCTACCTTAAGTTAACTGCATAAGGTTCAATTTACGGTGGAAAGATATTTACCACTGCCTTGCAAAGGGTTAAGTAAGTAAAGATAAATAAAAATATGGTATAGTTTGTAATGTTTGTCTCGGAAATAACAACCTTAAACGTTGTAGAACTTTTTGTGTGCTTACGGGTGTCTGATTCATAATAAGGGGTCGGTGTACATTCGAGTTGCGGTTTAAATACAGTAAAAAGTAGGCGTTAAACATTATTTGTAAGCTTTTCCTACCTGTAGTCATTTCATTATAATTTATACACCTGGAAATCTATATTTTGGCTTCTCAATCGATGGAAAAGTCTTGTAAGATAGGAGCCTCAGAACAACGATGTCTTCACGACCAACGCTGAAACGAGAGTCCACTCTCGTCACACTGACCTGAAGATGCCCTGTGTAAGGGCGAAACACGTGTCGTGTTGAATAGTTTCTCTATTTTTCGGGAAATTATAGTAGCGCGGGAATTGTTACCAAGATATTTTTAATCCATCACTTGCTTACATCGGATTTCCGCAAAGTAACGCCTGAATCAATAAATTATTTCAATGGACTACGAGGCCCGTTTCACAATTTCTAATTAGGAGGTATTCGGTATTTATAATGACAGATTATTATTAACTAATTACAGATTAGACGTGCCTCGATTATTCGTCATTAATTAATGACAGTTGTACCTCGATTACTCGCCATTAATTCATGACAGATATACCGCGGTGCAGGCGGCTCAAGAGACTCATGATCGCTCGATGTGGAAATCTATTGGGTTTTTTTTCAAATCAATTAGGTTTATGTTCAGAAGTGGTCACATGGCTGAGATGATATCTCGATTATTCGTCATAGAATCAACCACCCTCATCTCGATCTCTTTTTAATCTTTTAGTTTATTAATATTAATCTTTGTTCTGGTCTGGGTGTTTTTTATGTATGTTAGGTGTGTATTTACAAATAATAGTATGTATATATGTATGTTTATCCGTTATTAAGGATCTTAAGCACAAGTTCTTAATTATACTTTGACGGCCAATATGGCGTGGTGGCGAGTATACCCGCACTCCACTCCTGAGTTCGTGGGTTCGATTCCCACACAGGACAAATATTTGTGTGTATAAATATGAATATATGTTTTGGTCTGGATGTTTTCCTATGTATTTAGTATGTATGAACAAAAAAAAGTATTTATGAATGTTTATCCGTTATTTAATATCCATAACACAAGTTCTAAACACGTTAAACGCCATGGCAGACACCGTTTATCTGCCAGTTTGTTTTATCAATGGGCCGATTGAAAAATAACAAAAGGGTTGTCGGACATATTATTATGGTGGCTGCCATGGCCCATAGAGCAAACTAGTATTTTCGGCTGGGCGTTTAAGCTGTTAATGATACTTATCTTGGAATTAAATAATTGGTGTAAGTGTCAAAAATATTGATTTATTTTGTTATTTATACTTAGAATAAAATAAGTGTAAGTAAGTTGGTGTAATTGTCAGAAAGTATTTATTTATTATGTAGCCCGGTTTCCCTAGTCTTATTATTAAGGCCCACGCTCTGCTCAGGTTAATGTAGATCAAACTAAATTAACCTATAACAGAGAAATAGAAAGTGATTGGTGTCAATATCCTTCGTACGCGAACTGAGCCAGAGCAAATTCGTACTTTCTACACAAACATGTAATTCATCATCAATTATCATTACGTGAGCCCGCACTATCAGCCGCGGTCCGCTCTCAGACTCTTGTTTCACATAGTTAAATAGTTAACTACAGTTTGTGTTACAATTGTGCACGTTTCACCGTAAAATTTACTAGGAAACAGGTCACAGAAGACTTTTGTAACCTAGAAACTTTAACTACACAGTGGTCTTTTGTATAATTTTGTAAAAGTAGAAATTTTAGATTATAGTGCAAAGGGTTACTACTAAGATCTGAGGAGCCCAAGTTGACCTCACCTGGTGCACCTGCTGCACAACGGACGAGGCTCTGGCGAACATAAGGGTTCCCGCACACGGGCCACCGGCCACAACCACAAAACGACGCCTCCGGCATATTTCCTGCAGTTTTCATAAATTTTGATTTGTATAGCACGAGTCTCCTATCACATAAGGTGTGAGGGTATTGGGTCATACTCCACCACGCTGACCCAGTGCGGATTGGCGGAGGCAGGTGTATGGCGTCCTGCTGTTAGAATTTATCAAGCCGCCCATTAGGCCTCTAACATGGCTTAACGACTACCACATTTAGTGATAACCGGGACCAACGGCTTAACGTGCCTTCCGAAGCACGGAAGCGCTCGATATCAAATGCCACACAAACGGTCACCCATCCAAGGACTGACCTCTGTAAACTCTGCTGTACTTCGGTGATCGTTTCCGACCACCAAACACCGCAGAGCTACGAGCGATTGATAATATTAGTAGGTTTAAAAAAACTCAATATAAAATGTAATTTTACTAGTTTATTCCCCACCGACCTTCAAGTGCCACATAAGCCACAGTCCCACCATTGTTTTGTCTGTCGTTGCGTCACCATTGTCTACGAGTCAAGTCACTTGAGTGACCAATGATTCACGGGCGGTTGACAGTTTTCTCTTCCCTGTATGGTTAACTACTTTTCTAGTGAGTGTTTACATACATTATGATTTATAAGGCGTCTGTTATGATCCACGTTGCTATGTCGGATTGTCTAGTGGTAATCCTTACTATCCTTACTAATAATATTATAAATGCGAAAGTAACTCTGTCTGTCTGTCTGTCTGTTACTCTTTCACGCCAAAACTACTGAACGGATTTAAATGAAATTTGGTATACAGATAGTCTAGACCCTGAGAAAGGATATAGGCTACTTTTTATTGCGAAAAGAGGGTTGTAAATGCTACCCAAAGATACTATTCCACGCGGACGAAGTCGCGTGTAACAGCTAGTTAAATATAAGTAAGGTGTTTTTATCTAAACATCCGACATTAGAATTGGACAATGTTTTGGTGACTTTAAATAGTTTTGACATGTACTTTCACAGCGCTTTGAGTTCCAAAATAAGCTATGTATTTGTGTAAAGAGCCAAGCCGTTTACACGTGTAGTCGAAAGTCAAAAATTTTATTTAAGTTTGGCTCAGGGAATTTTACATTTTTTTTTATTAATATTAAAAAAAACTGAAGGTGCTGCAAATGCACGAATTCTTTTACTGTAAAGTAGTATACCATGTGGTATCAGTTATGCTATGCAGCCATTAAAACAAGTATAAATAAATAGTAGTAGTTAAAATTAAATTAAATTAAAAATTCATTTATTCAAGTTTGGCTCAATAGAGCTCTTATGAATGTCATACTTATAAACTAACGCGCCCATTCACTGCGGGCGGGAGCTTGATCGTAAAAGAACGGGCAAGAAAATCGTCAAGGTTGGTTTTTTCTCCCGCCAGTTACAATTAAAATACATAATATTAAAACAATTGTGTTCTGCAGTCACAAGATTTGAAAAAAAAAGGGAGACAAAACTCTTAGTAGTAAAAACAGTAATAGGCCTGATTCACAAATTTCAAGGACTATTTTCAGAGTTTCTTTATTGTAAGACTTGCCACTTTAACCGCAGAATCGCCAATCATAAACACAACATAAAACATTATTTTTAAAATATTACATAATTTTACAAAATTATCCATAGCGCCCAAACTAGGTAAAAAAAAAAAAAAAAAAAAAAAAAAAAAAAAAAAAAAAAAAAACCCTATATTCACCCGAGAAAAAAATGAGAAGAAACAATAGATATCAGAACAAACTAAAAATCCCTTTTTCAACATTAAAACTAATCTCGACAAGCCCTCATAGCATGTTAATTAAAATATTCAATCATATACCAAATTACATAAAAAATATAAATAATCTTCCGCTTTTTACTAAAACTTTAAAGACTTTCTTAATTAAAAAATGCTATTATAATATGCAGGAATTTTTCGATGATAAAATCAATTAATCTATATAAATAAATAAGTATATTGTTATTATTTAATGTCTTAATTTTTTGTAAATTTTTGTTATTCTTTAATGTCTTAATTTTTTGTAAATTTTTGTTATTCTTTAATGTCTTAAATTTTTGTAAGTCACCTAGGACGCAGGCACTTAGTAGGTCCTTTGTTATGTTGCTATGCCCTTACAGGGCGTCACATTGTATCTATCCATATTTGTTGTTACCACCTACTTTCATGTGACATGCAATAAATGATTTGTATTTGTATTTGTAGGTAATCCTGTCTTATGAGGGCTAAAATCAATGGGGTGAACGAGTTTCTGAATGGCGCCCTCAGAATAGAGATATACTGCAGACTACTAAGTATAGGGAGCATATGTCTTAGATTTGAAAACATTTTTCGGATCTAGAGAAGCCTGGATTCAATTCAATAATGTATAGCGATTCCATATTCATTCGAATGTCAAAATTATGGTGGGCTACTTGTAATTCATCATCATCACAGCCCATTAACGTCCCACTACTGAGCACGAGCCTCCTCACACAAATCAAGGTGTGAGGGTATTGGGTCATACTCCACCACGCTGACCCAGTGCGGATTGGCGGAGGCAGGTGTATGGCGTCCTGCTGTTAGAATTTTTCAAGCCGCCCATGAGGCCTCTAACATGGCTTAACGACTACCACATTTAGTGATAACCGGGACCAACGGCTTAACGTGCCTTCCGAAGCACGGAAGCGCTCGATATCAAATGCCACACAAACGGTCACCCATCCAAGGACTGACCTCTGTAAACGCTGCTGTACTTTGGTGATCGTTTCCAACCACCGAACACCGCAGAGCTACGAGCGCTTCGAGCTCCTTTAGAGTTACTTGTAATTGTTGTTGTAAAATACAAAATAACATTTTCCCGGATTCACGTCACAAAGCAGCTTGTGTTCAGCATTCAACGCCTCGTTTATCTGACTTGAAATAAGATTGATGTTTTGTAATTATTAGTCGCTTTCCGTGATACTTGACACGAGGATGTTAATAACCTTTACAGAGCAAAGGTGTGCTCTAAGGCAAAATTAGTTTTTTTTTAAACTGGCAATTCTTTGCAATGTAAATAGAGGGGTTTCAAACTTGATTAACTAAATAACTAACGAGTTTATGCTTTACATATTTGAACATGCCAATCCGCACTAATTCGACATTTTGAATTCTTACCGAATATTGTAAGAAGAGATACATACATACATTCACGCCTGTTTCTCAGTAGGGGTAGGCAAAGGCATATTATATGCCCACATTCCGCCAATTATATAGTTGGTCCCACGTAATAGGTGGCGAGCCTATTGCCGCTTATTGGACACTTTTATGTTTGCCAGAGCCTCGTCCGTTGATCGGCAGGTTCACCACTTGCAGGTGAGGTAAGCTTGGTCTCATCAGGTCTTGGTAGGATCCCTATACACCCTGTGAGAAGAGGTCTATATCAAATAGTGGGACGTTAGTAACATAAATCGATGTTAAACCTTCATGCTGATCTGTTCATCATGGTGACCTGAAGCAAAACAAGTTGATGACTGCAAATCTATAGTAGGTTCTCTTTAGCCGTTTTCGGTCGCCATTGAACAACGTTACTCAAACATCAGTCGTCGATTTTTTCTCTATGTGCCTCCGCCTACTGCCCCTCTTGCTACCTATATCAGTCACTACAAACAAACATTGCTACATTATGACATTGTATTTCAATTTGCACACAATTATTCCGCCATTAGCTTTGATGTATTAATAACGAATTAAATTGAAATTCATTTTCCTTGTAGCGCGATATTGTCTACATATTACACGTGATACATATTATCTATAAGTTTCCTTAAACATCATATTAGCTTGAGCACATTGAGAACTGTCGTCTAATTTGATTGCCGTGTGGTAGCGGCTCCTGGGAAGTATTCTACCAGCACGCTATGTCAAGCCCGAGGAGGTCCGAGAAGACGACTCCTTAGTCGTCTTAGTATTCTCTTCAATGAGATCTCGTCTGGAGTAAATGTGGGCTAGCCAACGTTCAAAGTTAAAATCATTTATTCAAGTTTGACCCAATAGAGCTCTTATGAAGGGAGCTTCATCGTAAAATAATGGGCAAGAATATCAGGTTTGTGGTGTTCTGCTATCAGATTTATTCAGGTCTCTAGCTTGTCTTTTCGATTAACATGAATATTTATGTTCTATATAGATAGATAGACAGATTTTTTTTTATTAATAAATAAATATTTTCTGACAATTACACCAATTATTTAGTTCCAAGATAAGTATCATTAAGAACTTGTGTTATGGATACTAAATAACGGATAAACATACATGAATACTTTTTTTTTTTGTAAATGAATACTTAATATACATAGGAAAACACCCAGACCAGAACAAATATTCATGTTCATGCACACAAAGATTTGTCCTGCGTGGGGATTGAATCGACGACCTTAGGAGCGGATAGCGGGTATTCTCTCCGCCACACCATATCGGTCGTCGTCGGTATTGTACACCAAATAAAAAATAAAACAAGAAATCAATTGTAAAAAAAAAGCTATACCATTGGCGACCTTATCGCTTACAGCAATCTAATGTTTAGAGCGCCTGAAATTTGCCGGATTTGATTCCACAGAGGACTGGAACTACTAGTGGTTTGGGTGTTTGTTTTATACTAAAATATTTATAAGTATTTCTTTGTTTTTATCTAAGTAAATTTTCTTGTAACTGCAAAAAAATGTACTTAGTAGTAAAACAACTTACTATTCGATAAGGTCCAACTAGAAATCTGTGTGCTAAAATTTTAATACAACTTAATAAATTTTAAGTATGCCTTTTGTCATTTTCTACTAGTTTCATGTTAGCGTACCTAATGAAATAAAAAAATAAACATTATGTTAATGTTTTTTATTCATTATTATACAAGTATGCGGTATTTACACAAGATCTATTAAGTTACAGAGCGGCATGTACTATTCACGGCGCAAATGAATCATCGTGTTATATAATTAAAGCTAGCTAGTTATCAATCAAAAACTGGTTCATGTTTATGTAAGTCGTTTGTGTACTAATTGTCTGTATTACTAGTACGATTTGTACTGTTGTAGTATAAAGATCGGAAAAGCTCGAGTACTATTCTGTACTTTATCTTTTTCATTATACATCATGTATCATTATGTATCAGCCTTATAAAATCAACTTTTGATCATAGGTTTCTCCCATTAGCTGATTATTATGTGACCTATTGTATGCTTCTGAAATATAAATGAATAATTATGAAAATTATTAAGTGTCGTGTGGTACCCCCTCTCATCTCACAGGGAGTCGTAAGAGGCGACAGTGGGCAGCGTCATCCTGCGTACTGACTTGAACTGCGAGCACCAACCCGCTTGCCCAGCGTCGTGATTATGGGCAAACAATGTTCTGTATTGGGGAGGCTAATGTTCAGCAGTGGACTTTATAAGGCTGTTGTGAAATAATAAATAAGTAATAATAATAATAAAACGTTTATTGAACAAAATACCTAAACTAGGTCTAACCTGTTCTTATAGGTATCTATGCTCTCTACCCGAAAGGCTGTGTTAAGTTTATCTAAACAATCTTGGAAACGTTTACTTTATTTATCTTCCTTCGTATAAATCAATAATGTTCAGTCTTCGATCAAATAAAGAATGTACCCTGTATATCTGTGTAATATTTAATTTTAATGTCTGTATTTTAAGTTGTAAATGAAGCTGTAATTTAAGTTGTTAATTAAGTTGTATTTTATGTTGTAAATGAAGTTGTATTTTATGTTGTAAATGAAGTTGTATTTTATGTTGTAAATTAAATTGTATTTTTAGTTTAAGCCAGTTAATTGGTAACCGTGATCGCGGCTCTCTCGGTTGTAGCTGAAATACAACGTTTTGCTCGCTGAGCAATACTACGTTGAGCTATGACCTTTTCGCATGAATAGAGCACACGTACAAATAATTAATTAATTTTTGTAAGTTTGATATATATTTTTTTTCTCTTGTATTGTTTTATGTTAATATTTTGTATGTGTGTTTATTTAGTGCAATAAACGTTTTATCTATCTATCTATCTATCTATTGTTGATCGAAGTCTAGCGCTGACCGTTTATGCGCAATAGTCGAAAATAAGGTATAGCAAGGGAGAGAGAAGGGCGTGCGTAAGCGCTCATTGGCTCTCCAGTCGTACTCTCTCACTCACTCTATGCGCAGCTATCCCTTCCAAATTTTGTTCATCGCTAGACTTACGTGCCGCTACCTATACTGGGGTCCTACCGCCGAATTCGATGGATTACCGGTAAGATCAAACTTTGTTTACGTTCATTAATCCGTACCGGGGAATCTGCCGACAGCCACCTCTCATTCATGACCTTCAGTCCGTGACAGACAAATAGGTAAATGGAGAACGCCATTTTGTTTCGATTTCCATGAGTACGGCGGTACGACAGAATCAATTCGAAATCCATTTTGCCTTATAATCGATTGCCATCGAACTCGGCGGTAGGCCCCCAGATTGCATGTTTACCGTCATGTGCTAGAATATCGCGTGATACAATGGTATCATCGGTATGTCTGTGATGAATTATTGAAACGTTTCGCAGCGGGTACCGTGTCTTCACAGAATTAGAACCTCTCATATTTGTTTACTAAAGTCTTTACTGTAAACGCTTGTGTGCATGGTGAGTTAAATTTCTGCAATAGTTCAGTCGTTGTAATTGGCTCTTTATACCGTTGTAATTAAATTTAAAATAAAAATTCGCATGTTTTCCGAAGTATCTCTTGAATAGAATAGAATACATTTATTTGTGAAATATAGGTTACATAAATGTGTGCCAAGATCGTAGCAAGTGGAAGATGTGATCTCTGCCTACCTCTACGGGAAAGAGGCGTGACATATGTATGTATGTATGTATGTAGAATTGGATGTTGTTAACGGATAAAGATAGAGTATCACTACATTTCCACCTTTTACAAAGTACATATATATTGGTATATAAATTTTTTTTTAAAAATTACAAGAGTTTTAACCACTAAAATAGTTAAGCTATGTCCGACAAACTTCTATCATATGATATCTTTTCTATTACCATGCATATGAGATTTATTATTTATCGACCGATATATCGTAGGTAGTGGGTTCGATTCCTACACAGGATAAATCTTTGTGTGCATATTTGTTATCATCTGGGTTTCTTCTATGTATATTAAGAATGTATTTACAAAATAAAACAAGTATTTAAGTAAGTTTATTTGTTATTTATTATCCTTAACACAAGTTCTTAATGAAACTTATCTTGGGTCTTAATAATTGGTGTAATTGTTTATTTAATTTATTATATTATTAAGAAAACAGAAAGAGAGAAACAAATTAATTTATTCTGTGACACATGATACATTGGTTTACAAAAATAAAAATTAATATTCACATGTGGCACCGAAAAGGCTTATACTCAGCATATGCCGAGGGGTCACTATTGCCCCGCGGCGCTGGTCTTCCGTATGCATTCATTTATAGTTAATTTATAGTTGTTTTGATTCCCGAAAACTGTTTTCTTTATCAAAGGTCGGTGTGCAATATTTCCCGCAGAGTAGTGTAAAAAGCAGAGTTTATACCCTTAATACTACATACACAAATTGGTGCAAAGATAACACATATACATACACTCAGAATACACACACCAACAATTATTTAGTTCCAAGATAAGTATCATTAAGAACTTGTGTTACTTATGATACTACATAACGGATAAACATACCTTCATAAATACTAAAACACCCAGACCTGAACAAATATTCATGTTTATGCACACAAAAATTTGTCCTATATATTCATGCTTATGAACACAAAGATTTGTCGTGTGTGAGCATCGAACCCACGACCTCAAGAGCGGATTGCGGGAGTATATGCCTCCACGCCATATCGGCCATTGTCGTGCACTCACTTCTGCGGAACAAGAGATGTATCCGTCTTTCTAATTATTTATTTATTTTGAACTTGAATATAATAACTTGACGACCGATATGGCGTTGAGGTCAGTATACCTGCACTTCACTCCAGAGGTTCGATTCCCACACAGGACAAATCTTTGTGTGCATGAACATGAATATTTGTTTTGGTCTGGGTGTTTTCCTATGTATATTAAGTATGTATTTACAAAAAAAAAAAGTGTTAAAGTATGTTTATCCGTTGTTTAGTATCCATAACACAAGTTCTTAATGATACTTATCTTGAAACTAAAGGGTGTTATTTAACGTGTCTTCAAAATTAATAAATTGCCAACCTAACCTAACCTTTTTGTACATCAAAAATACTGATTGAGCACCTAATCACCTATTAGATGCTCACTCAGTATTTTTGATGATCAAAAAAGCTTTTTTTAGAGGTTTAGTTTATTATATTCCGAAACTAAATAATTGGTGTGATTGTAAGAGAATATTTATTTATTAATTTATTTATTTTATATCTATTTACAGTTAGTGAAGTAAAAAGTAAAGTAAAAAGTTCTTTATTTCATAAACTATTACATAGCACTTTGAAAACGTCAAAACAAAAAATATATTTATATCAACCCTGAAATCACGAAGCTTAGATTCACTTACATGCAAAAAATAAAAATTAGGTGTAAGTGAATCTAAGTGCCAGTTCCGAGCCTCCGCTCTGTGAGAAGAACTGACAAGAAACTCACAGGCTATGCTCTTTTAAATTATTTTTATTACATGACACACACAGTGTAAATTTGATGATACTGAAAGGGTCCCCCGAAGCTGTAACCAATAAAGTAGCACTAAGGGAACCTTCCATCACAGTCAACTAAGTATGTATTGTGAAACTGAGCTGAGCCTGTACAATAAGGGATGGTCATGACAATGATCTGGTTGACTTTTTATTCTAATATACACATACAAGTTGAAAATGTTAAGCCCATGCTTGTTTATCCGATAAGTAATCATTGTGAGTATTAGTCATCCAATAATACCGGTGATATGTTGATAGCACAATCAATGTCTAATCTCCTGATATGAAACATAACCCTAATCACATCGATAACAGATAATATAGATATTACTGTGAAGGCATTTTTAAATAGGCTAATGTATTAAAGCAAAACAGCGATAGGACGAAATATGGCACTTGTGGTAAATAATTAACGAAATAGATAATATGCTAAACTATTTCAATGTATTTTGATTTAGTCTGCATGGGTGCATAGGGATCCTACCAAGATCTGAGGAACACAAGCTAACGTCACCTGCAAGTGGTGCACCTGCTGATCAACGGACGCGGCTCTGGCGAATATAACCAGATGACGCTAGGGCTGCATAAAGAGATTCTCTTCAAAATGCGATTTGTATCCAGAAGCGCTGCCTTTTGTATGACCCTCGACCCAGCTGCCTGCTCGAGCCTCTTTAGATATTGGATGAGGCTCTTCGCTTTCAAACCTTCGACAGTAACAGTTCTATAACCGAACATCCTGGACTCCATATGCCATTTTTTTCTTTGGGGTCTTGTGAACTCGCGGGCTTATGCGAAGAAACGCGAAATAATTTCTGGCCTGTCAGCGGAGCCGTGAGGGTCATTTGACGCATATTTTATTCCATACTTAATCGGAACATGTCTTCTTTACAATACAATAATTTTACAACTCTGTCAAAAAGTAATTATTTTTATTTTAAAATGAAAAAGTGCACTCTTACTGTCTACCTTTACATACATACATTTCATTTGATACATACTCAATAAATAAATAATAATTTAATAACAGCAATTTAATAATAATAAGAATTATACGGCGTCCTTCCTCCTCTCTACTACACTATGCTGTGCCCGACAGGGTCCACAAATGAACTAAATTGTAATATTCACCACCTTATAAAACCATTGTTGAACACAATAAAGTATTGAGTACAGTCGAACATAGGATCCAATTGCCACAAACGTATCTGAACCGGTGACGCGCTAGTTTTTAAGTTTTGACGTTCATAAGAGCTCTTTTGAGCCAAACTTGAATAAATGAATATGAATTTGAATTTGACGGTGTCGCTGTTTTCGAATTTAGTATTGCTGCTAAATCAAATCAAATCAAATGTTATTTATTCAAGTTTGGCTCAATAGAGCTCTTATGAATGTCATACTTATAAACTAACGCGCCCATTCACTGCGGGCGGGAGCTTGATCGTAAAAGAACGGGCAAGAAAATCGTCAAGTCAATAAAATTTCCTCAGTTTTACGCTTAGTTCCAATTTCAGATACCGGGTTAATAAGTTCCGGATAAGTTTGTTTCGCTGTATGTGAATTTAGAGTACTAAGTACAAATCTTAGCATTTGAATTAATAGGGAGGTGCCGATACTACAAATAGTAAAAAAAATCAAAATGATGCTATAAATATTTTTTAAAAATATTTAAAAGACACCTCCTGTAAAATATGTAAAATGGCGGTTACCAGCTTCTGAAAAGGCTCGATTTATTGGGCTGGGTGATGTCACATCGCTCTCAAATGTGGTCAGCAGATGGCGTCTTGGTTAAGATACTGTCTAGCACGTTTTTTGCTTAGCCCATTATGTTCTCGTCGTTATACGTTCATAATTTTTTCTGTAGCAATTTATTTAGTCGGAATGCGTAATATATTGCTGGTTACTAATACACTCAGATTAAGATAAATGCCTCTTAATATATACATTGTATATGCATGAAAATGTTTGGCGACCGATTCGTTCTCGCACTGTCTAAGTCATGAGTTCGATTCCGAAACTGGACAAATATTTGTGTCTATGAATATGAGTCTTAGGCTGCACTGTAAGGGCCATACCTCACCGAGATGCCATGGCGACGTGGCCAGCGTCGACTCTGACTATTCTGGCTACTTGGCAACGTCGCCAGTGGGTCGCCAATTGAGTTAGCTGTCATACATCTCAATAAGAACTAATTGGCAACGTTGCTGGTGAGGTATGGCCCTAAGTATGCATTTACAAAAAAAAACTAAATGTTTGTTGTTTAATAATAATGCAAGCTATCCTTAGCTTGGGACTAGATGTTTGAGAACTAATTATTGTTGTCTTGTGTGGGAATCGAACCCATGACCTGTGGAGCGCAAAAAACGGGTGTACTGACCTCCACGCCGAATGTTATTGCAATTAAGCAGGTTAATTATTTTAAAGAATTTGTTATGAGGCTAATTATTTACCGTTAAATGTAAACATGTCTAATTAATACGACTTAAGTGTGTAAAATTATTCTTTTATGAGCTACGTAGAAGATTGACGGCCTGATAGTAGCAGGATCCAGTGTGATGCTGCCTGCAATCGGTCACAGTGAAAGTTTATGTGGAAGTCCTATCCCAGCAGAGGATTGACTTAAGTAAATAATAGGTTGGGGAAAAAGTCTTTTCGTATTTTTGTATGAAAAGTCAAGACATTTTTTTCAAAGTTTATTTACATTTATTTACAATATATATGTACCGTTTTGTTGAATAACTTTCTGCCATTTTGTGGGCAGAGACATTATCCCGTTACTGTAGAAACTTTGGGACTTCTGATCAAAAAAACGGGACAAATAGTTTTGGCAGTCCTCTCTTGAGGTCAACCTTACAGAACCTAAAGAATTCTGCAGAGACCGAAACAGGTGAAAATCTGAAGGAGCAAGGTCAGGGCTATATGGTGGATGCACTAGGACCTCCCAGTCGAACTCTCTTAATTTTTGCTGAGTGGCTAAAGATGTGTGTGGTCTAGCGTTATCGTGATGAAAGACCACACCCTTCCTGTTGATCAATTCCGGCCGTTTTCTCTCGACTGCTTCCTTTAATCTCATCAGTTGCTGGCAGTAAAGATCAGAATCGATGGTTTTGCCGGGCGGTAAAAGCTCATAATAAACAATGCCCTTCCAATCCCACCATACACACAGCATCACCTTATTTCGTGTTAGGCCAGGTTTGGCCACAGTCTGTGAAGCCTGGCCAACTTTCGACCACGACCTTTTTCGCACGTTCTTGTCGTACGTGATCCACTTTTCATCGCCAGTTATCAATCTCTTCAAAAACGGCTCGGTTTCATTACGTCTCAATAATGAATCGCAAATGAGTACACGGTTCATTAAGTTTCTTTGAGTGAGCTCGTGTGGCACCCAAATATCGAGCTTTTTTGTATAACCAGCTTTCTTCAAATGGGTCAAAACTGTTTTGTGGTCAATTCCCAGTTCTTCAGCTACATCGTAACTACTAATATGCCGATCTTGCTCCACTCTTTCAAAAATGGCGTCCATTTTATTCGTAACAGGGCGACCAGAGCGGGGTGCATCTTTAACATCAAAATTTCCGGACTGAAAACGTTTGAACCAAATTTGTGCTACTCTTACTGACACTGCATCAGGTCCATAAACATCACAAATTTTTTTCACTGCTTGAGTTGCATTTTTGCCTTTTTTATAATAAAATTTTAAAATGTATCGAATTTCTTCATTAGATTCACTCATTTTTACGGAGAGAAAAACAAATGAAAAATAGCGGGAAACAACTTTTTTTTATTTTTTTCTTTTCTTTATAATGGAACCTTTTTAATGTTACCAAAACCAGCCAGACACAAATAGTACAGTCAAAAAATTTTTATAATAAGTTTATACCTACGTTATGCGAAAAGACTTTTTCCCCGACCTAATATAAATATTTCTGACAATCACACCAATTATTAAGTTTCAAGACTTATTATTAAGCACTTGTGTTAAGAATACTAATAAAGGATAAACATACGTTAATACTAATTGAATTAAAGTTACACTAAAATGCTACAGACGTGAAGACAATGGTTTTAAGAGCTGTTTGTTACCCGAGGGCTTAAGGGTACTTTTAACAAATAAACTCTAATATTTTTTATATAATTTAGTTAAAAAATACTTCTAACTTTTTTTATGTGACACGTCATCTGAGGGCCTACCCTAATTCAACGAAAAACGAAACTTCGTTATACCTATCTCTTTCACTCTCTAGGCATATCGTTATCGAGTAAAAGGGATAAGTGTAACGAAGTTTAGTTTTTCGTTAAAATTAGAGTAGGCCATCTGTATAGTAAGCGGAACTTGCAGTCTAAAAAAATTACAGTTTGGTATGGAGATACCAAAAAAATCTTTTAACCAGTAATAATTTCACTTGTTTATATAAAAAAATCTTTATACAAGTTTGAGTTCAACTTGTTTATTGACTTCTTGGCGGGAAAGTTAAGCGTCATGTCTGCAGTTTTGTTTTATTTTCTAAAATGTGAGATATTTCGAAGATTATTGTGTAATAAGTTAATAACGGTGGATTATTAACCGTTAAGTGTTTATGAACGTACATGAGTGTTGGTAGATGAAAAAAACAGTGCAACATCACTTTTCAAATTCTCTCTAGAAGTCCATGTGAGATCTCAGTATAGTCCCACTCACACATCTTTACTGACGACTCAGGGGGTTTGGGAGGAGGGCATCTCATTTACCATTCATCATGTTTATCACCACTCATTCTCATTTATTTTAATTTATATATTCTTAATTTATACCTTGCTTGACACTGGCTTAATGTGCTAAACGCGCGAAGCCATTATTAAAATGAAAAAAATAACTTGTTTATTTATTGGACACGTGATTGTTTAGTAAACAAACAAATCGCAGATAATCGATACTTTGTCATTGTTGACACAAATGAATCGTTTGACTCAAATTATTATCACGACCACTTCACACAGATAATACCCGTCTGAAGTAGTTTACTATATGAACTACATAATAATAGTCTAATTTTCTTATCTTTGAGTCTACTCTTAGATTAACTAAAGTAGATATATTTTATATATTTTTCTTTAACAAAATTAACTTAGGTATATTATATTTGTTTTCTTTGTTGAAGAAACAAGTGTGTAGCGGCATTTTTTACGTTTCCCTAATAACATTCAATTACTATAAATTGTAATAAAATAACAAGAGTTCATTATTTATGATTATTACATGTTATTATACTGTGTTTAAAGATATTTCTGTATAATCTTATTTTGTCATTTACATCATTATTACTGTGTATTTTTTGTTTTGTCTGCATAAACTAGTGGGATAGATTTCTCAACATCGACATATATTTTTTTCATATACAAAATCGTTGTATAAACAAGAATGACAACATCTAAATGAAATCTCCTCGCGCAGAAATAATGCATTACAGGCTGGCAACACCGCAATCGACCGCCTGTGTTTGAGGGGCAAGGGCGCGGGTCGCGGGGCGGGGCGTCTGCTGTCAAATCGAATTACCATTTGAGTTACGATACGGCACAAATTCGGCCGGAAAACCATCGAAATCCAATAAATTTTGCATTCTCCCATCGTGTTTTGTGATGTTATAATGAAGATTAAACACGAAAAATACTGAACGAATCAATACGGTGTGTGGCCGCTAGTGAATGTGCGCTTGGGACATAAATTCTATTTTTGTTTTGTAGCCCACTTTCAATGTAAATATTGTGACTGTTGCGATTTCTTGGTTTCTGTCTTTTTTTCTACACTATTCGACCATATCCGATCGACCGTACAATTGTTGCGTTTGTGTTCGACTAAAGAACGAAACCGTATTTTCACTATTTAACGGACCATTTAATCAGTGACAAAATAGGTATGTGTTGAAAAACTGTGCTAAACGAAATCGATTGTACTGAAACGAAAACGAAAATTATAGAACAAACTGCAGTGATTAAATTTGAATTTGGAATTCAAAAATTATACCACGGTTTTGAGTTTAGACAAAAAAATATGAATTGAATTGCAAATAATGGCGTATTTTAGTGTAAATTCGCTGCATTTTTGTGCTTTAATATCATGAGGAGGGTGTTTGGAGTATGCACAGATGGTTGGATGCTGTGCGGGCACAATGTGAGCAGTAGCTGAACTAAATGTTGTCTGTGTATGTTATCTGTTACTTAATTTTTATTTTTTTCTTAACATATTCTGCTACATTTTTACTCTTGACTTTTGTCCATTTTTTAAACTTATTTTGCTTACTCTTTGAGCTTATTTGTACATTAGCTAGTAGTTATAGTTTCATCTTCTACTTTTTATTTAAAAAAAACATGGCATTGCTAGACTTTGTGGTTGGAAATACTTAGACTAAAGTCAAGCAGAGGTCTAGCGGTCAGTCCATGATTGGGTGACTATTTGTGTTGTTTTAAATGGCATGTTAGCTTGTTACCTCTTTGCTGTGCTGTGCTAGTTATTAAGCCTAGTTAGAGGCCCTTAGTAGCTTAAAAATTTTCTAACATCAGAATGCCACACAATGCCCTGCCAATTCACACTGGGTCTGAGTAGTAAAAATTATTTTTATAAACAATAATAAATAAATATTCTCTTACAATCACACCAATTATTTAGTTCCAAGATAAGTATCATTAAGAACTTGTGTTAAGGATACTAAATAACGGATAAACATACTTAAATACTTTTTTTTTGTAAATACATACTTAAGATACATAGGAGAACACCCAGACCAGAACAAATATTCATGTTCATGCACACAAAGATTTGTCCTGTGTGGGAATCGAACCCACAACCTCTGGAGTGAAGTGCGGGTAAATAATGGATAAACATACTTAAATACTTTTTTTTTGTAAATACATACTTAAGATACATAGGAGAACACCCAGACCAGAACAAATATTCATGTTCATGCACACAAAGATTTGTCCTGTGTGGGAATCGATGTGGGTATACTGACCTCCACGCCATATCGGTCGTCATAATTGTCGTAATTGTGGTATGTAGTCTCAGGTGAATTAATATGTATATCTGTTAATTTACAATTACCTACACATTGAGTTTGAATGTTCACTGAAACTAACTAGGTAGATGTTGTTAAATAAAACTAGTGTTTCTGTATCTTATATTTTACATATTAAAATAAATCAATACTCATCAAGCATTCCATAGTGCAACAAAAGCATAGAGTCGACTGCCTCTTTCTGTTCCACATGTTTGATTAACAAGAACTAGTGCTTTATCATAGAGTCGACTGCCTCTCAAAGGTTCCTATGTTTGATTAACTAGAACTAGTGCTTTAGCATAGAGTCGACTGCCTCTTTCTGTTCCATATGTTTGATTAACAAGAACTAGTGCTTTAGCATAGAGTCGACTGCCTCTCAAAGGTTCCATATGTTTGATTAACAAGAACTAGTGCTTTAGCATAGAGTCGACTGCCTCTCACTGTTCCATATGTTTGATTAACAAGAACTAGTGCTTTAGCATAGAGTCGACTGCCTCTCAAAGGTTCCATATGTTTGATTAACAAGAACTAGTGCTTTAGCATAGAGTCGACTGCCTCTCACTGTTCCATATGTTTGATTAACAAGAACTAGTGCTTTAGCATAGAGTCAACTGCCTCTCACTGTTCCATATGTTTGATTAACCAGAAATAGTGCTTTAGCATAGAGTCAACTGCCTCTCAAAGGTTCCATATGTTTGATTAACTGGAACTAGTGCTTTAGCATAGAGTCGACTGCCTCTCAAAGGTTCTATATGTTTGATTAACTAGAACTAGTGCTTTAGCATAGAGTCGACTGCCTCTCACTGTTCCATATGTTTGATTAACTAGAACTAGTGCTTTAGCATAGAGTCGACTGCCTCTCAAAGGTTCCATATGTTTGATTAACTAGAACTAGTGCTTTAGCATAGAGTCGACTGCCTCTCACTGTTCCATATGTTTGATTAACTAGAACTAGTGCTTTAGCATAGAGTCGACTGCCTCTCAAAGGTTCCATATGTTTGATTAACTAGAACTAGTGCTTTAGCATAGAGTCGACTGCCTCTCAAAGGTTCCATATGTTTGATTAACTAGAACTAGTGCTTTAGCATAGAGTCGACTGCCTCTCAAAGGTTCCATATGTTTGATTAACAAGAACTAGTGCTTTATCATAGAGTCGACTGCCTCTCACTGTTCCATATGTTTGATTAACAAGAACTAGTGCTTTATCATAGAGTCGACTGCCTCTCAAAGGTTCCATATGTTTGATTAACTAGAACTAGTGCTTTAGCATAGAGTCGACTGCCTCTCACTGTTCCATATGTTTGATTAACTAGAACTAGTGCTTTAGCATAGAGTCGACTGCCTCTCAAAGGTTCCATATGTTTGATTAACTAGAACTAGTGCTTTAGCATAGAGTCGACTGCCTCTCAAAGGTTCCATATGTTTGATTAACTAGAACTAGTGCTTTAGCATAGAGTCGACTGCCTCTCAAAGGTTCCATATGTTTGATTAACAAGAACTAGTGCTTTATCATAGAGTCGACTGCCTCTCACTGTTCCATATGTTTGATTAACAAGAACTAGTGCTTTATCATAGAGTCGACTGCCTCTCAAAGGTTCCATATGTTTGATTAACTAGAACTAGTGCTTTAGCATAGAGTCGACTGCCTCTCAAAGGTTCCATATGTTTGATTAACTAGAACTAGTGCTTTAGCATAGAGTCGACTGCCTCTCACTGTTCCATATGTTTGATTAACAAGAACTAGTGCTTTATCATAGAGTCGACTGCCTCTCAAAGGTTCTATATGTTTGATTAACTAGAACTAGTGCTTTAGCATAGAGTCGACTGCCTCTCAAAGGTTCCATATGTTTGATTAACAAGAACTAGTGCAGAGGCAGTCGACTCTATTTATCATAGAGTCGACTGCCTCTCACTGTTCCTTATGTTTGATTAACTAGGTCGACTGCCTCTCACTGTTCCATATATTTGATGAACTGAGAGTTTTGAGAGAACGTAGAGAACAGGACCACAGTTATCATCTAACAAATAAAAAAAACGGCTTATTCTAATTTTATATGTTCATATAATACATGTTTGATTTTCCCTAACTCCTTATAACAACTGTATATAATATCATCATCACCATTTCAGCCTACAAAGTCCACTACTGAAAATATGGCCACCGAATAGTTTTCCACATTGATTGATCTGACTGATGTGTTTGGTAATTACTGTATGTATTGTCCAGGGTAAATGCTCGATATACAAAGGCAATATTCAAAATATTACTGGGTTCAAACCTAAGCACTGATTTTATATCTAAACGGGGAATTAAGCAATAAATTCACAAAAAGAAGTTACCAGTATGCACATCAACCAACAAATTGAATATTATTTATTTAGTTCAAACTCGAACCGAAGCTCTTGTAAAGGTTATCTAAGTTTAGCACTGGGGTAGCAGATTGACTGGATTTTTCACAAGCCTGAAACTGAGGTTTAGAATGGACACTTACAAGTGTGATGTTTTATGTAGACATTCAGAAAATTTTCAACTTCACACACTAACGGTAATTTATTTCTAAACCTGAGTGTTAGACTCTCGAATGTCCAGCTTTAGGCCAGAAACTCTACAAGTCTGTAAGGTTCATAATGTTTAGATAGGTAGTTCTGAGCGCCTTCTCAGTGTTTCCGAGTGGGTGTCCTTTATTAAAGAATTCCAGTGCTCAAATGATTTCCACCTAGGTCGCGATGCCCGTTGAGGTGACGCGTGTGTGATTGCCAATTATTACGCCTATAACACCCACACCTAGCTCGTAAAGACATCGTGCGAAATGTAGATATCATCATACTAATATTATAAAGAGGAATGATTTGTATTTTTGGATGTCCGTAACGACGTCAAGAGTACGCAACCGAACTAAAAAAAATCTTTTAATATTAGATTACTGCATTATCCGTGAGTATTACTAGCAAGGTATAGAGTATTCCATAAAGGAATATAATAAACTAAACCTCTAAAAAAAGCTTTTTTGATCATCAAAAATACTGAGTGAGCATCTAATAGGTGATTAGGTGCTCAATCAGTATTTTGATGTACAAAAAGGTTAGGTTAGGTTGGCAATTTATTAATTTTGAAGACACGTTAAATAACACCCTTCCATAAATAGGTACCGAAGCGAAGCAGGGGCGTGTCACTAGTGCAGATATATTCTATAACGAGCCGGGTTATTGTCTAACCCGCATCTACGTGCAATTCTATGAGGTCGATATAACGCTCTGTTCGCTTCTACTTTTGTAGGTTCGATTCCAACACAAGACAATTGTTTTTGTTCAATTATAGGGGCTAGTGGGAATGGGATACCAGCAAAAGTCGCTGACTTTAAATAAGCAATGCAATTAGATCAAATCGTCGGTATACGAAAATTATATACATTAGATATTTAAGAAATCAGTCTGGGAGCATTATTTGTCTTATAATTTTAAATAATAATATGTTATATCATGTATGTAACTTTAAATTATATATTTCATGTAATAATATGTATGTGTGAATTTATTATTTACTTATAAAGTAAGCAAGAGCACTCTGTTGTGCCTACTCTATATCATAATTTTTTATTCATTGTTTCCTGTTCATCCTAAGGTTGCCTGGAAGAAATTGCTGTTAGCAATAAGGCCGCCCATTGTACTATATATTTTTTTATGTGATTTTATTACTTTTTCTTACAATAAAGTATTCATTCATTCAAATATTCCTTTTTTCTCAGACGTGACACTTGATATACGTAGAGAGTGAAAGAGATAGGTATTAGGAAGTTTACGTTGAATTAGAGTAGGCCCTCTGATTTGAAATAACACAACGCAAACGAAACTTTCGTCAACATATAACTGAAATTACCAGCAACTTTTAATATTCACGCGGGAATTCGATTTTAAAAGTCAGGCGGGCGTAAATTACTTTTTTATTCCTTAGTGTGGAATGTGCCGTTTTCAATTGGTAAAATATGAGAACCTAAGTATCGGAGGCATCAAAAATGTTAGCTATACATTAACAATTTGCCTAGGCCAATTGTATAATTCACAAAACAGCGTATCATTCAATCCGCTGTGACATCAATACATATCAAACATAAATACACAACAAGAACAGTTTTACAACCTCACCGAACTTTACGACCAATAAATATTTTATGGATAACACAATGATGAGACTAACATTAACCTACAAAGAAAAGTTAAATAACAATCCATATTTATTATACAATATGGGTAAGACATTAAAGTGATAGTCACATCGCAAGCGGGTCGCGACGGATTGGCGGCAGTACTTTTATGAAATTCCGCTCTCACTTAAATAACTACGAATGAGAATGAATAGTTGGACTTTATTCAAAACTAGAGCAACGTACTCGCTTTTCTTCGGTAACTATTTATTAATTTTGATTAATAATGTAACTCGAGGTTCATAATGCGCTCTTATAACCTTGGGTAACAGTATAGAAGGAATAGGAATTCTTTATTTAAATCGCGTAATTATGTAGCCTATGTTAATTTCAAATTAAATGGCTTTCTTTCAAGTCGGTTCAGTATTTTTAGAGCCTATTTAATGCAAAGAAACAATCGAATCTTTGCTCTTCATAATATTGATTTAATGTGGTAAATGTAATAAAAATAATACATTATAACATAAATGACAAAACAATGACCGAAAATATCAGGAAAAAATAATAACATATTAGGTCGGGGAAAAAGTCTTTTCGCATAACGTAGGTATAAACTTATTATAAAATTTTTTTGACTGTACTATTTGTGTCTGGCTGGTTTTGGTAACATTAAAAAGGTTCCATTATAAAGAAAAGAAAAAAATAAAAAAAAGTTGTTTCCCGCTATTTTTCATTTGTTTTTCTCTCCGTAAAAATGAGTGAATCTAATGAAGAAATTCGATACATTTTAAAATTTTATTATAAAAAAGGCAAAAATGCAACTCAAGCAGTGAAAAAAATTTGTGATGTTTATGGACCTGATGCAGAGTCAGTAAGAGTAGCACAAATTTGGTTCAAACGTTTTCAGTCCGGAAATTTTGATGTTAAAGATGCACCTCGCTCTGGTCGCCCTGTTACGAATAAAATGGACGCCATTTTTGAAAGAGTGGAGCAAGATCGGCATATTAGTAGTTACGATGTAGCTGAAGAACTGGGAATTGACCACAAAACAGTTTTGACCCATTTGAAGAAAGCTGGTTATACAAAAAAGCTCGATATTTGGGTGCCACACGAGCTCACTCAAAGAAACTTAATGAACCGTGTACTCATTTGCGATTCATTATTGAGACGTAATGAAACCGAGCCGTTTTTGAAGAGATTGAGAACTGGCGATGAAAAGTGGATCACGTACGACAAGAACGTGCGAAAAAGGTCGTGGTCGAAAGTTGGCCAGGCTTCACAGACTGTGGCCAAACCTGGCCTAACACGAAATAAGGTGATGCTGTGTGTATGGTGGGATTGGAAGGGCATTGTTTATTATGAGCTTTTACCGCCCGGCAAAACCATCGATTCTGATCTTTACTGCCAGCAACTGATGAGATTAAAGGAAGCAGTCGAGAGAAAACGGCCGGAATTGATCAACAGGAAGGGTGTGGTCTTTCATCACGATAACGCTAGACCACACACATCTTTAGCCACTCAGCAAAAATTAAGAGAGTTCGACTGGGAGGTTCTAGTGCATCCACCATATAGCCCTGACCTTGCGCCTTCAGATTTTCACCTGTTTCGGTCTCTGCAGAATTCTTTAGGTTCTGTAAGGTTGACCTCAAGAGAGGACTGCCAAAACTATTTGTCCCGTTTTTTTGATCAGAAGTCCCAAAGTTTCTACAGTAACGGGATAATGTCTCTGCCCACAAAATGGCAGAAAGTTATTCAACAAAACGGTACATATATATTGTAAATAAATGTAAATAAACTTTGAAAAAAATGTCTTGACTTTTCATACAAAAATACGAAAAGACTTTTTCCCCAACCTATTATATAAATATAGAACAGTGGTCACAACAGGCTGTATGGCTAGCATTGAATGCTTAACGTTAAACAATATGGCGAATCTAAGAATGTGTAGATAGCCGCCAATAATATAAGTTTTTATAGAAAGCTTCTTCTTCTGTCATGTCGATGAGAAATCAATCCTTCACACTGATATCTATACTTTTTGGCCCAATATCCTTTTGGCGTCTCGACGAGTTTCTTGAATAAAATGTCACAATGCGTGTTATGACATACGTAGGTCGGAGAGAATTTCCGCCTTATTCTGCGAGATACCTTCAATGTTGATCGAGATGACGCACAGCGCGGACTTTAAATATCGAACTGTCGAAAGTATAGCTTCTCTCACTTATCGTGGTGTAGCAATCGTTTTCACTGCATACAAGTATATCGCTACTCACAGGGAGGGAACGTAGGGCCCAAAGTATCGTAAAATTAAAAATGATTACAGAAAGAATACTCGAAACCAATTTTCAAAAATTTTGACTGTTGTGATAATTTCCGAAACAACGAACTAAGTGCCCTTACCTTTTTACTAAAAAGGAGGATCAGAAATAGTGCAGTAAAAACTCTAAGCACTTATATTGTTTAAGGATAAGGAATCTAAACTTAGCCGATCTAGTGCAAAGTTTTACACCAAGATAAGCACCTAGATCTCCGTTTTCTCTTATATTTATATTGCAATCATAACTATATGTATGCAAGGTTTCGTATTTATTTAAATCTTATGCTTCTTTGACATTGTCACTTAGTACTAGTCCTACTGATCAGTGGCGATTTATTGTATCTTTCTTATTCCGCCAAGCAAACCGTTTACCTTTTTTTTTTTTTGTTTTACGTCGGTTACAAAATGCGTTTACGCACTACCTTCCGGCCAATGGGGGACCGAAAGGGGGTGTGGGACTCACCACCGGCAGACGCGACTGCCAGCAGTAATACCCACTAAAAATCTTCGGACGACGCCCGCCGCTTGTTGAGAAAAAGGCGGGGGCCAGTACCTGGGTAGCAGCGTCTGACACCCCGCCTGCGGCCAACGTCCCCCGGACCAAAACCGAGAGGACCTCCTCAGAGAGGCGCAGTGGACGGGCCCCTCCTACCTTCTTGTGCGACCATAGCGTGTGTGGCCGACTTCTCGGAGGGTCTATGGTTAGACAGCAGGGGCCCCCTGCCCCCACTGCCTAAGACCCTCCTGGCGCTGCTTGACGGGCTCTCCTGGCCCGCCCGCTGCGCCCTCCACAGGTCCCTCTTAGTTTCTCCCCCGGTAGTCAGTACTAAGGGCACCCAGAGTCGTCGGTCTCTGGGTGTTACCTTTTCCCGGCCTACGGAAGTTACTCAGCCCCCCCACCACGACAAGGTGGAGACCAGTCGGGGGGGAAGCAAACCGTTTACCTGACCCAATGGACCCAGAGATATCTGATACCATGTAAGATAATTATTTGTCACATCGTAGCTCTGCGTCTCTTCGTTTAGCTTTTAATGTACTCCGTCTGTAACGTTGCGTAGCAGCGCAGATTTTAACGTTGTATGTAAAATCTTAACAACTCTATATAGAAGACCCGCGTTTTACAATCCATACCATACGTGTAAATTTGCGCGTTTCAGTGTACCAACCGCTCAACCCGTGTCCGCGGTGTGACCAGTCCTTTATTAAACAATATAGACAGGACTTAAACAATGGATGGACCTACATCATTGTAATCTTTTCGTCTATTGTTCCGGCTACATATTTTGTAAATTGTTTTTAACGAGAAGCGAGCTGTGATTGATTTTGTTGATAGGTAATATAATTCAGTGTTCTAGACAAAAAAATTAAATTTTCTAACTGGTTCCACAACCATACCAAACCGTTTAAATGTGTTACAACACATCTGACATAAAACAACTTTTAAAATGTTTGGCTGTCTGTTTATTCCTTCAGCGTCCTTCCTCCTCTCTCCTGCACTAGCATAGTGCCCGAAAGGGTCCACAATTGATACTTTTGTACCTAAACTACCATCCTGTAAAACACATTGTTGGAACGCAATAAAGTATTGAGTATTGTATTTGTTATCTCCAATGATAGGAATAGGTAGTGCAATTTTACGAGATTTTACGATGTAATCTTAATATGCACACACCATACTATACTTCATTTAGTAAAAACAAACAAATTCATTAAAAAAATAACAATAAAGGTTTTTTAATGTGTCACTTTTAACTGTAAATTATAAAATTAGCCAAAATAATAAACGAAGTAGCCAAATTTTGATAAAACAATATAGGTTTAATTGTTTGGAATTGAAAGTCAGAATTTATTTAATAAAATATTAAATTTAAATGTGCAACATATCTATATTTATTTTTATAAAAATAAAATCAATTAATTTAAAAAATGATGTATAAAAGAACCTTAAAATTTAGCGATTCCCAAAGTTGGAACTTATTATAATACCATTAAATGAAAAGTACGGCTAGTACAAACGTTTTACAGCTTTACTCACATTCTATCTCTTCTTTATAACATATTGCACAATCCCGCATACCCTCACTATCTTAAAGAAAACTTTAAGTTCCTTCACTGCTCACATTCGCGTTCTTTGCGGTCATCAGAGAGCCTGAGCCTTGAGATTCCGTCGCATGTCACTTCTTTTTACGACTCGTCGTTCACTGTACAAGCTGCTCGTCTCTGGAATTCTCTTCCAGTCACTATTAGACAAGCTCAATCTTTAAATATTTTCAAAATTGAAGTAAAGAAGCTTTTCCTTTCACAGACGTAATGTCCTGCTGCTCAATGTTCCTATGCCATGTACATATTTATATATGTAGGTCTATTTTTATGTTATTTAAGTAATAGTATTTATTTGTATATATATTAAAATTATATATTATATATTATTTATTAATTATATTTATTTGTATATATATTAAAATTATTATTATTATTATATATTTGTTATTCTTTTTTACACCCCCGGTTTTCTTTTAATTTTAATCACTCTCCATCCTAAGGTTGCCTGGAAGAAATCACTGTAAGCGATAAGGCCGCCAATTGTATCCCTTTTTTTTATGCAATTGTTTTCTTGTTTTATTTTAAGTTGGTGTACAATAAAGAATTTTCTATCTATCTATCTATCTACAGCGAAATGTATAATTTTATTATATGTCGGGTTATATCCGCCATTTTCACTCTCTGTCAACTTTGTTTACCCTTTGTCTCAAGCCTACGTGAATAGGGTATAGTTATTTTACCGACTATCGGCGTTCAATAATTTAAACAAAACGCAAAATAAATTTTAACAGAACTGATTACTCCTTATACAAAAATCCTTAATACAACTTGAATTTATTTTTAATTTCTATTATTATATACGTAGCAAATATTAAAAACAAGCCCGGTTGTTTTGAAAAAGAAAACAATAATTAAAACCAAGGATTATTCTACAAAAAATCACGATAATGTTTGGACGTTTTTGACCTTAAATTGCACCACCTATTCCTATCACTGGTTTTCTCCGAAACGGCTAGACCGTTTTAGCAAAGTTAAATGGTGATGCCTGTGTGGTGCTGAACGGCCTAATTCTGGGTTACTGTGAGTGGCGGTTGGGGTGGATGGTGAGACTTTAATAGGCGAAGATGATAGCTATCGAGTAACACAAGAGGGCACTTGATAGCGTCGCCTGCTCGTGAAGTGTTCGATAGTGGCTGCCAAGATCGAGCTTACCAAACTCTTAATCGTTGTTACCATCATCTGAACTAAAATTTTAAACATGAAATCTAATATGTATCTTAGTCTAGGTATGACCTTTGTTTAATTAGAATATTTTGAAATGTTTTCTGGTAGCCCCTAGTGCAAAACATAACATAAACATAAATTCACGTCTGTTTCTCCGAATGGGTAGGCAGAGGCATATTAAACGCCCACACTTCGCCAATTATATAGTTGGTCCCACGTAATAGGTGGCGGGCCTATTGCCGCTTACCGGGCACTGTTCTGTTCGCCAGAGCCTCGTCCGTTGATCGGCAGGTGCACCACTAGCAGGTGAGGTTGGCATGGGCTTCTTTAGTCACTGTAGGTACCCTTGACCCCCTTTTCGTAGGAACCCTATACACCCTCTTGGTAGGAACCCTATACACCCTATAGTGCAGTCTATTAGTATGAGTACTAAAACACATAATGAAATACTTTTTCCAGTACCACTTATTAAATTTTTTTTATTTCCCGTTACTAGTCTAGTGTAGTATTTATCTAGTAGATGTAGTAGTAGACCTGTATTATTAAAAGCTTTGTAAAAAGGCTAAAAGCGTAGTGAGAATAAAGAAGATATTACGGTTAAAGACATTTATTTTCTCAAAAGAATTACAAAATTCACTTACAGAGAAAATACAAAACTATATTATTAACTTGTTTACAACACCAACTAGCATTTAAAAAAAAAAAAAAGTAGGTGTATTGACAAAAACTCATTTAAACAGAGGGCAAGTGCACCGGCAAATCGGTGACTGCGTGCATGCATTGAGAACTATTTAATACATTACATTAAGGGTTATGACACAGTGCGAGAACGCGTGGCAAACAAATTATATTATACAATTTTTAATAATGACTACAAACTACACTGGACAGCAAATAAACCGGGCCACCCGCTACCTTGGAATTTTGATTCGATTTTCTCAAAAAGTATAAACCTCACAACTATCAAAATTACACCCACAAAAAGTGCGTTTCATGTTGTTTGAGAAATGACCACAAATTTATCCAAAGTACCCTCAATTCACATTGTAATCAAGCAACAAACACAATACCAACGATTTGCTCTGTTTTGACTAGAGTTTGCGATTAGCGTTCTTTTTTTCTAAATGAGGATAGTCGGATTTTTCTTATAATTTCTTTGGTTGCCATCCATTATTTGCTCCAGACGCGTGTATTTCTGCTATTTTCTTCGGTCAATAATGGATACGACGCCTCAAGAAGCAGCTTAAGCTGTAGCACTACTTCAAGCAGGCTTTTCGCCACGTGAAGTCGCTCGGAGACTTCGAATCAGCAGATCTTCGGTACAACGGGCTTACAGACGATACTTAGAGACTAGAGCATTCGATCGCCGTCTAGGTACGGGCAGACCTAGGGCTACATCAGCAGCAGATGATCGTTATATCCAACTTACTGTTTTGCGAAATCGCCGCCTCAACGCAGTTGAAGTCCAACGAAGTCTGCGTGACGAACGCCAAGTGGTCATACGTTCAGATACCGCTAGAAGGAGACTTGCTAAACGAAATCTGACTCCAAAGAGAGCTGCTACAGGCCCAAAATTAACCGTACCCTACCGTAGAGCACGACTCGAATTGGCCCGAGAGCATAGGGATTGGACGTTAGAGCAGTGGCGCAATGTACTCTTTACTGATGAGACCAGGGTGAGTCTACAAGGAAGTGATCGACGTCAGAGAGTATTATACGCACTTTTTGTAGGTGTAAGTTTGATAGTTGTGAGGTTTATACTTTTTGAGAAAATCGAATCAGAGTTCCAAGGTAGCCGGTGGCCCGGTTTATTTGCTGTCCAGTGTATAATTATAATATTCCTAATATACTCTAATATATTCCTAATATATAATATTATTCCTCATCATCATCATACCCTAGCATTATTCCGGCCACCCTAGACTAAAGTTTTGGGTCCAGGGTCTGCTGATCCAAGGATATTTATTAATATTCATAATGGTTTGTTGCAGGGTTCTCCACACGGTTCGGTGATGTCTTGCCAGTCCCTGGCTGCGCGCGCCTTCGCTGAGCCTGAGAAGGATACCATCACACCATGCACCGGCTTTCACAGGTAACCACGTCTTGAAAGTTATGAATGGTTCCATCATATCTTCTTTTATTAATTCGTAGCATTAGCCCGGTTGCCCTAGACTGAAGCTTAGGGCTCAGGTCTGCTCTCTGAACAAACCGGATTTAGCTGAATAGCAGTTATTACATGGAACAGCTGCCGTTTGACCTCAGCTGAGCCTGAGAAGGATACCATCCATGCACCGGCTTTCACAGGTAACCACGTCTTGAAAGTTATGAATGGTTCCATCATATCTTCTTTTATTATTTCGTAGCATTAGCCCGGTTGCCCTAGACTGAAGCTTAGTGCTCAGGGTCTGCTCACTAGTCAAATTCAGATTTGGCTGAATAATAGTTATTACATGGAACGACTGCCGTCTGACCGCAACCCAGAGAGAAACATCTTTCCATGGTTAACCAGCCGTCAGGTCCAGTCCTAACTGACTTCCTAATAAGGACTAGATGTTCATGCCAGCCGGTCCCAGCGGCTTAACGTGCATATTATCGCTTGCACTTTAAGACACACATAACTTCTAAAAGTCATGGGGGTTTGAACCCCTATCACTTCACCACTCCACTGGGCTACTGTCACTATGAATAGAAACATCTAATAATCTTTCATTAAGTAATGTTTGTCTGTGTTATCTGGTACTTATTTTATTTTAATTTAGTTTAGAATTGTAATTTTTGCAATTTTAATGTAATTTTTTTTTTCTATTATTTTAAATTATTTTCTTTCTTTTTTTGTGTCACTACAAAATATTTGGTGCATGTTGTGACACCTTAAAATGCTTTACATTTAACTTTTATGTGTATTTTAATGTTTAAATGTAAGAAATAATGTAACAGCTACTGGTTGTCCATAATTAAATAAATCATTATAAAGCAGAATGCTAGGCCGTTATGAAGGGCGAATGATTACACGCATTAGATGACGTATGAAATATCTTTATTTGCCATAAAAATAACAATTCACTTACATAAGAAAAATGAAAAACAAATTTTTTTTACTTACTGTTACAGATTTTGTTAAAATAATATATTATTTATATTTTGGGTAATCACGAAAAAACTTTTACATAATATAACGTAAAAATACACTTAGTACTCATAACTGGAAGTGTCATGAAGTAAGGCGCGCTCGGTTTATTAACATACATACATACATTCACGCCTGTTTCCCCGAAGGGATAGGCAGAGGCATATAATACGCCCAAACTTCGCCAATTATATAGTTGGTCCCACGTAATAGGTGGCGAGCCTATTGCTGCTTACCGGGCACTGTTATTTTCGCCAGAGCCTCGTCCGCTGATTGGCAGGTGCACCACTTGCAGGTGAGGTTGGCCTTTGGCTTCTTAGGTCATTTGTAACTAAATGGATACATTTTAGGCATGAATATGTTAGAGATAGTATTTAAGTAGCACCAGTAACTGAACGAAGCTATTATTATTATTTATTAATTTAGTTAACACAGAAATAAAACAATACAGAAACAGAAAACTAAGATAAATTAGGTCCAGGGCACAGCTTATTCCAAACAAAAATGTCTTCCAGCTGGCTCGCGAAAGGAGTGACTTTCGGAGTTAAATAATTCGTGCGATTGTTAAATAATTACACTCTCGTTTCAGCGTTGGTCGTGAAGACATCGTTGTTCTGAGGCTCCTATCTTACCTGGAGATGCCCTGTGTAAGGGCGAAACACGTGTCGTGTTGAATAGTTTCTCGATTTTTCGGGAAATTATAGTAGCGCGGGAATTGTTACAATGATATTTTTAATCCATCACTTGCTTACAACGGATTTCCGCAAAGTAACGCCTGAATCAATAAATTATGTTAAATAATTGTTGTTTTATTTTGTGTGTTCATTATGTTAGTATAATGTATTAAAAATATAATCAATCTTGAATTGCAGAACAGTGCGGTTCAGCTCAGAGTCGAGGAGTTCCACCAGGGCGTCAGGTGATGCGGACAGCAAACGGGACGCTCCAGGTCAGTCTCACATGTTAATACATTTATTGAAGTACCTAGCTCCTTACCACGATATCGACCGTGTGACCTGTAGGCACGAAAAATATATTTACTCATGCTGTTTACTTTATTAGAGAATTTGAAGGGACCCTTAGTTTAAATTTATGACGACCGATATGGCGTAGAGGTCAGTATACCTGCACTTCACTCGAGAGGTCGTGGGTTCGATTCCCAAACAGGACAAATCTTTGTGTGCATGAACATGAATATTTGTTCTGGTCTGGGTGTTCTCCTATGTATCTTAAGTATGTATTTACAAAAAAATATTTAAGTATGTTATATATAATAATAATAAATATATTATATAATAAATATATTATATAATAAATATTTCTCACACTTACACCAATTATTTAGTTCCAAGATAAGTATCATTAAGAACTTGTGTTATGGATACTAAATAACGGATAATAATACATAAATACTTTTTTTTTTTTTGTAAATACATACTTAATATACGTAATTGTAAGAGAATATTTATTTATTTAAATCGGTTAACAATATAGCCTATTATTTACTTATATTATATAGGTAGATTTTGGGAGGGAGCACCTGCCTCTGGCAATCCCCACTTAGTGGTTCGGTATGACCTTCAGATGATCCTCGTGTCAACATCTTAAAGCGCGAATGCATTTCCAAGTACGGCAGCGCTCGATATTAAATACATTCAGTCATTGATCCAAGGATTGACCTCTGGGAACTAAGTTTTATTTCGGCGATCGTTTTCAACAACCGAAAACAATGAACCTACAAGCGCCTCCTGAGCTCATTAGTAGGCCTTAAATTAGGGCCATCTATCCGGAATTCCCCGGATTTGTCATAGTTTCAAGGGCGTCCGGAGTCCGTCCAGCAGGGGATTTTAAAAATGTCCGGGAGAAACCCAGACCCTATCGTTGTCAAAGAAAAACCTGTAAAAAAAACCTCAACAAAAATTTCAATTTTGTTAACCCACTAAGCAATTTATAACTTTAACAACGTTTTTATTTTATTGCAAAAAAAATTTTTTTAGAGGTGTCCGGGGAAATAACCAATTTTCGCACAACTGTCCGGGATTTGTGCCGTGTTTATCAGACATTGGCAATTCAAGTGATGACAGCCCTACCTTAAATAGACTGAGATGCATATGATATCACAGTAGCTCTATAACACTTTATAGACCCTCTATAATTATTACTCGTATAGCCTTTCCCAATAAGGCTGACTGATGACTATGTCTGCTGCCTTCCCAAAATCTCTTTAAGTTGAAATTACGTGAACTATTGATAGAAAAATGCTATTACCTATAATGTCAAAGAATATTTAAACGACTTATCACTATAAACTTTTGACAAAGTCCGACTTGTTAGTATTACTTTTAAAATCCATAAAATCTGATTTCGTGTTATATGAAATCGCAACTATTGTACGCCGAAGAGGCAGACCGCAGCTAGATCTAAACCTGTACTGTAACCTGTGTTCGCAATAAACTGTTTTGATTGATTTTGATTGATTGATTTGATTGATGTGATGTGGTTGTCGTTTCCAGCTTCGATTTCGCTGTCAGCGCTGACCATGACGCCGGTGACATCACACTCGTCTGCCATGAGCCAGTCCGCCCCACCCACCTCGGCCACCTTCGACCTGCCTGAAACTGTAAGTGTTCTCACTAATATATAAACTCACGCCATATAACCCTTTTGGGGTGGGCAATAAGGAGTACTAATGTTTGACCAAAAAAATATTGACAAATGGTCATTTGGCAAACAACATTTTACCAAATTTTCTTTGCTGAAGAACGTTTTGACAAAAGTAGCATCTTACAAAAACTCACTTAGCAAATGATCGATTAGCAAACACTGCACTTGACTTAAAAAAATGTAAATTGAAGCGTTGATCATTTGGAAAAGTGAGTCATTTGTAAAATGATTAGTAGTAAAATGTTAAATTGGCGAAACCATTTTTTTTTTGGAACTATTGTTTTCAATTTTATTTCTGCCAGATGACTTTTGGTCAAACCGCCCCGGAAAATAACCTTTCTATAACTTTTTAAGAGGAATCTATGGAGTTGTGGCAAAGTTCTTTTTTAGCACAGAGATTTCCGGATGAAACCTGTCCTATTGTACAGGAAGGTTTACTTTAGTGAGAGGTGGGTAGCCCTTCGCTACCATTGACACTAAACCAGCCAGATCCCATTGCAAGTACAGAATAATTTGACAATTTGAAGGGTGTATAGGGATCCTACCAAGACCTAAAGAGTCTAAGCCAACCTCACCTGCAAGTGGTGCACCTGCCGATCAACTGATGAGGCTCTGGCGAATAAAACAGTGCCCTAAAAGCGGTAATAGGCTCGCCACCTATTACGTGTGACCAACTATATAATTGGCGAAGTGAGGGCGTATAATATGCCTCTGCCTACCCCTTCGGGGAAACAGGTGTGAATGTATGTATTTATGTAATAATTTGACAAGAAACTCGTCATGTTTTGTACTTGACTAAGAGCAGTTTGAAAATAAAGGAATTCTATTCTCGTACGATTAATATTTTAACGAATTCGGTGTTTGATCCGAGATTTTACTATAATACCGGAACACTGATTTCGTACACGATCAATGAAGCTTTATATAAATAAATATTTCTGACACTTACAGCAATTATTTAGTTCCAAGATAAGTATCAATAAGAACTTGTGTTATGGATACTAAATAACGGATAAACATACATAAATACAATTTTTTGTAAATACATACGTATACATACAGCTATGAAACTTGATTGGGATTTTCTATGTAAATCAGAAGTAATATGGTAGAGGGTCGTGACCACTATCATCATCATGTCCTAGCAATATGCCGGTTGCCCTAGGCTGAAGCTTAGGGCCCAGGGTCTGCTCACTGGTTCAACCAGATTTGACTGAATTTCAGTTATTACATGGAGCGACTGCCGTCTGACCTCCGCAACCCAGAGGGAAACTACATTCTATGGTTAAACCAGCTGTCAGACCAACGGCTTACCGTGCTTTCCGAGGCACGGAGCAAGCGATAATTACGCACATAACTTCGAAAAGTCATAGGTGCGCCACCTGGGTTTGAACCCGAGACCCTCAGAATTTAAAGGCAAGGGGTCACGCCACACTTATCTTTTCTCCACTATATACTGAATTAACTTTTATTTTATATATATCCTTTATTGCACATAAACATTCTTAAAACAACACAGTAACAAAAAAAAACATGTACAAAGGTGAGCTTAGTTTTATAAGAAATCTCTTCCAGCCAACCCTAGCAGAAGTATCGGAGGGTGTGTGTGCGGATAATTTTGATACTATTTAAAGTATGTTAAACTTGGAATTGTTTTGTAACGCCAGCCGGAGCCGTCGGCGCGATGCCGTTTCCCCAAGCTGGAGGAGTGTGCGCACTTCCACTACGAGCGCGTGTGTCTCGGCGGACTGGCCATCGAGCTGGTTCCCTGGGACGACCACTGCGAGCCGGAGGAAGGTCAGCATCACACACATACATACTCATCACCATATACATACTCATCACCATCGCTTACGGGTCCCGGTTATAATAGGCTGACTACTGAACACCCTATAGTCCGGCAATCTCATGCGCGACCTTCCCGCGGGGTGACAGACGGTGGCGGGGACGAGGTAAACAAGATGTCAGCGGGTAGCAGGGAAGGGGGAACTTCTCTTCGTGTGTAGCCGTCTGCTAGAATGACCCGCTACCTCGTCCCCGCCACCGTCTGTCACCCCGCGGGACTGTCGTGCACGAGATTGCCGGACTATAGTCTGGAAGTTTAAGTTTGCCGTGCCCAACAGGGTTCATAATTGTAACTTGTGTAGATGTAAGTAAGACCTTATGTAAAACATTTTACAGTGCAATAAATATTGAATTGAAATGACAAAAAAAAACGATTTCTTTTTTAAGTTTGTTTGGATTCCGAAATACGCATGAAGACTTAAATATTGATCCCAATGTAATGGGTAAATCTGTGATAAATATAATAATAAAAGTAGGCTTACATTAATTTTTTTATTAAATTTATGTGTATAAGTATATAAGTCCATGAGCCAATCGTAAAATTGGCTAGACTAGTATTTTAGGTTTAAGTTATTTTTGACCATAAACCGATAAGAGTGCATGAGAATGTTAATGAGTATAAGTGAAGCTAAAAGTGTATACCAGGATCGTAGCAAGTGGAATTATGTGATCCCTGCCAACTCTGCCTATTATGCAAAAGTAATTCTGTATGCTAAGCTTTCTCGCCTAAACCACTAAGCCGATTTCAAAGAAATTTTGTACAAAAATACCATATTTACTTTTTGTTGCATTATCTCGGAGCTTTTGAGATCTTTTATTATGTAAGAAAGTGTGTGCAGTGCCGCATTGCAATTTATTTGTATACTTAATTTTTGAGCAAAAACAAGCTAAGCAATGAGCAACAGCTAGCAATATGTCCTTACTAATATGCGAAATTGAAAATGATATGCATTTTAGATACGAAATTCGAGTTGTTGTGTATAGGGATTGTACCAGTATCTAAGGAGCCCAAGTGAACCTCACCTGCAAGTGGTGCACCTGCCGATCAACAGACGAGGCTCTGGCGAACGTAACAGTTCCCGATAAGCGGCAATAGGCTCGCCACCTATTACATGGGACCAACAATGTAATTGCAATGCATAGCAGAGTGTCTTGCTAGTTCTTCTTAAAGAGTGGTGGCTCGGAACTAGTGCACTTAGATTTACTTACACTTAAATATTTTTTGTTTTTTAATTTATTTGTTGCATGTAAGTGAATCTAAGCTTCGTGGTTTCAGTGTAATCATATTTAGATTTTTTTTGTATTTATATTTTATTTAGATTTTTTAAAGTACTAATAATAGTAATATTTAATGTAATAGTTTATGGAATAAAAGATTTGAACTTTGAGTTAGCGACATGTGGGCGTATAATATACCTACCCCTTATGGGAAAAAGGCGTGATTGTATGTATGTAATTTGAGTTTAACCTCAACTGATTGATTTTTTTCTGAAGACGTTAGAGTTCAATACTATAGTTAACTGTCAGTGAGTAATTACTGAAATATAAACTTTATTGTATAACAGCAGCGTTTAAATTCCAAAAATTATTCACTGACTGTTAGTGGCTTTCTAGCTATAGCACGGCAGAATGATATATTACTTAACCCTTTAACGGGCAGAACATGTTGAAGATTTTCATTGATTTTCTACCTTAACTCAACTCCATAAGGTTAACTTTATGGTGGGAATATTTTCCACACACCAAGGGTTAAGACCTTTCAGTTTACTTCACATCATCATCTCAGCCTTGTTACCCACTACTGGGAACAGGCCTCCTCTTTATGAACCAAGGTGAAGGGGATTTAGATAATATTCCACCACAAGTGTGGATGAGCAAAAGCAGATGTGTCGTGCTGTGAGAATCATCCTCTAAATTGTCTTACTTGACGAGACTTGACTTGATTTGTCTTCCGAAACAAGAAACCGTCCGATGGCTTGTCTAATAAAAGTTATGGGGAAATTGGAAGTGTGAACAGTATTGCAGTTGAGAAAGCGAGACGCGTGTAGTGGCGTATCTACACGCGTCTCGCTTTCTCAACTGCAAAAATACTGCTATGAGAGCTCATGGTAAGGCCCCTGGGCAGAAAACTCTTTAAATGGCTTCGCTACAGAAAAGCAAATAGATAACCTCCCCCCTTTTTAACTTATGTTTTCGATTTATTTTACGAAGCGAATTTTTCTTACATCACTATATTTTTTTGTTGTTTAAGTTCGGATGTGGCTCGCGAGTGTTTCTTACAATTTTGTTTTAAAAAGCTTGTGCTATTTTGTTGCATTATTGTTTTTGTATTATGATTTGTCATTATTGATTCTTAGTATTTTTTATGTATGATTTGACATGATTTGTTTTTCGTTTTTTTTTTGTTTTTTTTTGTCCTAAATGATTCTTTGTTATGCTTCGGCCCGATAGGGGTCAGTGTTGTCGAGATAATGTTTCAGAAACGTTTTGATTTTAATGCTTATAATAGTCTTAAAATTAATATATTTCATGGCTTAGAATTCATAATTGGCAGACTTTTATACAGTTATTTTATACGTCATATGGAGATCTCTTTCCTTGAATCTTAATGAAAATCTAAATTAAAAATGCTTTGTTTAATTTGTACTTGATATAACTTAGTACTAACGCGCTCATTCACTTGAAGAAGAAGAATAAGAATGAAAGAAAAGCTTCGGCGTGAAACGTGTGAATCAAATTACATCCCAATCTATTCATGGTATCAGCTGTGCGTATATATTGACACTAATCGTAGCCAAAGACTTCGGCCGTTCGACTGATATTTAAGCTTATGAAATGAAAGGTAGTGAAGTTGCTCTATGTGACTTAAGATGTTTTGTCTGAAGAGGTGCCCTTAACCCTTTAACAAGCAGAGCATATTGAAAATATTAATTGGTTTTCCACCTTAAGTCAACCGCATAAGGTTCAATTTGCCTGGTAAAGGGTTAAAATCGGTCGAGCCGATTCAGAGATTAGCCTTACTTTTATTATAATAAGTAGGTAAGTAAACTAGCATGAAAGGAGTGGTTGGTACTCCCTACCAAAGGGAAGATCTTCCACCGGGCGGATGGATGTGCGAGGTGGCCGTTTTTATTGTATGTCTACCTTAAGTTAACCACATAAGGTTCAATTTGTTATCATCATCTCAGCCCATTAACATCCCACTACTGAGCACGAGCCTCCTCTCACATACCAAGGTGCGAGGGTACTGAGTCATACTCTACTACGTTGACCCTGTGCGGATTGGCGGAGGCAGGTGTATGGCGTCCTGCTGTTAGAACTTTTCAAGTTGCCCAATTAGGCCTCTAACATGGCTTAACGACTACCATATTTAGTGATAACCGGGACCAACGGCTTAACGTGCTTTCCGAAGCACGGAAGCGCTCGATATCAAATGCCACACAAACGGTCACCCATCCAAGGACTGACCTCGTCGTTTCCGACCACCGAGCACTGCAGAGCCACGAGCGCTTCGTTATTTATGGTGGTCATATATTGACAACTGCCTGGTAAGGGTTAATAGCGATCTATATAGCTCCGGCACTGTTTACTTTTAGAACAGAGATCTTAAGGTGAAACGGGCAAGACATTAGGCGGTAGAATTGTTTCAAGGAGGCACTGTATTGTTATGTGATCAATTCCGACGAGCGATATGGCGTGGAGGTCAGTATACCTACACTTCACTCCAGAGGTCGTGGGTTCGATTCCTACACAGAAAAAATCTGTGCATGAAATGCGCCATAAATATTTGTTCTGGTCTGGGTATTTTCCTATGTATATACATACATATATACATTCACGCCTGTTTCCCCGAAGGGGTAGGCAGAGGCATATTATACGCCCACACTTCGCCAGTTATGTAGTTGGTCCCACGTAATAGGTGGCGAGCCTATTGCCGCTTACCGGGCACTGTTATGTTCGCCAGAGCCTCGTCCGTTGATCGGCAGGTGCACCACTTGCAGGTGAGGTTGGCTTGTGCTCCTTAGGTCCTGGTAGGATCCCTATACACCTATGTATATTAAGTATGTATTTACAAAAATAAAGTGTTTAAGTATGTTAATCCGTTGTTTAGTATCCATAACATAAGTTCTTAATGATACCTATCTTGGAACTAAATAATTGGTGTAAGTGTCACAAATATTTATTTATTTAATTTCAGGATGGATTTGCCTGAAAGTGCGTTCCCATGTGAACTCCTCGCTGGAGGAGCAGGAAGTGCGCACGTTGAGCGGCAGTTGGACGGACGCCAGTGACGTCTGCGAGTGGACCCTCACCAGGAACCGGGAACACTTGCTGCAGCTTGACGAAATGCTGCACAGGTATTTATTTATTGAAAATATGGGTCTCCAACAAAGGACATACACGACAAAAATACAATAATATGTGACATACCCGTAACATTAGGTGTACTCCCTCAATTATAGGAGACCACAGCATGCAAATAAAATATTTCACAAGGCAAACACAGGTTAAAGGGAATCAGAAATAAAATTACTTTAGCTTAACACAAATGACCAACATACACTTAAGAACTTATAATTAGGGTTGAAATTAAATATTTGTATCAAATTTACAAAATAGAATAATAATCAAAAAACAAAAAATGAATACTTAAACTCTTTTTTTTTTTATAAAAAATAAATAAAATTAATGTACAGTAAACATTATGTCTTTGAGCCTGTTCCTAAATTTAGGACCCGGACCTATGTCAATATGGGCGAAGGGGTAGGCCAACTCTGACACTTTTCACCTTAAGATCTCTGTTCTAAAAGTAAACAGTGCCGGAGTGAGTATAGTACAAGTGCCTAAACAAAGCTATTATTTGTGTATACAGATGTATATACGACCGCGGCGTGTCCGGCCTGCCGAAGCTGCGTACTGAGATGCCCCCGGGCTCGGAGACAGGCGCGTACCGGCGGCTCGTGGCCGACTACGTGCACCATCTATCCATGATCGCAGACGACACCCTCAACTGCGGCCCAGTGCTCAGCTGGCTACAGGCTGACAACCGCGGTGAGTGTTTATACATATACACTCAAATTCAATTTATTTAAATTTTTCATTTTACATACATAATGTCACGCCTCTTTCCCGTAGGGGTAGGCAGAGATCACATCCTTCCACTTGCTACGATCTTGGCACACACTTTTAGCTTCATTCACACTCATTAACCTCCTCATACACCCCCGTCGGTTTAGGGTACTTTTGACCTGCCCTTTCTCTAACATTTTTTGTATTTGGTCATGGAAGGTCTTATGTGGTCTTCCCCTCCTAACACTTCCATCCACTTGTCCATCATAAATCACTTTCGTTTATCTACTTTCATTCATCCTCTCAACATGACCAAACCATCTAAGCATACCTTTCTCAATTCTTGTCACTATATCTTCTTCTTTTTTCATTTTATTTATTTAATATAGTTATACAAGTCGGCTTACAGAGCAATGCATCCAACACACCGGCATGCTAGTTCTTACAATAAAATAACAATTATGAAAATTAATTAATATTACAATGTCAGATCATACAATAAAACACTAAAAATATAAATCAATTCTATGAAATGTTTATTACAATTGATAAAAATAACATAGGGATCTTAATTACATAAACATGAAAAAGCTATTGCCCAAGTACAAGCTAGTGTACACACATATATGTGGTGGCGAGTATACCCGCACTCCACTCCTGAGGTCGTGGGTTCAATTTCCACGCAGGACAAATATTTGTGTGTATAAATATGAATATATGTTCTGGTCTGGGTGTTTTCCTATGAAGAAGTATGTATGAACAGAAATAAAAAGTATTTATATATGTTTATCCGTTATTTAGTATCCATAACACAAGTTCTTAATGATACTCATCTTGGAACTAAATAATTGGTGTAAGTGTCAGAAATATTTATTTATTTTATTTATTTAAAACATACATTGCCATTATACACACATACATAGCCATATACACAAATATATAGCCAGTAAACATAAATACCAGTATAATTAGTTTTACGGTGGCGGTGGAAATGGCACCTATGTTAACTCGCACTTAAATATTTTTGTTTTTTAATTGTTTTGTTGCATGTAAGTGAATCTAAGCTTCGTGATTTCAGTGTAATCATATTTTGATTGTATTTCTTTTTACGTTTGTAAGTACTAGTAATGTAATACTAGACGTAGTACTGTGAAATAAAAGTTTTTGAAGTTAGAAATTATATGGCAGGTCACAAACTGTTGGTGGCGAATGAAGATTCAAGTTCGATCAACACGCCCGCCGTGGCCGCGGCTTATTCTGTCAGGAAATACGTTTCACAGGTATGCATATTATATTTATATGTTGACTTTGAACTGATTGTGAAAAACAGTTGTAAAAACCAATTTCAAACTATAAGTAAAATAAATTCATAACGGTCCAGTGGATTAGGACCTTTAGTGTGGACTATAGGTCGGTTTTGCACATCCATTGGACCGTTTTTAAAAAATTGTTTACTAATAGAAAGCTTTACTTTATTAATAAATTATTTAAATTAGGGTTGCCATGGTTGTAAAAATTTTGACTACGCGGGTGAAGCAGTGGTCAGAAGCTAGTTAAATAATTATAAAGTGCTATCTTAGGTTGGAGTGGCTGGATGCCGAATTTTTTTCTTTTGACGCGATTTGAATACGAGCTATGAGGTAGGTAGATGATTCCAGGCTTATGGTTAAATCAGTGATCGCCGAGCTTATTAGCCAAAGAGACAAATACGAAAATTACAACAATTTAAAAAAAATTGCACACCCGTGTCCTCGAAGAGGTAGACAGAGGCATATTATACGCCCACACTCCGCCAATTATATAGTTGGTCCCACGTAATAAGTGGCGAACTTATTGCCGCTTACCGGGCACTGTTATGTTCGCCATAACCTCGTCCATTGATCGACAGGTGCACCACTTGCAGTTGAGGTTGGCTTGGGCTCCTTAGGTCTACGTAGGATCCCTATACAGTTTATACAAATTTAAAAAAAGTGGGACCAAAACTGTGTCCTGTAATTTATCTTTCCAATTTTTTTTCAATGAATATATCATTTCGCCTTATGTGGATATTTGTGCCAGAGCCGCAGTACGGTTTCAGTGCCGACCTCTGGTTGAATCTAAAAACAGATTTTTCATTCGTGTTTTATCGCTTAATCAACGGAGTTAGTCAAGGTCACAGTCAAAATCATTTATTCAAGTTATCAAGTTTAATTAATCAATAGAGCTGTTATGAAAGTCAAGCTTAAAAACTAACGTGCCCCCATTCGCAGCGGGCGGGCTTGGTAGTAAAAGAAAGGCTGGGTTTTCTAGTTATAAGAAAATGTACTTAATATTAAAACAATTAGTGTTTTCTTTTAAATGTTTTTACTTTTATATAACTCAATACCTATTTATAAACTTGTACGTTATATTATAAATTATACACGGTATTTTGGGGGCGTCTCGTGTTACTGTTTCGGCAAAAGCTGAAAATCAGTGTTTTGCTCTCTCAGAGCAAAAAACCTACTGAGCCGTAGCCATTCTGCAGCGCTGCGACTCACAGGCACACTATGTGAATGCTTTACTTTTAGTTTTTTTGTTGTTATATTTTTTTTTAATAATGTAATAGTGTTTTATATGTATGTGTGTCTTTCGTTGCAATAAAAAGTTTATCTATCTATCTTATCTAATATGACAAGTCTAACAAAACTTGTGTTCTGTAGTCACAAGGATATGCATATTGATAAAAGTGCTATTTTTTTTTAAAAATTAATATTTATTTATTCAGTAAGTACAGGTTATAACAACTTATTTATAACAAAGTCCCACAAAACCGTGAGTACGGTTTAACTGCGGGGTCTGTTTTTTCTTTCGTTTATTGTATAATTTTTTAGTTGTGAGATAGCCAATACAATTGTAAGCAGTCTTTCTCTAGAAAGTAACCAAAGCTGTGCTGTATAAGATTTCTTTAGTTTTATATGTTTCCTAATGCCGTAGAAATAATTAAAGCAATTAATTTGCAGGCACGAGACGAGATCAGCTTTGAAGTCGGCGATATGATATCCATCATAGACATGCCTGGTAAGTTTATATTTAATTCTTTAATCATATGGAACATATACAGTATTATACAGGGTGACCTACATCACAACAAGAGATATTATCGCTGGGAAACGTTTTTCATTTTCGATGTTAAAAACTACTGCATAGCATATGAAATGCGCGCGACATACCGCGTTTCTGTGTGGGCTGCTGACGTTGGTTTAGCAAAAAAAAATAATGCAAATTACAAGAACAAAATTAAAAAAAATAAATAATGAAAAAAACAAATAATTAATGGATTCTTTACATTTAAATAAGTACATACATACATAATGTCACTATTAAGAATTGATAAAAACAGAGTGTTGTTTTTAAAAATGCCGTGTGGTTTTGACCTTGAATAGTGTCATCCCTTCTCATCTTATTGGGAGTCGTAAGCGTCAATGAATAGAATTTCTATGAGATGATCAGCAGGGTCATCTTGCGTAATGTATTGTTTGAACTGCGATCACAAACCCGACTGCCTAGCTTGGAGATTATGGGCAAATTTGCCCAAAATAATGTAAACAGTGACGACCGATATGGCGTGGTGGCGAGTATACCCGCACACCGCTCCTAAGGTCGTGGGTTCGATTCCCACACATGACAAATCTTTGTGTGCATGAACATGAATATTTGTTCTGGTCTGGGTGTTTTCCTACGTATATTACATATGAATTTACAAAAATAAATATGTATTTATAGTTGTTTCGCTACTTAGTATCCATAACACAAGTTCTTAATGATACTTGTGTTGGAACTAAATAATTGGTGTAATTGTCAGATTATATTTTAAAAAAAAACAGTAGAGAAGGTGTTTATCAGTGGGCTACATATGGTTGAAATGATGATATGTAAAAAGACCCAAAATTACGATCGAACTACAACATTGTATATGACATATATGTTATCACATCGACGACCGATATGGCGTGGTGGCGAGTATACCCGCATTCCATTCCTGAGGTCGTGGGTTCGATTCCCACACAGGACAAATATTTGTGTCTATAAATATGAATATTTGTTCTGGTCTGGGTTTCTATGTATATTAAGTATGTATTTACAATAAATAGTATTTATGTATGTTTATCCGTTATTTAGTATCCATAACAGAAGTTCTTAATGATACTTCTCTTGGAACTAAATAATTGGTGTAAGTGTCTGAAATATTTATTTATTATATTATTACATTATTAACTTTTACAAAGCTAATATTGAGGCTGATTTGTCCCTGTATATTTATTTATAGCACCTACTGTGACAATATTAATTGATATTATTTAACAATTTATTGGCTGTTGCTGTGATACAAAAGGCTTATGGTTTAAATTTTAATTATGGAATGTACTTTACATTAGGAGTTAATATTATGATGTCATTGACTATGAAATTGCCGATTCGTATTGAGTTAAATACAAACATTTTGTTAATAATTTGTAATACTATTAATCTCTTTGTCGCGTGAGTTTGTGTATTTTATCGGGTGTATTTTTGGCACCGTGTCAGGAACGAGGAAAATAAGAGAAAATTTGTACGTGAATAGAATAGAATAGAATTTATTAATTTGTTAAACATAGGTATTTTACATTAAGGTGTTGCATACTAAATATGAGCGCTATGTTTTGTCGTTGAGACATACAAACATTAACAAAGAATATTAGACAAATAATGTATTATAATTAAAATTACAGTAAAGTGAAAAAAGGTTAATTGAGCTGATATTTTAATTGTTGCGAAACTCAGTAAAAGCCATTATTTTTTTAATAGTGATTATCTTAAATATTGCAATAGTTCTTCCAAAGGGCAGGTCAAAAGTACCCTACAACGACGGGCGTGTATGAGGAGGTTAATGAGTGTGAATGAATCTAAAAGTGTATGCCAAGATCGTAGCAAGTGGAAGGATGTGATCTCTGCCTACCCCTACGGGAAAAGGCGTGACATTATGTATGTATGTATGTATGTAGTTCTTTCATAGCTAACTTGAAAATATAGCGTAGATTCTAAATGAGTCTATAATTAGTCAGAGTAATTAAATGAGTCATAGAAGCCATAGAACTTTAAGGAAGCCATATGTTATGAGACATATCGGAATAATAAAATACATTGCACACATTAAAAGTAACATTTAGTTAGTTCCCATTTAGCGACAAGCGGCTCGCCACCTATTACGTGGTACCAACCATACAATTGGCGAAATAATATGCCTCAGCCTACCCCTTCGCGTATATAGGCGTGATTGTATGTATGTATACTATGTTGAATATGAATATTTTGGGTTTAAAGAATATTTATTTTCTCATTAAAAACCATACAGTCACTTACATGAGAAATTTACAATAAATGTGGGTAAGGATTTATCTGTCGAGTAGGTATAAAAAAAAATAAAAAAATAAAATTGGGAACAGTCTACTTGGGCAGTGTACTTTTACAATATACAATCACTTGTTAAGATATTCCAGAGCACATATTTACAAAGATACGAAGATACGATTGCTAAGTATTCGCCGACTTTCCATATAAGCTGCTGTCTGTATGTACACATAAGCTTATATTAAAATCTGAAAGTTACAAAGAATTGCTGACTAAAAGAATATGGAGTCTTGGTACCCACAGTCAATACTTTTTTTGCACAAAGAAAGATTGCAAAAGCTACTAAATATTTAAATAACTTAACATTCAACGAAGTAGAATAGCTACTAAAACCTGCACACACAGAAGCCGAACATTTTGCATTTAACACACACATGCGCATACACACACGCGCATACACACACGCGCATACACACACGCGCATACACACACGCGCATACACACACGCGCATACACACACGCGCATACACACACGCACAGGCACACACTCACACATTAGTTATCTTTTTCTTATATAATTTACTTAAGTGTTGTGTTTGAATTTAAATCTCTTTAGTCCTAAGGAAACCGTATCGTTGATGGCCGAGATACAGTAAATTATTACTGTAAACACTGGAATGAGTAATAAAAAATTGTTATTATTATTATGATGTAAATTACAATGTCAAAATTAAAAAGATATTACTATCAACTACATATTATAAATGATGTGTTGGAATTTTGGCGCCAGCGCGGAGAAGAAGTCATGGAGGCTTTGTTTCTTTTTATAATACTAACATGTTTTTGTGTCTATGTGGGTATGAGTTCTTATATTATAAATATAAAATAAATAAATATACTATAAATATATTCTGACAATTACACCAATTATTTAGTTCCAAGATAAGTATCAATAAGAACTTGTGTTATGGATACTAAATAACGGATAAACATACATAAATACTTTTTTTTTTGTAAATAAATACTTAATATACATAGAAAAACACCCAGACTAAAACAAATATTCATGTTCATGCACACAAAGATTTGTCCTGCGTGGGAATCGCCCCCAAGACCTTAGGAGCGGAGAGCGGGTATATTCGCCACCACGCCATATCGGTCGTCAAATATTATATGAGATTAGTTTCTATCAGTGGATACTTATAATTGGCTTTCTGAGATTGTATGTTAAATAACACAAGTTCTCAATAATACTTATCCTAGAACTAATTAATCGGTGTTATTGTAAGTGAGTTAAATTAAATATTCTGTTCCAGGTCCTCAGGAGTCAGTGTGGTGGCGCGGGAAGCGCGGGTTCCGTGTGGGGTTCTTCCCGCGGCACTGCGTGGCAGTCATAGGGGACAAGGTGCCGAGGCACATGACTCAGCCGCCGCCCATCGTCGGGTATGTGGCTAATGGAGATTACGGTGTATAGAGATCCTACAAAGACCTGAGGAGCCCAAGCAAATCTGATCTGGGTGTGTTTCTCACCTCCTGTAGTACCGGGTCTTTTAAGCGGGGCATGAAGGAGCCCAAGCAAATCTGACCTAGATGTGCTTCCCACCTCCTATAGTACCGGGTCTTTTAAGCGGGGCGTGAAGGAGCCCAAGCAAATCTGACCTGGATGTGTTCCCACCTCCTGTAGTACCGGGTCTTTTAAGCGGGGCGTGAAGGAGCCCAAGCAAATCTGACCTGGATGTGCTTCCCACCTCCTATAGTACCGGGTCTTTTAAGCGGGGCGTTAAACGGCAATTCTGCAGGCCGTCATGGGTGGGTGCGCTTGTTACACGGTACGGAGCACTCCTACTTTGGACTGCATTGCTTTCCATCAGGCAAGAATGAAGAGTCACATTAAAAAAAAATAACTTGATTAACAGACGAGGTTCTGAGAAACAAAAGTTTCCGGTAAGAGGCTATAGGTTTGCCACCTATTACGTACGGGCGGGCATGAGAAGGTTAATAAGTGCGCGACACACTGCGCCTCTCTGAGGAGGTCCTCCCGGTTCTGATCCGGGGTACCAGAAACTACAACCTAGGCACTGGCCCCCTGCCCCCTTTTACAACAGCGGTGGGCGTCTTCGGAAGTTTTTTTCGCGTCCGCCGCAGTGAGCCCCACACTCCCCTCCCGGTCCCCCCATTGGCCGGGAGACAGTGCGTAAACAGTATTTTTTACCGACGATAAAAAAAAAGGAAGAGGCGCGACATTATGTTTGTATGTAGACTTAATTAAAAAACACAAATTATAATATAACAAAGGTAGATTCAATAATTGTTAAGGGATCCTATCAACATATTAGAAGCCCAAGCTAACCTTATCTGCTAGTGGTGCACCTGCCAATCAACGGGCGAGGCACTGGCGACACTAAAAGTTCCCAGTAAGCGGCAATAGACTCGCCACCTATTACGTGGGACCAACAAGGTAATTGGCGACATGTAGGCGTATAATATGCCTCTGCCTATACTTCGGGAAAACAGGCGTGATTGCATGTATGTATTAAATAATAAATAAATATTTGAAACCCTTACACCAATTATTTAGTTCCAATATAAGTATCATTAAGAACTTGTGTTATGGATACTAAATAACGGATAAACATACATAAATACTTTTTTTTTTTGTAAATACTTACTTAATATACATAGAAACCCAGACCAGAACAAATATTCATATTTATAGACACAAATATTTGTGTGGGAATCGAACCCACGACCTCAGGAGTGGAATGCGGGTATACTCGCCAACACGCTATATCGGTCGTCGTAAATAATTATATTATGTTTATTCCTACAGGTCCGTGGCGGTGGCCCCAATAAAGCCGGTGTTACGTAAGCATGGCAAGCTGATTAGCTTATTCAGGAGTTTCATACTGTCCCGACCTTCGCGGAGGAGACTCAAGCAGCAAGGCATCCTGAGGGAAAGGGTCTTCGGCTGCGACCTAGGAGAGCATTTGTTGAACTGTGGACATGACGGTGCGATTTTAATTTAATTATTATAAACAATTAGGTTAAAATGGTCGAAAGGGTTCTACGTGTTGGCTTCGGCCCCACGCATGCCTTCCAAATGTCCTGAGAACGAAATATAAGTAATAAAATTATCGTTTATACCAGGTTTTTTTTTTTTTATATTTCAATGTTAAAATTTCATGTTACTCAAAGCTTTATGTACGTTAGTGGTCCTTGGAGCCGGATCTGACTAAATTGGTTTATATTATTTTTATTTTGATGTGGTATGTATGGTCCCCCTCCCCCCCTCATATAATGAAGGAAGCTTCGGTTTGAGTCACCGACAGACTGACTGACTGACGGACAATCCCCTCCCCCCTTTAGAATCTAGACAGGCTGACTGACAGATCCCCTCTATAAGAGTAAATATAATCAGAGATTTATTACGATTTTACAACGTAAACATTTAACAAACGGAAAAACAAACGACAATGACATTTACAATTACAGTAGCGCCACACGCGCCTAAAAAAGAAACTAATTTGGTTGCGTTCCTTTTCACACTAACACTTTAACACAACACTGGTGGACTTCTTGGCGGGAAAGTGAATCGTCATGTCTGCAGTTTTGTTTTATTTTCTAAAATTTGTGATATTTCTAACATTAATGTGTAATAACGGTGGATTATTAACCGTTAAGTGTTTGTGAACATACATGAGTGTTGGTAAATCAAACAAAACAGTGCAACATCACTTTTCAAATTTTCTCTCAAGGAGTCCATGTGAGATCTCAGTATAGTCCCACATCTTTACTGAGGACTCAAGGGGCTTTGGGGAGGGTATCTCATTTACCATTTTTCATCTTTATCACCACTCATTCTCATTTACTATGAATTATATATTATTAATATATCACTTGACGCTGGCTAAATGTGCTAGACGCACGAAGCCATTTATTTATTTATTTAAATAGTACAACCACATCATACATATTATTACATTAAATTTAACAATTTTTATAAAGTATTATATCTGATATGAATGACAATAACGGTGTACATAGCGTTCACTATAGTGTAGTAGGAGTATTATTACAAATATATATATATATATATATATATATATATATATATATTAAATTAATAGAATATATAGGAATAAAAGGTTATTGTTATTATTTTTAAATTATTATATAATATAATTATTTATTATTGAAATAAAATTACCTAGTACTAGAGAGGGGACTTAAACTGTCACAAAATAACATATGCAAGTTGTTTTTAAATAACACAAATGAATGACCAAAGATGTCAATGTCAGGATTGCGAGTTTGAATACTATTGTATTGGTCTAGTATTCGATTCATTGGCGACTGACGACCTAAATTAGTTCTCGAAAATTTGACATGGAATATTTTATCAACTCTATGTCTAGGATATGAGTAAGGAACAGCCAAAGATTTATAGAAAAAAAAAAAAAACTTGTGGTATATTGTGTTCAGTGCCAGCGGTGCTGGTGGCTTGTGCGGAGGCTATAGAAGCCCGCGGCCCCGTGGACGGCATCTACCGGCTCTCGGGCGGCTCGGGGCTGACGCAGCGTCTGCGGGCCGCCTTCGACGCGGGCGCGCGCCCCGCCCTGGCCCTGGGACCAGTCGCCCGGGACCCTCACGCCGTGCCCAGTCTGCTCAAGATGTACTTCAGGTACACCGCACTCTAGTTTAGTCTACCGGGTGTCGGGCAAGTTGGGGCTGAAAATATAGTTTTTTTGAAAAATAAAAATTAAATGAAAGTATTTATTCATAAAAGATAATGTTGCAGGGATCTTAAAACAATTTCTTAAAGTTCTATTACTATCTTGCCAACGCAGGGCGTATGAATGTCAAAAAATGTTGAAAATTATGGTCACAATAAAATGTCTGATAAAATCATTAGAATTGTTACATAACTTCTTTTTTTATATTAATGTCTAAATATTTCTGGACTGAATAAAAGCACTTCAGTTTGAGCCAGCGAAACAACTTACTTTTAAATTCTTATAAACTAAGGTCAATTAAAGTAAAAGGCAACTTATTATATATTCCAATACAATTGGGGTAACTAGATTTCAGAAATATGTGTGCATTTTGGGTAACACTAGATTAGACTAGATTTTACAGCGCAAGCCACTGCACATACATACTTTTGCTTACGCAGCGGCCTAGATATAGGGTGCGTTTTCACCAGAAATGAGCGAGGATGCGTTACGTGAAATATGTTTGTTAAATCATACTAATAAATAATGAACATTTCTGACACTTACACCAATTATTTAGTTCCAAAAGTATCATTAAGAACTTGGGTTATGGATACTCAATAACGGATAAACATATATAAATACTTTTTTTTTGTAAATACATACTTAATAACATAGGAAAACACCCAGACCAGAACAAATATTCATATTTAAACACACAAATATTTGACCTGTGTGGGAATCGAGCCCACGACCTCAGGAGTGGAGTGCGGGTATACTCGCCACCACGCCATATCGGTTGTTAGCAACCAATAGAGTCGCTCCATTAAGCTAGCTCCGCGCAGCGCAGCGATTCTATTGAAAATTCGATTCTATTAAAGAATTGGCCTAATTGTTCCAGGCGTTGTTGAGTTATGCGCTTACCAACACATTTTGCGATTTATTTTTATATTACTCAATATAAATTAATACGCTAATAACTATCGTAACAATCATAACTCAGGAGATAATTTGCCACCCAACGTCACTGCTTGTAATTACGTTTTATTATACTTTTATACACTTTGATGATCTTTGACGTGCTCAACCTACTTTAACTATCTGCTCCACAACTATAGTTCTGTACGGTGTTATGTGGTCAACTAATCGGCATATCGTACATTTTTTTAAAGTGATATGTAATAAAAATACAAACACGGCCGCTCATTTTGAGAAAACGTGATAGAATATGCACGAATATTTGTAAAACTACACTTTCTTTAAAAAATGTATTCAATATGGCTCCGAGAATTTATGATAAGTTGCCAACTACAATCAAACAATCAAATATTTCTATGTTTAAGCGAAATCTATATAGACTATTAATCGAGAAGTGCTACTATTCAATTCAAGAATATTGTGACGACAAATTTCTGTGACATTGTTTTGCTATTTATTGTGGACTAGCTGTTACCCGCGACTTCGTCCGCGTGGAATAGTATCTTTGGGTAGCAATAAAAAGTAGCCTATATTCTTTCTCAGGGTCTAGACTATCTGTATACCAAATTTCATTTAAATCCGTTCAGTAGTTTTGGCGTGAAAGAGTAACAGACAGACAGACAGAGTTACTTTCGCATTTATAATATTATAATAGGTTGGGGAAAAAGTCTTTTCGTATTTTTGTATGAAAAGTCAAGACATTTTTTTCAAAGTTTATTTACATTTATTTACAATATATATGTACCGTTTTGTTGAATAACTTTCTGCCATTTTGTGGGCAGAGACATTATCCCGTTACTGTAGAAACTTTGGGACTTCTGATCAAAAAAACGGGACAAATAGTTTTGGCAGTCCTCTCTTGAGGTCAACCTTACAGAACCTAAAGAATTCTGCAGAGACCGAAACAGGTGAAAATCTGAAGGCGCAAGGTCAGGGCTATATGGTGGATGCACTAGGACCTCCCAGTCGAACTCTCTTAATTTTTGCTGAGTGGCTAAAGATGTGTGTGGTCTAGCGTTATCGTGATGAAAGACCACACCCTTCCTGTTGATCAATTCCGGCCGTTTTCTCTCGACTGCTTTCTTTAATCTCATCAGTTGCTGGCAGTAAAGATCAGAATCGATGGTTTTGCCGGGCGGTAAAAGCTCATAATAAACAATGCCCTTCCAATCCCACCATACACACAGCATCACCTTATTTCGTGTTAGGCCAGGTTTGGCCACAGTCTGTGAAGCCTGGCCAACTTTCGACCACGACCTTTTTCGCACGTTCTTGTCGTACGTGATCCACTTTTCATCGCCAGTTATCAATCTCTTCAAAAACGGCTCGGTTTCATTACGTCTCAATAATGAATCGCAAATGAGTACACGGTTCATTAAGTTTCTTTGAGTGAGCTCGTGTGGCACCCAAATATCGAGCTTTTTTGCATAACCAGCTTTCTTCAAATGGGTCAAAACTGTTTTGTGGTCAATTCCCAGTTTTTCAGCTACATCGTAACTACTAATATGCCGATCTTGCTCCACTCTTTCAAAAATGGCGTCCATTTTATTCGTAACAGGGCGACCAGAGCGAGGTGCATCTTTAACATCAAAATTTCCGGACTGAAATCGTTTGAACCAAATTTGTGCTACTCTTACTGACACTGCATCAGGTCCATAAACATCACAAATTTTTTTCCCTGCTTGAGTTGCATTTTTGCCTTTTTTATAATAAAATTTTAAAATGTATCGAATTTCTTCATTAGATTCACTCATTTTTACGGAGAGAAAAACAAATGAAAAATAGCGGGAAACAACTTTTTTTTATTTTTTTCTTTTCTTTATAATGGAACCTTTTTAATGTTACCAAAACCAGCCAGACACAAATAGTACAGTCAAAAAAATTTTATAATAAGTTTATACCTACGTTATGCGAAAAGACTTTTTCCCCGACCTAATATTATATAAGTAAGGATTATAGGTTGTTTGATTTTATAGTCATAGTTTAAAAACTTGAAACGGCACGATACGACTGGGTTAATTGTTACGGTGCTAATTTTGGGGTCTCCTAACACGGGTATATCATACTTAAAAGAAAATTCCAGCTTTTTGTTATTTGTATTGTTAAGGATCCCGAATAAAGAATTAAAATTTTTTTTTTTCATTTTCATAATTCCACAGTTTGTAGCGCTTCAATTTTGCTTAATTTCTGGACAACATTGAATGTTTACTATCAGGCAAGATGTGTTCATTACGACGAGTTATAATGACTCTATTCTGCCAGGTGCGAAGCAGTACCGTAACTAGGGCGGTGCCAGCAGTGCCCAGGCACAGGGCGCAGAAATGACCAGACTAGTATCTAGTTTTATCTCATGCATGGTGGCTAGTAGGCACACATGATGTAGACGCGCCCTACTGTACCTGGCCTGTATTTTCAGAGCGCATAGCATTTTTCAAGGGCGCAGTTTTGAAAGCTCGCACCGGGTGCATAAAAGGCTAATTACGGAAGCGCTCGTAGCTCCGGGATACTCGGTGGTCGGAAACGATCACCGAAGTAAAGCAGAGTTAACAGAGGTCAGTCCTTGGATGGGTGACCGTTTGTGTGGCATTTGATATCGAGCGCTTCCGTGCTTCGGAAGGCACGTTAAGCCGTTGGTCCCGGTTATCACTGAATGTGGTAGTCGTTATGCCATGTTAGAGGCCTCATTGGGCGGCTTGAAAAATTCTAGGACGCCATACACCTGCCTCCGCCAATTCGTATTGGGTCCGCGTGGTGGAGTATGACCCAATACCTTCGCACCTTGGTATGTGAGAGGAGGCTCGTGCTCAATAGTGGGACGTTTATGGGCTGAGATGATGATTAGCCCTCATAAATTGGATAAAATATTTAGTGTAGAAAACCATCACACCATCTGGAGGGTGGTCTAGCAACCCTACATCTTCAAGCAGCCTAGCCTTGCTGGACCTAATACCCTCTCACCTTGGTATGTGAGAGGAGGCTCGTTCTCAGTAGTGGGACGTTAATGGGCTGAGATAAAATAAAAAAAGAAATAAAATAAATATTCTCTTACAATTACACCAATTATTTAGTTCCAAGTTAAGTATAATTAAGAACTTGTGTTATGGATACTAAATAACGGATAAACATACATAAATACATTTTTTTTTGTAAATCCATACTTAAGATACATAGGAGAACACCCAGACCAGAACGAATATTCATGTTCATGCACACAAAGATTTGTCCTAAATGGGAATCGAACCCACGACCTCTCGAGTGAAGTGCAGGTATACTGACCTCCACGCCATATCGGTCGTTATGAGATGATGACGGCACTGGTGCGAGGCGTTGAAGTAAGTGTTATTTCCGCAGAGAGCTGCCGAACCCGTTGTGTACATACCAGCTGTATGATAGCTTCGTGCAAGCGGTGCAGCTAACAGATGACGCGAGCAAACTGCGGGCGGTCAGGGAAACCGTGGTCAAACTGCCGCCGCCGCATTACAGGTAGCTTTCATAATAATAAATAAATATAAATAAAAAAATAAATATTCTCTTACAATCACACCAATTATTTAGTTCCAAGATAAGTATCATTAAGAATTTGTGTTATGGATACTAAAGAACGTATAAACATACATATTTTTTGTTAATACATACTTAATATACATAGGGAAACACCCAGACCAGAACATATATTCATATTTGTACACACAAATATTTGTCTGTGTGGGAATCGAACCCACGACCTCTGGAGTGAAGTGCAGGTATACTGACCTCCACGCCATATCGGTCGTCAATTAAATATAAATAAATAAGCAAGTGATGGATTAAAAATATCTTTGTAACAATTCCCGCGCTACTATAATTTCCCGAAAAATCGAGAAACTATTCAACACGACACGTGTTTCGCCCTTGCACTGAAACTCTCGTTTCAGCGTTGGTCGTGAAGACATCGTTGTTCTGAGGCTCCCATCTTACCTGAAGATGCCCTGTGTAAGGGCGAAACACGTGTCGTGTTGAATAGTTTCTCGATTTTTCGGGAAATTATAGTAGCGCGGGAATTGTTAAAAAGATATTTTTAATCCATCACTTGCTTACAATGGATTTCCGCAAAGTAACGCCTGAATCAATAAATTATAAATAAATTAATAAATATTCTCTTATAATCACACCAATTATTTAGTTCCAAGATAAGTATCATTAAGAACTTGTGTTATGGATACAAAAAACGGATAAACATACATAATTATACTTCTTTTTTTTTGTAAATACATACTTAAGATACATAGGAACACCCAGACCAGAACAAATATTCATGTTCATGCACACAAAGATTTGTCCTGTGTGGGAATCGAACCCACGACCTCTAGAGTGAAGTGCAGGTATACTGACCCCCACGCCATATCGGTCGTCAAATGTATGTTATAATGAAATTTGGCCCTTACAGGACACTAGCGTACCTCATGCGGCACCTTCGGAGGGTATCTCTGCTGGGCAGCAGTACTGGAATGACGGCCCGCAATATGGCCATAGTGTGGGCTCCCAACTTGCTGCGAGGGCCGCTCACTCAACACGCCTTGCAGGGAGTGGCCGTGCAGGTAAATACTCTATAGTATAATCTTATATATAAAATTCTCGTGTCACAGTTAAAGCAAATACTCAACTATTTCCTCACCTATCAGACGGGCAAACGAAAATAAGCCGTCGCCATGGTCATCTACTTAGTGCCCCAGTCTCAAAAATGACTTTAAAAAGAAATAGTTTTTACGGTATGGCTCCTAAAATTTATAATAAACTACCAAACAAGTTAAAAGAAGTTAATATTTATAAATTCAGAAAACTTTTACTTTCGCTTCTAATAAAAAAAGCCTACTATACGGTCGCTGAATTTCTTAGTGATAAGGACATTCTAGTATAAATAATTCTAGTAATAATAATTTAATTGAATGTGTACCTGACCACCATATATATTATAACTTGACATTATATAAATTATCTTAAAATTGTCATTTTAAATTGACTATATAACATAATAATTTTAATTAAAATATTGCTTATTTTTTGTTGTTTGAATAATGTATCTAGTAATAATATTAATTTAATTTTATATTTTTCCTACTAAACATTTGCACGCCATTGAGAGCAGAACATAGTGAAACTACTAAATATAATATTATCTACCTATATAAATACGAATGTACCTATGTTATCGCAAATAAATTATTTGATTATTTGACAGTTTTCGTTCCCATACTCCTCCGAAACGGCTTGACCGAATCTCATGAAATTTTGTGAGCGTATTAAGTAGGTTTGAGAATCGGCCAACATCTATTTTTCATCATTTATGATACAACATACAAAAATACATACAATCCTAAATTTTCACCCTTCTACGATCAACCCTTATTAATTAATAGCCATTTTAGTAAATTTATAAGGCAAAACAACGTTTGCTGGGTCCGCTAGTACTTTTTTAATCTAATAATAATATGTATTTATATAGATGTGGCAAAGTTCATTTTTAGCACAGAAATTTCCGGATGAAAGCTGTCCTATTGGAGGACAGGAGGGTTCACTTTAGTGAGGAGTGGCTAACTCCGCTCCCATTGACTAGACCAGCCCGATCCCATTACGAGTACAGAATAATTTGTGTGTATAGGGATCCTTTTTTTTTTTTTTTTTTTTATTATCGTCTGTAAAAAAATGCTGCTTACGCACTGTCTCCCGGCCAAAAGGGGGAGACCGGGAGGGGGTGTGGGGCTCACTGCGGCCGACGCGACCACCGCAGTCCTACCCACTAAAAAACTTCAGACGACGCCCACCGCTGTTGAAAAGGGGCGAGGCACCAGTGCCCGTGTATAGGGATCCTACCAAGACCTAAGGAGCACAAGCCAACCTCACCTGCAAGTGGTGCACCTGCCGATTAACGGACGAGGCTCTGGCGAACATAAAAGTGCCCAATAAGCGGCAATAGGCTCGCCACCTATTACGTGGGACCAACTATGTAATTGGCGAAGTGTGGGCGCATAAAATGCCTCTGCTTATGTATGTATGTAATATTAATTTATTTTCTCCCATACAAAGCAAAAAAACTTAAAAGCTAATTAAACATATTAAAAGACTTGAAAATGATGAGTACTATTTTGTCAAAGCTTGATATTATTTGGGAGACTGGTGCCCAAACTAGGTAAATCCTATGTCTTGGGTCACCAGGTCTCATCCTAGTCATCAATTTACTTTCTTCTTAACTTTCTTTATTACTTTCACTAAAAACACTTCACGTTGAAATAATAATAATCTTATTTTTCATACTAGACGAACTATTCACCGTCACATTTTACACACAGAGAGGTCACTTTCCATTTAGCTATGTAATTATTAATTTAACTCTAAGTTCATATTGTGAAATCCTTCTGCGTTATCTTATGTAAATTATGTTTAAGTCCTTGGACTGGAGGCGCTGCATGCTAAAATACAGGTTACCCTAGTTCAGCAGCAGAGGCTACAAACTCGAAATATACTTCCTCCTCCTTCCTTCCTTCCTCTTACTAGTGCTACTCGGGTTCCCTGCAAGCTTTTGTCTTATTTGTATGCTTGTGTCTTATTTGTATTTTTATGTCTTGTTTGTATGCTTATGTCTTATTTGTATGCTTATGTCTTACTGTAACTGTATATATGTATTGTGTTTTACCATTTATATAATGAATGTGTCATAGTAGTGCTCCCACAAAAGGTATCTACGGAAGACCAGCGTCGAGGTGTTTTCGTGACACCTCGGCTTTATGCTGAGTGGATACCTTTTCTGTGACACTCTTCAAATTGTTACTTAAATATAATGTATCTGTTTTATTTTGATGTTGTCACAGAATAAATTCTTTTTCTTTCTTTCTTTCTTTCTTTCTTTAAGGTTAACTGTAATTCATATAAGTTTGTCAGTACAATATGTCAGTACATATCCATGTATTTTTGGCAATAAAAAAATTATTATTATTATTATTTTGCATCGGGGCTGGTATATGGTGTAGGAGTTGAATCCTTGACATAATACTGAGTGGAGTTACTCATCTACCCCCTTCACCGTGCAATATCGATTGTCAAGTAATAAGTGCGTGTTATTTCAGGCTGTGGTGACCGAGTTCCTGATATGCTACGCAGAAGATCTGTTCTCACAGGAACAGGGTGCCGATATCTCAGAATCTGGGCCCAGCTCTCTAGAAATCGTATGTATTTCAAACAGGTTCTTGTGCAGTTAGCCCCCTTTACAACGACCTTAAATATTTCTGACATATCGCATGCTTAATGGAATAGTGACTTAACTCAAAAAAGACGATTTTTGGGACATCACAGAAGAAGATCTGCTAAAGAATACTTGTCCTACTTGTAAGCGCATTAAATTGATACTGATTTATTAATTAGTAATTCTGCTTGTGTTTTGAACGTTTGATTAACATTGATTCGATCTCAGTAAGAAATAGAAAGACTATAAGTACGTAACTCAAACCTGACCTATCTATTAATGGGTCGATGTTCCTTTAAGCATGCGCTATACAAATGTATAACTTTGTCTGTGCCTTTTTTGCGACGAGTCCGAATAAACGTTTGTTTATGCGTTTTCTAATGACGTCATATCGACATTTTCGGGGTGGTAGACACTACATACGCAGCATGATTTTTGTTGTAAAATTGATATCTATTTTTCGCATTAGAAAATTTGTACGGACTTAATAATAATAATTAAAGTGATTTATTTGACAACAATGGTCCAATTGTTAGTAATTTACACAACTTAAAGACTAGTAAAAGTACAAACAAAAAAAAGTTGAACTTACAAGCACGAAAAAAATTGTACATTCGAAAAAATTTAAGGTCGTTTATTTTGAGATTGAATGTTTAGTAGTGCAGTTTAAAATAATAATCATATAATAATAATAATAACTAATAATAATATGACCGGCGGTCTCCGTTTTTTATATTTTTTACAGTATTGTATTTTTTCTTTTTTGTTTTATAATAATTGTAAAAAATATAAATTATGTGTAAATTAAATAAATATATGTGAATAATAGTAATAATAAATTATTTCATTAAAAAGTTATGGTTACAATGATTAGTGGTATTATTATATTGTACCAGAACATTGAAAATGCCTGTTTGTAAATAATTTCAAAGAATTTTTTATTAATTTTTAGGAAAGAATAGAACACAACGACGTGGAATTGAGGGGAATAGAGTGCAGCCGACGACCTAAGAGCCTGCCCCTGACGCCGCCCACAAAACTACTGAGGTACTCCTTTTTTTCCATCCAGTAACACATTCGGCTTAAAACCGCTCGTCATCTCCTTAACCTGAATAATATAAATATTTATAAAGACGTCAGGGTGACCCATCCATGAGCAAATCCAAAAAACTTTGAAGAATAGGCAGTTAAAATGTACCCTAAACCGACGTGTATTAGAATTTTATTACGTGTGAATGAAGTTTATAGTATGTGCAACGATCGTAACATGTGGAAGGATGTGTACTATTTAAATATATACTTTTAATTAAAAAAAAAAACACCCAGAATAAAGCAATTATACATGAACATTTATGTAAAGTCATATCAAATCGTTTAATGCACGCATGGTTAAACAGTGATCACTGTATAATCCCCTGGCTGAAGTAACAATTAAGTGTGTACTAAGCCACAAATCAAAAACAAAAAGTAGTAAAGTAAAGTAAAAAGTTCTTTATTTCGCTTAAAAAAAATACAAATAAAAAAAACTAAACATAACTACACTGAAATCACGAAGCTTAGATTCGCTTACATGCAAACAAATAAAAATTAGGTGTAAGTGAATCTAAGTGCCAGTCCCGAGCTCCCGCTACAAGTAGTACACGACAGGTATATTACATAGCATGTAATTACATATATTACATACATGTATATACCGTATATGTTTACGGAACCCGACACAAAAATTTTCCAGTATTTTACGTGAATATTGTCAAGGTATTGCAATATCCTAATTATGGCCCTTTTCTATGCTATCACCATCACCTCAGCCCATTACTGTTCCACTACTGAGCATGAGCCTCTTCTCACCAAGGTGCAAGGGTATTGGGTCATACTCCACCACGCTGACCCAGTGCGGATTGGCGGAGGCAGGTGTGTGGCGTAATGCTGTTAGAATTTTTTAAGGCTTAACGTGCTTTTCGAATCACGGAAGCCCTCGATATCAAATGCCGCACAAATGGTCACCCATCCAAGAGCGTTCATCACTCTGCGTTATTTCGCTGATCGTTTCTGACCACCGCGGAGCTAAGAGCGCTTCTATGCTATATGGTTTGTCAAATATACTAATACATACATACATACATTTAATGTCACGCCTCTTTCCTGTAGGGGTAGGCAGAGATCACATCCTTCCACTTGCTACGATCTTGGCACACACTTTTAGCTTCATTCACACTCATTAACCTCCTCATACACGCTCGTCGGTAAAGGGTACTTTTGACCTGCCCTTTCTCCAAAATTTTCTGAAAATGGTCATGGACGGTCTTACGTGGTCTTCCCCTCCCAACACTTCCATCCACTTGTCCATCATAAATCACTTTCGTTAATCTACTTTCATTCATCCTCTCAACATGACCAAACCATCTAAGCATACCTTTCTCAATTCTTGTCACTATATGACGACCGCTATGGCGTGGAGGTCAGTATACCCACACTTCACTCCAGAGGTCGTGGGTTCGATTCCCACACAGGACAAATATTTGTGTGCATGAACATGAATATTTGTACTGGTCAGGGTGTTTTCCTATGTATATTAAGTAAGTATTTACAAATAAAAAAGTATTTAAGTATGTTTATCCGTTGTTTAGTATCCATAACACAATTTCTGGATGATACTTATCTTGGAACTAAATAATTGGTGTGTCAGTTTTTTTTTTTTTTATACTAATTTGTTTGGTGTGCAGCTTAGAGGAGGCCCGGCGTCGCGGCAGGGCCTCAGCCAACGGGCCGAGCCTGCAACCAGTCCCCACCAGCAATATCGCCAGCGGCAGCTCTCCCAACACCAATACCGTGCAGCTCAGGCCAGAGGCTCATCTCAGACCCAAGTATATTGAGGTGAGTAAATCATTGTTATAACCTTTACAGCCTTACTAATAAAAAATGCTTAAACCGCTACGTACCCAGTGTAAATAAACTTTAAGTAAAGTTATACACGAATTACACAAAGACTCTACCAATAAACATTGTATTAGCTCTGAACAGTTAAACGTCTGCTTTACATGGTTTAATTTGGCAATATTTTTGCGTAACGTTTAGAAACCATATTGTTTGATGTTTTCATGGAACAGCAAATAATGCTATCTAATGATAAAACTACATCAAGTACGCAAATAATTATTTATATTATTATTTATTATTGTTTTGGATATATTACATAGTAATTAATAAAATTATTGTTAAACGTTCACTTGAACCTAGTATTGAAGACTTCAAAACGAACGTCATCCTTCCTTGTTTTGTTTATGAGCTGCCTGGCTGTCAATAATTGTTACTTTATATTTAAACAATGGCGAAGACTTCTTGGCGGGAAAGTGAAGCGTCATGTCTGCAGTTTTGTTTTATTTTCTAAAATATGTGATATTTCTAACATTAATGTGTAATAACGGTGGATTATTAAACGTTAAGTGTTTGTGAACATACATGAGTGTTGGTAAATCAAACAAAACAGTGCAACATCACTTTTCAAATTCTCTCAAGGAGTCCATGTGAGATCTCAGTATAGTCCCACATCTTTACTGAGGACTCAAGGGGCTTAGGGGAGGGTATCTCATTTACTATTTATCATCTTTATCACCACTCATTCTCATTTACTATGAATTATATATTATTAATATATCACTTACTTGACACTGGCTAAATGTGCTAGACGCACGAAGCCATTATTTAAAATAAAAATTAAAAAAACAATTGCGAAAAAAGTTACACACTAAAAAATAAAGAAAATTGTAAAAGATTTTTTTTTTGATAATTCAACTATCTACTACTATTTTGTACATTGTCTTTGGAAAATATAATATTGAATTTTGATTAGTTATATTTGACGAGAAACTTTTATATATTTTTCGATTGCTCATAACTTGAGGTCTCTATTTCAAATCTAAGTAAATTTGATAAACTGTATAAAGCAAAAAATATCGAAAACCAAGATAGGAACCAAAAATGGACACTTGTCATACACTTACACAATAGATAAACTACGAGAGTGAATAAGCCCTGTGTAATTTTTCTTCTACGCTAAAACAGACGTATACAACCGATTCGTCAAATTTTTTTTTATTAGTAGCCCGATTACTTGCATCACCTCTATAACGGATATATACAACTGAGCTTATCTTTATTAGTAAGGCTGTTATTGTATATCAAAAATAACAAAATAGAAATAGTACAAAGGTGGACTTATTTCTAAAGGAAATATCTTCCAGCCAACCTTAACTGCGGCGAGAGAGATAGTTAGCGGGGCATTCATATCATAAGTACCTAAATGAAATGAAATTTTGAACATATACACACGAACAGAGAGCAAATATACATACAATAACGCCTGTTCCCCCAAAGGGGTAAGCAGAGGTATATTATACGCCCACGTTTCGCCAATTATATTCCTGGTCCCACGTAATAGGTGGCGAGGCTATTTCCGCTTACTGGAAACTTTTGCGGTGCACCACTTGCAGGTGAGGTTGGCTTGGGCTCCTCAGATGTTGATAGGATCCCTATACATCCATATATATGTTACAGTCATAGTGATTAAATAGCTATTATACATAATGACTGGTCATTATATATAATGGCTAAATTCACTAGACAAAGTAATAAATTAATCACTTTGTCTGGACATTATTCATAATAACGTGTCAAAGTAATAAATACGGTCTATGACCTATTACAAACTAATTTAGGTGGGCTGCATAAAATGTTTTTTAATGGTAAGAAAAAAAAAAAGAATTTTATTTTTTTTTCTTACTATTAAAAAACATTTTATTATAATAGTTGCAGCAAACCTAAATTAGTTTGGACTTTTTTTGTTTTTATTTTGTAATTACTATACCACTATATTATAATTTTAAACTTATACCTACGTGTTTTATTACATTATCCAAGTCATCGAAGGTATTATATATAATAGCTAGTTAATGTGATTAATTTTGTGTCCATTATCACTTTAACCAAACTCAGTAGATATTATGCATAATGGCTAGCCATTATACATAATATCCAGATTTATTACTTTGGCTGTAACATATACATAAATAAGTAATAACCGCTACATTCCCCGCCATGTAGGTTGAATATATGCAGGCAACCGCATATTACCACCACAAGTACAATCGTTGACAAAACAAATAGACAGAAAGTGACTAAACGCCTGCGTTGCTATAGTTACTTGCACTCCCTCTCATCTCACGGGGAGTCGTAAAAGTTGACGAAGATAAATCATACCGGATGATGGGCAGCAGCGACATCCTGCGTACTAGCTGGAACTGAGATCACCAAACCGTTTTAGAAAACTATTGGGGAAGCCAACGTTCATAAGTGGACTTTATATGGCTGGAATGATGAAAGTCCCACAACTGAGCACGGGCATCCACTTACGGACTAAAGTGAGAGAACGCGGACTACGTTCAGCAGTGGACTTTGTTCAACAGTGGACTTTATATGGCTGGAATGATGAAAGTCCCACTACTGAGCCCGGGCATCCTCTCACGGACTAAAGTGAGAGAACGCGAGTACGCCGACTACGTTCAGCAGTGGACTTTGTTCAGCAGTGGACTTTATATGGCTGGAATGATGAAAGTCCCACTACTGAGCACGGGCATCCTCTCACGGACTAAAGTGAGAGGGACGGGAGTACGCGAACTACGTTCAGCGGTAGACTTTGTTCAGCTGTGGACTTTATATGGCTGGAATGATGAAAGTCCCACAACTGAGCACGGGCATCCACTTACGGACTAAAGTGAGAGAACGCGGACTACGTTCAGCAGTGGACTTTGTTCAACAGTGGACTTTATATGGCTGGAATGATGAAAGTCCCACAACTGAGCACGGGCATCCACTTACGGACTAAAGTGAGAGAACGCGGACTACGTTCAGCAGTGGACTTTGTTCAACAGTGGACTTTATATGGCTGGAATGATGAAAGTCCCACTACTGAGCACGGGCATCCTCTCACGGACTAAAGTGAGAGGGACGCGAGTACGCGGACTACGTTCAGCGGTAGACTTTGTTCAGCTGTGGACTTTAAATGGCTGGAATGATGAAAGTCCCACTACTGAGCACGGGCATCCACTTATGGACTAAAGTGAGAGGGACGCGAGTATGCGGACCCAGGGCGGAACCTAAAACCTTTCATATCTGTCGTCAAAAATAAAAACCAATATATTTTCCAGGTTGGCTCCGGACCCAACAACCTGCCGCAGTATCACACAGTTCTCGAACTACCGGCTCCGGGTGAGTGTTTTTTTTTTATTAACTCTCATTTAAAGTATTTACGTAGCAGGCAAAGAAGGAACATGGATGGTTTTTAGTCAGTAAAAGTCTGACACACCCCCCCGCTCCACCCACAGCGGGGGAAGGTCATTTAATAATTTTCCATTAAAAAAAAAATTGCATTAAATTTAACATTATGCAGGGACTTCTTAGCGGAAAAGTGAAGCGTCATGTCTGCAGTTTTGTTTTATTTTCTAAAATTTGTGATGTTTCTAACATTAATGTGTCATAACGGTGGATTATTAACCGTTAAGTGTTTGTGAACGTACATGAGTGTTAGTAAATCAAACAAAACAGTGCAACATCACTTTTCAAATTTTCTCTCAAGGAGTCCATGTGAGATCTCAGTATAGTCCCACATCTTTACTGAGGACTCAAGGGGCTTAGGGGAGGGTATCTCATTTACCATTTATCATCATTATCATGTCTCATTCTCATTTACTATGAATTATATATTATTAATATATCACTTACTTGACACTGGCTAGACGAAGCCATTATTTAAAATAAAGAAAGAAAGAGTATGCTGACAAGCATGCCAGACAAGGCTCGGAAACATTATTTATGGGACCAAATGGGGGAATAGTATATAGGGTGGAATTTCGTAATGCCACCTGAAGGGGAAGTACTGCCTTAATATTGTAGATAGAAAATTATACTCAAAGAAAACATTCCTTTATTTTTAAAAAGAAAGAAAACTGCCTTTAATGGTTTTATAAGTTTGCTTGCCGAACCCGGTAATCCTCAATCAAGTGCAAATAAAATATTCTATTCTATTCTATTCCTGTATAGTTCAAATCAGTATTACAATATTCCACCCTGTATAATTCAAATCAGTATTACAATATTCCACCCTGTATAATTCAAATCAGTATTACAATATTCCACCCTGTATAATTCAAATTAGTATTACAATATTCCACCCTGTATAATTCAAATCAGTATTACAATATTCCACCCTGTATAATTCAAATCAGTATTACAATATTCCACCCTGTATAATTCAAATCAGTATTACAATATTCCACCCTGTATAATTCAAATTAGTATTACAATATTCCACCCTGTATAATTCAAATCAGTATTACAATATTCCACCCCGTATAATTCAAATTAGTATTACAATATTCCACCCTGTATAATTCAAATTAGTATTACAATATTCCACCCTGTATAATTCAAATCAGTATTACAATATTCCACCCTGTATAATTCAAATTAGTATTACAATATTCCACCCTGTATAATTCAAATTAGTATTACAATATTCCACCCTGTATAATTCAAATTAGTATTACAATATTCCATCCTGTATAGTTCAAATCAGTATTACTTCATTTGCATGTGTGTGTTGTGGCAGGTAAGCGCGGCATCAAGCGGTCTCCGTCGGGCTGGCGCGGGTTGTTTTCGCGCACAAAGCAGAAGCCGCCGCCGCCCACCCCGCCCGAGCCGGTTCGTCGCTGCACTTATATTATCGCAATCCACGTTTCATAAATGCTCTGTTTTGAAGTTGAATTGTACCCGCACTTTACTAGGAAAAGAAATATTTGAGATTTTGAAAATTTATTGTTATTTTTTTTTTTCTAATTTATAAAAAATATTCTGTAATATTTATTACGCAAGGTATTCGTCATATCCTAGCATTATCCTAGACTTGAGCATAGGGCTCAGGGTCTGCTCACTGGTTCAACCAGATTTGACTGAATTTGAGTTATAACGTGGAGCGACTGCCGTCTGACCTCCGCAACCCAGAGGGAAGCATCATTCTAAGATTAAACCGGCTGTTAGTCTGTTAGAAGGCACTGACTTCCTAATAACGACTTCCATTGATGTTCATAACAGCCGGGACTAACGGCTTACCGTGCTTTCCGAGGCACGGAGCAAGCGATACTTACGCACATAACTTCGAAAAGTCATAGATACACCGGGGTTTGATCCCGAGACCATCTAATTTAAAGGCAAAGGTTTCTTCACTGGGCTTTCGCCGTTTGTTGATTACGCAAGACATTATAAATTTAAAATAATTAGTTAAAAGTCGTCTACATACATACATTTACGCCTGTTTCCCCGAAGAGGTAGGCAGAGGCATACTACGCCCACACTTCTCCAATTATGTAGTTAGTCCCACTTAATAGGTGGCAAGCCTATTGCCGCTTACCGAGCACTGTTATGTCCGCCAGAGCCTCGTCCGTTGATCGGCAGGTGCACCACTTGCAGGTGAGGTTGGCTTGGGCACCTCAGGTCTTGGTAGGATCCCTATACACCCAAAAAATCAAACCCTATAAACCCAATAAAAGTCGTCTACATTTTTGTATAATTATTCCAACAGTCACTATTCAATATTTCTATATCGCATGCTTAAAGGAACATCGACCCATTAATAGATAGGTCAGGGGGCCTACCGCCGAGTTCGATGGCAATCGATTATAAGGCAAAATGGATTTCGAATTGATTCTGTCGTACCGCCGAACTCATGGAAATCGAAACAAAATGGCGTTCTCCATTTACCTATTGGTCTGTCACGGACTAAAGGTCATGAATGAGAGGTGGCTGTCGGCAGGTTCCCCGGTACGAATTAAAAAACGCAAAACAAAGTTTGATCTAGATGGATTACCGATAATCCATCGAATTCGGCGGTAGGCCCCCTGGTTTAAGTTACGTATCTATACAGTCTTTCTTTTTCAATGTTAATCAAACGTTCAAAACACAAGCAGAATTAATAATATTTGCTGTATATTTTTATTTTATGTTTAAAAACTTAAGTCATAATTCAGCAAACGTAACTTTTTGCACTTTGCACTCAAATTTTCGTATTTTTTAGCAGTTTTAGTTTAGTTTGTATGTCATTTGTGTGATCTTTTTATGTATATACCCAGGAGACAGCCGCATTGCCGCTGATAGCTGGTCTCCGGCCTGTGAAGTCGTGCGAATCTCTGACGTCGGACGACACGCTCGGCCCCGAGATTTGCAAGGTGGACGCGCCCAGAAACCACCACGCCAGGTCTGGCACGCTTAGCTTACATACATACATACATACATAATGTCACGCCTCTTTCCCGTAGGGGTAGGCAGAGATCACATTTTCCATTTGCTACGATCTTGGCACACACTTTTAGCTTCATTCACACCCATTAACCTCCTCATACACGCCCGTCGGTTTAGGGTACTTTTGACCTGCACTCGCTATCTTACTCTTTATCTGATCTCCTATCTTAATCCTTATCTTATCTTATCACCTATCTTATTCTCTGACTTACTCTCTACTCTGTATTACATTAATTAGTTAATGTCATTGGAGTGAATTATTCACAACCGAGGGTTATGTGATTTTACATAAGCCATAACTGTTATAAATCTTATGATAAATATATTCGTAGATCTGTAAAAGACACGTAAAATAACGCTCAAGATTCTATGTCTCAATCCCCTGGATTATTTAGAACCGAGTCCTCATTAGCTTCACATCTTCGACAAATTGAATACGTTAGTCGCATTATGTGGAGAATTTTATATCAGAAAGTGCATAGACTTTTAATATCGACTGAGGCCTTCTCGAGACGTTTAAATGTTAATGGTATTAAAGTTTATTTCTTAGGCTCATTAAAAAGTCCAATTCGCTACTATCGGTCTACCCTTCCAGCTTATTCAAACGATACTACTAACGAAAATACTCCTTAATTAAACACAAATTCACTGTGGGCGAATAACTTATCTTATTTCTTTAATGACATTGTAATTTCGCTTTTAAATGATGTAATTCAATTTGTTCTTGTATGGTATTTATTTGATTGATTTGATTGATTGATTGATGCATGCCTTCCAAATGTCCGGGTCACCATTGGCCCGAGATCGGAAAAAGACAAACATAATAATAATAATAATATTTTCTAACAATTACACCAATCATTCAGTTCCAAGATAAGTATCATTAAGAACTTGTGTTATGGATACTAAATAAAGGATATACATACATAAATACTTTTTTTTTTTGTAAATAAATACTTAATATACATTAGGGAAACGCCCAGACCAGAACAAATATTTGTCCTATGTGGGAATCGAACCCACGACCTTGGAGCGGAAAGCGGGTATACTCTCCACCACGCCATATCGGTCGTCGAATTGTTGTAGTGTTTTTAAACTGTAACTTTAGGAATTTACGTTTAAACTTTTTTTTCGTTTATAACTTTTTAATTGCATGCTGTCTTCGCCTATAATTATAATGACATTTAGCTAAATACTGCCATGGTAAAGTCTTTTTTGTATTGTGAATGTTTATTATGTTGGTGATCATTTAAATAAATAAACATTAATAATACCAAAAGAAAAAAAAATTACCAAAGCAGTATTTAGCTCAATGTTATTCTAATTATAGGCGAAGACAGCATGCAATTAAAAGATTATAAACGAAAGTTCCCAGTTAAAGTTATAGTTTAAAAACACAATAACAAAATGAATTACATTATTAAAAAGCTAAATTAAAGATGTCATAAATAAAATAAGATAAAAATGTCAATCACACAAATTGCGGTCATGTGAGGAGAGACCTCTTAAACCCTGAATAATAATTCTGAAGCAGCGAGAGGTAATTGAGGATACTATTATATTTAAATAAATAAATAAATAAATATTTTCAGACAATTACACCAATTATTTAGTTCCAAGATAAGTATCATTAAGAACTTGTGTTATGGATACTAAACAACGAATAAACATACTTAAATACTTTTTTTTTTGTTAATACATACTTGATATACATAGGAAAACACCCAGACCAGAACAAATATTAATGTTCATGCACACAATGATTTGTCCTGTGTGGGAATCGAACCCACGACCTCTGGAGTGAAGTGCACGTATACTGACCTCCACACCATATCGGTCGTCGTTCGTTCGTTATAATGATGTTCTCCAAGTACCTACAACCAACATAAATGCATCGAAGAAGTGAAGTCCTTATAAACGTTTGATTTCAGGTCCTCATCATGTGACTCATACTTCGAGCCATGGCAAGCAGAATTGGCGGGAATGAGGCTTCGCCTGTCCCCACAGGAAAGAGATCTGCACATGTTTAGCGAAGAGGACAACAATGCACAGGTAACTAACCGGTCGAGCAGAGACGCCATTTGTTAATTTAAGTGACTACGTTTCCCCAGCTCCTACAATCCCAGCTCTGCCCAAGACTTAAGCTTAAGAAAGAAAGAAAGTAATTTATTCTGTGACACATGATACATTGGTTTACAAAAATACAAAAATAAAAATAAATAAACACATGTGGCACCGAAAAGGCTTATACTCAGCATATGCCGAGAGGTCGCTGTGGCCCCGCGGCGCTGGTCTTCCGTACAAGCCTATAAATACTACGTAAGTAGGACAAACTTAAAACTATGCGCACCAAAGTTAAACATTTCAACATAAAAAAAATTGCATAAATAAAACGACAAAACACCACTTAAACGTACAATTTGTTAAAAATATATAATAATACGGCTATAACAAAAAATCAACAAGGTATAGGTCGCGTCATGTAAAAAGAACGCAGGCGGTCAAGCTGCACATTAGGCGATTTATCGGTCTATTTGGTGGTATGAGGTGCGGCGCGGGGCGGGCGGGTCACGCGCCGCATGCTAGACGGCGCGCGGTTGGTTCGTCAGTCGACCCATACGGCGCGCGATTGGTTCGTCAGTCGACCCATACGGCGCGCGATTGGTTCGTCAGTCGACCCATGCGCAAACACACCCCCTCCACTTTCTTCCAGCGTTCTTTTTACATGACGCGACCTGTACTCGTGAACGAGTGCTGCTTGTGGGGACTGGTCTGCTCTTGTCTACTATTTTTATTTGTAATTAAAAATTTAGCTAACTGAAAAAAGTTAATATTATTTTTGATCTGATAATGCACACACAACTTTTGTAGTCCTATCATTCTCCTAAATGATGTTTTTGATTAGGAACGCATAGTATTGTTCAAATGATTATATAGATATTAAGACTGAATTGCTGTAAATGATATCTTTCATGAGACCAAAAATATTTGTGGTTTGCAGCACATTTAATTAATATAATGCTATTTTTGTTAAAATTATTTTATCCTGTAGCTTGAGTATGTCATGCTCACTCAAATGTCTTTGCGCGCTAGTTTTTAAGTTTTGACGTTCATAAGAGCTCTTTTGAGCCAAACTGGAATAAATGAATATGAATTTGAATTTGGTGGTAACAGGAGGGTTCAGCCAATTCGACGCCAGCCGGGTCCCTCTGCAGCGCCGAGCCCAGTCCGCGGAGACAGCTCAAGGTGGACATAGAAGCTGCCAACGACGCCGGAGACAAGTAAGTAAAATAAAAATAATAATAAATAAATATCCTCTTACAATCACACCAATTATTTAGCTCCAAGATAAGTATCATGACGACCCATATGGCGTGGAGGTCAGTATACCTGCACTTCATTCGAGAGGTCGTAGGTTCGATTCCCACACAGAACAAATCTTTGTGTGCATGAATATTTGTTCTGTTCTGGGTGTTCTCCTATGTATCCTAATTATGTATTTACAAAAAAAAAAGTATTTATGTATGTTTATCCGTTATTTAGTATCCGTAACACAAGTTCTTAATGATACTTATCTTGGAACTAAACAATTGGTGTGATTGTAAGAGAATATTTATTTATTATTTTATTTATTTATCATTATGAACTTGTGTTATAGATACTAAAGAACGGATAAATATACTTATATACTTTTTTTTTGTAAATATATACTTAATATACATAGAAATACACTTCCTCTCATCAGCGGGAGACAGTAATTAGATGATTTTCCATTTGAAAAAAAATAGGGATTGTCACCTTATACCGATTAGCATTATCAACCACCAACTTTTAAAGGTTGGTTTTAGCAAGGGTTAAGTCTGCTTTAAGCGGGTTACATGGGCTTAAGATTATATATCATCATCATCATCATCATCACAGCCCATTAACGTCCCACTACTGAGCACGAGCCTCCTCTCACATATCAAGGTGTGAGGGTATTGGGTCATACTCCACCACGCTGACCCAGTGCGGAATGGCGGAGGCAGGTGTATGGCGTCCTGCTGTTAGAATTTTTCAAGCCACCCATTAGGCCTCTAACATGGCTTAACGACTACCACATTTGGTGATAACCGGTACCAACGGCTTAACGTGCCTTCCGAAGCACGGAAGCGCTCGATATCAAATGCCACACAAACGGTCACCCATTCAAGGACTGACCTCTGTAAACTCTGCTGTACTTACTGTCTTGTGTAGCACCGCAGAGCTACGATTATATATATGTGTATGTATCTACTTGGTGGAAGCGTCCGTAGGTCTTTATCGGTGGTGATAGGTATCATAATTGAAGTACAGAAGTGTTCACAGAGGTCATTTCAAATTGGTGACCGTTTGTGTGGCATTTAATATTAAGCGATTCCATAACGTGCCTTTCATTCAGAAGGCACGTTAAACCGTTTGTTTGGATTATCACTAAATGTCGTAGTATTTAAGACATGTTAGATACCTTATTATTTAAACCGCCAATAATGCTAACAGCAGCACGCCACACACTTGGTCTAATATGAATTAAGTAACATCGCGTTACCGTTGTGCAGACGCCGCTGGTGTCTCGAGGAGCAGTTGTCTCAGATTGGGTACATCGATGGGGAGTCCCCTCGCCTGAGGCACAACGCCGAGAAACGGCACCAAGAGCCACCCCCCAGCAAACACTGCGCCACCGACCAGCCTAAGAGGTCAGTACAAGTTTTTTGTACATACAGACATTCACGCCTGTTTCCCGGAAGGGGTAGGCGGAGGCATATTATACGCTCACACTTCGCCAATTATATAGTTGGTCCCACATAATAGGTGGCTAGCTTATTGTCGCAGTTTTAATAGTAATAAAATCATTTTAAGTATACGTTCATTACAAGCTCAGATTTAAAACCATTAAATTATAAATTCTTATTTTATACATAAGTTGTTTGTGGTTAAGGTAATATTTTTCTGACCTTTATTGAATGTTATTTAACTAAATAAAATAAATAAATATTTTCAAACAATCTCACCAATTATTTAGTTCCAAAATAAGTATCATTAAAATCTTTTGCTAAGTAATTAATAGATTAACATATTTTAAATATGTATTTAGGTAACACCCAGTCAAGAACAAATGTTCATATTCATGCACACAAAGATTTGTCCTGTGTGGGAATCGAACTCACGACCTCAGGAGCGGTGTGCAGGTATACTGCGTCCACGCCATATCGGTCGACAAACTAATAATTGCGAATATGTTATTTCAAATCACCCTTTGAACCAGTCCCGAATTGGATCTAAACGCGACTGAAGTATCAAACCTTTTATTTGTAAGTAAAAGCTTCGATTTGGGTTCCGATTGAGCGTTATGGCTGTCATGATAACTTTATACTAACGCGCACATTCACTACTTGCCGTTTGTATATATCGTTAAATTGGCCAGATCATGATAGGCCTGGGCGATCACTAAAAAAGAATAGTCTGTGAGTTTCTTGCCAGTTCTTCTTACAGAGCGGTGACTCGGAACTGGCACTTAGATTCACTTACGCTTAAACATTTTTTGTTTTTCAATTGTTTCTTTGTATGTAAGTGAATCTAAGATTCGTGATTTCAGTGTAATCATATTTTGATTGTTTTTTTATATCTCATTTTGGCCTTTTCAAGTGCTATGTAATAGTTTATGAAATAAATATAATTGAAGTTTTTAATAAAATAACTTTTTATAATCCTTGAACCAAAAATACTAGTTGATTAGCCGTGACTTTATAACGCGAGTTTCAACATAAGCATTTTGAATTTACCAATTTTTCTGAAAAACAGTATTCATTTTACAGATTGTGCAAAGACAGAGACAGCCCTATGTCGTCCCTCTCTGACCTGCCGACACCGTTGACATCTGTCAAAATGAGGTACGAACATTCGTTGACTATTGCAGTACGTTTTTTACATTTAGTTAATACTAGAAGAATATAATTTTATAGAAGTATTACTAAATTTTTTTGGAGTAACCGTATTTAAAAAATAATAATCTATAGATTTTATTAAGTTTGTAGTTTTGTATGTAATTACCATGAGCCTATTCACTTCCTAATACACTATAGTTATTTTTAAACACTAATTCAATTAGAAATCCAATGTGCTTTCTCCCAAAGACAAGACATTATGAAATTCTAATTTGTGAAATGTGTAAATTTAATTGTGTAAAATTATTAAATTAATTATCGTTTCAACGCCGGAAAAAAATATTATTTTTGATTACATAAATCATATAGTGAAAGGTAATTAAAATAATTAACTTTCTGACATAATTTTTTGAGAAGTGATTTAATTGGTCTTTGATAATTATGATACAATAAATGCAATTTTCAAAATAAAGGACGATAACATTATAAAAAGTTAATATGAAAAACTGTATGATCTTATATTGTTAGGCAATTAAAATGTAAGGATGTAATAGTTAATCTGTTCTTGAATATTTTTAGTCAATTTATTGTTTTTCTGCGACGGACACTCGTTTCTGGTATAATAAAACTTAAATTAAAGGCCTGTAAGATATAATCACCAAACTGAAGACACTCCATAGCTTTAATTAATAACGTTAATTAGTATGCTGTCAACATATTGTGTCTTACTCTTACTACGCAAAACTTTTATTTCACATATTCATTCATATTTGATTCAATAGATGTCTTGCAGTAGTTGTTTTATCATAATAATGTGATTAAATTATGAAAATGGATCATTTTTTTGCAGTAAATTGTTGCGCTATACAACACTAACTTACTATTTCAATAATTAAACATACTCTATATTCCATAACATTTTTTAAAAGTAGGAAAAAAATGGTCCATTATATTTTAAAACAATTTTTTAGGAAATATTTAACTTAGATTTTTATAATTTATCTTATTAGAATTACATTCGTACTTAGAAACATTATGTAAGTCAATATTAATAAAAATGTGATACAGATATATAAAATGTTTTATATAAAATAAAATGCTCAAAACTGCTTCGTGATAATCACAAGTAACGAAAAAAGAACATCTAAGTTATCTATTCCGTGAAAACTGTATGCTTTTAAAATATAAACAAAAAATATGTTCAATCACACCAATAATAATCTTATTCCATCACGCTCGTTAACTCACTAACGTTTTCAGAGAGCGTAACTCGCCGAGAAAAACCAAAGCTTCAGCTAGATATAGCGGCTTACATCATCCATTAAACTTAGAAGAGAAAAATAACACTCGTCTTAGTTGGCACGGGAAGGATGGTCACTCAACCCTTATCAAAATAGACTGGCCTTTAGAGAATTCCTCTGTTAGCAATCTCACTGCGAGCACTCTAAATTCCACACCCATAACTCCTGTATACGATCCTCTTGAAAGTGATTCGGAAGTTAGCGAGCGAGAAAACAATAAACAAACAATTAAAATTGAAAATAGCTGCGAAAATTGTGAACAGGAGAAATGTCTTAAATGTGAATTGAAAGCTACCGACTACAACAATGAACGCAAAGACAGCTTAGATCCTTCCCCGATACATTCTGTAGATATCAGCTATCAAAATTTGAATAGACTGTCAGCTGTTTCTACATCTTCGAACTCGGAATCGGATAGAAAGAGACAGTATGAGAATTGTGACGTTATGCGAGTTATGACGTCATCGCACGAAAGTTCGTCAAGCTACTCTAATGCGTCACTAACTAAACAGAGCGATGATTACGAGTCATACAATTTCAGTCGACCCAATTATATAAACTTACAATCGTCGTCAACATCTAAAAGTTCTCCAGGCAGTCCTTTGAAAAGCCCATTGAAATCTACAATCAGTATAACATTCAGATCTCCGGTCAAAAACAAATCGCAAGATTATGAGACTATAGACAATTTAGAAACACCGACGAATGAACGAGATTCTGTTTACGAAGACATAGATTTAGATAAGAATCTGTCTATTGTTGAAGAAGCTACGGTGCCGGAGGGTGACGCTAGTTTACCGACACAACAGGCTTGTCAACCTGAGTTCAATGATCTGATTATACTTGAAACGCCTGTTGAGGATGTCTACAGTCAAGTAAAGTTTTTTAAGCAAAGCATCAAAGAGGTTAATGCAATGATTCTAGAATCTCCACCTGAAAAAGAAAGACATTACGAAAACGTAGATTTTGAAGAGAAGAAATATGAAAATGTAGATGTCGATGTTCTAAAGATAAGCGATAAAGACTTTGACACCTTTGATGGCAAAGACGCGGTCATGAGTCATTTGGAAAAGGATAACGGGAATACTATAAAAGTGACTAATCTTAATGTCAGAGAGTTAGCTAATAGATTTGAGAGCCCAACTGAACAAAAAGGCCCATTTACTTTTGAGAAATTCAAGGCGGAAATCAAGTATCCGAGCTTGGAAAGAAAAGATGAAGATAGGAAACTCAGCGTAGAGGCTAGGAAAAAGGATTTAGCCATAAAATTGCCACCACCGGTCTCACCAAAAACTTATAAATTATCTAAACATTCATGCAACGCGCGTTCTTTAGACGAAAACGCATTTATTAAAGAATTTGGTGACGATAAAGCTAATATTGATAGAAGAAAAAGCTTGGAAGTAAAAAGTTGCAATAAACAAACGAGAAATCTCCCAGATTTGAATTTGAACATTGAAGAAAACGTTAAAGTAGAAAGTGTGACTCCAACAACGGAGAATAAAATATCTTTGATACAAAGATTTGACCAGAAACCTGACGTGAAGACTTTGATTAATTTTGATACAGAAAAGAAGTTAAGCCGGGAGAGGATAGAGAAATATAAGGAGGAACGTCGTAATTTCTTACGAGAGAAATACAGCTCGCAATCATTTAGAAGCAATCCAGAACAATTGACGAGAATAAAGATAAAGAAGGATCAAGATAAAACTGACACGTCCTGTGATAGGTTAAAAGAGGAAACGCCAAAGTTTGAGCGGAGGAACACGGTGGATCTTGGGCAGAGGATGAGGTTCTCTCTAGCGAAGAGCGCCAACAACTTAGACACGATACAATCGCCATCTAGTCCGGATAAAACTCGAGAGTTTGCTAAGCTAGACGGGGAACCTAGTCGGAGGGACAGCGCGGGACGCAAACATTTCGAAAGGTATGTTCTACAGAAATGTAGTATTAAAGTATATTTTAATATTATGAGCGCCGTTAGCCCAGTGGCGCGACCCCTTGCCTTTAAATTCAGAGGGTCTTGGGTTCAAACCCCGGTGGCGCACCTATGCATTCTCTAAGTTATATGTGTAATTATCGCTTGCTCCGTGCCTCGGAAAGCACGTTAAGCTGTTGGTCCCGGCTGTCATCTATGGCAGTCGTTATTAGGAAGTCAGTGCCTTCTAACAGACTAACAGCTGGTTTAATCTGAGAATGATATTTCCCTCTTATGTGTCGCTCCACGTAATAACTGAAATTCAGTCAAATCTGGTTGAACCAGTGAGCAGACCCTGGGCCCTAAGCTTCAGCCTAGGGCAACCGGGATAATGCTAGGACATGATGATGATTTTAATATTATTCAAGTCAAACTTTTTTTTGTTTCTTATTCAAGTTTATGGACAAGTGCCGTCATCATTAATTACTTAATCTGTTAACAAATAGTTAAATTGAGTTATTTTACTAAAGTTCTATCAAATATTTTATATAAATTTGCAACTGAATGTTAAAACACCATATAACTGTTTAAAACACCAAAATAATCCCTGAAACAGCGTATAGAAGAAAAATCCTTTATTTTAAAATCCTTAAATTCCTTAAAAAATATTATCTATATTCATTATAATAAAGTAAATATCCCATAAGTAGCTAACCTGTACTATACAAGTTCTGTTAAAGCTTGTTACCGGTTCGAGAACCCACTTGAGTACGACACTTTAATATTTATCAATTCTATAATAGTGCGTTCCACAATAAGAAATTAAATATAATTTAATTGAAGTTAGAAATTACATGTTAATTCTGATAAGCTTGGAACTTTCAAACCCTTTTTTATAAATAATACATACATACATACATAATAGGTTGGGGAAAAAGTCTTTTCGTATTTTTGTATGAAAAGTCAAGACATTTTTTTCAAAGTTTATTTACATTTATTTACAATATATATGTACCGTTTTGTTGAATAACTTTCTGCCATTTTGTGGGCAGAGACATTATCCCGTTACTGTAGAAACTTTGGGACTTCTGATCAAAAAAACGGGACAAATAGTTTTGGCAGTCCTCTCTTGAGGTCAACCTTACAGAACCTAAAAAATTCTGCAGAGACCGAAACAGGTGAAAATCTGAAGGCGCAAGGTCAGGGCTATATGGTGGATGCACTAGGACCTCCCAGTCGAACTCTCTTAATTTTTGCTGAGTGGCTAAAGATGTGTGTGGTCTAGCGTTATCGTAATGAAAGACCACACCCTTCCTGTTGATCAATTCCGGCCGTTTTCTCTCGACTGCTTCCTTTAATCTCATCAGTTGCTGGCAGTAAAGATCAGAATCGATGGTTTTGCCGGGCGGTAAAAGCTCATAATAAACAATGCCCTTCCAATCCCACCATACACACAGCATCACCTTATTTCGTGTTAGGCCAGGTTTGGCCACAGTCTGTGAAGCCTGGCCAACTTTCGACCACGACCTTTTTCGCACGTTCTTGTCGTACGTGATCCACTTTTCATCGCCAGTTATCAATCTCTTCAAAAACGGCTCGGTTTCATTACGTCTCAATAATGAATCGCAAATGAGTACACGGTTCATTAAGTTTCTTTGAGTGAGCTCGTGTGGCACCCAAATATCGAGCTTTTTTGTATAACCAGCTTTCTTCAAATGGGTCAAAACTGTTTTGTGGTCAATTCCCAGTTCTTCAGCTACATCGTAACTACTAATATGCCGATCTTGCTCCACTCTTTCAAAAATGGCGTCCATTTTATTGGTAACAGGGCGACCAGAGCGAGGTGCATCTTTAACATCAAAATTTCCGGACTGAAAACGTTTGAACCAAATTTGTGCTACTCTTACTGACACTGCATCAGGTCCATAAACATCACAAATTTTTTTCACTGCTTGAGTTGCATTTTTGCCTTTTTTATAATAAAATTTTAAAATGTATCGAATTTCTTCATTAGATTCACTCATTTTTACGGAGAGAAAAACAAATGAAAAATAGCGGGAAACAACTTTTTTTTATTTTTTTCTTTTCTTTATAATGGAACCTTTTTAATGTTACCAAAACCAGCCAGACACAAATAGTACAGTCAAAAAAATTTTATAATAAGTTTATACCTACGTTATGCGAAAAGACTTTTTCCCCGACCTAATATAATGTCACGCCTCTTTCCCGTAGGGGTAGGCAGAGATCACATCCTTCCACTTGGCACACACTTTTAGCTTCATTAAAAAAATATATATAAATAAACCGTAATAAAATATTGTTATAATAGTAATACTAGTTATTGGACATAGTTTTAAAGTGCCAAGAGCTAAGACTCGCTAGTTAAGTTTTTTAGAGCTATCTGTTAGGACTAAGTAACCTCAGATTTTACAGACGTGATAACACTTACTCAAGATGGTTCTTGCATACGGTGTTAGGCTGTTAGCTTAATAATATTAATGATTGACCATTTATTAAAATTAGACCTTCATGTAAACTGCTTGCAGCTTATTAATTTTCAGAATTAAATAAGTTTTTTACTAACAGTTAGTTTGATATATTGTGCTTATTGATTTAATTAAATTTTAGTCTCTTTGTAGTAATATTATTGTTTTAAATACAAATAGTCTCAAAAACGGAAGCGTTAAGTAGTGTTTGAATGGTTTATGTGGTTATTATAATTTAAAATAGACTAGACTAACAAAAAACTAGAATCTGAAATTCGTTAAAGATATCTGAAAAATTATTCATGTCCAATGTCTTCTTAAGTCTTGGGATTAACTTAATTATCTCCGCGTTAAGGGTGCCGTTCTTGGGACACAACTTGAAATAAACATTTTATCTGTTTCTTACCCTCTTTGGCAGTTATATGTTAAATAATAAATATAATATGTAATATAGAATTACCCTTTATAATTTCTTCATTGTAACTTTTCAACAAGGCAGTTTATAAACACAATAATAATTGAGATATTTTTGCCCTATACACTAGACCTACTACCTACCTTACATACCAGAACTTATAGAATAGTAAGAATTTAACATATATTCAAACTTTCAACCAACAGGAAAGAGAAAATGTCTCCATCGTATAACATCAAAGATATGGCGGCTCTCTTCGAACAAAAGTCGAACGGTACGAACGGTTGACAAGCGAGCAGGGCCGCGCGGCACAGCTAGTCTAAGGTTATGTATACATAATATACATTTATAATCTTATGTGTATAGTTTTATCGGCATTGCTTTATTGTATATAAGATTATGTTGCGAAATTGAATAGAATAAAATTTTAATTTGGTTTGTATGGTCAGCAACAAAATATTTAGCTTTTATATAAAAAGTTATAACGTTATCCTGTTTTAGGCAATAAAGTAAAATTGTCATGTTTACCTTTTTTTACATTACAGGTCAGAATAAATTCAAACTGTTTTCAAAAGTTGTCCTGTATATTATTATGTACTAGTGACCACCACGAGACTATTAATGATGAGGTTTATATTAAAGAAATCGTAAGACAATACATTTTATACAAGATTTAGGCGGGAGGCAAAAGTGCTCATAGATCTGATATACAATACTGATGATAATACATCAACAAGGGCATTAGCTATCCGGCACCTGTCGAGACTAGTATATTGCTATTAAAATACGTCACTGATATCAAGCTATACTAGTAAATAAAAAATATCTGACATTGCGACGACTTAAAAATTATAAACTTTGTTTCTTTTCTAATTGCGCGACAAGTATATATACGAAATTAAACACTTTATACTCTGGTTTATTATACAGTCGGTCTCAGAAATAGCTGATCATTTTACTACTTTTGCCAGTAACTATAACACAATTCAGTTGCAACCTACTACTATTTAGATGCCATTTTTAACGCAACATAAAATGTTCAACTATTTCTGATGCCTTCCGTTCGAACAGTGGTATAATAAACTTTAGAATCTGTAATTAGCAGAGGTCGGAATTAGGTAGAGTTATTTATGTACTTGCATCGAAATGTTGATATTAATGTGGACCTTCCCGGGATTTCAAATGGATTTCAAATGGGAGTGCTCCGCATTTTCGCTATTGTATTATTTTGTTCTCACAAGCTATGTAGTGCGAACAATAAACGTGGCAACATCGCGCGTGTGCGTATTGGAATTTTGCAACTTCGGTCATCCAATATCATTGATGTAAGTTTGGCAACGTCGCGCGTGCAGTAGTCTAAATTAAAAAAGTAAAAGTAAATAACTTTTTATTAAAAAGTAACGGGATTTTTTCTATTCTTTAAAATTAATCCCGGGATTTGAGGCATATCCACTATATTCTTTCGCTGTGTGAAATCAGTGTAAGTACATGAATAACTCTACCTAATTCCGACCTCTGGTAATTAGTGATTAATTTTCTATAAATATAAACCTGCTACTTTGTTTCTGACCGTACAAATTAATGTTCGTCAAAATTTCTAAAATGACAAAAGTCTTTTTAAAACTGTATATGTGAATATTATATACGTATAAACCCCGCCCCCTTAGTGAATTTATAAAATTTCGTGCTTTTTGGTGCATTTTAATTCCTTATAGAGAATATTTGTAAATGCTTTAAAAACTATATATTACAATGTTATTTAAATTGTGTCCCGTGTGTTGTCTGAATTGTCTGCGCTTCTTGACTCGTTACTGTGACTTTTATGGAAAGAAAAATCTGCTGGAATCTTTTCTGCTTCTAAATTAATTAGTTATATTATATCGTATAGACTCGTGAAAAATGGGTCATACATGCCAAATGACCTCACTAGACATTGGCCTAATATGACCTATAATGACCTACAATGACCTATAATGACCTATAATAATAAGTAATAAAATATTTTTAATTCTAAATGGCTAAAGATTTAAAGCAAAGTATAGAAAGATTAGATTCTGGCCGAAATCGAAAATCTTATGAAATGTTTCCAAACACCCTCCCCAAAAACTTGTGTATAATTCTGTAGTTTAAGAACTTGTTACGTTAATTTATTTATTATTTTCGTTTATTTCTCATTATTCTTTTAATAAATACTCCCTTAATTATAAACTAATCATCACAAATTATTAGTATTATTAATTTTATCTCTCTATTTAAGTGTTTAAGTTTTGTACAGAAGTTCGCGCGTGTGCGGTTTCAAATTAATTTTGAATAATACTGGTCTATAATATTGACTTTGGGCATTTTTAAATCATATAAAAAAATGTTGAAAAGATTGGTTTGAATCGTGTTATGTTTTATTGATCAAATTTATAAATTAATGAATCTTGCAAATAACTAATGATTTAATAATGACCTACATTAATGTTCTATTGAATTTTTTTATATGATATCCCCTTATAAAATGTTTTTGTTTGTCACTACAGCTGTTACTTAAAAAGAGCGCTCGTGGTGTAAGGTTTAGTCTTACTAGTGGTTTCCTGATCTCACTCCCATATATACATAATCTCACGACATACTGCAATTGGGTAGGGCAATAACCTTGCTACGACACCCTCTGGCAAAACCTGTGGTGGTAGAATTCTTTGGATGTGCAGCAACCAACCATGTACACCACCTTTCAGCGCTCTTTAGAAGCAACACTTTTGGACAGTTTATGTCAACGTCATTCAAGTTTAATTTCAGTCTTGCTAAACAATCTGGGGCTTATTAAAAAACAAAATCTAAAGTTAAACCAGGTTTAAAAGTCATTTGGTAAAATGAAGACAGTTACAGCACTAGTTTTAAACCTTGTTTAACTTTTAATCGTTTTTTTTTACTAAGCCCGTAATCTTCTTGAACACAATCTTACATTACGCGTCTGGCTAGCGGGTAATCGTTTAAAAGTATGCAAGGTTATATAGCATCAGAAATTATTAAGTATGTTTCTTTTATAAATTTGACTAAAATTATTTTTTCATTAAAACATTACCTACATTTTGTGTAAACTGGTAACGTGGTTATGATTTTTAAATAAAGAAAAACGTAGCTACGACTGCGTTCATGTAAAATTTATGGGTTCTTATGTCTATCTTAGGTACCTATATATACTATATATATATTTTCCAACCCTGTAAATAACTCATCCGTGTCTAGGTACATATTTTCTTTGAAACGAATTCTTAAAAAATAATTAACAGTGCTCGGAAAAGGAATCTGTAATATGTATTTGTGTTGCCATAATATAGAAAATATGATAACGGAATGCATTTATTAATATATTTTTGTAAGCAGTATTTAAGTGTTTAGCGGTTTAGTGTGTAGGACCCTTAGGAGTGTCAGTGGTACTAGGTTCACGTGCCCTTATGACTAGTGTACGCCCGTGACTTTATACGTATAGTAGTAACTTACAACATTTATAAACAACCAATATATTCATACGGTTGTACAGATTTTTATGAATTTCAACTGAGATTTTTCTTTTGAAAGCATTGAATCATCGATTCACCCGTTTGAAAACTACGAAGCCACAGGCAGACACAGAAACATTCTCCAAATTTTGGGCCAAAATCTTAAGCACCAAGAAAATCATTTTACATTCAACGTCAAGAATAACCCCAGCGTAATTTGAACTATGCTTCCTTGTAAACTTTACATGAGTAAGGTTCAGCTCAAGGTTGTTGCTGTGAGAAGAAGAAGATGTGCGATGGCATTAATAAGTTTAAACAGTTTTTTTATACACCTAAATAACGTAAATATGTCTTAAATTATATGCAAACACTTCTAATTTTTACATTGAACGTTTTCTGTTTGAGAATAATGTTAGTTATCCCAAAGGGGCTTCATAGTAAAAAGTATGTATAATGTTGTATTAAATAGTATCACTGACACACAAAAAAAGCACCATGTATATAGAAGTTATAACAAAATGCTTAAAAAAATAGCACCTTTTGTAAAAAACAATGTAACGTCAAATAATGGCAATTAAAGTGAAAGTATGCAGACAATAAATATACTAATATAATTTTTTTTAATAAAATCTTGGAATCTCCTTAAATATAGACTTTTTGGTGTACATACAGTCATGTGTATTGTTTCGTTATTTAAATAATAACGGTCAAACTAATGTTCGATGTCGTATTTTGTGGTTCATTTGACGGGTAGACAGAAAATTTCATGTTCATCAAGAAAACTCAAATATTGTATATATTTTGAGCTACCTTATATTATTAAAGTTTATTAAAATACTGTCTACATTGATTTTGTAATAAAGAAATTTACTTCCAATTAAACAACTGTTATATTTATATTAATTTACATATTTCTCATACTAGTTGCGGCATGTAGCATCTAAGTTGAATATTAGCTATTTTATACAAGTTTTCATGGAATAAGATTTTTCTCTTACTAAAATAATATAGAATAAGCTAATATATTTATACATGACTGTATGTGAACGCAGCCTTCTAACATAAAATTTCTTAATACCTAGATGAAAACTAAATTTCCATTTTGTAATTAAAAGCAACATTACTAAATTTTTACAATTCTTCCAATATACTTTTTCAAATGTAGTTTTAGTAAATTTTCATACATTTATGCTAACATTCACTTGAATCAAATGTGTATTAGAATTATTTCAGCTTTAAACATAAATAGAATAAATAACGAAAAGTACTTTTTAATAGTATAGGTTTCGAGCGTACTGAGTCGTCCTATACAATAATATGTATTGTGTAAAACTAGATGTTACTTACTACATCGACTTGAAAATAAATGTGTATACATTAACATTTTAACGCAGTTGACTGTGCAACTGCGCAGTTAAATAATGATACTGAGTGTAGGTGCTAACTGTCTGGCTATAGGTGATGTTAGTCTATACCCAATTTACCTACTATCAGAAGGTGTTTAATGAAACGACCGTGTACTATAAGACTATCTTTATTAATATAAAAACGGCAGGCGCAGCCGCCGACACACATATGTATTTTCTAGGAATAGGAATGGTGCCGTCACACAGACATATGCAATCGTTGCGCTTGCGATAACTAAATCTAAGAAATGCAATGCGCAGCTGTGCACTTTGTACCTACTCTGGGAATGACTTTTATAAGCCATACGCAAACACTATCGATCGTTGTCGAAATTCGCGCGTAGGTACTGTAAGAAAAATAACAAAATTGAAGATGAATAATTACTAAAATGGGATGACACTAAGAAAGGCCCTAGACTAAAGCTATGGTTTAGTAATAAATAGCCTTATTTTGAGTGTGATTCCTTATTTACCAATAAAGCTAACAATCATAAGCTATTAATAATAGTCCAAATTAATACCTGAGAGGGGTGTTAACGATGAATTCTTTTTCTTTTTCATATAATTATACGGCGCCCTTCCTTCTCTCTCCTACACTATGCTGTGCCCGACAGGTTCCACAAATGTACCAAATTGCAATATTCACAACCTTATAAAACCATTATGGAACACAATAAAGTATTGAGTATTGAATTATTAAAAATATTAAACACCTAAATGAAACATTGAGTTAACATTTTTTTTGCTTTCTTCACTTACAAGGCTAGTGAGCGTAAAGACCAATCGACAATTAAGTCATTGTTGTGTTTCTCATGTCAGCTTTAAGTAGGATTAAACTAAAATGTAACTTTCTTGACAGTAAAGTAACTTAATATATCAGTAACAATATAAAAAACACAGCTATTTCATTATGTGGCGGCTCAGTGGTGTTCATATATGGTTTAAAATAAGATAATATAAATAAACACTTGATTCAAGTAACACCTCATACAGACTGCATAATTATGCCAAAAGAGAATATAATGCTGTTTTCGACTCACTTTTGTATAACTCTCTAACTATAAAGCTACTTATATGTAAAACCCTTTGTGAATATGAAATACTTGCGGCCGATTTCCGAAAAGCGGGTTAGTGTTAATTATAAAATAATTAGGATGTTGCATATGAATAATTCTGGTTGTTCTATGGTTAATGCTAAATGCCCTTCGGCTGTTTGAACGTTTGTTGAAAGATGGTTTAATTTGGCGAGGTTAGAGGACTGCGTGACCGGTAAAAAAATAATATTTGAATGTTAGCTTTTCCCTTACCTTTGACATTACATAATTAATTTGTAATTGGCTAAATGCACAAGCCGTGCGAGCCATATTTTAAGAAGAAGAAGAATGTTAGCTTAAATGCTTTAAATTACCTTGCGTATATAAGCAGTCTTTCAGACTTTGGAAAGTGACGAAAAACGACCGCCATTTTGTTTATCATTTTGAGGTTATGTCAAATTGTAATAATTATTGACATAGAGCAATTAAGCAATAGTAAAATAGTATTAATTCTTAATAACAATTTAAAAACTATTCTTGTAAGGATTTTTTTAAGAATATGTTATTAGCGTAAAAAATGGCAGTATGTATGTTTTTAAAGCCGGTCTCGTAGGACTCTGGAAGGTGGCGACTTTGTAAGTAAGCTGATGAAAATATTTTATGATTAAATCGCGGGCGACTTGAACGCAATAAAATGTATTAATGAAAACTAGAATGCAGTTTTATTATATTTTATTTACCCTTTCCTTGATAAAATATATTCCTTTCCGCATTGGGTCTGGTTGGTATCGACTGGCTGAGGCCACACAATGTAAAGTTGGCGTTCTGATGAACTATGGTTATTCCGCCGTCCATTAGCTACAATGAGGCTAACGTACAGTAAGTAATTTTTGAAATATAAACGCTGCTGTAGCAAAATAGAGTTTATATTTCAGAAATTACCCTCTGACACTTCGCATCTTTTTAGCTTAAGGACGGCAGTGTATACTAGCTAAGGACGCTAAGGCGATTATCTAATTGCCAACCCATCGCTTAGCTCAGTGCGGAGCAAAGAAAACCGCATGCGTTGAGGAACAACCGCATCACAGTGGCACCCTCTCACCAGTCTCGAAACGCGGTCTGTATAAAATCAACGAGACTCGTCCATTTTATACAGCCCTGCGTTCATTTGACATAAGAACATTGAGAATTTCTTTATTAAAACAAAACAATACTGCGCAGCTGTGTCACATTCCGCACTGCAAAAACATTGATCTAAATTGTTTCAAAGGCAGAGGTTTATATCAATCACTTGTCTGAACGAAGTGGTCTACCAAATGTGCGTATGATCGAAGAATTACTTAAATATAAAATTTTTTCTTGTAGTCTGACTCTTTCGCGAATTCGTAAATTAGAAATAACGGCTTTAAAAAGCATAACCTTGAAAAAAAACGAAAGGAGATTTTTTTGAAACGTTTGAACTGAGTGTTCCTTAAGTACTGAATTGAGTGATCCGTTTAAACCGCCACTAATCTGCAAAATATGACATCCTAGCGAATAGGTAATTTTTTAAAAGATTTAAGAAATTCTTTATGGCTCATATTTAATGTGTCATCAAAATTAATAAATTACCAACCTAACCTAACCTTTTTGTACATCAAAAAATTCTGATGGAGCACCTAATCCCCTATTAGATGCTAGATCAGTATTTTTGATGATCAAAAAAGTATTTTTTAGAGGTTCAGTTTATTATATTCCATTCTAAAATAATAATTGTTATCACAGAGTTAATACTTTCTGAGATTTAGACTATGCAAATTTATTGACATGTCTGGATGGAGTGTTCCAGTTTTTTGGTCATAACAAATTTAACTAAAGATTTAGAAATTTGTGACCCCATGCTTTAATTTTTTTTTATTGTTTACTATATTTCGTGTGCGTGTGGACTGAGTGATCTTTTTAAAAAACTCATCCAACCACAACCAAATTATAAGAGGATTTAGGAAATAATTGTGAAAACTTCATAGTAAGATAAAAAAATTGTGAAACCTAAGCAAAGAAAGTTAGAACTAATTAACTGGATCACTCAATCTGGACACCTGAAGAATAAGCCATAACGCATATCCAAGAATATACAATCTATGTGTTTATGATTTGCATTTGAAATAATTGTGAAAAATTTGTGAAAGCTGCTTAACAAATTTTCGATTCGTTTTAATGCCACATTTTCGATTTAGAACGGATTTTAAGGATCACTCAGAATGCACTATGTTCAGTTGAGTGATCTTTTAAAACACCACCTTATACTGCAAAATTATGAAACAATGTCATGTTTATTATAAATTAAGCTTCTGGGAAAATTTGTGAAACAGAGATCGTGACTGACATCTTACTGATTTAAGAGAAAATGAAAATCTTATTTTTTTCGATCGTCCGAACTGAGTGATCCTTATCTTGTACTTTATTTAATAAACCGAAACTTATAGATAGAAGGTAGTGACATCAGAAATTGTGAAAAATGTTGCTCTAAAATCTAACGAACTGATCGTCCCTGTAAGTGGTATATTTTAAAAGATATCTAATTTTTTACAATTCTGAAGGAAAACGTTGAGTAGGGTACTGGTACTTTTTTATGTTGTCGGATTTTTTCTCGATGGGTTTGGGTTTGGGTCATTTTTTTCAAATTTGGGAAGCTGACGGCGTTGTGCAGTGAATTTAATGCTAGTTTTTTTTAAATATTGCTGTGGTATAAAATTTATAAATAATAACAACATTTTCAGTGTTTCCCTTCAATGATAGCGAATAATTGTGCAATATAAGTATGTTATTCAATATTCAAACCATCATTAGTAGATTTTTGTCGTCACATTAAAATTATTTTTTAAATATGGTTTTAAATAAGAACGAGACTATTTTTTTTGAACATTAGAATTTGTAAAAATAAGGCGGCAGAGGCTGTAAAGTTCTTTTAGTATAATCCTTTGTCTAATAAAATAAAAGAAAAGAGCAACATGGTATGAAAAATATTGATTGCGCCTGCAATGTTACATATATATTTGAACATTTCCTACGATTACATTTGAAATGCTGTTTTTAAGAAACAGTGCTCCAACGAATCATGTTATTCTACCAAATCAAGGCAGATTGCATTGCTGCCAATCAATATAGATACATTTTCTATGTTTGGCATTTTTAAGTAATTTTTAGTAATGAAATTAACACATGTGATTTATGTGATGATCAAATTTATTAGTTATGAATTTCTTAATTTGATATCCTTTGATTTGAACAGATGTGATAAAATTAATTTGAATGATGTACCAAATACGATTTATGTAAGAAACAGACGCTATTAGGCGGTGTAGAATTTGTTCCTTCATTAAGTCCCGATAATATTGGACACTACAGAGGACATGGTGTCCATAAGAACGACGAAATAGTCTGTTTTGATGATTTGGTGGGAAAAATGTATAGCAGCAAAGAAGAAGAATCAGTTATTTTACATACTTTGTCCTACGGATATCAAATTCAAATTCATATTCATTTATTCAAGTTTGGCTCAAAAGAGCTCTTATGAACGTCAAAACTTAAAAACTAGCGCGCCCATTCACTGCGGGCGGGAGCTTGATCGTAAAAGAACGGGCAAGAAAATCGTCAAGATTCGTTTTTTCTCCCGCCAGTTACAAGAATATGTACTAAGTAGTAAAAAAATTTGACAAATCTACAAAAACATGTGTTCTGCAGTCACATGATTTAAAATAAAAGAAGAAAGTTACTTTCTTTGATAACTTAAAAGATTCTGATTTTTTATTGTGTATGGAATTCTTTAGTATGATAAACCTAATACAGTGTGACAATACATACCTAACTTTGCTCAAACTTGTCACTTAAAAAATGTAAGTATATGACGAAATGATGTAATAAATACACTCTAAAAACGTGTTTAAAAAAAATTCCGAAAACTCTCGGTACTCAAATAAACCGATATGGTCACCCTACTAAACGTTTTCCTTAAGAATTGTAAAAAATTAGATATCTTTTAAAATATATCACTTACAGGGACGATCAGTTCGTTAGATTTTAGAGCAACATTTTTCACAATTTCTGATGTCACTACCTTCTATCTATAAGTTTCGTTTTATTAAATAAAGTACAAGATAAGGATCACTCAGTTCGGACGATCGAAAAAAATAAGATTTTCATTTTCTCTTAAATCAGTTAGATGTCAGTCACGATCTCTGTTTCACAAATTTTCCCAGAAGCTTAATTTATAATAAACATGACATTGTTTCATAATTTTGCAGTATAAGGTGGTGTTTTAAAAGATCACTCAACTGAACATAGTCTATTCTGAGTGATCCTTAAAATCTGTTCTAAATCGAAAACGTGGCATTAAAACGAATCGAAAATTTGTTAAGCAGCTTTCACAAATTTTTCACAATTATTTCAAATGCAAATCATAAACACATAGATTGTATATTCTTGGATATGCGTTATGGCTTATTTTTCAGGTGTCCAGATTGAGTGATCCAGTTAATTAGTTCTAACTTTCTTTGCTTAGGTTTCACAATTTTTTTATCTTACTATGAAGTTTTCACAATTATTTCCTAAATCCTCTTATAATTTGGTTGTGGTTGGATGAGTTTTTTAAAAAGATCACTCAGTCCACACGCACACCTATATTTCCTATAAATCTCTCTTCTTTTACTAAAAGTTGAAAAAAAGAACACTCGGTACAGATGCACATCAGCGGACTAGTTGAAATAAAACAGTACGCTTGTTCACGTTTTACTTTAGACCTAGCAATACCATTAGTAGAATCTGATTTATATCTATTTATCAACCGAAGTACAGACATTTTGAAAGCCGTTGATCGTGGCGTATAGTAATATATGTCACAAGTTTAGTAGCAGTAATCATCAGCGCTCGTGCCGCGGTGCTCGGAAATGATAACCGAATAAAGCAGAGTTTACAGAGGTCAGTCCTTGAATGGGTGACCCTTTGTGTAGCATTTGATATCGAGCGCTTCCGTGCTTCGGACGTAAAGCCGTTGGTCCCGATTATCAACAAGTGTAGTATTTGCTAAGCCATGTTAGAGACCTTTTTGGGCTATCATAGCAGGAAGCCATACAACTGCCAATACCAATCCGCACTGGGTCCGCGTGGCGGAGTATGACCCATCCAATACCCTCGCACCTTGGTATGTGAGAGGAGGCTCGTGTTCAGTATTGGGAAAATTTATGGGCCGAGGTGATGAATCATTAGCAGCGATGTCCATTTTAGAAGGCGCAAGTTTCACTGTCATTATGAATAAGGCCTATTAGCTAAAAATACAGGTTGACTGTTGAGTTTACGTCGAAACTGTTAGCCCTATTACGCACTGTCGACTGGTTGCTGCCGTCTAGGTGGACGGCGACTGTTACTTCTTATAGCTTAAATAGGTTTACACACTTGGTCGCCTAAACTTCGTCGTTGCATAGTAACAACGCTCAAGCGACTAGTCGACCGTGCGTCATAACTATTAAATTTAGATTAAAAAATTGTCGTGTTTAAAATTAAGGGGCCTGATCGTGCAATAAATAAAACAAGTATGTACAAAAAGCATTTTAATTCACAAATAACTATCACTTGTATTTAGGCTCGGTGCACTTAACTGCGAAAACATAACATTTCTTATTGCGAATATTAAATTGAACCTTAATGTTTTTTTCTCTAAATAATAATATGTTCAAGATTTTAATTACCTCAATCATTATTATTATTATGAGCATTATTTCAATACCTGACATATTATTATATCTAAAAGTAATGTGTATACTATAAAGATAAAAAAAAATCAAATAAAACATACTCTAAGTTAACAATGTAAAAAATTAAAGAAAACAATGAATTTTTGAACAGAAACTAGTCGTATAGTTCTATTATAAAATCTTTATTTCAGTCGGATTATTAATTTTGTGAACTAAGAATTAACAATTCCTTTAGAGAGCGAGTATAATTAAAACTTGTTGATTGATTTTTATTACGTAGGTACGATTTAATTAAAATATTTTACACATATTACTTAACCCTTAGACAAACTGTTTTTTTATCATACCGGGATTAAAAATCAATAAAAAAATTATAGTCTAAGTAGGTAAGTCCTTAGTTTAGTCCTTGGTCACTCCCACTAGAATCCTAAATAAAATACATTTTACTTAATTAATAGTAATTAATGATCATAGAATTTATAAAAAACAAACAACTATTTCGCGCAAATAATGCATACACACAGTAAGATTTCAACTTGCTAGCGTTCTATTTAGAGCGACAAAGTACTAAAATTATCACAAATTTAAACAATGGACTGCGCAGTAACATTATTGGGTCTCAATCGAAATGCGGCATGGGAGGGGGGCAGGTAACAGTATGAACGCCGGGACGTTACATTCGCGAATGTGTTTTCATTTTGTATACAACTGTACCTTCGAAGTCAACCGTAAGTTTTTTTCAACTTAAGTGGTGGGCAACTATCATCAATATCTTGTTATCCATATTCACCGGCTTCCCGCCGCCCAGACCAGATCCCGGTCCATCGCGTGGGAGGCCGTCCCCTGCTACGTAAAGAAAGCAGTTTGTCTAAAGGGAACTAGTGTACTGACTTCCTTACACACAATCATAAATAATCATGTTGCTTAACTTATTTCAAGTTGAACGGTGATGTTTTCTGTGACGACCGTATAAGTATAGCATAGTATAATCAGTATAGCATACACAATAAGTAGACACTGTAATGTTGATATTTTTAATGTGACATGTCATAATGACCTTATGACGAATTTATTCATCTTAGGTCCACGGCGCTTTTTTTTTCTAAGTTAGAGCTTCACTCGTTTTAATTATTTTGTGAGTGTCAAGTAATTAAATAAATCAAGTATTTTGCACAAATGCAGCGTTTTCGTAATTTAGTCAAATACAGTCTCTCACAGTCAAGTCAAAGTCATACCGTTAGATAAACAACAGCACATGCTGAGTGGAGTCCTTTTTAGGCATACTATATGTAAACTTATGTGTAAAAATTGTTTACTGATTTGAATACTGTTTTTTGTTTATGTGTATTTATGTCTAAATAAATTTTATTTCATTTCATACCATAGTGAAGTAGTAGAGATTTTGGTTTTGGAAATTAACACAACACATAGTAGTATTCCACTTTCCTACACTTGTGCACGTTTCCAAAGAAGTTATGTCTAAAAATTTACAAATAAAAATTTAAATTTACACCATTTTTAAAAAGTAAAATTTTGTCGCTAAGTGTATTGTTATTATGGCGGAAATAGATAAAAGCATTTTAATATATTTTTTTATTAATACAATCTTTCGAGACAGAAAACACCACCCCATCGAGCCTAATTATTTTAGCACCACATTAATTGCGTAATCAATTGATTAATTCAATACTTTTTGGTTCGCCTACATTTTAATTAATAAGGATTATAACTCGAATGTTAAAATTGAGTGCAATACAATATTATATGATAGGCAAGAGTAATTATATAGTTCAATTTATTATAATAATAATTGAAACCTAAATAGGTAGTTATAATTCACACTAACGTTTTTTTTGTCAGGAGCACATATAGTATTCCATATTATATGAGGCATGATACAGCGCGTATATATTTCCGCTGTAGACCAATGAATTACTGGTCGCTTTGTCTTAGACTCTACTACTGCGAACTTAAAGTCCTTTTTTATATATCATTTCCTTTACTTACAACACTCTTTTGGATCACAACTACAATTATTGCACAATATACACATTAGTTCACTATCATATAGTCAAAATATACAAATACATACTTACTTATAACCGTTGCATAGCAATGAATTAACTACGAATGAATGTAATAAGAATATATCCTTATTATATTGCTTAAAACTGCTGTTGTTCTGTCGTTGATAAAATTGAAAATCGCAATAACCAGAATGAATCATGAAAGTCATACCTATTTATAAAAATTGGTTGCAAAATGAGACCTCAACATTGCAAAAGTGAGAAATATTTTTCAATTCAATTTTATCATCATATCCTGGCATTATCCCAATTGCCCTATACTTAAGCTTAGGACCCAGGGTCTTTCTTTTTTTTTTTTTAAACGTCAGAAAAATGCATTTACGCATACCCAACCGGTCGGGGGTCCGGACAGCTGTTATGTGGGGCTCCTGCAGGAACTTTTTAGCCTACCCACTAAAAAACTGACGACGCATGTCACTAGTTGGCAAAAAGGACCATGGTCTCTCATCAGCCCATGGGGACCCAGGGTCTGCTTACTGGTTTAACCAGATTTTGTTGAATTTTAGTTAGTTTAATAGTCATTCCATATTTTAAGATCTGTAGTTAATTAATTGCTCGTATTATTAAGTAAAGCACTTAAAGAAACACTAACTAGGCACTTTACTTCCATATTTTTTTTACAATTAAGATTATATTATTGCTTATTAACCTTATCACAATCTTATTGAAAACTTACAACTATTAAATTGCTTTAAGAATCTTTACATAACTATATACTTATAGACTTTTTAAAGAAATACAATCAATTTTTAAACCAAGTCTCTACTCTTTATAACATAAGCTATTTGCTAGTGAAAATCCCGTCGAAATCCATCCTGCTGTTTTGGAGATTACCAACATATTGAGAAAACAATAATAATAGGATAACATTAGCTATCTTACCAATGCATTACGAACGTAATACTGGTTACTACAATTAGGTTTTAATACCGAAAACACTAGGTATTATATTATATCAAAAAAAAAAACACAATACATCTCTAAAATGTTAAAATCCTACATATATTTTGTGAAATTACAATAAAAATGGTAACAAAATCTATTGCAAAGGTAAAAAGTAAATTTATTTAAAACACATTTGTATATTTTTACCACAAGGCTTTCGGATCAACTAGATTTTAAATCAATCTTTTTATCAAGTATTGGTATAAAATTATCAAATTAAATCATTTAAGTAAGTAAGCATTTATCGAATTATTTTTATTTTTCATTTAACGTTATTAATTTAACATATTATTTTCACATAATTTTGTGAAATTACAAAAGTGCTTTTAATGTAAATTTCTTTATCGACAAATTATTATTACTAATAATAAAAAAAATAATATTCAAACTATAAGAATTGTGAAAAAAATCTTTGGTGCAGCGAGTTTGAATAGAACGAGTATTATGTGTGCAATTAATTAAAAACTAACTATATATAAGTCTTACAATTTATACATTATTTGTGTGAGATCTGCAATATAATTGATTTTAGTAAAAATCGGTTAAATGTATAACTAAGTATATAATTTAGTGGGCATTTAAGTTATTAATTTGTCGTCATAAGATATTTATTGTGCCAAATTTAAATAAAACTATTTTGAATTTGACCTACACAGTGATCGTTATTTAATGGCAGTAAATGTGTTTTTAACTCAAAAGTTATGTGTAATACCACTCAAGCATGCAGCCTACCTATGGACGCCTGTACTTGCATCCCAGCCCGTTGCCGTACATGATATAATAGAATATTTACCAAATTCCATTTTATTATGATATTATATCGCACCAATGGTGCTCCAACGTCACTTATGCATATTTGTCGAAATTGATGTGATTTATATGAGAAAAAATGCTAATGTACTAAATTGTAAGATGTTTCGTTTTACTTTGAAATGAAGTCTAAAAAAGAGGCTTAAATATAACTAGTTAATTTCTTAAATTAAGAAGAGCTATATTTTATACCAGGATATTTAATTTGAAACGCTTCTCCTGAAAGATTACATTATTTGCAAAAGTGACTGTTTCGCACCGGAGGTGTATATATATATACTCTTTATTGAACAAAAACCAATAACAAAAAAGCCTAACGGGAAAAAGACAAAGGTGGACTTATTATATATAATAATAATATTGTATAAATATTGTTATTTGTTGATTTTATATCTGTGTTTTTCGAGAGTTTGTTAGTTTATAGAATAATCAAGTACGTAGTTTTGTAATAATAGGTTGGGGAAAAAGTCTTTTCGTATTTTTGTATGAAAAGTCAAGACATTTTTTTCAAAGTTTATTTACATTTATTTACAATCTATATGTACCGTTTTGTTGAATAACTTTCTGCCATTTTGTGGGCAGAGACATTATCCCGTTACTGTAGAAACTTTGGGACTTCTGATCAAAAAAACGGGACAAATAGTTTTGGCAGTCCTCTCTTGAGGTCAACCTTACAGAACCTAAAGAATTCTGCAGAGACCGAAACAGGTGAAAATCTGAAGGCGCAAGGTCAGGGCTATATGGTGGATGCACTTGGACCTCCCAGTCAAACTCTCTTAATTTTTGCTGAGTGGCTAAAGATGTGTGTGGTCTAGCGTTATCGTGATGAAAGACCACACCCTTCCTGTTGATCAATTCCGGCCGTTTTCTCTCGACTGCTTCCTTTAATCTCATCAGTTGCTGGCAGTAAAGATCAGAATCGATGGTTTTGCCGGGCGGTAAAAGCTCATAATAAACAATGCCCTTCCAATCCCACCATACACACAGCATCACCTTATTTCGTGTTAGGCCAGGTTTGGCCACAGTCTGTGAAGCCTGGCCAACTTTCGACCACGACCTTTTTCGCACGTTCTTGTCGTACGTGATCCACTTTTCATCGCCAGTTATCAATCTCTTCAAAAACGGCTCGGTTTCATTACGTCTCAATAATGAATCGCAAATGAGTACACGGTTCATTAAGTTTCTTTGAGTGAGCTCGTGTGGCACCCAAATATCGAGCTTTTTTGTATAACCAGCTTTCTTTAAATGGGTCAAAACTGTTTTGTGGTCAATTCCCAGTTCTTCAGCTACATCGTAACTACTAATATGCCGATCTTGCTCCACTCTTTCAAAAATGGCGTCCATTTTATTCGTAACAGGGCGACCAGAGCGAGGTGCATCTTTAACATCAAAATTTCCGGACTGAAAACGTTTGAACCAAATTTGTGCTACTCTTACTGACACTGCATCAGGTCCATAAACATCACAAATTTTTTTCACTGCTTGAGTTGCATTTTTGCCTTTTTTATAATAAAATTTTTAAATGTATCGAATTTCTTCATTAGATTCACTCATTTTTACGGAGAGAAAAAACAAATGAAAAAAAGCGGGAAACAACTTTTTTTTATTTTTTTCTTTTCTTTATAATGGAACCTTTTTAATGTTACCAAAACCAGCCAGACACAAATAGTACAGTCAAAAAATTTTATAATAAGTTTATACCTACGTTATGCGAAAAGACTTTTTCCCCGACCTAATATGTTTAAGTTCCCTCTCAAACTGCAGTGCCCCTACGGGGTATCAGTATTCATTGTATTACTTAGGTACCTACTTGTTTACTTGATGCAATAGAGATTATTGATTTATTTCTAAACGAAATCTCTTCCAGTCAACTTTAATTGAAGAAGATAGTTAGCAGGCATTAATATGACACTAGAAAATGATAACATTACACATATACGTACACAAAAATATGATATAAGATACATATCAGATATCCTACTTATATACATACATAAAGACAAGGAAAAAACTATTAACAGAAAAGATATTAATAGCCGATCAACGGACATGGCTCTGGCCAAAAGGGTCCCACCTGTTACGTGGGACCATCAATATAATTGGCTTAATGTGAGCCTATAATTGGGAAACTATAGGCTACCATTATTACATTATTAATGTGAGCCTATAATTGGGAAACTATTGGCTACCATTATTACATTATTAATTTAACTTTCTGCTTCTTAACCACGCGTGAAACGAACGCGATTTCAACGATAGAGTTTATTTTTACATATATGGCTTATGTTATTCATTCAGGCATTCCACTCCTGAGGTCGTGGGTTCGATTCCCACACAGGAAAAATATTTGTACGTATAAATATGAATATTTGTACGTACATGTGTGTATACATAGAAATACAGCCAGACCAGGAGGTCTGGGTGTTTTTCTATGTATATTAAGTATGTATTTACAAAAAAAAAGTATGTAAGTATGTTTATCCGTTATTTAGTACCCATAGCACAAGTTCTTAATGATACTTATCTTGGAACTAAATAATTGGTGTAAGTGTCAGAAATATTTATTTATTTATTTATATTTATTGGAGTTTTCGTAGGGATCCCTAATTTTAATCGATTCATTATATAGTCTATGTTACTCGCGAAGAATGTCGCTTCCTATTGATGAAAGATTTTTTAAAATCAGTCAGTACTTTTGGAGCCTCTTCATTGCATACAAACAAGAAAATAATCATTTTTTTCTCTCTATAATAATAACATTACAGATGTCGTTGCCCGATCGTTAAATTTAACAGATTGTGATAAGCCTGGGCGTTTCATAAAATGTCGCTTTTAATAGATCAATTCTCGACAGATTCAGAATTTTAACCCTTAGTAAACAGAACATTTAGGTAGTATTTAATGGATTAAAAAACAAATTCGTTGCCCCTTAAATACTAGTTGATTTCCCGCAACCTACAAGACATATACGATCTGGACAATTTACCGTTAGGGTAACGTTATATCTCTAGCTCGCAAGAACAGTATTCTTAACTCTAATAAAGTATTTTTCTTTATATTATTCGAAACTCTATAGTATTCGTTTTTGAGTTGACATTCATAAGTACTTTATTGAGTCAAAATTCAATAAATGATTATGATTTTGACTTTGGTTTTGGTTTGACGACCGATATGGCGTGGTGGCGAGTATACCCGCACTCCACTCCTGAGGTCGTGGGTTCGATTCCCACACGGGACAAATATTTGCGTGTATAAATATGAATATTTATTCCGGTCTGGGTGTTTTCCTATGTATATTAAATATGTATTTACAAAAAAAAAGTATTTATGTATGGTCATCCGTTATTTAGTATCCATAACACAAGTTCTTAATGATACTTATCTTGGAACTAAATAATTGGTGTAATTGTCAGAAAATATTTATTATTATTATTATTTATTATTAAGTCATTTAGTGCCGAATTTTAAAAAACAACCGTATTCTTCTGGGCTAGCAATATTCATGTCGCCGACAAATTATAAAATGCATCAATTTACAAAACTATACTTTATAACTGCATATTGTCATACAACAACAATTTTTTTTTTGTAACAATGAATCTTGAACAATTTTCCAAAACAATCCGATGTAAATAACAAATTACATGCTATATAATAAAATATGTTCTTTCCTAATTTGCTTAGTGTATTTGTTAAATCGAGCCTGAACAAATCGAAAAAGAGAGATATATAAACGAGTTGATAAACAAAATGATTATTGTCATCTAGTCATACTGTCAGCTTTCAAAACACCATAATGTCGCTCCTGGGTTTTTTGGCCAGGTTGTCATCTATGGTGAGGTACATGTTGAATGAGAAGAACATCGCCGTTGAAGACAGGAAGTGCCAGATGTCATGGGAGTCATACAGCTGCAGGAGGGAACATTCGCGGTTGCTCTGGCGTGACTGCGCCGGTGTCAGCTGGAAATATTATCATCATCAGGATGTATAGGAATCCTAATCCTATCATACCAACATCTTAATATGACGACCGATATGGCGTGGAGGTCAGTATACCTGCACTTCACTCCAGGGGTCGTGGGTTCGATTCCCACACAGGACAAATTTTTGTGTGCATGAAATCGAATATTTGTTCCGGTCTGGGTGTTTTTCTATGTATATTAAGTATGTAATGTGATGTGATTTTATATTTCTACATTTGTAAACTTATAATCATAGTTTGTAATGATACTTTTTCATTATCATTTACAAAAAAAAAAATTAATATGTGTATCCTTGTTTAGTCAAGGCGGCGGGAAGCCGATGGATGCAGGCGACTCAGGATCGCTCTATGTGGAAATCTATTGGGGAGGCCTATGTTCAGCAGTGGACGTCAGATGGCTGAGATGATGATGTGTATCCTTAACAAAAGTTCTTAGTGATACTTATCTTGGAACTAAATAATTGGTGTGATTGTAAGAGCATATTTATTATTATTATTATTTATTTATCTTAGGAGCCCACTGTGTATACCAAGACCTTACGATCCCGAGCCAACCTCACCTGCAAGTGATGCACCTGCCGATCAACGGACGAGGATTTGGCAACTATAACGTTTATCGTAAGCGACAAAAGAAACTAGCATGGTGACACACAAAAAACTGCGCGTATATGTTTTTGCCTACCCCCACGGGAAAACAAACAGGAGTGTATGTATATGCTAGTCATTGCCTCAGCCTACAAACAGGTGGTCTCAAAAGCTAAGACAGTTTCGCGACGTCTATCAATCTAAGATATCTTTAAATAAAAAATATATTATTTACATTAATGCATTCATTCATCATCATTATCACAGCCCATTAACGTCCCACTACTGAGCACGAGCCTCCTCTCACATATCAAGGTGTGAGGGTATTGGGTCATACTCCACCACGCTGACCCAGTGCGGATTGGCGGAGGCAGGTGTGTGGCGTCCTGCTGTTAGAATTTTTCAAGCCGCGTATTAGGCCTCTAACATGGCCTAACGACTACCACATTTGGTGACAACCGGGACCAACGGCTTAACGTGTCTTCCCAAGCACGGATGCGCTCAATATCAAATGCCACACAAATGGTCACCCATCCAAGGACTGACCTCTGTAAACTCTGCTGTACTTTGGTGATCGTTTCCGACCACCGAGCACCGCAGAGTTACGAGCGCTTTATTACATAGTATAAAACAACGTATTCACCTGTCCAGACCCTATGCATGCGTTCTTTAAAACTACGCAAATACGGATTTTGATGCGATTTGTTTCAATAGATAGTGTGATTCAAGAGGAAGGTTTATATGTAGTCGCCGGAAACCGCTAGTTTATTATATATCACCATCTCAGTACATTAATCTCCTATTACTGGGCTCAGGCCCACTTTTACGAACTAAGACAATAATTAGCTCTCTGTGAGTATAAATATAAGATACACACACTCTTGTATTATCATTAAGCCCGAATCCTTAATAGTTTCTGATGGAATTTATCAGTCGTTTTAATTACTAACCCATCAAAAAGAAATGTTACAAGTCATGAACGACAGATAAAACCGTGTTTTAAATTTGTCTGCATATTCAAATGTTCGATATATAAACTTTCACAGGAGATAAAAAAATCTAATTATACAAATGCTTACCGCCCAATTGGTACTCTGGTCCAGGTAAAAGTAGCTCGAGCCGAACCAAACCGAGTAGGTTAGCGCGATGAACACCCAACTGCAAATAAAATAATCTATTCAAATATAGTTTTATTGTTCAAAAAAATACTATACATCAAGATATAATTTTGTTCACTAGCCTTCACACTAGGATACCCAGTGTCGTGAAGTCTAGTCTCTTTCCTGTAGGCACAATGGGTAGGTAAATATTTGAGCAATTCAAATATTTATATATTCAATATATGGTACAAACATATATGGTACAACCATATATGGTACATACATATATGGTACAAACATATATGGTATATACATATATGGTACATACATATATGGTACAAACATATATGGTATATACATATATGGTACATACATATATGGTACATACATATATGGTACATACATATATGGTACATACATATATGGTACATACATATATGGTACATACATATATGGTACTAACACATATGGTACATACTAGGGATGTTGCGAATATTCGCATCCGCATCCGCAAATGCGGAAGTTCCGCATAGATTTGGACATCTGCATCTGCATCCGCATCCGCATTAATCAGTGCGGATGTTCATGCGGATGCGAATATCATGCAAGTAGCGACAAAAAGGAATTGGGCAGGGCCCGGCGATTGGGGCGCGTGCCGGTCGCATGTGACAATATCCAATGGGAGCAAAGAAATTGGTGACAAGATTCGACATGTTACAAAATTACAATAAAAATATTAATAATTAAGTTATCACTGTTTTAATTCCACATTGACAGACTTTATTTACATAATATCTTAAACATCCGCATCCGCATTCGCATCCGCGGATGTGTGCCTTCAAAACTCCGCATCCGCATTCGCATCCGCGGATGTGAAAAAATCAGCATCCGCAACATCCCTGGTACATACATACAACATGTAAAATAATAAGGGTTACACCAAGAAAGTAGTTTGTTATAAATCGGCTACTCAATCGATTAAAAATATTAAAAAAATAGAATTTTTTTTTAATATATTTTTTTTTTATTTTTTTATTTTTTTGCGGCCCTTTTCGGTGTTAAGCGATGTGTGCGTGCGTGTCTCTCTGTGTGTGTAGGTCGGTAGGCTAAAGCGCTAATATGCCCATACGATTTGCCCTCGATGAGTATAACTAGTAACTTAAATAAACCATATTTAATTAAATAAAAGTAAAATTATTTTGCATGTTTTTTAATTATAATTAAATATTCTAATTGGGGTGTCTGAGGGTGTGCGTTAATTCTGTGACATGTTGTATATGGTACAAACATATATGGTACAATCATATATGATACATACATATATGGTACTAACATATATGGTACATATATGTATCGTCACAGATAGTGCAAATCCGCGTAAGTAGCATTGGATGATTCCGTGTAACTGAAAAATTTTGCCATTGTAAGTTAATGGGCGTAACTGTCGCAGAGCCTCAATTATGTAGCTTCAGATAAATCTTTTTACAGCAAGAGATAGAACGTATCGCTCCTTCGGTAACACAGGGGATTAATTGTCAAAAATTGAGAAAATTTGTTAAGTATGCAAAAGTGATAGTCTAGGTTATTTATATTGGTGGATGAGATTAGTACTAACCTGTACCACCGTATAGACTCTCGATGCAGCAGTTTCATGACGATATAGAACAGAGTGTAGAGGAACAGGTTACTCATCAGCACCAACAGAAGATGCGACGCGAAGTCGCGGCTGTGTTGGGAGATCCTGCAAATTCCATTCTCATTTTTGTTATTAAAAAAAATTACATTTAAATTCTAGATAGTATATATGTTACAGCCAAAGTAATAAATCTGGATATTATGTATAATGGCTAGACATTATGCATAATATCTACTCAGTTTGGTTAAAGTGATAATGGACACAAAATTAATCACATTAACTAGCTATTATATATAATATCTTCGATGACTTGGATAATGTAATAAAACACTTAGGTATGAGTTTAAAATTATAATATAGTGATATAGTAATTAGAAAATAAAAACAAAAAAGTCCAAACTAATTTAGGTGGGCTGCAACTATTATAATTAAATGTTTTTTAATAGTAAGAAATAAAAAATTACCTCAACCTAACCGAAAAAGAGATACCTTCTCTTTATGGGTTAGGTTGACGTTCTTTTTTTTCTTACCATCAAAAAACATGTTATGCAGCCCACCTAAATTAGTTTGGAATAGGTCATAGACCGTATTTATTACTTTGACTAACTTTAACATGTTATTATGAATAATGTCCAGACATGAATGATTAATTTATTACTTTGTCTAGTGAATTTGGCCATTATATATAATGACCAGCCATTATGTATAATACCTATTTAATCTGATTTGACTGTAACATATATATATGGCGATAGTATAGTTACGGCGGGTTATGATCTAGAACAGTACCACCTAAACCAGTACAATGCTATGTAGTTTTAAGATGAAATTTTACTTGAAAAAATCTTCTTGGCCGCGTAGGTATTGTATTATGCTAGTTGAATGTCGGATTAATACTTCATACTCAATGTCATTATTGCACTCCATATGTTACAAAGATGTTATTTATAATATCACAGATACAATATGGACCCTGTAGGGTATGGCAACTTAGAAGAGAGGAGGATGCTAGCTTTTTACATTTATTTATTGTATTCGGTTTATTATACAGTAATAATTATATTGAAAATTAAATTAATTCTATACCTATTAAATTATGTATATTATATTGTATTATAAATGGTAAATATGTTTTATTATAATGTATATTATGCGCTCGTAGCTCTGCAGTGCTAGGTGGTCGGAAACGATCACCGAAGTACAGCAGATTTTACTGAGGTCAGTCCTTGGATGGGTGACCATTTGTGTGGCATTTGATATCGAGCGCTTCCGTGCTTCGGAAGGCACGTTAAGCCGTTGGTCCCGGTTATCAATAAATGTGGTAGTCGTTAAGCCATGTTAGAGGCCTGATGGGCGGCTTGATAAATTCTAACAGCAGGACGCCATACACCTGCCTCTGCCAATCCGCACTGGGTCAGCGTGGTGGAGTATGACCCAATACCCTAACACCTTGATATGTGAGAGGAGGCTCGTGCTCAGTAGTGGGACGTTAATGGGCTGAGATGATGATGATGTATATTTAGACGGTTAGTTGAAAAGCAGCGATAACACAGTGGTGAGACCAAAAAAGGTAAGGGTGATTTTATCGGTCCTATATAATTATTGTTATTAATTTTGAACGTTATCGCACAAATTAATATTGAAATGTACAAAAGGCGAACTTAATGCTGCAAGGCATTCTTCTTCTTCTTCTTTCTTTAAAAAAATGGCTTCGTGCGTCTAGCACATTTGGCCAGTGTCAAGTAAGTGATATATTAATAATATATAATTCATAGTAAATGAGAATGATTGGTGATAAAGATGATAAATGGTAAATGAGATACCCTCCCCTAAGCCCCTTGAGTCCTCAGTAAAGATGTGGGACTATACTGAGATCTCACACGGACTCATTGAGAGAAAATTTGAAAAGTGATGTGGCACTGTTCTGTTTGATTTACCAACACTCATGTATATTCACAAACACTTAACGGTTAATAATCCACCGTTATTACACATTAATGTTAGAAATATCACAAATTTTAGATAATAAAACAAAACTGCAGACATGACGCTTCACTTTCCCGCCAAGAAGTCCCAAGGCATTCTCTACCAGTTAACATTTCAATTCATTTTTTTTTATTTATCCCTGAATGTATGTGTGTATGTAATAATTGTGTGTGTGTCCGTACCCATATCCGGCAATGGCCCAATTAGCCACGTTGGCGATGGCGAGCATTACGCCGCGCCCGCAGTGCGTGGGAGTCACGGCCGCGAGCGGACGCGCACGGAGCGATGCGCACGCGCGTGATACCACCGCGCCGTCTACCAATACGCAATATGGGGTAAACACAACAAACAGTTTTAATTTATATATTTCAAAATAAATTATTCAAAATCAAATATCATTTATTTCATAAACTATTACATAGTATTTGAAAAATTCAAAATTTAATATAAATATAATAGTATACTGCCTTCTTGGACTACCCATATAAAACAAAGACTTGCGTTTCTCTGTAGACAAAAGTTTATTTATTTACTTAATATTTGTACATTTTACCATCTAAACATATAATTTATCAGTAATTTAAACACTTCACTTACCTGTAGACAAAAGAAACAACATTTAAAGCCTTTATTTCGGTTTTGATTTATTATCTTCGCATAAAAACAATCGTGTGCTCAGGTTGCTTTCAATATATCCTAATTCATCAAACGTCACTGTCACTCACCAACATGAGGAATAGACAACACAAGAAGTATACTATGAGTGTTTCTTTACATAAATATAAAAAATTATCGAAATATTATTACACTGAAATCACGGAGCTTAGATTCACTTACATGCTTCAACAATTAAAAACAAAAAATATTTAAATGTAAGTGAATTTTAGTGCCAGTTCCAATAGCCTGTATAAAACGGCAGATTAATCCCAAACATTTTTTTATTTCATGATAAATAAATACTCTAATTCAACGAAAACGAAACTTCGTCATACCTATCTCTTTCACTCTCTCGGTGTATCATTATCGAATGTAAAGGATGGGTATTACGAAATTTCGATTTATGGTTTGTGCGGCTTTTTATATCGAGCACTTTTGTACTTCAGAACGCACATTACGCTGTCGGACAAGGTTATATTAGTAGTCGAGTCACACCCGAAAATTACTTGAGATTTTTTATCAACATGACGCCACAATGTGCACTGGTACCGCGGAGTACCGGTGGAGTAATCATTATCTCTGACGACCGATATGGCGTGGTGGCGAGTATACCCGCATTCCACTCCTGAGGTCGTGGGTTCGATTCCCGCACAGGACAAATCTTTGTAAGTATAAATATGAATTTTTGTTATGGTCCGGGTGTTTTCATATGTATAATTAAGCATGTTTTTACAAAAAAAAAAAGGTATTTATGTACGTTTATCCGTTATTTAGTATCCACACTACAAGTTCTTAATGATACTTATCTTGGAACTAAATAATTGGTGTAAGTGTCAGAAATATTTATTTATTTATTAATTATCTCTTCAGCTATTAGACGCTAATGATTCTTACCAAGTCGGAACCTTCCCAGGTAGTAGATCTGGAAAGTCATCACCAAACAAGTGATAAGGTGCAGAATAGTCCAGAAAATCCAGAAGTAGAAGTTGGCGTTCAACACTCCTACCAGACCTGGGGGATAAGTACATTCATTTCAATAAAAATACAGTACTGCAGATAATACCCCTTGAGTCCTCAGTACAGATGTGGGACTATACTGAGATCTCACATGGGACTCTTTGAGAGAATTTGAAAAGTGATGTTGCACTGTTTGTTTCAAATACCAACACTCATGTACGTTCACAAACAGTTAACGGTTAATAATCCACCGTTATTACACATTAATGTTCGAAATATCACAAATTTGAGAAAATATAACAAAACTGCAGACATGCTTCATTTTCCCACCAAGAAGTCCCTAGCTTCAACTTTTTTTTTTCTTTCAAATTATGGGCTTCGTGCGTCTAGCACATCTAGCCAGTGTCAAGTAAGTGATATATTAATAATATATAATTCATAGTAAATGAAAATGAGTGATGATAAAGATGATATATGGTAAATGAGATACCCTCTCCTAAGCCCCTTGAGTCCTCAGTAAAGATGTGGGACTGTACTAAGATCTCACATGGACTCCTTGAGAGAATTTAAAAAGTGATGTTGCACTGCTTTTTTTGATTTACCAACACTCATGTATATTCACAAACACTTAACGGTCAATAATCCACCGTTATGACACATTAATGTTATAAATATCACAAATTTAAGAAAATAAAACAAAACTGCAGACATGACGCTTCACTTTCCCGCCAAGAAGTATAGTTTCAACTTATAAAGATTACTTTATAATTTTTTTTTAAAGGGATCTTTATCTAAAATAGTTTTAGCAAGGTTTCTGCACTCTAAATATCATATAAGGGCATAAAATTAGCTGTAAAGTGTATGAAATAAAAAACTCACCAATAAATATAACGAGAGCCAAAACGCCGAAAGTTGCATGCGCGCGCGCATTAATGTCCGGATGGCGACACTGATATATCTTCACCATACACAAGATGGACGTCACGTACATGAATGATGTGTCTGAAATATACTGTATATTAGCTGGAGAATAACTGGTCTTCAATACTCAATACTTTATTGCGTTTCAAAATGGTTTTATAAGATGGTCATCATCATCTCAGCCCATAAACGTCCCACTACTGAGCACGAGCCTCCTCTCACATACCAAGGTGCGAGGGTATTGGGTCATACTCCACCACGCTGACCCAGTGCGGATTGGCGGAGGCAGGTGTATGGCGTCCTACTGTTAGAATTTATCAAGCCGCCCATTAGGCCTTTAACATGGCTTAACGACTACCACATTTAGTGATAACCGGGACCAACGGCTTAACGTGCCTTCCCAAGCACGGATGCGCTCGATATCAAATGCCACACAAATGGTCACCCATCCAAGGACTGACCTCTGTAAACTCTGCTGTACTTCGGTGATCGTTTCCGACCACCGAGCACCGCAGAGCTACGAGCGCTTCAGATGGATTCGCTTAAGATGGTGAATATTACAATTTGGTACATTTAGCATAGTGTAGGAGAGAGGAGGAAGGGCGCCGTATAATTCAATGAAAAATAAAATTTATCTTCAAGGAGTACTCTTGATAAAATCTTAGTCTTTGAAGGCCGATTTTTGCCGAAGGTGCCGTTCCATTTCTTTTTAAATCATTACCATTTCTTTTATTATTATTATTAAGGGTGTATAGGGTATCTGAGGAGCCCAAGCAAACCTCACCTGCAAGTGGTGCACCCGCCGATCAACGGACGAGGCTCTTGCGAACATATAAGTTCCCGGTAAGCGGCAATAAGCTCGCCACCTATTATGTGGGACCAACTATATAATTGGCGAAATGAGGTCGTATAAGATGCCTATGCCTACCCCTTACATACAAGGGGTATTTCTGGATTGATAAAGATGTAAGCAAGTGATGGATTAAAAATATCTTTGTAACAATTCCCGCGCTACTATAATTTCCCGAAAAATCGAGAAACTATTCAACACGACACGTGTTTCGCCCTTACACAGGGCATCTTCAGGTAAGATAGGAACCTCAGAACAACGATGTCTTCACGACCAACGCTGAAACGAGAGTCGTGTTGAATAGTTTCTCGATTTTTCGGGAAATTATAGTAGCGCGGTAATTGTTACAAAGATATTTTTAATCCATCACTTGCTTACAATGGATTTCCGCAAAGTAACGCCTGAATCAATAAATTATTTGATAAAGATGTAATTAGTTCTGAACGAACTCTGTTATAAAGCTTTACAATATCGCATAACAATCAAAACAAATTAAAAAATAATTAGAAAAAAGCTTTTAAACTCACCAAATTGAAAGTTCATGCTATTGGGGCAGACATGGTAGGCCGCCGAGAGGATCCCCTCGCTCACCAGAGCCACGCCCATCGCGTACAGTAGGCCGAAGTGCTGCGGTATGCCCAGCTCCCTCTATAAGGTGTGGGTTTAAACAATATTTAGGACTTCTTGGCGGGAAAGTGAAGCGTCATGTCTGCAGTTTTGTTTTATTTTCTAAAATTTGTGATATTTCTAACATTAATGTGTAATAACGGTGGATTATTAACCGTCAAGTGTTTGTGAATATACATGAGTGTTGGTAAATCAAACAAAACAGTGCAACATCACTTTTCAAATTTTCTCTCAAGGAGTCCGTGTGAGATCTCAGTATAGTCCCACATCTTTACTGAGGACTCAAGGGGCTTAGGGGAGGGTATCTCATTTACCATTGATCATCTTTATCACCACTCATTCTCATTTACTATGAATTATTTATATTATTAATATATCACTTACTTGACACTGGCTAAATGTGCTAGACGCACGAAGCCATTATTTAAAATAAAGAAAGAATATTTAATTTCTCATTAAAAACATAATAATTCATACCATAATTTTTGAACTAACTTATACTAACTTACGTGTTAATTGAGCTATGTTAAGTAATAATGTGTTAACCCACAATAAAATAAATTTTCTGTTAGTGACATCTGGTAACCCGGAACAGTACGGGGAAGTCCTTGATTCCCGAAATTTTCAGTGCCGCACTTGTATGTACCGGTTTGGTAATTTTTCGAGCGTTGAGTAGTACAGTCCCGGGTTACTAGATGTCACTAACAGGAACTTTGTTTTTTTGTGGGTTCACACATTATTGCTTAACATAGCTCAATTCTAAATAATAGACAATGTAAGCAAAAAATTAACTGAATATTTATTAACCCTTAACTATGATAAAACCGAACAGTTACTTCTTATACCTCAATAAATCTTCTCTTACACTCATTCACACACTAACATAAAACAGACAAGGAGGACACACCACACTCATGCTACTTTTTAATATTAACTTTTTCTTGTTTGGCTTGTATCATTTGTTGGGTTTACTTGAATTTTTTAATAAATGTCTTAGATATTAAATGTAATGGGAATGAGCGCTGCTGCCTGAAGCACAGATATTAAGTTATCTAGTTCAGGCGCAGAGATATAAAATGTTATTGTAAATTATCTAATTGTATATGTTTGTTGTTCTGATTGTATTTAGTTTCAATAAAGAATTATTATTATTATTATTCTGCTTATTACTTCGCATGGTACACGATAAGGTACAACTATTTTTAGTAATAGAAAGTTGTCTTTAACGCCCCACTACCGAGCACTAATTGAAAGCAGGTGTGTGGGTTTTGCTGTTAGAATTTTTCAAGCGGCCCTAAATAACTAGCAGTAATAATTAAATACAGTTATACATTTCACAAATAACTATCTAGCCCTACGCAGGGCTTGTACTATAAATTAGTAAATAATTCTCTTACAATCGCACCAGTTATTCGGTTCCAAAATAAGTAAATTTCAAACTTCAAATATTTATTGCGATCATGAGTATACATAGGACGTTATAAAAAGTAAAGGTACATACATGATACCCTGTTAGGGCGCAGCAACTCAATTTTATTATAAAATTACTTACATACTATTTAATTAATCTTATATTATATTATTTATATATGGAATATAATAAACTGAACCTCTAAAAAATACTTTTTTGATCATCAAAATTACTGAGTGAGCATCTAATGAGGTGATTAGGTGCTCAATCAGTAATTTTGATGCACAAAAAGGTTAGGTTAGGTTGGCAATTTATTAATTTTGAAGATACGTTAAATAACACCCTTTATATATTATTATACTCATATATACCTCTATATACCTAGTATCATTTATATCTTGTGATATGACAACTAAATAACGGAAAAACAACATCTTTTTTATTGTTTACTTTTGTTACCTTTTAATGGTATACACCATACAAAGTAATAGTATAATACAAAGAGAAATGCTTTATTGATAAAATGTTTAGTTACAACTTGTATATCCAATACTTTATTGCCTTCCAACAATTGTTTTGTTTTAACAAAAATTGTTTTGACGACCGATATGGCGTGGAGGTCAGTATACCTGCACTTCACTCGAGAGGTCGTGGGTTCGATTCCCACACAGGACAAATCTTTGTGTGCATGAACATGAATATGTGTTCTGGTCTGGGTGTTCTCCTATGTATTTACAAAAAAAAAAAAAGTATTTATGTATGTTTATCCGTTATTCAGTATCCATAACACAAGTTCTTTATGATACTTATCTTGGAACTAAATAATTGGTGATTGTAAAAGAATATTTATTTATTTATTTATTTAATGTGTTTTACAAGATGTTAGTTTAGATGGTAGAGCATGTTGAAAATATTCATTGATTTTCCACCCTAAGTTAACCACATAAGGTTTAATTTATGGTCAATTATGGTGGCCATATATTTACCAGTGCCTGGTAAAGAAAGCAAAGTTTTGAATGTATCGTTATATTTGGTTTTTTATTTGATTGTGTCAATTACCTGTGGTTTAGTCGCAGAATTGTCCAATTCTCAAAATGTCCAGAGTAAGAAAAAATAAAAGAATCCCAATAAAACCTATTGGTTAAGATTATTCATATATATTCAAGAAAAAAAAAATCAGTTATAATGTGCATTCTTTTCTTCTCGTAATTTTTTACATGTTTGCTTACTCTGGACATTTTGAGAATTGGACATTCTGCGACTAAACCTTACCTGTGCCTGAGTCTTGCTCCTGTGCCGGCTGTGCCGGTGCCAAACTTGCAGGAGGAATAGCAGCCCCAGCAGTACGTAGCCGAGGTTCGAATACACGTGGTTGAAGTCAGAAAGCACCATCAGCGGGTGTGCGCACAGGAAGTTGAAATAGCACAGGTCTTGGTTTCCAGATTGGTTCAGCAGCTGGAGAAGTAAATAAATAAATAAATAATAATAAAAACATTTATTGCCAAAAAGTGGTACAACATTGATTTACTGGTAGTCCCCAAACTAGGTAATCCTGTCTCTTGGGGACTAGAATTTGAGATTTGCATTAATTTTAAATTATCAGCGTTGCAAATATTTAACAATCATTATATTATATTATATTCTAGACATTTATGGCCATATATTTGTGTACTTTAATAAGTGTTGGAAGCTAGTATTTATTTATTTATTTAAATCGACCGTAGCAATTTACAATGTCGTATGTGAAAAGCAGTTTCTTCAAACAATGTCGTAAGTGGAAAGTAACGACTTATAACTTATGATATTGTTTAACCTTTAACGGGCAGTACATGTTGACATTTTTTATTGGTTTTCTATCTTAACTCAATTTCATAAGGTTTAATTTATGGTGGTAATATGTTTACCTCTGCCTTGCAAAGGGTTAAAGCAAAGACTTTTCACTTACGACATTGTTAATTGCTACCATTGAAATGATCACTAACATAATAAATATTAAAAATACAAATAAAAGACTTGACCATAGCAGTATTTAGCTCAATGTCATTATAATTATAGGCGAAGACAGCATGCAATTAAAAGATTATAAACGAAAAGAAATATTATAAATTAAAATTCCTAAACTTACAGTTTAAATACACAATACAACAATACCATACAAGAACAAATTGAATTACATCATTTAAAAGCGAAATTTATTTATTTATTATTAGGAACACTTACAGCTAAACATATATATTTTACATACAACACTTAAAACCAAAGGACATAGATGCAAGCCATTACAAGTATTCACATCATTATTTTTTACTTATTTCTACTTATATATTTTAAACTTATGACTAATAATCAATATATTTTAAGACAATATCATCATTTCAGCCAATAAACGTCCCACTACTGAGCACGAGCCTCCTCACACATACCAAGGTGTGAGGGTATTGGGTCATACTCCACCACGCGGACCCAGTGCGGATTGGCAGAGGCAGGTGTATGGCGTCCTGCTGTTAGAATTTATTAAGCCGTCCATTAGGTGAGCTTGGGCTTCTTGGGTCTTGGTAGGATCCCTGTACATAATGATGATGATGGTGATGATGATGATGATGATGACTCACCCTCTGGTACGTGATGACGAGCTGTATGACGGGTAGCGTGTAGAAAATGGCGACGGTGAGCACGTTCCACAGATACATTTTGGAGCGGTTCGACAGGACGCGGGGGCGACATCTGCATTAAAAAAAATGATTTTTTGCGATAAAAATACTGACATAATAATATTAACGCTACGTTTTGCTAGTATCTCTTTCTGACAAAAAGAATTCTCGGTAAAAAATTTGCTGCTAATTAATAATAATAATAAATATTCTCTTATTATTATTACACCAATTATTTAGTTTTAAGATAAGTATCATTAAGAACTTGTGTTATGGATACTAAATAACGGATAAACATACTTAAATACCTTTTTTTTTGTAAATACATACTTAATATACATAGGAAGCCCTCGTAGCTCTGCGGTACAGCAGAGTTTACAGAGGTCAGTCCTTGAATGGGTGACCGTTTGTGTGGCATTTGATATCGAGCGCTTCCGTGCTTCGGAAGGCACGTTAAGCCGTTGGTCCCGGTTATCACCAAATGTGGTAGTCGTTAAGCCATGTTACAGGCCTAATAGGCGGCTTGAAAAATTCTAACAGCAGGACGCCATACACCTGCCTCCGCCAATCCGCACTGGGTCCGCGTGGTGGAGTATGACCCAATACCCTCACACCTTGATATGTGAGAGGAGGCTCGTGCTCAGTAGTGGGACGTTAATGGGCTATGATGATACATAGGAAAACACCCAGACCAGAACAAATATTCATGTTCATGCGCACAAAGATTTGTCCTGTGTGGGAATCGAACCCACGACCTCTGGAGTGAAGTACAGGTATACCTCCACGCCATATCGGTCGTCAATCAAATCAATTGTCATTTAAGCTGAAAGCCTGTGTTTGGAGATGCCGCTCTTCCTTATCCTTACTAATTACTAATATTATAAATGCGAAAGTAACTCTGTCTGTCTGTCTGTCTGTTACTCTTTCACGGCAAAACTACTGAACGGATTTAAATGAAATTTGGTATACAGACAGTCTAGACCCTGAGAAAGGATATAGGCTACTATTTATTGCGAAAAGGGGGTTGTAAATGCTACCCAAAAAAACTATTCCACGCGGACGAAGTCGCGGGTAACAGCTAGTTCTATATATATTTTCTATTAGATGGGACACCTTTCCCAGTGCCAATTATTTTGTATGGGTACTAGTGTGAATAAAATAGTAAAGTAAAAAAAATATTTATTTCATAAACTATTATACATAGTACTTGTACTTGAAAACGTCATGATTAAAAATGAAAAAAAAACAATCGAAATAATATTACACTAAATCACGAAGCTTCGATTCACTTACATGCAACAAAACAATTTAAAAACAAAAAATAATTAAGTGTAAGTGATTCTAAGTGCTAGTTCCGAGCCACCGCTCTGTAAGAAGAACTGGCAAGAAACTCACAGGCTATGCTCTTTTAAATATGTCCATTAGTTTGGTACTAGAATTACAATCTTAATTTGTCTGTGAAGCTATAGAATGCAATGTAACATAACATAGATTACATGTACACTCACCTGGCTAGATTGGCCACACAGAGCTTCCCGCCTTGGCTATACAGATCTCTCTCAGTGTTGATGTCGTCTAGTGTTGAGAAATCCGATTCTGTGTCAGAAGGCGAGCTTACAGCCCCTGGGAATTATTATAATTATAAAAATAATAATAATCATTTATTGGCTATAAAAAGTTTTACATTAAATTAACAGTGACCGAGGTCATCTTTTAAGCAAATAATGCCTGTACCAGATGACTTCGCTCTTCCATAGCTATAGATCATTGTGTAAGTGTGTGTGTGTGTGTGTGTGTATATATGTGTGTGTGTGTGTGCGCGTGTGTGTTTAGGTAAGTGTTAGTATTTCATCAACTTTTTATTATTTTCTCCGTTTCTTCATAATCCAATGATAGTAAAAAATTATAAACTAAAGGCCTGTCAATAGGTACAGTCACGTCTAATAATATTTATGTATATGCGTGCATTATTTTTTTTATTTGATGCGTCAATATGGTGGATTCTTAGACATAACTTCTTCAAACACAGTCTCAAGTGTAGTAAAGTGTCATACTATGTCAATTGTGAATTTGCTTGTTAATTTCAGAACTCCATAGAAGCATCTAGAAAGGAGACCTTCTAAAAGCGTGACCTTCTAGAAGCGTAAGAACATTAATCACGCCTGTTTCCCTAAACGTATAAGATACGTAAACGTACGATACGTATACGATATGTAAACGTATAACATGATACGCCCACATTTTTTGCTAAAAATAATAATAACTTTTATTTGGTTCAACAAAACTTATACACAATGAGCTTACTGTTACAATAAAAAGTAAATGATTATATGATAACTGAAGTACGGCACATACAACAACAGTCAGATTCGCTGAACTCCACACTAGGATTCCCTGTGTCGTGGAGTTTTATATAGTTGGCCCCAAGTATTAGGTAGCGAGAACTGAAACTGTTATGATCGCCAGAGCAGCTGCACCACTTGCAGGTGAGGTTGGCTTGGGCTCCTCAGGTCCCCCCCCGACCGGTCTCCACCTTGGCTTGGTAGCCCCCCCGGCTGAGTAACTCCCGGAGGCCGGGAAAAGATAACACCCAGAGGTTGGTGACTCTGGATGCCTTTAGTACTGACTGCCGGGGGGGAAACAAAGAGGGACCTATGGAGGGCGCAGCGGGCGGGCCAGAAGGGGCCCGTCAAGCAGCGCCAGGAGGGTCTTAGGCAGTAGGGCCAGGGGGCTCCTGCTGTCTAACCATGGACCCTCCGAGAAGTCGGCCACACACGCTATGGTCGCATAAGGAGGTAGGAAGGGCGCGTCCACCGCGTCTCTCTGAGGAGGTCCTCCCGGTTTTGGTCCGGGGGAAGTTGGCCGCGGGCGGGGTGTTAGAAGCTGCAACCCAGGTACTGACCCGCCTTTTTCTCAACAAGCGGCGGGCGTCGTCGGAAGATTTTTAGTAGGTATTACCCACACCCCCTTTCGGTCCCCCTTTGGCCGGAAGGCAGTGCGTAAACGCAAATTGTTACCGAAGTAAAACAAAAAAAAAACAAAAAGGGCTCCAGTTCGTGGTAGGACCCCTAAATTCCAAACGTACCTGTTAATTGGTCGTGCGAGTACCCCAAGTCCTCATTGCCGACTGGTACGCTGGAACTCTCCCCGCTCGCGCCGGGGTCTATGCGACGGCAACATGTGGGAGACGAGTTTATGATCAGGGGCGAGATTCGACCTTCGAACAAGATAGATAGATAATGCTTTATTGCTCCCAACACAAAACATATACAATAAAAAATAAAACATGGAGGGAACAAAAAAGAGAAGTACATTAAAAAATTAGCGACGAGTGATTTTGCTGTGTACAAACCAATAATTAGTATCACCTGTTCATACATACATAATGTCACGCCTCTTTCCCGTAGGGGTAGGCAGAGATCACATCCTTCCACTTGCTACGATCTTGGCACACACTTTTAGCTTCATTCACACTCATTAACCTCCTCATACACGCCCCTCGGTTTAGGGTACTTTTGACCTGCCCTTTCTCTAACATTTTTTGTATTTGGTCATGGAAGGTCTTACGTGGTCTTCCCCTCCCAACACTTCCATCCACTTGTCCATCAATAAAATAATAGAAATGACATGAAAAATTACCGTCCCATTACCTTGGTTCCTATAGTCTCAAAAATATTCGAAAAAGCAATGTCAAAGCGGGTTACAGGTTTCCTCGAAAAACATAATATCATAGCAAAAGAACAAAACGGATTCCAAAAGAACAAATCAACAACACTTGCGGCATATTCTTTGGTAAAAACTGTTGTCGACCATGTAGACAAGAAAGTCCCAGTAGTATCAATATTTTTTGATATGAGTAAGGCGTTCGATTTTGTAGATCATCAAATATTGTTAAGAAAGTGTGAAAGGTGCGGCATTAGAGGACAAGCTCTAAGCTGGTTCACAAGTTACCTCTTAAATCGAATGCAATGTGTAGAAATCAATAAAATTAATACCGACAATGAGTTAGTTTCTTACAAATCAGAATTTTCAGAATCAAGGTGTTCCACAAGGTAGTGTATTAGAGCCACTTCTTTTTCTAATTTATATCAACGATTTGCCAAAGTCGATGGATTATCAGACTGTTCTATTTGCGGATGATATTTCGATTATTATACCAAATCGAAATAAACAATTTAATGATAGCCTAGAAATTAATTTGGCTGTAGAAAATATAAACAAATGGCTACAAAGAAATGGGCTGTGCATTAATATATCAAAAACATCATATATTCAATTTTCAAATTATAAGACAAATTGTTCAAAACTCAACATTGTTTGTCAGGGCCAGGAAATCCACGAGGTTAAGGAAACTAAATTTCTTGGTATTACTCTCGATCATAACTGTAACTGGAAATCGCACATTTCAATATTATGTACAAAACTGAGTAGGTTTATATTCGCTCTTAAACGCTTGAGGTATACTGCTGGGAAAGGATCAGCACTGACCGCATATCATGGGTATGTTGCATCGTTGCTTCGGTAAGGACTTATCTTGTGGGGAAACTCTCCTGATATACATAAAGCATTTGTTTTACAAAAAAAGTGTTTGAGAGCAATATGTGGAGTCGGACCATTTGAAACCTGTCGACCTCTGTTTAAAAGGCTGAGGTTACTCACTTTAACTGGTTTATATGTTTTGGAAATGGGCATTTTTGTTAGACACCACTCGGAACTCTTCAAACGTAACGATGTAGTAAATCCAAAGCTACGCCTGAGAGACAAAACTCGGCTTGTAGCACCAACAGGTACCAGTGCGTTTTTCAAGAAAAACTGTAACGCCATGTCTATCAAAGTATATAACAGGATCCCTTTAGATATTAGGCAGTTACCTACCAATTCGTTCATCAATGCTTTGCGGCAGTGGCTGATTGAGAACTGTTTTTACAATTTATCAGAATATTTTCATAATTGACATACAATTTTATATTTCTTTCATTTATTTATTTTCTATCTTGACATGATGACTTGATTATTAATTTGATAAATTTATCTCTTATGTAATGTAAACATTCTTTAATTGTTTTACTTATTGACACATTGTATTTTATTGTTTTTATTATTGTGACTTAAAACCGCTTGAAGCAAATAGTTATTTAAAATTGAATAATTCATAACATTACATTTTATCATCATTATTTTAAACTTTTGCATGCCACTGTGATGGCGAAACATGCGCTTCTTGTAAATCAAATATATCATCTGTGTATACCATGTTTGTGCAAATAAAAAGTTATTATTATTTATTATTATCATCATAAATCACTTTCGTTAATCTACTTTCATTCATCCTCTCAACATGACCATACCATCTAAGCATACCTTTCTCAATTCTTGTCACTATAATATCTTCTTTTACACCAGCTTCAACCCTTATCACTTCATTCCTTTTCCTATCACTCAATTTCACACCAAGAATACTTCTGAGTGCTCTCATCTCTACTGCATTAATCTTAATCTCATGTTTCTTCTGCCATAACCAACATTCGCTTCCATACATTAGTGTAGGTACCAACACACCCCTATGAACTGCCAGACGTGCCTTTTCAAACACTTTCTGAAAGGCGTAAAGTGCCTCATTCAACATGTTTCCAGCACTCTTCTATCGATATCGCTTTCACACTTTCATAGCAATTCACCTGTTCATAGAAATCAAAATCATCACCTAAGTATATAATAATAATATTATTAAAATTACTTATTAATTCATGCAAAACTCGTGATACGTGTACTAGAGAACGGGCAAACATACTAAATACATGTTTTCGTTTTAAAACTATGTATACATTTGAACACACATATTTTTGTATACATCCCACGAAAAGCGCCCGGACTAGAACAAATATTAATATTCAAGAACACAAATATATTATGTCCTTTTGGAAGAATCTAAGCATTAGACGAGGAGTGGAGTATATTAACATCAGTCATCTACTCATTCATCTACCTACCTATATCAGTCATTATCATCATCATCATCATCATCGTCATCGTCATTATCATCATCATATCAGTCATCTACCTATATAAATACTAATGTACCTATGTTATTGCAAATAAATTATTTGATTATTGATTATTATTATTGATTATCATAAAATTAATGTCCCATTCCTTTCCCCCTATACCCCATGAGCCCTCATTCATGCAATGCTTTACCGACCGGACACAGTGTGGCTTGTGGAAAATTCCAACTTACTTAGATCGTGGTACGTCCGGACATTTCACAAGTAACACACTTAACAAGTGATAAGTGGTCTAAACCTGACCTACCATGCGTCTGCGCGTGTTTCCTCGGCCACAGGAGCACCACCGCGAACCCCACGAAGAATGAGCTAAAGAAACCCAGCATAGCGCCCGCCGCCACGGCATAGTCGCGATACGATATCGTCGAGATTATTCTGAAGCTGCAACCAAATAAATAAATATTTTTTTGACAATTACACCAATTATTTAGTTCCAAGATAAGTATCATTAAGAACTTGTGTTATGGATACTAAACAACGGATAAACATAATTAAATACTTTTTTTTTTGTATATACATACTTAATATACATAGGAAAACACCCAGACCAGAACAGATATTCATGGTTGATTCACAAAGATTTGTCTTGTGTGGGAATCAAACCCACGACCCGAAGCTCAGGAGCGTCATATCGGTCGTCAAATAGATAGGTTCACTTTTCCCCGATATAATTTAAAAAAATTACTCTTCTGTTACCTGAAGTTCTTTGCTCTACCGTCCAGTCGACCGCTAGTAGTACTGTTGTATATGTCGCTACAATCCGTGTCTAAAGTCTTCACTATGAACACGATATAGAAACCCAGCGGAAACGTGTCTTGCTGTTCAAACAAAATAAATAATTATATATTTAACAATTTAAGTACACACAAAACATATAAAGGAAAAAAAAAATACAACAATGTACAATGGAGCTGCTTATTCCAAAAGGAATCTCTTCCAGCAGTCCGAAATAAGGAAAAAACATTCAACAGTAGACGACATGTGTAAAAAAACAATTGAAATAAAAGGAACAAAAATAAACAATATGTATGCTACCACTTAAATTAACCTACCACGTATGATAACATAGTATTGTACTTAATGCTTTATATAATTTAATGAATTAATAACTCAATGACTTGATATAATTCATCAGTCATGTAAGAAATGACATCTATTAAAATGAATTATGAATTATCTTACAGTCACACTAATTATTTAGTTCCAAATTAAGTATCATTAAGAGCTTCAGTATTTTTTTTCCCACCTGCCCCAAAAGACATGACTCGTTGCTTACCCATTAAAAATACCCAAATATTTATATATATTAATTTCTTATTTCTTATTGTGATCCCACACACTAATCCCACACACTAATTTTATTGAACTCACTGCCTGCTCAAGTTAAAAGCCAGATAAATGAAAAAAATCTTAAACCTAAATTAAAAGTGTACTTTACTGGTTTGTAATTCTCATTTCACACATGGATAACAATAGTGTAGTTGCGGAATTATAGATATGTCAAATTGATGTTTACTGTGTGTAATTATTGTTATTATTATTATTTTTAATTAATGGTGTAATGTATGTTATAGCTGATATCATGAGTATACTGTATTTTTTTGTACATCGTAATTATTGTATTTGTGTAATGTATGTGTATAATGTAAACATAAATAAAAAATAAAATAAATAATCTCCGACACTTCTGCTAGGGTTGGCTGAAAGAGATTTCTTATAGAAATAAGCTCACCTTTGTACATGTTTTTTTCTTACTGTGTTTTTTATTAATGTTTATGTGCAATAAAGGATATATATATATATATATATATATATATATATATATATATATATATATATATATATATATATATATATATAATATATATATAAACTGTTTTACGCCCTATAAACGTTATGGTTAATAAATAACGGATACTACGGAATACTAAAGTAAATAATGATGCTTACCGTCAAAGTGATTCCCCCTCTTCTGGTCATCGTCAAATAATAACCATCGTAGAGAATATCTCTCTCATTGTCAAATACAGGGCACTGAAAATAACATGTATTGTTAGTAAATTCGCCAAATCAACCGGTGCTAACTACTTTACTGTTCAATTTTGATAGTTTTAACACATTTGAAAGAAAGAAAGAAAGAAAGAAAGAAAGAAAGAAAGAAAGAAGAAGAAAGAAAGAAAGAAAGAAAGAAAGAAAGAAAGAAAGAAAGAAAGAAAGAAAGAAAGAAAGAAAGAAAGAAAGAAAGAAAGAAAGAAAGAAAAATAATTTATTCTGTGACAACATCAAAATAAAACAGATACATTATATTTAAGTAACAATTTGAAGAGTGTCACAGAAAAGGTATCCACTCAGCATAAAGCCGAGGTGTCACGAAAACACCTCGACGCTGGTCTTCCGTAGATACCGAGATTTGAGGTTTATTGGAATATGAATTTAAATGATAATGGCACAAAGTGCATTAATCTGGACGAGTATTGTCACGCTGTCTCGTGTCGTTTATACAAGCTCAGTTCGTAGTTTCAGCTTCCTATCACGAAGGTTACATATCGCATGCTTAATGGAATAGTGACTTAACTCAAAAAAGACGATTTTTGGGACATCACAAAAGAAGTTCTTCTGAAGAATACTTGTCCTTATTGTAAGCGCATAAAATTGATACTGATTTATTAATTAGTATTTTGAACGTTTGATTAACATTGATTCGATCTTAGTAAAAAATAGAAAGACTGTATATGTACGTAACTCAAACCTGACCTATCTCTTAATGGGTCGATGTTCCTTTAAGCATGCGCTATCATGTCTGCCGAGATAAGATGCGCTTAGTAAAATAAACAAAATAATGAATTGTACTTACAGAAAAATTCTGTATGGAGACCACAGCACAAATGTCATCATCAGACTCAATCATCAAAATGACACTCTTCGGTCTAGACAGCCAGCTGTCATCCTCAACAGGCCTTTGGCTTTTCAGCAAATACCTTTCGTACTTGCCCCGCTCATAGTCGTCCAAATTCTGATGACACATGTGTTTCCTTCTCGCGTTTAACGTTGACAGATCAATCATGTCATGGGGCCCTTGATCGAACGGGTAGAAGTAATACTTGGGCTGACTCGGTGTACTCGTCAAATTTGTTATCGAATTAAGCTTTATATAAAAGTCCAGTACTGTCTCCACGACAATTGTCACTTTAATGTCATCCGGCGACGATGACGTCAGGTGTATGATCGGCGTGTTGGCGTTGGTCACGTCTGCAATGGGAGGTCATGATTGGTTAGAGGTCACGTTTTGACATCTGTCAATGTTGATGTCATAATTGGCGGGATGGTGATGTGGTAGTTTCCGGAAATGGTGGTTGAGCTATTGCTAAGTAACTATCTAATGTGTTTTTGTGTTAAATGACAAATACATTATTATACATAACAGATACTAAAAACAGCAAAATTGGTGACTTTTTTATAAATTACTTGAACGATAAAAATAATTACTTCTGCTATCCGGCGCGTAGGACCACTAGTAAACAAATCATCAAATCAGAAATAATTGAAAGATAATTGTTAATGACATTGTATTGTAAAAGTTATGTCAAAAGTGAAATCATGAATTGTCAACAATTATAATAATTGGTCTAAAGCACAAAATGAAGTACTACTGCGTGCAATTAACGTTATTACTAAACATTCACTTACACACCCACCAATATACAACATAACAATTGACAGATGCTTCAACATAGTGTTGGAAGATAAAAATAATTTATAGCAGGTTTATTTACGTATTAGGGGCCCACAGTAGAGTCTAATCCACTTCCCACTGACTAAGGAGGCGTGAACAGAAAAAGAAATAAATTAAAAGAAACACCTTTCAGGTTGAATTTACTGAAAAACTTACACACCAAATCTAGCCCCAGCCCTCTTAAAATTCAATGCAAAGTTTATCTCGTCAAGCTTGGCTTCATTCCGAAGCATTTGTAAACGTCACTTTAATGCGCCGTTCCCTTCAGACGTTTAAGTCATGCTGCGAAAGTCACGAGCAGCTTTGAACTAATACCCGTTATTATACAAACAAATATCTGCCCTGGGTGAGTATCGAAGCGACGACTGAAGGTATAAACTAAGTATAAATTTGGTTCCTTCTTGTAAGTTGATTCCGTTAGCACAGCGACAGGATGTTGAGTGTTGCATCCTTTCTAACACGTGTCTTTGGCCGTTACTACGCACAGTCCGCGCGCGTCTGTTGTGGTTTTTAAATATTATATCATAATCATAAATGATTTTACGTATGAAATATTTACCATCAGCGGCATCAGTCTCAATGAATCAGTTTCAAATTCCCGTCACTAATATCGGCAGTGACGTCATAGTAAGTGTTAAAAAGCCGGCACGCTTGATTCAATTGTCCTGCTTTATCTATTGTATATGTTATCTATATGTGCCGCGGATATATTGATTATGGAAAATATGAATGAATATAAACGCAACATACCACATGTCTCTTCGTCGTCGGAAAAAAGGTTGTTGTGTGGACACAGAGTCCTGGATATGTTTGTGAACTGCTCCAAGCTGTCGTGTGTCTGCACGAGCATTGGGAGCTGCCACGAGAACACACCTGAGAAAGGATAATATGGTATTTTTGATATGACTAATAATCAAGTCTCTTTTACGCAATATAAACTATGTTCCCATCGGCAGCTTCAACTTATGGGAATATACTTGTGTGAAGATAGAAAAATCGTTCACCTGCCTGCCTCTGCAATCCGCACTAGCACTAGGTTAGCGTGGTGAAGTATAACTTGAATCTCTCTCACCTTGATCTATGAAACGAGGTCCTTTTGTAGTGTGACGAGAATCTCTCTCACCTTAATCTATGAAACGACGTCCTTGTGTAGTGTGACGAGAATCTCTTTCACCTTAATCTATGAAACGACGTCCTTGTGTACTGTGAAGAGAATCTCTCTCACCTTAATCTATGAAACGACGTCTTTGTGTAGTGTGAAGAGAATCTCTCTCACCTTAATCTATGAAACGACGTCCTTTTGTAGTGTGACGAGAATCTTTCTCACCTTTATCTATGAAACGACGTCCTTTTGTAGTGTGACGAGAATCTTTCTCACCTTAATCTATGAAACGACGTCCTTGTGTAGTGTGAAGAGTATCTCTCTATACGCAGGCTGACGCTGCTGCCCATCCGGACGATAATGAGTAAACCAATTTTATTTTAAACTATTTTAGGTTTTTATATCATCCAGATCATTGTTCCGTCGGGTATGAGGCCGTCCTTTACTACGTTTACCGGTTCGTGGTCGCTATTGGAGAATCATAAGTCGGTTCTTCGAGCTATGTGCCCACTTCCACTTAATTTGCAACCAACTAAAGTTATAAATGTCTATAAAATAATACCTTTCTGCTGACGAGCAGTGACAAACAGAGGATATGTTCTGTTAGCTAAGTCACTTGCCACGGTGACCCGAGCAGGCGTGTCGTATGTCTCCAGGTCCTGTAGATGATAAATTAAATTGGTACAGTCGGCAGGACGTAAGTGGAACAAACATAGCGGTTGTTTGCACTGGCACTTGTAATTTTACTTGTTTACATGAGTGCGTTATAATGCCTTCACTCCACTTCGGAAAAAGGAGTCATGTGCTCGATTTATGACATGTAGCACATGACCTACCAAATCTTGCAAATAACTATGATGATAACATTTCGGAAATAGTCACAGCCAACCCTAAAACGAGCACAGCAATCTCCAACATCAAAAATTTCAGCAAAAGAAGTTACATAATATGTTTCCCCGAAGGGGAAGGCAGTGGCATATTGTATGCCCACATTTCACCAAATATATTGTTGGTCCCACGTAATAGGTGGCGAGCCTATTGCCGCTTACCGGGCACTGTTATGATCGCCAGAGCCTCGTCCGTTGATCGGCAGGCGCACCACTTGCAGATGAGGTTGGCTTGGGCACCTGAGATGTTGGTAGGATCCCTATGCGCTAGTTTTTAAGTGTTGACGTTCATAAGAGCTCTTTTGAGCCAAACTTGAATAAATGAATATGAATTTGAATATGAATATGAATATGAATATGAATATGAATTTGAATATGAATATGAATTTGAATATGAATTTGAATATGAATTTGAATATGAATTTGAATATGAATTTGAATATGAATTTGAATCATCATCATCATCATCATCTCAGCCATCTGACGTCCACTGCTGAACATAGGCCTCCCCAATAGATTTCCACATTGAGCGATCCTGAGTCGCCTGCATCCATCGGCTTCCCGCCGCCTTGACCAGATCATCGGTCCATCGCGTGGGAGGCCGTCCTCTACTACGTTTACCGGTTCGCGGTCGCCATTGCAGAACCTTGACGCCCCATCGGTCGTCGGTTCTTCGAGCTATGTGCCCCGCCCATTGCCACTTCAGCCTGCAAACTCGCCTCGCTATGTCGGTCACTCCAGTCCTCCTACGGATTTCCTCATTTCTGATTCGATCACGTAGGGACACTCCGAGCATAGCTCTCTCCATTGCACGCTGAGCGACTTTGAGCTTTCTAATGAGGCCCATAGTCAGGCACCAAGTCTCAGTACCGTACGTCATCACTGGCAACACACACTGGTTAAAGACTTTCGTCTTAAGACACTGAGGTATTTTTGACGAGAAGATAAAGCGCAGTTTCCCGAACGCAGCCCAACCGAGCTGGATTCGACGATTGACCTCTTTCTCGAAGTTGGACCTACCCATTTGGACTTTTTGTCCCAGGTATACATATTCGTCGACAACTTCAAGAGCCGAGCCTCCAATAATTATTGGGGTAGGCTTAACATGGACATTAGACATAATTTTCGTCTTGTCCATGTTCATTTTGAGACCTACCCTTTGGGAAGCTCTGTCGAGGTCTTCGAGCATTGTGCCCAGATCCACAAGCGACTCCGCTATGACCACTATATCGTCGGCAAATCGAAGGTGAGACATATACTCGCCATTTATGTTGATGCCGTAGTTTCCCCAGTCCAGCATTTTGAAAACATCCTCCAGGGCAGCAGTGAACAGTTTCGGAGATATGACATCTCCCTGTCTCACGCCCTTCCGCAGGAGGATAGGATTCGTGTGCTGGTCTAGTACGCGTACGGACATGGTGGCGTTTTTGTATAAACTTCTCAACACTTCAATATACCGATGGTCAATGCGGCATCGCTGCAGGGACTGAAACACTGCCCAAGTCTCGATCGAATCGAAGGCCTTTTCATAGTCCACAAACGCTAAGCAAAGTGGCTGGTTATACTCCTCGGTCTTCTGTATAACCTGCCGCAGCGTATGTATGTGGTCCATGGTTGAAAAGCCTTTTCGGAAACCGGCTTGTTCGGGAGGCTGGAAGTCGTCAAACCTATGACCGAGACGGTTCGTGATGACCCGTGAAAACAACTTATAGACGTGGCTCAGTAGCGTGATTGGCCTATAATTCTTCAAAAGAGATTTGTCACCTTTCTTGAAGAAAAGTACAACCACGCCACTGGCCCACGCCTGTGGCGTACGTCCCTCGAGGATGACGGTGTTAAAGAGCCTCTGAAGTACCTTTAGTACCGGTGTACCACCCGCTCTCAGAAGCTCTGCTGTCATCCCGTCTTCACCCGGTGCCTTGTTGTTCTTCAGCTGTTTCAGGGCCATCCTAATCTCGTATAGGCTGACGTCCGAGATGTCTTCGGTGTAGTGCCTGGTTAGTTTGGCTCTAGGGTCTTTAGCCAAACAAGTAGCGGGATCCTGCGTACTAGTATATAACTGCCCATAAAACCCTTCGATTTCCCTCATGATCTCAGGTTTCGACGTGACTAGATTGCCCTTGTTGGTCTTCAGCTGCGTTAACTGACTCTGGCCAATAGACAGATCTCGTGCGAACACTTTCGAACCCTTGTTCCTCTCTATTGCATTTTCAATACACGTAGTACTGAATCTGCGAATATCAAGTCGCAAGGATTTCGTGATCTGTCTATTGATACGCCGGTAAGAGAATGCATCTGCTGAAGACTGCAATCGCATGTGTCGTCGTGCTTCCATGAGATCAAGAGTCTCAGTCGATAATTTTTGGGTTTTATTTCGGGGTCTGGTCTTGTAAAATTTGGACCCCACCGCGTGGACAGTCTCAACTAGCCCGCTACTTAAGTCGTCGACGGACACGCAGTCCTCTAGACCTGCGAAGCGATTTTGAAGCTCGATCTGAAAGTACTCGGGGTTTTGAATATGGGCAACTGAGGGTCGGAGCGTAGACTTCATCAGGCGGGACCTTTCAAGCTTGACATTTATATTCAATGTGCCTCTTACAATTCGGTGATCGCTGCCGGTTTTCACCCTAGCGATTACAGAGACATCATTGAATATTTGCCGCTTAGTGGTCATGATAAATTCTATCTCGTTCCTCGTGAAACCATCAGGGCTAATCCAGGTCCATTTTCTCTGCGGAGGTTTCTTGAAGAAGGAGTTCATCATAAAAAGTCCCTCCTTCTCCATGAAATCCGCTAGCCGCTGGCCCCTTTGGTTCCTTCGCCCTACTCCAAATTGCCCCACTTTCTGCTCGTCACCACTTCGCTGGCCTAGCCTTGCGTTGAAATCCCCCATAACAACCGTGTAGTGAGTTGGTGAAGTATGTATGGCGGCAGAAATGTCGTCATACAATAACTCTACGTCCTCATCAGGGTGTGTCGAGGTCGGTGCGTAGACCTGAATTACCTTCAGCGAATACCGTTTGGTGATTCTGAGTATTAGGTACGCTACCCTAGTCGACACACTCTTTATAGACACGATGTTGTTACGGATGGACTTCCGGACTATAAAACCGACACCACCTTGGGACAGGTGGTCGCCCTCCCGGTGGTAGAGCAGATTGCCGGATTTGAGGATTACCGTATCCTCCCCCTGTCTTCGGACTTCGGATAACCCGATAATGTCCCAGTGCAACTGCTCTATTTCCTCTTCCAGCTCGTCAATCTTCTCATCAGTCCTCAGTGTGCGTGTGTTGTAGGTTGCCAGGTGCAGAAGTCGTTTAGGATGGTAGCCGGATCTCTGCCGGTGATTCTTTGCACCCCCTGCCCCGCCGTTACCAAGACCGCTACCGTAATCTGGAATAGCGGGGCCGCCGGGGACTGGGGGCCGTTTGTGTGTATGTGCCATTCTATTAGGGGTATTTGCCCGTAATCACCACGCTGGGCAGGCGGGTTGGTGATCGCAGTTCCAGCCAGTACGCAGGATGGCGCTGCTGCTCATCATCCGGTCCTATTTCTCTTCGTCGACTCTTACGACTCCCCATGAGATGAGAGGGGGTGACGCTATTCTAGGCCGGCGCCACACGGCCCGTGAATTTGAATATGAATATGAATTTGAATATGAATTTGAATATGAATTTGAATATGAATTTGAATATGAACATGAATTTGAATTTGAATATGAATTTGAATGCAAAGGAAGTTAGAAGCATTTATAAGGTATGCAGGAATAACGTATTGGGTGGTCCTATGAACGCTTGAACTAATTTTAACAACTCTAAGCTTATGTTGTTAAATGAATGACTAATTACGGGAAGATCTATTATACTACTCTACCCGAATCGAACCCAAACACCTTATATTTAAATCACACCAATTATTTAGTTCCAAGATAAGTATCACTAAGGACTTGTGTTATGGATACTAAAGAACGGATAAACATACTTAAATATCTTATTTTATTTTTGTAAATACATACTTGATATACATAGTTTTTTTTGTACCATATGACATTTATACCATACTAAGAGTTTTTAATTTCGAGGGTTCCGTGCTCTCACCCGATAAGTGACAAAATTTGCGTTTTTGGGCTTAAAACATTACTTAAAAGAATTTACCGGTTAATTAAAAAAAATGAAACTTAAAATGTTTACTTATTGGATTATGAAGTCCTCAGTTTTCAGTCTTCTTTTGTGAAATCGACTTATCTGATAATATCACAAGAAAAAGCGGCAGAAATTATGTATCTGATGTTGTCACTTATCGGGTTTGAGCACGGAACCCTCGATTTGTCTAATTTAAATCAGAGTTTGATATAGAACTTGTGCTTAATTATTTCATCTCATCGGTAGGAGGATTAATTATAAAGTCTGTCTCAATTTTGTGATTTAATTTACAAAAATCTAAATCTAGACTAATCAACGCCTGGACTTTGTTAATGGTGCGGGGTACGATGGAAAACCTAATTATTAATTCCACGTCAAGCTAAAACTATTATGGAGCAATTTCATAAAAATTTTAATGCCTCACTGACATCTGGTACATTTCCAACCACTTATAAAGTTTCTAATGTTCAATAATTTCCTTATATGACCTAGATTGATCAAACTTTAAATATTCTTATTTTATAAATTAAATATAATTATATAAAGCAATATTAATCACAAAGCTTAGATTCACTTACATGCAACAAAAAAATAAGAAATAATTAAGTGTAAGTGAATCTAAGTGCTAGTTCCGAGCCACCACTCTGTAAGAAGAACGGGAAAGAAACTCACAGGCTATGCTCTTTTTGATTATCAATTGGTTTCTAAGCATTACTCTGACTGTTCCAGCAAAGTTTACAAGCGCTATTTCTACCTACCTTAAAGACTACACAGACTATATTAAATAAATAATAGTAATAAATATTTCTGACACTTACACCAATTATTTAGTTCCAAGATAAGTATCATTAAGAACTTGTGTTATGGATACTAAATAACGGATAAACATACATAAATACTTTTTTTTTTTAAATACATACTTAATATACATAGAAACCCAGACCATATATTCATATTTATAGACACAAATATTTGTCCTGTGTGGGAATCGAACCCACGACCTCAGGAATGGAATGCGGGTATACTCGCCACCACGCCATATAGGTCGTCAATAAATAATAAAAATTTGTTTATTGCCATAAAGTTTACAAAATAGAGGTTACAGTGGCCCTACACTAGGCAAGCCTCTATTCCTATTGATAGTCATAGATAAGTTTCAAGGCTTTTGACATAGTTAACAATGAGTTACTTTGAAAGAAAACGTCTGCATTGAGTGCCTAGCACTAATGAAGGGTTCTTCAATATTGATTGCTTAAAAACTTACTAGTTTGACCTTTCATTTTATGTGGTCTTAATTGAGTTTAATTCAGAGTTGCAGAATATTATGACGACCGATATGGCGTGGAGGTCAGTATACGTACACTTCACTCCAGAGGTCGTGGGTTCGATTCCCACACAGGACAAATCTTTGTGTGCGTGAACATGAATATTTGTTCTGGTCTGGGTGATTTCCTATGTATATTAAGTATGTATTTACAAAAAAAAAAAAGTATGTAAGTATGTTTATCCGTTATTTAGTATAAATAACACAAGTTCTTAATGATACTTATTTTGGAACTAAATAATTGGTGTAATTGTCAGAAAAATATTTATTTATTTAAATATTTATTTATTTATTTTCTTATTGTTGGTTTATCGCAGAGATCTCATCTAGGTCACATTCTTTGCAATATATTTGTGAAAGATCTACCCACTTGCTCACCTAGGTTCTAGGGAACTACACGCAACAGGGCTGCCCTCTACAGTTCTTTACTTTAATATACTATAGTATCTTATTTTTAAATATAAAAGGGTTTTAAATATTAAAGGGATTTAATATAAAAGGTCTGCATTTTCCGATCAGCTAAGATAATGTTATCTATCTATATATGAGAGGCTACAAACTCGAAATATACTTAAGGTTAACTGTAATTCATGTAAGTTTGTACTAACATATCCATGTATTTTGGCAATAAAAATTATTATTATTATTATATTTACCAATAAAATATATTAACATAACTAATGTACCATTACTTAAAAACTGCCTATAAAACACCGAGTCGACTATTAATATCTATGTTCACGCACAGAAATATTTGTCCAGTGTGGGTATCAAACTCACAACTTTCAGAGCCAAGGACTGGTTGGCAAACTCCTTCTCAAATGACTAATAGTAACTCTACTCACCCCTCCAAACTCCATGATGTACTCAGTGCTCTTGTTAACATACACTGTGTATAACACATTGTATTGGTATCTACAACAAAATAAATTAATTGTAATATACTATGTGATTTAAATTATTTTTCCCAAACTGAACTGAAACGAAACAATTAAATAAACAAAAGAAACACACAAAATAAAGTATTTTATAAAGGAACAAATTGTGGAAATCCTTATTAAATCTCAATCACTGCCTTACTATTACAAAAATTCTATCACAGTAATGCTAAGCGGAATAGGAGTTTTGCTTTTTATTCAGTTCGGCTCAACAAAGCTCTTATGAAAGTCAACTTGGAAACTGATCATTCACTGAGGGCAGGAGCATAAAATGCTTTAGGCTTGGTAACAGTTGATCTGAAATACCTTACAGTCAGGCATAGAAGAGCAAGGCAAAATGATAAGAGAGCAACAAAGAGCATTAAATTCTACTTTTTATAAAACACCACACCATTGTTCATTATGCAGTAACTAAAGTCAGTACTTAAGTGACTGATTGCTCTTCAGATAAGTCTACATTACAACTGAGTCATTCATTTATAGTTCATAAATAGTGAAAGAACAGAATTAACGCATAGGGAAATATAGTTCAACAACATTCTTACATAACTTATTCATATTACGTAAATAATTTATTGATTCAGGCGTTACTTTGCGAAAATCCATTGCAAGCAAGTGATGGATCAAAAATATCTTTGTAACAATTCCCGCGCTACAATAATTTTCCGAAAAATCGAGAAACTATTCAACACGACACGTGTTTCGCCCTTACACAGGGCATCTTCAGGTAAGATAGGAGCCTCAGAACAACGATGTCTTCACGACCAACGCTGAAACGAGAGTCATATTACGTACACAATTATCAAAATTAACTTAATAATGTACTTTATATTACAAATTAGAATAGGCCTGATATAAAATATAAACTATGTGTTATTATTTAGTGGTTTCCTCAAGGGAGATATTCGATTTTGGGTTAATTTGGAGAGCAAGGTGACGTTTTTGATAAGGGTTGAACTTTGGTAATCATTTGTAGAACCTAATCATTCGTCACCTTTAGTGATGCTACAGTCTAGTGAAGCTACAGTCCATTGCCTGAGTTAAATCTTCATAATCATGTTATACATATGACATTTTAAACAACCGCTGGGAGAAGGGCTGCTCAAATATTTATAGATAGACTAGCAGCACCCAGCATTATCACCCAAGTGGGTCTGGTTCCCTTTGGAATAGTGAGATAAAAAGTATCCTATGTGTTAATCCAGGTTATAAACTACCTGCGTGCCAAATTTTATACAAATTCTTTCAGTATTTATCGCGTAAAAGAGTAACATACATACTCACAAACTTTCGCATTTACAATATTAGTAAGAGAGGATTGTAGACAATGTAAGACATGATTAAAAATATTCAATCTAACTTCAAAAACATACTTTCTAGTTTTCCATCCATACAATACCCTGACACAAATATATTATTGGTATGGGAACAAAATGAAATCAAGGACCGGAGAAGCAAAAAGTTACTTTATCAACCTTTGCGCCATATCAGCTATCAAGTATATTATATAAGTAAACAGTGATTCATACAAGAAAATATAGTAAAATATTCAAATATATCATAATTATTCATAGTAAACTTTGATATCTAGTCTAATCTTTTATGAGCGTTTATGAAGGCATTAACCTCACTGACTTATCACGAGACTAATAAAACAACTAGGTACTAATTATTATCAACTCAAGAAATTAAAACAAATTTCTATCTATACAAAACGTTTTTCATCATATCCCGGCTGCCCTAGAGAGCTGCCTTAACGAGTCATCTTGTTGCTTAGTTAACAATACCGCATAACTAAAATTTTTAAAATTTTCAGGAGAGTCAGAAAACTGATTTTTATTATACTTGATGGTGCAGTTAAACTATAATTTATCTTCTTAAATTAAAATAAATTGGAAATTCAAACAAAAGATCTATTCAATTATGTGTAAGAATAAGAACTCATTTATTGTCAAAAACTTAAGCCAGATGTTTAGCGTATTAATACGATTAACAGCTGACTCAAAATCTGGGCATACAAAAATACTATATAATATTTGTTTCTAAACAATGCTGGTATAACCAACTTTTTCATTATAATATTAACATAGTCCTGTTATATAAATCTTCCTATAGCTAAATTTCAACTTGTGGGGTATTGTTAACTATGCAAAAAAATGTGATACATTTGCTGCATATCTGGCTCTTTAGTTCTTATTAGAATAATGTCAATAGTAAAAAGTAATAAAAGCATAATAATTTTATATGTTAGCTTCTGCTAATAGTGAGTTGATCTGACATAATTTTGTTTCTTTCTGACCAGTCTACACATACATGCTTATTCAATCAAATCTCTGTTTATAATTATAGCATTTAGCAATAGTTGCAGCCCACCTAAATTAGTTTGGACTAGGCTATACTAGTTTGTCCTAATATCGGGTTTGGCCGGTAACATATACATCAGAGATCATATTCTTTTACTTGCTACTATCCTGGTACATACTATTATCTTCAGTTACTCTCATAAACCTTCTCAAGCACTCACTTCTGTTTCAGAAGATTATGACTAACATTTTCGTAACATCCAAGTTTTAGTAATAATCAATTGCCATTTTGAAAGATGGTTTGGAAAGTCCAATAACACAAGTTTTTGAACATTTGAAAATATAAATTCAAATTGTCATGATAATAAATCCAATGAGGGATGAAAAGTAAATATGATCAAATTTCAGTTAATAAATGAAAATTGCAAATTTATTGTTAAACAAACATAGGGAACTTCTTTAAATTATTCATATTGTCAGAGTAACTAAAAGTTGACACCTTCAAATATCTAGATCACCGTTAATAGACATTCATTTGTACCAATGGTTGACATTATTTCTCATTTATTTATTTATTATTTGGAAAACATACAATGTATTATTACTTATCTATGCTTATCTTAGAATACAATACATATATCAATAAAGTTTCCACCATTACATAACACACACAAGTAATAGACACAAATCGTTTAAAAAAAAAAAAAAAGATGTTTACTAAATAACCCCCTTAACTATTTACCAATATTAATTACTAACTCGTGAATACAATTTTTCCACTAATAAAGAGAAAGATTGAATTTACAGCAATGACCGAAAATCAAATATAAATTTCATTACGTACGTACGACTGATGAATCCTGATCAGTCTATAATGAACTATTAGTACTAGAAGACTGAACTAGTTCATTTCAACAATTGTACTAGTTCAGAGCGCTCCATTCAGTGACCGATTAAGAACAAGCTTACATTTAAGTAAAAAAACCTTAATTATTAAAAATCCTTAAATATAAAAACATAAATACTGGAATATATTAAGTTGAATCCATACTTCTTTATTTTTTACTCGGGCTTTGTGATTAAATAACAAACAAAACTTTTACATAACACTTATATGTACCACAGATAATATATCACAAAAAAAATTAAATTTAGTTTTGTTTTTTATTTTAAGCATTTAACACATAACGCCACAACTTCTTGGTGGGAAACTGAAGCATCATTTTGTTTTTTTACTAAAATATGTGGTATTTCTAACATTAATGTTTACTCACAATGGATTATTAATGGTTAACTGTTTATGAACGTACATGAGTGTTGGTAAATAAAACAAAACAGTGCAACATCACTTTTCAAATTTTCTCAAGAAGTCCATGTGAGTTCTCAGTATAGCCCCACGTCTTTACTGAGGACTCAAGGGGTTTAGGGGGAGGGCATCTCATTTAACATTACAATCACAACTTATTCTCATTTACTATGATGATATATTATTAATATATCTCTTACTTGACACTGGCTAATGTGCTAAGCGCACGAAACTATTATTTATAAAAGGCGACCAAAAAAGGTTTAATTCATAGTGTGGAATGCTCATAAGGAAAAAACATAACACCATGGCAATTTAATGGTACTTAGTACTTAAATTAAATTAAAAGCAAAATTACGTAACAAGTGGATATAAATGGAAAATAGTTAAACTTACGTATTATTATAGTGAAAAATTATTTGATTTTTGCTTTGTTGTGCAAGCACGGAAGACCCGAAGAATATCCAACAAATCTGCAGCACTGTAATTAATGCCATTTTGAAGCCGAACTAATTGATTACAGTCACTCATATACGTTGCCTGAACATTACTTTCCAAGCAAAATTCGAATCTTTGTCAGCAATTTTAACTAAAATTACATGTATTTTGATTTCCCCCAGTAATTTTGCTGCAATGCGAAAAACAATACTGTTCGATCGTACTAAAAGTCACCGTCAAGCAATGTTGCCAGATTGCATTTCAAGAAATACAGTATTGCAGTACCGAAAATCCAGTATTTAGGTACAAAAATACAGCAATTGAAAAAAATATTACAGCATATTTTACAGTAAAATAAAACTATATTAAAAAAATCACTGGGTCGTTTAAACTATTACGTTTTCTTATCCAAACACAAGCTTTTGTTATAAAATTTCGACATCTCTCTCAAATTATTTGACATTATTTGCTTTTGTACTCCTAAACCAAGATATACTTCGTCTAGGTTTTTGAACCAACTTTCTTTAGTAGGATCTATTTGTGTAAGATCAAAAGTAAGTAAGCAATTAAAATACAGAGACAAAAGTAATGACGGTAAAATATTATACAGATTATGGAATGATCATAACAGAGTGAAGAAGTTGAGAAAAACATGCGACACTTCAATTTTGTCGTTTATTATTCCTCCCTTAATTCTGTAACGGGGAATTCCCTCAAAGCCAAAGACTGCTTACAATATTGTCTAAGAAATTTGAATCTTAGTGGATTCAAATAAGGTTCTTACAACAAATCCGAGTTATTCGGTACAGATAATATACATTGGTTCGGGGTGGTATCAAGCAATTGTCTTCAACGCCAGAAGGGTCTTAGGCAGTGGGAGCCCCTGCTGTTTGACCATAGACCCTTCGAGAAGTCCGCTACACACGCTATGATCGCACAAGGAGGTAGGAGGGGCGGTTTTGGTCCGGGGGATGTTGGCCGCGGGTGGGATGTTAGACGTTGCAACCCAGGTCGTGACCCCCCACCTCTTTCTCAACAAGCGGCAGGCGTCGTCGGAAGATTTTTAGTGGGCATTACTGCTGGCGGTCGAGTCTGCCGGTGGTGAGTTTCGGATAAATACATTTTACTACTAACGTAAAAAAAAAGGACTCGTAGTATATAAAGTTGATATAAATTATGTGTCTCTATACTTGGTTTAACTTAACTGAAATTCAACCAAAGTCAGACCTCTCACTCGGATGATCAAACATGACCCCTGCGGGCCCCGGCGCGGGATCGGGGCAGTGCTTCTGACTTCTGTTTCTATCGGCTGCGTGATGAGGCAGTAGATCCCGGCAATATGCACATTTTTCCCGGGGCAGCATGATAATGTTGCCGGATTTTCAGGCATCCGGGAAGTGACCGGTGCGTATAATGCTGTTAAACAATCTTGTTATGGCGGCTACAGCCTTGGGAGGCAGATGTGTAATGGCGAGCAGCCCTCTGCAGGACCCGTTGAGAACACTATGGGGTCCACAGTGGTCGCCTTCAGTGCAAAGAAGTACGTAATCAAAAATCAAAATCAAAAGTAATTTATTTCATAAACTATTAAAATATAGAAATTGAAAACGTCAAAAACTAAATATAAATAATAATCGAAATATTATTACACTGAAATCTCGAAGATTAGATTCACTTATATGCAACAAAACAATTTAAAAACAAAAATATTGAAGTGTAAGTGAATCTAATCGGCGTGGCGTCTTTTTGTCGTGGCGTTTGTGGTCAACGTTGACGCTCGAGTTGGGGCGAAACTGTTGTTTGAGACGCTCTGCAAAGATCTCCGCTATGTCTGCTGCTCGATAACGCGGGAGGCCGTCTGAGCCTTTCAGTGGTCTGACTGGAGGTCGGGCCTTACAGAGTTGGCGGCAAAGTCGGTGAATGCCCGTACAGTCCTCTCCTCTCCTCTCCATGTCTCATATTTACTGATTAAAAATATTTTTGTAACTATTCCCGCGCTACTATAATTTCCCAGAAAAATCGAGAAACTATTATACACGACACGTGTTTCGCCCTTACACAGGGCATCTTCAGGTGAGATAGGAGCCTCAGAACAACGATGTCTTCACGACCAACGCTGAAACGAGAGTCAAACCACTCTCCACTCGGACAGCGTACCAATCAAGGTCCCTGATGCCCGCGGGTATTTGGGGACGACCCCTGATTTTCAATAAAGGAGCCGATAACAGAGAGGGACAATGCTATAATGAAGAACACTTATTGAATTCACTTTTTAACTCTTTATTTCGTCTAGTAGTTGTATAAACGATACATGTATAGAAAGCGAGTGGTTCTGCCTACCAAACGGAAGATCTTCCACCGGGCGAATGGATGTGCCTGATGAATTCTGATAGCGCCATTCAGGATTTCATTCATCTGTACGTTTCATACATCGCTTGTACGGCGCCACACAAATAATATTGATACTTAAAGAATATGATCATCATTCAGTCCAGTCCAAATGATCTCTGTAAATGATCTTTGCTATCTAATGACGCACTGCTAATATTTCATTTTCTTCACATAACTGCCGCTGACCGCTGCCTTCTAACTTTCTGACCGACCCCAACATTAGCAGACCCCGGACCCGTAATGTTGCAACCAGGAAAACACAAGAACAATCTACTATCGATATTTATTCCTACGATCATGATTATTACTTGGTCGATATCTACCGTTTCATACCTTCATGTGCAACACTTCTGTACTGTCCCATACCATATTACCCTAAAAGTCAGCTGTTGTTTCATCATGCCTATTCACCTCCCCAAGTTTTAATTTCATACGCTTGTCTATTTTTTCTAAAATATAAAACCTTTATTGAAAATTTAGGCCTTGTCTTCAAACATAACGGACACCTATTAGGTACTGACTTAGTTATCAAGATTACCAATTATTATTTTCAAAAATATTAATTAACGTAACTAAATACTATACTTGAACGCAGTCATAACGTACACGAATAAGCACTCGAATCACGATTTAAGGATTTTAAAAATAAATACATCCAATGAGATTGCCCAGTTCGTTTTACCGGTCAAATAGTCTGCTCTGATTGGCTATACGCTTGGACAGGTGCTATGCCTCACATCCGCCATAACGTGATTCTCACAATTTGTGAAAGTGAGCTTTGTTTGCAGTTAATTATTTGTTAAAATCAGTGTTTTATATTTGTTTAAGTGTATCAAATGTGTATTCAAACATGAGTGAGTGGTATAGCATGAAAAACGGTTTCAACAACAAACTAAATTCTTCGGAATTGTCAGCCGAAACATCTTGTGAAATGTCTGAATCCTTCAACATGTTTTCGGAAAATTTGAGTCCTATAGCGGCTTCTATTGTCCCTAGAAAGCTGGATTTTAGTAGTTTTGATGACGATGACGGCATCAGGGATGCTGCTCGAGCTCCAATATCGTTTAGTCCACCTTACAAAGGAGTCAGGGCATTGAGGTAAGTCTACTTTCACTGCTTACTTATTCGACACGCTTGTGGTATTTTCTCCATTCAATTCGGCCCAGAAAGTGCTGCATTTTATGCCTATTCAGAGAATTTTATCTATTTTCTCATTGTTTTGTTTACGTAAGCGAGAGTTTTTTAGAGTAGGTTTTTATGTTAACTCATCAAAATCATGTCAACTGTTTTCGTGGACCTAAAACCTGTAGGTATGGATAAGTATATATCATGATCCAATATAAATGATGCTTTGGCCATGTTTTTAGGTTGGCAATTGTACTTAAATAATACTCAACAGCAAAAATACGAAATGTTGGAAAGTCCTGTATCAAAAGAATTCTTGTAGAATATATTATATATGAATGTTGTAATATATTATATATATCTTGTAGAATATATATTACAATGTTCATAATAAACAATGGTTTCTGAAAAATAAATGTTTAACAATAAAATTTTTGTCTGTTTGACAAATATAACAAATATTGTGCTCATACTTACTAAAACATACAATTAAATTTAATTCTTACATTATAGTATAATATTTATAAACGCATTTACTTTCTATTACATTCAAGTTATTATATCACATCATTATAATCTTCATCATCATTTATAGAAATTGAAATCATTTAGTTATCTTAAATTTATAAAATTACTTACAAGATGAGCTTAGGGAGGTTTTGACATTTTATAGACTTCTGCAATCTAGTAACAATATGTCCTAACAAGTATAATAAGTCCAGCACTGGCTGAAAACCAGCTATGCAAGTGGTTATCTATTGTATTGTTTCCGTATTTGTCAATAAACTTATATTCTATTCTATTCCATGACCTGTCACAGTGATACACAACTGTAAAGAAAATTGAGTCTTACCTGTAAACATTGTTTGAAGACGCACATCTCATCTTACCACCCTTATAACTAAAGTTAATTTAGTTTAAGTATATGTTATGCAATTTTTAGCAGTAGACTGATGTTCTTAATGTAATGGTAGTAGCTTGAGTATATCTTGCTCACTTAAATGTCATTGCTGTGGTGGGGTCATGCGTCAGGTTGTTATGTTCCCTAAAATATGGTTGAGGGAAACAATGGCTGGTTCATGCGTCATACTCGAGAACTGGTGCCACCAGTGGGGACTGGTCTGCTCATGTGTACTATGTTTATTCATACTCATGCTCGTATAACTTAAAAAAGAGTTATTTTCTTCTTTTATTTAAAATCTTGTGACTGCAGAACACAGGTTTTTGTAGACTTGTAAAATCGTTTTACTACTAAGTACATTTTCTTGTAACTGTTGGGAGAAAAATCTAACCTTGACGATTTTCTTACCTGTTCTTTTCAAATAAAGCTCCCGTCCGCAGTGAATGGGAACACTAGTTTTTAATTTTTGACCTTCATAAGAGCACCATTGACCAAAACTTGAATAAATGATTTTGAGTTTTTGAATACCTATAATTTTTTTTATTGTTAATGGGCTTTCGGGAAACAAGTCTGGAGCTTAGTGCTATTGCTAATATGAGATATTTATAACTTATAGATGAAAAGGCGTTTAGGATTTAGTTCTCATGTTAGCGTCAAATTGTGGATACATTACAGTACACTGTAGCTCCAAGTTTTATATAAGTTGTGTACTTTACTGGTTCAAACCATAATGAGTGCATTTTCATTTAATTAGGGCATTAGCTTAGGGCCTAGGGTCTGGTCACTGGTTTTTCCAAATTTGGCTAAATTACAGTTATTATATGGAGCGACTGCTATCTGACCTCTGCAACACAGAGGGAAACATCATTATATGGTTAAACTAGCTGTCCCGATGTTAGAAGGCACTGTCTTCCTAATATTGACTGCCATAGATATTCATGACAGCTGGAGCTAACGGCTTAACATGCTTTTCAAGCAAGTAATAATTACGCACATAACTTTGAAAATTCATAGATGTCACCATGGTTTAAACTTGAGACCCTCTAAATTTGAAGGCGATTTGTCTCGCCACAGGGCTATCGCTGCCCAATCCATGTCCATGTAGTGGAGTATTGACCTGATATCTCTCACCTTACTTTGTAAGAAGAGATCCATGATAGCTTGTGGGACCAAACTGGCTGTTGTTAAGCAGGAAACGGACAATATATTCCAATTGTTTGAATAACATTTTCTAGTAGAACTCAATGTCTGCAGCCATGGTTCATAGGAAGAATGCAGAGGTCAAGTAAAATTACCCTAATAGTGTTTGAAAAAGTAAGCAGAAAGGAATCTATTATGCAATGTATGTGGTTAGTTAAGTACATACATACATAAATTCACTCCTGTTTCCGAGAGGCAGAGGCATATTATACGCCCACATTTCGCCAATTATATAGGTAGTTAGGTATTAGTCAAATTATAATGAAAATGCCCTAGATATTGAGAATCCTATATAAACTGAGCATAACTATGAGTGTGGCTCCTGTATTGTACCTGTTAATTTAAATATCAAAGTTGTTAATTCAAAATTAAGTCTGGCTCAAAAAATCTTATTGAATGTTAACTTGAAAACGAATGTACCCATTCACTGTGGGCACATGAACTTGAGTTGAGGAAAAATGGTCAAGAAATTTGTACAGTTTTGTGCTTCCACCAGTAGAAAAATGGCTGTATAATCTCAGATGTATGTTGTAATGACAATTTACAGAAAAACTACTGAAGTGGTTTTTGTTTTTGTTCAGAAAGTGAGTGAAAAGGCATGTCTGGCATTTCATAGAGGTGTGTGGGTACCTACACTAATGTATGGAAGCGAATGTTGGTTATGGCAGAAGAAACATGAAAGTAAGAGAGAGAGATGCAGTAGAGATGAGAGCACATAGAAGTATTCTAGGTGTGAAATTGGGTGATAGAATTAGGAATGAAGTGATAAGAGTCAAAGCTGGTGTAAAAGAAGATATAGTGACAAGAATTGAGAAAGGTATGCTTAGATGGTTTGGTCACGTTGAAAGGATGAATGAAAGTGATGTGTGATGGACAAGTGATTGGAGGGGAAGACCAAGTAAGACCTACCATGACCAAATTCAAAAAATTTTGGAGAAAGGGCAGATCAAAAGTACCCTAAACCGACGAGCGTGTATGAGGTGGTTAATGAGTGTGAATGAAGTTAAGAGTGTGTGCCAAGATCGTAGCAAGTGGAAGGATGTGATCTCTGCCTACCCCTACAGGAAAGAGGCATGACATTATGTATTTATGGTTTTTGTTGCACAGATTTACTTCAGAACACATCATCAAGTTTTTACTTATGGATCAGTATAATAAACAATAATATAGAGAAATACAGTGCAGTACAGTTGTTTGTAATAACAACCATTCCTATCAATCTGAATGATACCTATAAAAACTATGTCTGTAATAATTTTTACTTACTAAATCAATCGAAATTGATATGGTCCCGAACTGCACAATATATCCTCCAACTTGACTTGATGCCTACCACATACATAGTAATCTTTATGTGTCTTTTGAAGCACTGTAGCGGTCAGTATCAAATGCCAAGTGGTCACATCATTTAAGTCCTTACCTCAGTGAATTCTAGTTACTGAACAATATGGGGCTTATAACAAAATAAGATCTAAAGATTAAACCGGGTTTCAAACTAGTGCTGTCACTTTTATTTGATAAAATGAAGACAGTGATGTGACTTACAACAAAAAAAATATGTTTAATGTCATTATAGTACTAGTATCGGTACGAGTATTGATTATAATTCGATGAATTCCATCATCATGAGTTACAAAAGTGTTTTTTTGAATAGAGCTGCCATCATCAGGAATACCCTGGATTTGATCTAGTTTTAAAGACTTCTGGGAGCCATCTGGCAGGGTATTATAAAAATGTCTGGAAAAACCCTGGGCTTTTCTGTTTTTTTAAAGATAAATGATAATAAATTTTAACTAAAAATTCATTTATGACTACCCACCACTCAATTATAAATTTTAACTACGATTTTATTTTGTTGCCAAAAGTATATTTTAGAGGTGTCTGGGTATAAAAAAACATTTCTGCACAATTTCCGGGATTTGTGCCTTGTTTATTTGTCATTGGCAACTTAGGTGATGACAGCCGTATATCTGATCAACTTAAATTTTGTATGGGACGGGACTACCTTGAAGTATTGGTCTATAAAGAAATAAATAGACATTAAATTAGTCTAGAATTTATGAAAAATTTGTCTACATACAATATTGGTTTAGTGTTTAGTATTTCTTTGATTAGTGGGATTTAATCTGCAAATTTTAAACATCTTTAAAGCTTTATCATTTCATAACTAATGTCTCCAACATAGCTCTAAGAATCAGGATGCCATAGTGGCAGTGAGCAGGGCCATGGATATATGTAAACTGATGGCTATCAAGGTACATGGTGCGATATGTCCACCTGCTAGAAAAATTATTATGAAAAAATTATTCTTTAAATGAATATTTTTCTTTGCTATGAATTTCCTTTACAAAATTATAAGACAATAGATTGTTTTAGGTTCCTATGGCATTCAGAACCATTTCAATGTGGATTTCAGATGATGTACTGTTATATTCTTGTATAGAATTCTCAAAATAAAAATATGCGGGATTGGGGATTAAAATAAATGAAAATGACTTCAAAACATATGATTTTTCCTAATTTTTTTGTTCAAACAGTTTGACCATCTCGTTGGATCAAATTACTTGATCGTTTATGGCGGCCATAAGCCGTTTTGCTTGGTACTACTTCACGCCTTCACAAGACGACAGAAAATTATGGTTGAGCTGAGGTAGGGCTGCACTCCGCCCTTTTCTAAGGCCGTCCGGCATGGAATTTAAAGAATTGGTCTTTTGTTGTCAAGGAAAAACTATTTTTTAAAAGAATTTATTAAAATGTATAAAATTTCTGGGATTCGTGACGTGTTTATCCGGCGTCGGCAATTTAGGTGATGGCAACCCTAAGCTGAGGTATCTTTTAGTAGGATTCGAGTTAAAATTCCTAAAGTTAACATAATTCCCATATTATTATTATTATTCAAAAAGCAGTAACAATAGAGAGTTACTATCTCACTAGTTCATTATCATTCCCTAAATGTGACATGTCTCGACTTGTCCTGGCATGTTATCCTGCCGGTCCTCGTGCCAATATTTTACCCAATACCCATCTAGTCAATTTAACGGCAACAACAACATGAGTCACCATACAGAGGACCTCGAACAAAACCTGTTTTTTTTCTTTAGAACATTCTTGCATTGTTAACTCTTGTTTGAATGTAGTTAAACTGGTATTATTTTGTTAATGTCTCGTTGTTGCTTCAAAGATCTGTTTAGGTGAAAGTATAACATAATATTTTACAAGCAGACGGATGGAATAATTTAATTCACTAGCAGTCGCTTGCTGTTTTGTCTTAGTGAAACTAAGAAACGTTAAATAAGGAAAATATCTACCTAAAACGTTTATGTAATTAATAACATCATATTTGTTGTCTTTAATCACCATTGTACCAATTGCAAATAAGACCAGACGTGACTAAAACAATGAGTCAACTATTTATTACGTTTACAATACTTTTAGCTACCTCATCATACTCAATGTATTTTGTATATTATTGTGGAAGTTTCTGATATTACGTAAATATCGCGGAGCCCGTCCACTGAAGCGGAACGGGCCGGCGCGGCAGAGTGGAGAAACTGAGAAATATTGACCAATGGGATCCGCGTACAGGAGACGAGCAAAGGTTCTATGCAGTACCATTGATTAATTTTGTTCGATTCTTCGCTCCGCTTCGAAATACTCTATTAGATTTATTCATTCGCAAGGTAGATAGGTGTAGTACCAAAAGCTTTGTCCGTGCTTTAATTTTTCGGTTGCAATTCTAATAAAACTGTACTGAATTGATTTATCAGATATTGAAATTAGTCTCCAAGTTACACAGATTATTGCAGATTCATACATACATAATGTCACGCCTCTCTCCCGTAGGGGTAAGCAGAGAGCACATCCTTGCACTTGCTACGATATTGGCACACACTCTTAGCTTCATTTAACCATCTTTTGACCTGCCCTTTCTCCAAAATCTTCTGGATTTGGTCATGGAAGGTCCTAAGAGGTCTTCCCCTCCCAACATTTCCATTCACTTGTCCATTTCTTTCAGACCAAATAAAGGTTAAAATTAATAAGACTGCGAGACTTGAATTCATGACAAATTCTAGTTGCCGTCGGCGGTATTGTCTGCCTTAACCATCAAACAAAGAGATGAGATTTAATACTGTTATATTGGTTTTCTACCCTAATTCAATCTCATAAGGTCTCCAATGTACCTTTAGATTAGGCAGTAAGTACCATTATTAGTCATTCATTCCCACTATTCGATTAATAGTTAACACAGGACTGCTGGTTTAATTGCAAAGCGCGTTTGCAAACTGAAGTGGCAGTGTGAGCTATATCCCAGCGATCCCATAGCTCGAAAAACCGACGACCGATGGGGCGTTATGGTTCTTGAGTGACGACCACGAATCGTAGTAGAGGGCGGCGAGCCGGTGGATGCAGGCGGCACAGGATTGATCAATGTGGAAAGCAATTTGTGAGGTCTATGTTCAGCTGTGGACTTCAAATGGCTGAAATGATAATGATGACAGATTTAATATCTTTGTTCTTTTAAGTTGGATAGTCCATTAATTCAGAACGGCTATACAACATCGCTGCGACCAACAGAAGTAGAGCATCAATGAAAAATTACAATACTACATTCTTTCTTTGCGTGGGTTGCTTTAACGGATACTAGAATATAGTTTTGGCGGATTTTCCCTACTCCTTAGACACAGCTAGTATTTTATAATTGCAATAGTTCTAGAATTGCATATTTAATCATCTGATACTCTAGTTTTATATTTGTTATTAGCAAGCGCATGAAACATAAGCCGCGACACAAACCTATTCGAGAACATTCCCATTCACGCAAAATTCAGTTACATTACAGTTAGCACATAACAATACTATACACATCTGATCATCATCGAACAGCTGACATCTGCCAGGATAACAAAAAAAATACTCCCACATGTTCGGGCGATTGTCACTCTTATTTCTAACCATTAAAGCCTGTAGCTTTATAAGAACACGTGTCTAAGACACCTTGCCTTAAAAAAAGTGTTGTTAAGAATTTCCACCTTGTGTTCCTGGTAATAAGATGTGACTATTTATTACCTGACCTATGGGTTTTTGGGGATTTCTGTAAGTCTTTTGTTGTATCTCTTTTTAAAGGTTTCGTATTGAATTCAATGCTAGAGATTAATACTTTTTTTCATGTTTTAGGATGTATGAAAGTAACTACTCTAGCAATTATGTTTAAAATTAAGTAGGTAGATACATACGTTACCAACTGACGTACAGATAAAAGAATTGTGCTGTCATATTACTTATAGCTAATTTTAACATTAAGATTAGAACGTTAATTCTGTTCTGCTTAAAACTTTTTACTACTTACGCACACACTTTCTAATGAGTAAGAAGTTTAATTAAAAATCATTCTTTTGCATATTTCTTTCTATTCTATTCAAATCGAAACAAATCAAATCGTTTATCGCGTGCCACATTACATAGTATGGTCATAAAAGGTAGGTCTACATGTGACGCCCTAATAGTATTCTTGCATGGATCTATGCAAGAATTATGTCTCAAAAATTGTGTCGCAGCATTAAATTTGTTCATATAAAATATAGCTTGAGTATGTCATGCTCACTTAAATGTAATTAAGGTGGTGTCGTTTTAAATCGGGGCGGGCGGTTTGATCCCTAAATTGTGGTTGAGCAAAACGATGGCCATTTCAGTCCTCATACTAAAATTGGTCTGCTCATTCTTAACTTGTTTTTAATTGATATATTCGTCGTTCTGAAAACTGTCTTTTTACCAGACTTATCAATTGCAAATTCTATACTATCTGTACATTTCAGCACTTCATCTCAGCCATTAGAAATCCGTATTTTATACTGTGTTTTATTTTAATTGATTTGTGTACTGGTGCGAGAACAAAACTTTCCAGATTGTTCTGTACTTATAAGAGCTTTATTCAGCCAAACTGGAATTATCTATTCTGACTATAATAACCAGTCTATTATTATGAATAACATTTGCTGACTTATAATTTTCCTTGTTCCAGATTATTCGATAGCCCTCACACACCAAAGTCGCTGTTGGAGAAATGTTCAACACCCAGTCACCATCCGCTAAGGTCACGGCTGTTTCCTCCCAAGTTAAACGCTACGACGGGTATGTAGTTTAATATTATTACATATTTTATAATAATAATATCTATATAATTAGCTAATTATTTTAAAACATCTAAGGAATTCAACTACGTTTGGGGGATATCCCGAAAGTCTGTATAAGATTCCTTTTTAATAGTTTGTAACAAGGTGGGACCCACTGCAAATGAGATACATGGATGTGACAATTATATATGTACAAAAATTATTTGAGGGTGTCGGCCACTCACAATTACCCTTGGTAGTGGCAAATGTCCATTGAGTATGATGTACACTTTTCAGCAGTTGCTGGATGTCCTCAAACAAGCCCAAAAGAAGAAGAAAAATTTTTTTTAATTAAAAAATTGAGAGTTTGTATGTAAGTTTTAACAAAGCCATGTTATTTGTCTCAAGGCATGCCGTCTGGCTCCAGTCACCACCTCCACCCACCGTCAGACGAAGACAGCGCGCTGGGCAGTCTGCCACCTGATGACATGGACGATTCGAGGTTCAAACCAGTCGCTAACATCAACCCTTTTACTCCCGACGGTAAGTTAATATTATGATTACAGTATACCTGCACGTTTCTCTAGAAGGTAAAGTAAGTTATGGTAAATGATGAACGGGAACTTTTTTTTTTTTTTTTAATTTTAATTATAAAGTGGTTTATAATAAATCTTAACATACTACATATTTCCATTTTGTTCCAGTTCAGTTGTACGATATAAATATTCTAAATTTCTCTATGAATATTATGTAGCAAAGAACTGTTCTGTTTGCTTTTAAAGATAACTTCAACAGTATAGCTATACAGTTACTATTATTATTATTATTATTATTAGACATGTGTGACAGATGAGTAAAGAAGTTGTAATTGTTCTTTCCAGGTCAAGCGTTAAACAAGAAAAAACGAGCGCTGTCGAAAACACCAACGTGTGATGGCACTCCCGGACAGCCAGCAAAAAGACTTAGGGTAAGCCCAGTTATTAAATGACCCTAAGCCCACTTTAACGCCTCAAGGGGCTTGCTCGGAATAATTAATATAATGGACTTCTTGGCGGCAAAGTGAAGCGTCATGTCTGCAGTTTTGTTTTATTTTCTGAAATTTGTCATATTTCTAACATTAATGTGTAATAACGGTGGATTATTAACCGTTAAGTGTTTGTAAACATACATGAGTGTTGGTGAATCAAACAAAACAGTGCAACATCACTTTTCAAAATTTCTCTCGAGGAGTCCATGTGAGATTTCAGTATAGTCCCACATCTTTACTGAGGACTCAAGGGGCTTAGCGGAGGGTATCTCATTTATCATCTTTATCATCATTTATTGACATTTACTATGAATTATATATTATTAATATATCACTTACTTGACACTGGCTAGATGTGCTAGACGCACAAAGCCATTATTTAAAAAAAAAAATATTATCTATATATCGCCCTCTGACAAACCTTGACAGATTCTGACAAAGACCCATTGACCCATTTGCTTTTATTTCTTTATTATGGTAACGCTCATATATCTTTCATTGTTGTTAAAAAATTCAATTTTGTGAATGTTTGAAGAATCTAAATGATCATGTTGATCTTAAAGACAATAAAGTATATTTTATTTTATTTATTTCTAAGTTTTGCTCTTTAGGTATATAGTATATCGACAGTTTAAACTATTAGACAGCCGCCTGGCAGCGTGCTCAGTAGTAGTTCAAATCAGTATATTGCTATATTAACTACGACTATCGCTAGCCCGGGTGAATAGTGTCATCAAAAAAGTACTATATAGAGCAATTTCTTTTGAGATAACCATATATAGCTTGCCATAACTAGTTTATCTTATGGAAATACCACAGTGTATGTATTTGAAGAAAAAAGCTTTAATCGGCTCTTCTTAAATTGTAGACCTTTAGAGGTAATAAATTAAAAAACAAAAACTTTTATGTCATAAATTACATAGTACATACTTGTAAACGTCAAAATTAAATATAAATATTATAAGCAATCGATATATGATTACACTGAAATCACGAAGCTTAGATTCACTTACATGCAACAAAACAATTAAAAAACAAAAAATAATATTAAGTGTAAGTGAATCTAAGTGCCAGTTCCGAGCCACCGCTCTGTAAGAAGAACTGGCAAGAAACTCTTCGTTTGTAATCATGACGTTTTCAAGTTTTATGTATAATAGTTTATGAAATAAATAACTTTTTTACTTTACTTTACTTTAATAAAGAAACTATGAGATGGAATGAGTTACTTTCTCACTGAAGTGTTTTAAGCCTAACTAGTTCCTTGTTCGGTTATGAGAAATGCTAAATCCTACAATATTTTTTCTTTCGGGTTGCTCAACAAGTCCATTATTAATTGTATCTATCTATTATATTAAATATATTTGCACAAGTAAGCACTAATATTTGAGACCTTGTAAACCTGTAGTTTTTCTTTTAAACATACATAAGTCTTGCTCAATTAGCTCTAATATTTTATAGTAAAATTGTAGAGACTATATTATTGCACATAAACGCTTTAGAATTTACAAATATTTTAATTGGAACAGAAATTGGGTTAAAATTAAAAAAAAAAAACATTTATTCAAGTTTGGCTCAATAGAGCTCTTATGAATGTCTTACTTATGTTTATTATGTTTATGGCGGGAGGTTTACAATAAATTGTGTTTATTAATAACTGTTAATAACTATATTAGTCAAGGACTGTATCGTAGTTACTAGCGCCCACCTCCAGAAGAGGACACATTGGACACATCATATTAGAGCATTAGATACTTAAGAGAATTGTCATGAACAAGTGTAAATGGGTATACATTTAAAAAAAAAATGTAATTATTAATCTTTAATATAAAATTGTTATTTGACGTGAACATAAGTAAAACTGTTTGTCTAACACTAATATAAAATATTTGTTTAAACCAAAACTTAGATTATGTGTTATCGAAGAGCGGTGTCTCCTGACACAGGCTTATTCAAGCTTAGAAAGAGGCACCAGCTACTAGATATTCTTATGTACCAGGTTGATTATGGAGTAAAGAAATTTATTATTTATTATTATTATCAACAAAACAAAATTCATTTATTCAAGTTTGGCTCAATAGAGCTCTTATGAATGTCATACTTATGAACTAACGCGCCCATTCACTGCGGGCGGGAGCTTGATCGTAAAAGAACGGGCAAGAAAATCGTCAAGGTTGGTTTTTTCTCCCGCCAGTTACAATTAAAATACATAATATTAAAACAATTGTGTTCTGCAGTCACAAGATTGAAAAGAAAACAAGACAAAATTCTTTTTAGCATTATTATTTATTTATATATATTTTGCAGGAATCGAACATATCTCGCTACAAAATAGAGTTCATAGAGGAAGGTGTGATCGGGCTCGGGGAGTTCGGACGCGTGACAAAATGCACGAACAAGCTGGACGGGTGTGTGTACGCGATCAAGCGGTCTCTGAGACCGGTCGCGGGTTCGCAGGCGGAGCGAGCCGCGCTCATTGAAGTGTACGCGCATGCCGCTTTGGGGAAGCACCCGCATGTCGTCAGGTTAGTGGACACAGGAAAGTGACAACGCTGTCAGAATAGTCGGCACAAGACCCTGAGTCTTGGGTGTAGAGTATAGCTTCGTTAGTTATAGATTTATTGCTTGTACAAATAATAGATCCTGGCCAAATCACGGTCCTTCATCTTCGTCTAGCATTTCGATCAATATATATATATCAGTTAAACTACACGGCTTAGGTGAGTTAAATAATCTCTGAGATTTGATCCAAAAGGACATTTTGGTAATTCAAAAATTTTTAGAATTATACATTTTGAGAAGTTGTAATTTTGAGAAATCGACATTTAGAAAGGTCTTAAATTTGAAATGTCAAAATTTTAAGGATTGGACATTTTAGAACTAAATCAATTATTGCTTTAATTATAAATAAAAACTAAAGCCAAACTAGAGCGGCGATAGCACAGTGCCGAGACCCCTTGCCTTTAAATTCAAAGGGTCTCGGGTTCAAACCCTGATGGCGGACTTATAACTTTTCGAAGTTATGTGCGTAATTATCGCTTGCTCCGTGCCTCGTAAAGCACGTTAAGCCGTTGGTCCCGGCTGTCATGAACATCTATGGCAGTCGTTATTAGGAAGTCAGTGCCTTCTAACAGACTGACAGCTGGTTTAACCATAGAATGATGTTTCCCTCTGGGTTGCGGAGGTCAGACGGCAGTCGCTCCACGTAATAACTGAAATTCAGTCAAATCTGGTTGAACCAGTGAGCAGACCCTGGGCCCTAAGCTTAAGTCAAGGGCAACCGGGATAATGCTAGGATATGATGATGACAAACTAAAGCCAAGAACCTTCCCCCCTCAGATACTACTCGGCGTGGGCTGAGGACGACCACATGATAATACAGAACGAGTACTGCGACGGTGGCTCGTTGCAGCAGAAAATAGAGCAAGCGCCGCTCTCGGAGGCCGAGCTGTTGTTACTGTTGGCGCATATTGCTGATGGCTTGGCGTGAGTATCATTTATTTATTTATATTTAGGTACACGGACAGATTATCATCATAAAAATTAACTAAGACTGATAAAGAAAAAGAAATAAAGCTAGATAATAACCCACAATTAGTGTATACAGGAATCGGAATATGGAATCGAACCCACGACCTCAGGATCAAAATGTCGATATACTAGACACTATGAATACGGCATATCGGTCGTCAATATCAAAAAATCTAAAATTATTTATTTCATAAACTATTACATGCGTTAGTTTATAAGTATGACATTCATAAGAGCTCTATTGAGCCAAACTTGAATAAATGAATTTTGAATAGTACTTGAAAACGTCAAAATTTAATATAAATATAAAAACAATCTAAATATTATTACACTGAAATCACTTAGATTCACTTATATGCAACAAAACAATTGAAAAACAAAAAATATTTTAGTGTAAGTGAATCTAAGTGCCAGTTCCGAGTAGGGTTGTAACGGAGGCCTCCTTAGCGGAGGCGATGAGTTTTGCCTTAAAAGTGGATTTAGAAAAATATTCATTAATGTTTAATTACGCTTTAATTACTTATTTAATCAACTAGTATTCAAAATGAAGAAGAGGCAAATTATGTTTCGGTCGTCGTCGAGCGTCGCTGCTCGCGCGTTTTTGTATCGATTAACGTACATACACCTCCATTATAACTCCGCATATATTTTACGGAGGCGGAGGCGCATGTGGAGTTACGATTTCTTGCGGAGCTTCCGCAGTAACGGAGGCAGAGGTAAAGATCCGTTACAACCCCAGTTCCGAGCCACCGCTCTGTAAGAAGAACTGGCAAGAAACTCGCAGGCTATGCTCTTTTAAATTAGTACTTGAATTATAATAATATTTTTATATGTATGTAGAATAATATTTTGACGACCGATATAGTGTGGAGGTCAGTATACCTGCACTTCACTCGAGAGGTCGTGGGTTCGATTCCCACACAGGACAAATCTTTGTGTGCATGAACATGAATATTTGTTCGGTCTGGGTGTTCTCCTATGTATCTTAAGTATGTATTTACAAAAAAAAAAGTATTTATATATGTTTATCCGTTATTTAATATCCATAACACAAGTTCTTAATGATACTTATCTTGGAACTAAATAATTGGTGTGATTGTAAGAGAATATTTATTTATTTATTTATATGTCCCCCAGGTATATCCACTCGCTGCAACTGGTTCACATGGATGTGAAGCCGGGAAACATCTTTGTTTGTAGCGTGCAGGGCGCCTACGACGACGACGGATACGAAGACGACGACCGCCCGCCGCCGGAAATATACAAAATTGGTCAGTTTATTGTTGCCATCTATCAAAGTCATCATCACCATCTGATCATCATCATAATCATCTGATAACCATGATCTAATCATTATTATCAGATAATCATCATTTGATCACCTGGGGGCCTACCGCCGATTTCGATGGATTACCGGTAATCCATCTAGATCAAACTTTGTTTACGTTCATTAATCCGTACCGGGGAATCTGCCGACAGCCACCTCTCATTCATGGCCTTCAGTCCGTGACAGACCAATAGGTAAATGGAGAACGCCATTTTGTTTCGATTTCCATGAGTTTGGCGGTACGACAGAATCAATTCGAAATCCATTTTGCCTTATAATAGATTGCCATCGAACTCGGCGGTAGGCCCCCAGCACCTGATCATCAGTTGTGCGGGGTAGTGCTGAGGGATGATAAATTAATAGAAAATGATTCCTTTGATAACTCTTGTATTCCCGATAAATTACAATTTATTGATTATAACTAATTAAGATAAGTGATATGCGAGTCGCGCATGATATCTGATGCCGGACTAATACCTAAGGCGAAAAGTGCTAGATCAGGTGTTCGGGGGCATAGCACTGAACAAAAGTCGAAGTAATTTATTCAAGTTTGGCTCAAAAGAGCTCAAATAGAATGAGAATAAGAATATTTTTTATTGACAAAATAACATTACATAACAATTAGATTAAACAGTTACAAAAAAACGTACACAAAAACAAAACAAAAATATTTAAAAAAATATCAATAATAATAACAACAACTTATGGTAATGTTACCTGTCAAAAGGGCGATACATCAGCGTAATGCTGCTGCATCTAATAATACAGCAGCGCTGGTGTTCCTGCACCGACCTTTTAAAATAGAGTGGTGTAGAAGAAAAAGTAATAATAAAGTCAAAATAAAGGTCTTTCTTTATTTTCTTTATTTTAAATAATGGCTTCGTGCGTCTAGCACATTTAGCCAGTGTCAAGTAAGTGATATATAAATAATATATAATTCATAGTAAATGAGAATGAGTGGTGATAAAGCTGATAAATGGTAAATGAGATACCCTCCCCTAAGCCCCTTGAGTCCTCAGTAAAGATGTGGGACTATACTGAGATCTCACACGGACTCATTGAGAGAAAATTTTAAAAGTAATGTTGCACTGTTTTGTTTGATTTACCAACACTCATGTATGTTCACAAACACTTAACGGTTAATAATCCACCGTTATTACACATTAATGTTAGAAATATCACAAATTTTAGAAAATAAAACAAAACTGCAGACATGACGCTTCACTTTCCCGCCAAGAAGTCCAAAATAAAGGTCAAAACTTAAACTAACGCGCCCATTCACTGCGGGCGGGAGCTTGATCGTAAAAGAACGGGCAAGAAAATCGTCAAGGTTTTTTCTCCCGCCAGTGGCACCAGCCTGGAATAGGGCCAGTCCCTCTCACCTCACGGGGAGTCGTATGAAGCGTCAGTCGGCAGCGTCGAAATGTCTTTCATCAATCTAACCATATTAATTTCAACAGGTGACCTCGGCCACGTAACGTGCATATCTTCACCGAAAGTGGAAGAGGGTGACTGTCGATACCTACCCAAGGAGGTCTTGCACGAGGACTTCACTCATCTGGCGAAAGCAGACATCTTTGCATTTGGTAAGCATATACTTACCGTACTTTCATCAGCTCAGCCCATTAACACGCACAGGCCTCCTCTCACATATGTGTCATTCGTAGTTTATCACTGCCTTACTTCGATTTGGTTAAGTTATCTGCATTTCACTACTATTCGTTGTTCTTCTTTCTCATTATATTCGTATGTATACTCAATACTTTTATTTAAACTTTTTATTATAGTATTCCATTCTTTACACAAACTACTTTATAATTATATTTATGATAATTTATTTTTAATAATTTAAATAGATGCATTTCACAAATACTGCGCGTAGTAACACTTCATGCCTAGGTGTTCACGGAAGATCAGCGTCGTGACATCCTATGGTGTCCGACAGTGTGCTGAGTGGACACCGTTTCAGTACATGGTTTAATGTTGTATTTTGATTGTGTAAATTTAATCGTTGCTTTTTTGTGTACTTAATTTCTATGTTTATTTGTACTGAATAAATTTATTTTCTTTCTTTCTTTCTTTCTTACATACCAAGGTGCGAGGGAATTGGGTCATACTCCACTACCAAATTTTTCAAACCGCCCAATTAGGCCTCTAACATGGCTTAACGACTATCACATTTAGTGATACCGGGAGCAGCGGTTTAACGTGCCTTCCGAAGCACGGAAGCGCTCCATATCAAATGCCATACAAACGTTCACCCATCCAAGGACTGACCTCTGTAAACTCTGCTGTACTTCGGTGATCGTTTTCGACCACCGATCACCGCGAAGCTACAAGCGCTTCTTCATACCTTACTTTACTTAATAGTAATAATACATCTTTTACCAATATAGCAATTATTTAGTTCCAACATAATTATTAAAAAATTGTGTTATGGATACTAAATATCGGACAAACATACTTAAATTCTTTAATTTTGTAAATATATACTTATTATTATGTCCATGCATACAATTGTCCTGTGTGGGAATCGAGACCACGACCTCAGGAGCAAGTACTGACCACCACGAAATATAGGTCGTCAAATTTTCGTAACTAACTAAGCGTGCTCGCAATTTTTTCAATTAATTGACCATTCAACACAGAATTCTTCATTTCGAACCAGTAGTAACTTTTTTTGTAAATACATACTTAATATACATACACTACATGTATATTAAGTATGTATTTACAAAAAAAAAAAGTATTTATGTATGTTTATCCGTTATTTAGTATCCATAACACAAGTTCTTAATGATACTTATCTTGGAACTAAATAATTGGTGTAAGTGTCAGAAATATTTATTATTTATTATTATTATTATAAGAGCTCTATTGAGCCAAACTTGAATAATTGACTAAAGAATTTTGAACTCTCATCGATAATGGCAAAAGCATCGAAGCTATCACCGTGACCCAATTACAAATATAGTACAGTATTCAAGTGGTTACGTAATAAACGGTTTTACATATCATTGGTTAAAGGATATCTTTTAAATGAGATTAAAAGTCAAGATTTTACGTACTGCTGTCTGATAATCTGATTAATGTTATCAAAGATTCGAATATCGATAAGTAACTAACGTGACATGTTATTTATTTGAAAGGAAATATGAATCGACTTTAATGGTATGTCGTAATTATATCATATTATCAGCCTTTTATAGGTCTATAATATACTGCTGAACATTAGCCTCTCTCATAGATTACATTATATTGGGAATATTTGCCCATAATCACCATTTTGGGCAGGCGGGTTGGTGATCGCAGCTGATGTGGCATAGCAGTGCTCTTACAAATAGTATATACGGAATACCAGTGTCGAGGCGTTTTCGGCTTTATGCTGAGGTGATTACCTTTTCTGTGACACGACAGTAGGTGCTTAAATATAACGAATGCTTTTTTTTTAATTGTTGTCACACAATAAATTAGTTTTCTTTCTTTACTGGCGTGAGCTGCGATCACCATTTTATTATTAGAAAAATGGTGGAAGTCACATTTAAGGTTATTTCGCTTTGCAAGTAATTGATAGGAACTTGCCCTGACACTGTTTTAACAGTATGTATGTATGTTCTTAATTGGACGGATCGTAATAGGCCTAGTCGTCATATATCGCTTTTTATGGATCAATTCTCGATAGATTCAGTCCAAGGTAATTTTTTGTTAACGTTTAGGAATTAGGACATGAAATCAATTCGCTAGTATTTTATGGTTCACAAAAATTAATAATTCGTGACCCTATAAAATACAGACTACTAACCATATCATACGAATAGAATATGATAGGTAAATGGATTATATTCATTAATTTATAGTGAAATTCGTTCTAAGAAAGTTTATTATAGTAAAATTGAGGTAAAAACGAATAGGAACCTTTTATATTTTAACAACGGCTTTTCCCACATTGTCACCGGTGAACAGGCTCATGAACGCGTCGTAAATGTTATCGAAACCCTCCACGACGTGCTCCTGTGTCTTCAGCTTTCCAGCTCTGATCCAAGTGACTATATCGGCGAAGGCCTCGCCCCATCTGCCTTCCCAGCGCCTCACTATAAACCCTTCCATCTTGATCTGCTTCGCTATTAAAACTGGTTGGATGATAGTAGCCTTCGGGACATCGACCTCGTTGTACGAGCTGATACTCCCGCAGCCTGCCACGCGGCCGAAGTCGTTCATTTGGTTCATGATAATGCTGCTTAACTCACCGCCGACGTTATCAAAGTAACAGTCGATGCCCTGCGGCGCAGCCTCCTTGAGAGCCCGCTCGATGTTGACGCTCTTGTAGTTGAAAGCCTTGTCGAATCCTAATTGTTCAACGAGCCATTTACACTTGTCGTCGGATCCAGCGAATCCGATGACTTTGCATCCTTTGATCTTGGCGATTTGGCCGACTATGGACCCTACGGCGCCGGCTGCTCCGGACACGACCACGGTCTCGCCGGCTTTAGGTTTGCACAGATCTAGGAAGCCAAAGTAGGCCGTTGCTCCGGGCATTCCCACGGCGCCGAGCCCCAATGATATGGGCAGTCCCTTCAAGTCTGGAAGCTTGTACACCTTATCTCCCATTTCACTCGATGTAGTATTAACAATGGCATAATCACACCAACCTTTGTGTGAAACGACTCTAGTTCCAACGGGATATCTGGGGTTCTTCGAGTCTTCAACAATTCCAATTTGATATCCGAATTGGTCGTATGGTATGGAGAATCTTGCGCTGTAGGCACGCTGGTATGGGTCCACGCTGACCCATTCCGTTTTGATGAGAATTTCGCCGTTCTTGATGTTCGGCAGATTGTGTTCCACTATCTCGTAGTCGTCCCTTTTCGGGAGACCCTCGAACGCCTTAGTCAACACGTATTTGCGTGCTTTCACCATATCGGATCGTTGTAGACTGACGTGGCTGATATACACTTGTGCTTTTCTTATAGCTCTCGTATCAATATGATAAGATATCGATATTGAACATTAATTTCATAGAGGTGTAATGTAATGAGATTCGAGTCTGACAACTTATCAGTGCACACGGCAATGAAAAGACTTTTATTACATTTTGGTTGGTTAGGCGAATCAAACACGTTTTCAACTAAACAATGATCTAGTTTTTTTAAATTCAATTCTTAAAAAAGACATTTAATATAGTTATTGAATCTGCTACATCTCAGCATGAGTGACTGCATGAGACGTGACAGCGGTTTTTAGATGAAATCAGATTGATAGTAAGATCAACTTTTAGGGAACATGGTTACACTATTTTATTCGGGAAATTTGCTATTATCCTATGTCGAGTACAACATAATGTTAATTTAGTCTGTATTGTATCTGTGCTATGCTAATTTTAGTTTGAGTCTGTATTGTTCTTTTTGCAAATAATCGTTGGCTTGAGTCATAGTGACTGTACTATTTTTGTCCCACATTTGATTCTGGTAAATTATTAGCGCATTATCTTTGAAATGTGGCAATACATTGATGATTAGATGTAATTTTACTTTGAGTCTGTATGGTTTTTTTTTTGCAAATCGTTGGCTTGAGTCATAGTGACTTTACTATTTTTGTCCCTCAATTGATTTTGGTAAATAAATTGATGATAAAATGTAATTTTTAAGTTTTATGTTATGAGTAGTGTCGCGAAACGCAACGATTACCTCAACTAAGCAGCGATGTAACTAAGAAAAGCAATTCATATTGAAAAATATAAAAATCCCTGAAGATAAAACTAATTATTGCAACTGCAATATTTTACTAATATTATTCAGAAAGAAGAAAGAAAGAAAGAAAGAAAGAAAACGTGTTTATCTGCCAAACTGTAAAACTCATCAACTAATTTATATTATTAAAATAATATGCGAAAGTTTTTGATTACGTATGTTTGTTACTCTTTCACGCATAAACTATTAAACGGTTTTAGTTGAAAATTGGCACACCGGTAGCTTATAACCTGGCTTAACACATAGGATACCGGTATTTCCACGGGAAAGGGGACAACGCGGGTGACACCGCGGGGAGCTTCTAGTGTTTCTATATTTCATTTGCCCAGTACAATCTAATACAAGTAACTCGTTATCGTATAGCCTAGAGTATTCTTATAGATAAAATACACATTTTACTAATATCGTGAGATTATTATGTATTTACGATAAACATAATTGTGACTTGTATTAATTTGTTTAGTAAAAAAATTTGTATATTGACGCAGTGATATACAGGGTTAAAGGTTAAGTCGACCTACACCATTATTTTTATCACTACACAGTAGCTTTTCACCTCTGTTTTAATCTAAGAATTCTAATTGATCCATGAATTACGTCACACGAATTCCGTAATTTTTTGACTTTTTCTCCGTCCTTGTCACAGCTGGTCACACTTGTGGGTCTCCCTCTTCCTTAGTGTGATATCATATATTTTGCAATGGTACAACAAGAAATAATTACATCAAAACAGCAGTTCCAAAATGTTCATTGGACCTGGGTTTTGTAAAGTGACGTCACGAAATTTAGGATCCCTCCTATCCCCTTGTCACACCATGTCACACTTCGTCAACCCACTCCCACCCCCTTAAAGTGTGACGTCATTTCTGGATAGCCCCCTAGTTAGCTACATATTTTTACAAACATCTGCAGCACAACTGTCGTAAACTTCTTTTCTAATATCGATGAAAGATTTAATTTTTGTGAACTTTTTTCATTTTTATACAGTTCATAGTCTACTACGACTCATTTGGGACCACTACTTGCAATTTATGTGTTCGATTAGTTAAGCAACTAACCTTCTACATAAAATAGCAAAACTTAATAAGTTAGAGACAATAAACACATAAAAGTGGAAAAAAATATACGAGGTACTAGAACTTAAGAACCGTTTAGTTTTCGGTGCGGTGTTTTTTAGACAAATCAGTCAGAAATTATGGTAACCTACATCCTTGTAAAACGTAGGTAGAATTATCTTTAACTCTGTATAGATACCCAGATTTCTATCTGTTACTTTCCAAATTTAATATTACATTTATGTTAGTTTATTCAATCATCAAGGAAACCATACTGTATTTTTATGACACAAATGTAATTTTATGAAAACATTATTAACTGATACTGGCAGGAGGAAAAAACAACCTTGACGATTTTCTTGCCTGTTCTTTTACGATAAAGCTCCCGCTCTCAGTGTATAGACGCGTTAGTTTTTTAGTTGACTTTCACAAGAGCTCTATTGAGCCACCATATTTGAGTAAATGGTTTTCATTCTGACTTTAGGTGAGTAAACCAATATATAGATATGTTATATTAATTAATAATAATATACACACATTACTTTTATATGCGAAAATATCTATCTACATCAATATTTGTTATTTACATACATACATACATAATGTCACGCCTCTTTCCCGTAGGGGTAGGCAGAGATCACATCCTTCCACTTGCTACGATCTTGGCACACACTTTTAGCTTCATTCACACTCATGACGCCCGTCGGTTTAGGGTACTTTTGACCTGCCCTTTCTCTAACATTTTTTGTATTTGGTCATGGAAGGTCTTACGTGGTCTTCCCCTCCCAACACTTCCATCCACTTGTCCATCATAAATCACTTTCGTTAATCTACTTTCATTCATCCTCTCAACATGACCAAACCATCTAAGCATACCTTTCTCAATTCTTGTCACTATATCTTCTTTTACACCAGCTTTAACCCTTATCACTTCATTCCTTATCCTATCACTCAATTTCACACCAAGAATATTTCTGAGTGCTCTCATCTCTACTGCATTAATCTTACTCTCATGTTTCTTTTGCCATAACCAACATTCGCTTCCATACATCTGTTATTTACAACCTCAAAAGCTCAGTGATGCGCTCGAAGTAAAGCAGAGTTTACAACGGTCAGTCCTTTAATGGGTGACCGTTTGTGTGGCATTTTATATCGAGCGCTTGCGTGCTTCGAAAGGCACGTTAGGCCGTTGGTCTCGGTTGTCACTAAATGTGGTAGTCGTTAAGCCATGTTAGGGCGGCTTCGGGCGAATCCGCGTGGTGGAGTATGACCCAATTCCCTCGCACCTTGGTATGTGAGAGGAGGCGCGTGCTCAGTGGGACGTTAATGGGCTTAGGTGATGATGATGATGAGACAACCTCAAATTCAGTGCAACCTACGTGTGGCGATTATATTTTGTGCCTTTTAAATGACTGTTTTTAAGTGATAAATGTAATTGTCCTTAGGGTTAACGCTGTTTGAAGCTGCGGGCGGAGGCCCGCTGCCGAAGAACGGTCAGCAGTGGCACGATTACAGGGACGGCAAACTTCCGTACCTGCCCGCGCTGTCGAGGGAGTTCAACCAATTGCTGAAGGTGAGAGATATGTTACAGATTGTGTTCCACTATCTCGTAGTCGTCCCTTTTCGGGAGACCTCGAACGCCTTAGTCAACACGTATTTGCGTGCTTTCACCATATCGGATCGTTGTAGACTGACGTGGCTGATATACACTTGTGCTTTTCTTATAGCTCTCGTATCAATATGATAAGATATGTCACTTGTTTGGGCTTACATAGTGGCGTGCCCACCATACGGGAAAATAAGCACTGCAAGCGGGCAAGGTCGCTAAGCCGAGAGACGTTAAATTTCCTATAGCAACTTTAGCTCGGATATAGCTACAAGCCTAATTTATAAGTGCTACAAATTGTATACCCTACACATGATCTCTGGTAGGACGATATACGACGAGGTGGACAGGCAAATTCGGACAGGTGGCTGGTACCGGATGGATGCATTCTACAGAGGTCCGGGATGATTGGCACTCTTTGGGGGAGGCCTATCTTGGGCTTCACACTTATCGCTCGACGTAGAATCATTGGGTGTATATGGATCCTACCAAGACCTAAGGAGCCTAAGTCAACCTCACCTGCAAGTGGTGCACCTGCCGATCAACGGACGAGGCTTTGGCGAACATAACAGTGCCCGCTAAGCGGCAATAGGCTCTAACTGGGACTAACTATAGGCACGTGTCTTATAACATGGCGAGAGACTGCATTTATACCGGCCATTTTGATTCACATTAAAATACAAAGTTTAAATAATTGTATTGTTTTTCGTACAGAAAATGGTAGACCCTGACCCAGCAGTTAGGCCATCCGCGATGAGACTGAAGAAACATCCCCTCCTCCACCCGTCGTGTAACAAGACCAAGTCGCAGCTGCGAAGAGAGCTGGCCGCCGCCAAAATGGAGAACGAAATACTCGCCAAGAAGCTGCAACATGCAGCTAGGTAAGTGTTGAATCGTGCAAGTGAAATTTGTTTTTTATGCGATATAAGTGTCTTCATTCAAAATTAATTTGTGGCCGATAATAATTGGTACACGGCTTGTGGGTGATATTTTCCATACCACAGGGTGTCCATTCTACCCATCCATTAAGGTTTCCCTTGGACTTCTTGGCGGGAAAGTGAAGCGTCATGTCTGCAGTTTTGTTTTATATTCTAGTGATATTTCTAACATTAATGTGTAATAATAACGGTGGATTATTAATCGTAAAGTGTTTGTGAACATTAGTGTTGTTAAATCAAACAAAACAGTGCAACATCTATTTTCAAATTTTCTCTCAAGGAGTCCATGTTAGATCTCAGTATAGTCCCACATCTTTACTGAGGACTCAAAAATAAAGAAAGAAAGGTTTCCCTTTCTTCAAAGCGCTGCCTAGCTGTCTTGTATGTTAGGTGTCCCTCAAAAATAGTTATACTAAAGGCAACCACAGGCAGACGTTAGTCGGTTCAAGTCCGACATTACTACACACAACTGGTGTGTGGTACGCGGGGGTACTTAATACCCCTCTTACGTAGCGCGGTAGTTCTTATTGTCTCGGAAGTTCTGTGTGTAACTAAGAATTACTTCTTCTTGCTGTGGCTAAGCCAGAGTCAAGAGACTAGCCTGACTATAGACTATAGCATGACAAAGATATTCAGATTTGTAATTTATTAATTCTGGCTAGGAATCTTTTCGAAGTACGCCCATGGAACGGGAGCTTGCTATGAAATTAAATTAGCAAGAAACTCGGCAAAGTTCTGTCTCTCACAGAGACATTTAAAAAAAATTGGTTGAGGTATTATCTCAAAAACCGTCTCTTTTATTACAAAATGTGGCCCACCCTAATTGGAATATGTAGGCTAGAAAATAGATATATAATAAATAATAAATAAATATTCTCTTACAATCACACCAATTATTTAGTTCCAAGATAAGTATCACTAAGAACTTGTGTTATGGATACTAAAGAACGGATAAACATACTTAAATACATTTTTTTTTGTAAATACATACTTAATATACATAGGAAAACACCCAGTAGTATGCATAATACAAGTTCTTAATGATACTTATCTTGGAACTAAATAATTGGTGTAAGTGTCAGAAATATTTATTTATTTATTTATACTTATCTTGGAAATAAATAATTGGTGTAATTGTCAGAAAATATTTATTTATTATATAAGAGGCAGTTGCTGCACATTGCTCATAACTCCTGGTAATTAATTCTGGGAGTAAGAAGTGATTAAAAAATAAAAACAGTTATATGAAAAGACAAACATAAAACTAATGTAATTAAACAAATAAAATAATAATAATTATAAATAAATATCTTTGTTCCACAGATGTATAAAAACTCTGACACCGAACTTCGTTTCGGCACAGGATTCGGCCAAGTTTAGGACGAGATCCGCGAAACGCCTGCTGAAACCCAGGATAGACTCTCAGATATACGAAATTATGCAATCTGTCTCCTCTCCCATGCGGAAAGACAGGCGAATCGACAGACGAGAAGAGGGTATGAAAAAAAAATTTATGAATAAAAAATTACCTATGTAATCGATCTGTATGTCTTCATACAATTTTATATTCAAGGTTAAGTATGTAACTTATTTTATAGATTTGTATGTATAGTTTTATATAATATATTATATTTATATTTAATTATATAATATATATTATTACAAAATATTTCAATATGTCTACTAGCGACTATGTTAAGTGAATTTTTAAAATTTAGAATTTTCAGTGGTACCATTGGTCTCGAAATTAACTGAATACTAATACTACCTTGTTACTCCAACAATAATGCTTGAAACAATAAGTTTCAGCCCTACTTATTGAAAGCAACAGTTGCGACAAGGTCCTAAAGTGTTCAGAAGACTAAATCATCCAACATAGCATTTTGCATTAATTTTCCTTACTAAAAAGTTAAATAATTAGTAAAGGTTTCATTTTATTTATGAGATATTTTTAAACAGGACTTTCAATTCGCTAGGACCAGAATATTAGATGAATATCGTCTCTTTCTCGGGTTGTTCAAAGGCTGCTTTCGTATTACTACAAGTATTACGAAAAATATCTGATTCGAATATCATTATCTGTGTCATTCTAGCAAAGTTAAAAGGTGTTGTTAATTATTTCGAGAATAGATTTTTAGTTATAGTATAGTTTTCCTGTTTTTATCTGTGATTCTTTCAGAAGCAACAGTCTACGCAAGCGAGTTTGATTGATCAAAAATATTAACAAAAACAACAAAAAAAATCTTATAAATATAAGAAAAATTAAAAAATCTTAAGTGCCTTTATTTATTTAATAGTATGTGATTTCTTTATGTGCTTTCTGATACGAATTTAATAGTAAATTAATTATTATTGATTTAATAAATACATATATGTATTTATTAAATTAAATACTTTTTTTTGGTTTTAGGGTATTTTGTTTATAGCAACCCAAATTTTTTGTTAACAAAATTTTGGTCTATTTTTCTTCGTGTGCTGCTAAATTAATAAATAAAATCGTGTTTATTTCTTCAATTCGTGCGTTTGTTTGAGTCTAAATAATAAGACTCAGAATAAATAAAGCGTCATTAAACCTAGCCTCATTACGTGTAATTTCTCCCTAAACATGGATAATTCAGGGAATTTAATTACACACTGAGAATAAAAGCAATTTCTTGAGTAACTATGTTCTGTTTAAAACTGGTATTAATTAATTGAATTCAGAAAAATCACGATTAATTTTCACATTATAATTATCCTCTTTTCAACTGGTTAAAAATATCTCCCTGTTTTTTTGTAATTATAATTTGTTTATGTAATATTTGTGTGTATTATTTTTTTTATAGGTTAGTTAAAATTATCATATGTAGGTCGTGTAACGTAAAATTATCACTAGGCTTCAGTGTAAAGGGAAGAATACTGCGAATTAAAATATTGTGTGACATGCGATGCGCAGGCGTTTCCTTAAAAGATAGAAATCTCCCACATCTGTGTTGCCAGCGTTAATTTTACGTAACGCAATCTGTACCAAACCTATTAATCTTCCGTAACTTATGTGATATTTGCTTGGAGAAACCTAACTTAAGCATTAACTATTAATCCGTACGTATTATTTGGGCTTCACTAATTGTTAATGCGTATGGAGTATTGTTTTTCAAAATGTTTAGTGATATATATTAGGTAGACTAGATTAAGATAGGCTTGTTATATTCAAATTAGATTAATTGGATACAGCGCAGGTATATTTTGTTGAATTTGCAGTTCTTTACAAAACGTCTAGGCGGATTGTAAATGTATGCGAAACATTATTTTTTTTGTTATAGCATTCAATGCAATTGTTTATGAATATGTCCTAACTTAGTAAGGACTTACAATAATCTCACAAAGTATCTTTACAGGTCTCTGTGTAAGTAAACAAGTTTCTCCATAATTTACAATCCGTCTAAAAAGTTTTTTAAGACAAGGCATATTCTAAAATAACCCGCGACATATATACTGTCTCATATATTCAGTGCTGTGTAAAAGAAAAGATATTCATATTAAAATAACGAGCATTTGGCAGCGAGTTCAGTAAACTTTATATTGTAAGGCATATAATTTATATTAGTGTATAATCTGTAGTTACCGCTAACAAATAAGTTAGCCTTCTACCTAATTGAGAAAACTAAATATTTTAAGTGAATTTGTGTGTGTGTATACGATAATGAGGCAGTTCCTGTTGTAAACAAAAAACTATTATATGAAAATAGCAGCAGCAGAACAGTGTTGCCAGTATTCGATTAAAAATAAAAGATTCTTTTTTGGGTAAAAAAAATTATACTTACCACAGAAAGTTACAATAAAATAAGGGCAAAGCTGCATTGTTTATAAAAAAAAAAGAAATAAACATTTTAATTGGTTTTTAGTGCCAATCCAAATGATAAGGAGGTCATTACGTAACTTTCTTTTGAATAAAGAGGGCTCATTATATAGTTAGAATACACACTTAGGTTTAATTTAAAAATATAATCAAATACATTTTTATGTAATATTTATATCTTTAGGGAAGAAGGTATTGTATAGATGTATAAATAAAAAATGTATAACCTAGAAAATAAGATTTAAAGTTAACAAACTAGTGTTTGTAAACTAGCAATGTTACATTTTGCCCAGTTAAGAATTGTATGTATACCAGTTTATGCTTACATTCATTTGCAAAAAATTTGTTGCGCATATGAGTACAATTCATTTTGCAAGTAAATTATATTGTTTATAAATATGTAAGTGAATGCCTTAAAGGTAAAATTATAAATAAAGTATTTGTATGTACAATACTTTTAGATTGGTTTGGCCGCGTTTTGTCCAATAGTAGTTAAATATAACAAATTCGATAAAATTCAATTTAAAAAATCGTAAGATTGCCTACACTCCACTCCTTGGACATGGTATATTATAATACTAATCATAGCTTTTTTGTTTATAAAATAAAAGACGTAAGTACTGAAATTTAATGAATGTCACGACGCTGATCTTCCGTGGGTACCCAACATTATTGCAACTAATAAATAAAGATACATAAAAAGAAAACATACATATAGCTAGAACACTTTTAAAGGTTTTAAGTATGTTGATGTATATTTATTCCAACAGTTTTAATGATAATTTTGAAATAATCATTAAGAATTTGTTATTTTTAATAGCCATTGGGCGCGACTAAAGACTTTTGAACACCATGTATAGTTCATTTGTCCCCATTGTGATTTATGAACATTTGCCAACGGTCTTCACAACATTGTTGATATCGGTTGTGGGAACATATTTATTTTGACAAACTTTTCATAGAAAAGTTGTGTTTTTATCTTATAAGAGATTTTCTTAGATAAGAATGATTCTTCAGTTTAAAATTTAAACGTACATTTCTTTGAAATAGTTGATTAACCTTATTGTTTGTCCTAATGGAATCGAAAACATTTTAATTGAATTCCTTTTTTGAATATAATGAGGACGGGTTTTATTGTTTTTTTTATCTGGCAACTTCTAATGTTTAACTTGATGACTGGTTTAACTTGGCTTATGAAGGCCGTAATACTTGAGTAATGAAAAATTGCTTTTAATTATACTTGTACTTGATTTTGGACACTGTGTTCAAGTGCAGTCACTCTTAAAGGTTTCAAATGTTTGAATTTTCATGACATGTCAAAACTTGTACGCGAGTCCTAAACGCATTTTTTTTACTTAATAACAGATATAACGTGACGGTAAGTTTTCTGTACGGCTATCAGTAATTATCAATAGATTGACTGACAATCTTTTTTGATTAAAATATACTTAAAAATACATATGAAATGTCCTTAAAAAACAAGCCTTAACTATGATTGAGTTTATTCACCGATACCAATGTATACTTTTACAGTAAAGTTGATTTTATGATTGAATAAAAAAATTACTCGAGTGAATAAAAATATATCATTTAGATTTTTTTTTCAATAGTACAGAATATTTTAACTTATATTCCATTAGGGTATAAACATACATTGATTATATTTTTTGAAACCATACACAGTTAAAAAGCTTAGTTATAAAATTTTATGTTTTGTTTCATATAGTGCTGAATTCATAATACTGAACAAATATCTCGTTGAGAGATTAATAATTCACAACCTTATTATGAATTGCTTAACAACTGTAATTTTATAAGAATAAAATAAAAATAACAGCCCTACATGGTGGGAGGTGTTATAATAGTTATATGCGAACAGATCTCAACAACTTATCTTTTGTTTAATAATTTTTATTCGCTAATATTAAATAGATTTTTTTATGGGCGATTGAGACCGTGATGGGGACTGTATGTGACTGTGAATTGTGGGTCTTTGGTGGGAAATATTGGGTACTTTGAGGCAGTTTAAATAAATAATCAGTTTATATTCCTGTACACCTCACACTGTGTCATCTAGCCCCTAGCGAAGCAAAGCTTGTATTATAGGGAATTTAAAATTCAAATTTATCCTACGCAGGAATCGAACCTCCATTCTACATAGGTACTCTTATATAAGTATAACACAATTTTGTTCATTCTCATTGTATATTGAGCCTTTAAAACGTGTTTGTAAAATTGACCCAAACCCATATTACAAGCTCTGCTAAGTTTAAAGACTAGATGTCACTGTGTAAGCTGTACAATAATTATTTATTTACTTCTTTATATAAGAGCAATTGAAACGCAACTTAAATGGTCAGTCAGTCAGGGGTAAAAATGTAACAGTTTTCCATTTTACATTGTTTTAAGTCATTTTGGAACTGTATATCCAACTATTTATTACACATAAAACACAGTGCACACGTGTTCTACTCACGGTTGTATAAAAAAAGGCATTTGGTTGTAAAATGTATAACCAAAGTTGGATTGAAGTAAGGTATATGTTGTTTGTATATTAGCTAGCTATTGTATTATTAAATAAAAGTGCTTGTTTTAATTAATGTTTTATTTTATTTACCGATATCCTTATTTTGTACATGTAATATTAAAATAAATAATGATAAGATTGTATCAATTTCTCAAAAGATTCTCATGTATTAGAAATATTTTTTCAAATTAATGTGATATAAAATCAAATAAATCTAGTGGTAAATCTACAATTCGTAATTAGTGAATGGCCAAGACAAAAGTACGAATCAAAGAGTGCCTTTTAATATTGGTACGGATTAACACAAATTACATTGAAAATGTGATTAGAGCAGCTGTAAATGATAAATAAGTAAATATAATCTATCCCACTCTGGCGAAGTGGTTTCAAGTATTTTGGTAGCGCCATCTTGTAGAGTTATTGAAACATCACATGAATCAGTTTATCAACACGAATTAGTTAATCTACCGCCCGATAGGTGTCTGTAGCGAAGCTCCAAAAACTATAAATAGTTCATCTACCACACAACAGATGTCTCTAAGTACGTGCTCATGTCAATAAGTTGTAGACTACCTATCAAAAAAAAAAACTACTTGTCGGTGTGATGATGTCGTGGAGTTCTCATTATGATCTCCAAAAAAATTGTACTAAATTGTCATAATTCCTACTCACATGTTGCCTAATAGTAATTAGATGACGCAGTTCAGAAAGAGGGCGCTCCTTACAGAGAAATAAGCAATCATGACGGCCTGTTTAAATGCCTTTTCATATCCAGCTTTATAGTTGGGTACCAAATGCCGGCAGAGAATTTCAATGCCGAATGGTCTTACAGAGGAACGACTTTCCAATTTTTGGGTGATAGCTGATAGGATAAAACAGGATCGTTCCTTAGAGGAATAAGTACTTAGTTCGGGTTGGAATAAGATTCTTTTGACCTGTCGATCGTTAGAACTGTTGATATTTAAAACTGTTGATATTAAGATCTGTCGATCTTGAGAATCGTTGGTCTTTCAAGTTGCTGATATTAGGGCGTTGATTATTTCAACGTTGATCATACGATTATTGACATTGGGTATCAAACCCCTAATGAAATGGCTAAAAAATATTTAAATTTAGACTAAAAAAAAAAATGTTAGAGTTAAAATTGTAGTTAATTAAAATTGATTACAATTATTTTTACAACTACAATCAGTTACTAAATAAAAGTATCACTAGAAAACAGTACTAATTTAAAACTTTTTTAAACATCAAAGCTAGAACCGGTCGAAAAACCATTTCTAATAGTAATCTCCGCGACACATTTGAATAAAATTAAATAAAATTTACGCATGAAATCTGCCATTATCATTGTTAGATTCGGTAATAAATATAACTATAAATATGAATATGACAAAACAAAATCGCCGTGTCAAATGTTATGAATCGGAGGCGTGACAGATTGGACAAAAGATGGCGGCACGTGCTCCGGTTTCCCTCCAAATTCTCTGTCAAACGCATCCGTTCACAAACACGCAGAAATACTTTTTAATTAATAAAAATTACTACGTGAGTAATCGGATCATTTTTGTATTTAAATATTATTTGTTGACGATCAAAATGGCGTGGTGGTGAGTACCTATACCCGTATTTATTTTATATTAAAAAAGAAAAAAAGAATAATTTTTGTTTATCCGTTATTTAGTATTCATAACACAAGTACTTAAAGTAGTTTTATCTAGGAATTGGATAATTCGTGTAATCGTCATAAAATTCCAACTAAATAAATTGTGAAACACAATTATTGGCCCTAAATACCTGGGCGGGTACCGGTCCTTGACTTATAGGCAGCACCTGGAAAACGTGAGACAGAAACTTATAAGTAGGCTGAACATTTTGAGAAGTCCTGCCGGTACAAGCTCCGGTACTTCGCGCTACCACAATGGCGTTAGTGTACTTCACTGCAGATTGCTGTATATCCAGGATACCCATCTCAATGAGGCGATGCGCATTATTACGGGACTAATGAAACCTACCCCACTTCCTTGGCTCCCACTGCTGGCCCATATACTTCCTCCTGACTTGCGTAGATGCAACGCTACTGCGTATGAGTGGCGGAAATGCCACCGCCAAGGTATGCCCATTCAAGGCACACTTACCACCGGCTTTGCAATGGTCTTTAAGGACTTCTTGGCGGGAAAGTGAAGCGTCATGTCTGCAGTTTTGTTTTATTTTCTAAAATTTGTGATATTTCTAACATTAATGTGTAATAACGGTGGATTATTAACTGTTAAGTGTTTGTGTACATACATGAGTGTTGGTAAATCAAACAAAACAGTGCAACATCATTTTTTAAATTTTCTCTCAAGGAGTCCATGTGAGATCAGTATAGTCCCACATCTTTACTGAGGACTCAAGGGGCTTAGGGGAGGGTATCTCATTTCCCCCCCGACTGGTCTCCACCTTGTCGTGGTGGGGGGGCTGAGTACCTCCCGGTAGGGCGCAGGAGGCGCTAGGGAAAAGGCAACACCCAGAGACCGACGACTCTGGGTGCCCTTAGTACTGACTACCAGGGGGGGAAACTAAAAGGGACCTGTGGAGGGCGCAGTGGGCGGGCCAGGAGGGCCCGCTCAGCAGCGCCAGGAGGGTCTAGGCAGTGGGGGCAGGGGGCCCCTGCTGTCTAACCATGGACCCTCCGGGAAGTCGGCCACACACGCTATGGTCGCACGGGGCGGTAGGAGGGGCGCGTCCACTGCGCCTCTCTGAGGAGGTCCTCCCGGTTTTGGTCCGGGGGACGTTGGCCGCAGGCGGGGTGTCAGAAGCTGCAACCCAGGTACTGACCCTCGCCTCTTTCTCAACAGGCGGCGGGCGTCGTCGGAAGATTTTTAGTGGGTATTACTTGGCGGTCGTGTCTGCCGGTGGTGAGTCCCACACCCCCTTTCGGTCCCCCTTTGGCCGGAAGGCAGTGCGTAAATGCATTTTGTTACCGACGTAAAAAAAAAAAAAAAAAAAAAAGGGTATCTCATTTACCATTTATCATCTTTATCACCACTCATTCTCATTTACTATCACTTACTTGACACTGGCTAAATGTGCTAGACGCACGAACCCATTATTTAAAATAAAGAAAGAAAAATAATGTAACACCGGCCAACCCCGACGATTGGTCGGGGATCGGACACGCGAATCACATGCATTTGAGTAATCTATGATATCGCATGCTTAAAGGAACATCGACCCATTAATAGATAGGTCAGGTTTGAGTTATGTACTTGTACAGTCTTTCTATTTCTTACTGAGATCTAAGCAATGTGAATTAAACGTTCAAAACACAAGCAGAATTAAAATTAATAAATCAGTATCAATTTAATACGAGAGAGAGTGTACTCTCGTTTCAGCGTTGGTCGTGAAGACATCGTTGTTCTAAGGCTCCTTGTCTTCTTGTAATCTTACCTGAAGATGCCCTGTGTAAGGGCGAAACACGTGTCGTGTTGAATAGTTTCTCGGTTTTTCGGGAAATTATAGTAGCGCGGGAATTGTTACAAAGATATTTTTAATCCATCACTTGCTTACAATGGATTTCCGCAAAGTAACGCCTGAATCAATAAATTATTAAAGATCTTCTTTTGAGATGTCTCAAAAATCGTCTTTTTGGGTTAAGTCAGTATTCCATTAAGCATGCGATATATATAAAACTAACTTTAATAAAACTCACAAAATACGCTTGTTGCTACAAAAAATGATAATTTCCATATAAACGTTGATCCGCCTTATTTACATCCCTTACAAACTTAAATTTTTATTATCAAGTAGCCTATGTCCTTTCAGGCTTTTGACGACCTGTAGGTATACCAAATTTAATTTAAATTGGTTCAGTAGTCTTGTCGTGAAAGCTAGACAGACAGACAAAGTTACTTTCGCATTATTATTATTATAAAATTTGTGTAGAAAACCAGATAATTGAAGTACATGAAAATTTGCTTTAGTTTTTTTAGCAATGTAATTATTGCAGATCAGAATATTTACTGACGGTTACTGTCAGTATCAAGCGTCAGTGTTTAGATATACTGCCTCCTGATGATATGTTTCAAGAATTTGCTCTTAAGCCAGTGGGCCGTGAGTTCAAATCTTGTCGACTATCCTAACGACCTATATATACGAGATTTGTATTTTTGTTCGGTCACATCCCGAATTGTATCAAAAAGAGCGTAGAGATACAAGTAGGTATCCGAATAAACTGACTCTGCCAATTATGTCTACTGCATCTTATGCGAAGAACAGCTATGTCATGTCTATTAAAGTCTACAATAGGCTCGACAATAAACTTAAGCTGATGCCATTGAATAAATTCAAAGTACATTTAAAAAAATTGCTTCTTGATAAATGTTTTTATTCAATGAGTGAATATTTTGATCAATAAATTTATTTTTTGTTTTATTAGAATCCTCTAATTATATTTTTGCATACCAGTTACTGGTGAAATATGCGGACTGTATAAAATTTTAAGACCACTCATGTACCATATTTTATGTGAAATTAAAAGTCTTTGTCTTTGACCTTTACCTTTACCTATAACTACTGTGGTCCATTAATGGATTAGAATGAGAACCAGTTTATTTACATCTAGGGTTCAACTATTAGAGTTAAAAGTAGGTATGTATAGCAGTTCTTTATGGATAATTAATAGTATTGCAACTTCTTTTGGCAACCTCCATATATTACTTACATTTAAAAAGCAATTTTGAAATCAGAATTCTAAATCGCCCTATCCTATGACTTCATCGATTAACAAAATAACAAAAGCTAAATTCATTGAACTTCACTCACTGCTTTTTAAACGACTGTTTAACATTTTCCCAAACAAGCAAAAATGTTACGTATCGTCTAAGACTTCTAGATGAATTCAGCTTAGTTAGAAAACAATGCACCTACAACCTTCCGTGTTGAATACAACAGCCAATAACATAAAGTGGGAGGAGCTAATTTCAAAATTGGAATCCTTTTTCTTCCGTTCGTTTTTCTTTTCTTTTGTATTGTACTCTATTCTGAATAATCCATAGACTAGCTAGAGTGAACTGTCAAACGTAGTTCCGTTCGAGCCGTTTGGTCAGTTTTTGGCGCGTAATGATTGGAATGTCAAAAGTTAACGTAGTAGACTAATGGCTTAGTTAAAAAATTGCCAGAATTCCTGTTAAAACTGCGGCAGTGTTTTGTAACACTATTAGTACACGCCAAACACAAATAACTGTTTAGATGCTTATTTTAGATTACAAAAATGTATTCTACTCAGCACACCCAAATAACATAATACTCCAGCAGCACAACGGTGCGGTTTGACGAATCTAAATGATCCTGTTGATCTTAAAGACAATAAAGTATATTTTATTTTATTTTTTCATCTTTAGTTTAGATTCCTGTAAATAATAAAATAATAACTGCCTCATCTCAGCCCATTAACGTCCCACTACTGAGCACGAGCCTCCTCTCACATACCTAGGTGCGAGGGTAGTGGGTCATACTCCACCACGCTGACCCAGTGCGGATTGGCGGAGGCAGGTGTATGGCGTCCTGCTGTTAGAATTTATCAAGCCGCCCATTAGGCCTCTAACATGGCTTAACGACTACCACATTTAGTGATCACCGGGACCAACGACTTAACGTGCCTTCCGAAGCACGGAAGCGCTCGATATCAAATGCCACACAAACGGTCACCCATCCAAGGACTGACCTCTGTAAACTCTGCTGTACTTTGGTGATCGTTTCCGACCACCTAGTACCGCAGAGCTACGAGCGCTTCAATAACTTTTAATTTCGAATAACTGGAATAGAAATAATTTATGATATTTTGCTTGTCACTGTTATAATATGGACCTTGTATCTATGGATAAATGGATTAATATTTAATAGAGATTTGAAAAATAATTATATACCTACATAATTTATGAACTAAAAACACACTACTTACGGTAGGCACAATGGCAAAATATTAAAAAGCTACGCATATATGAAATAACTACTAATTGTTACAATGGACTTCTTGGCGGGAAAGTGAAGCGTCATGTCTGCAGTTTTGTTTTATTTTCTAAAATCTGTGATATTTCGAACATTAATGTGTAATAACGGTGGATTATTTCCCGTTAAGTGTCTGTGAACATACATGAGTGTTGGTAAATAAAACAAAAATGTGCAACATCACTTTTCTAATTCTCTCAATAAGTCCATGTAAGATCTCAGTATCGTCCCACATCTTTACTGAGGACTCAAGGGGTTTAGGGGGAGAGCATCTCATTCACTATTTATCATCTTTATCACCACTCATTGTCATTAACTTTAATTTATATATTTAATATATATCTTACTTGATACTCGCTAAATGTGCTAAACGCACGAAGCCATTATTTAAAAGAAAAATAAATTGTTACACTCTCAATTATTTATTCCGGACTTCTTGGCGGGAAAGTGAACTCGTTATTCGAATCTTTAAATTAATTATATGTTCATATATAAATTCACGCCTGTTTCCCCGAAGGGGTAGGCAGAGGAATATTTTACGCCCACACTTCGCCAATTAATAATAATAATATGGCTAAAATATAGAAATTATTAAAAATATCAAGTTTTTTTTGGTTTCTTTATTTGACACGGCATAATTAATTCACACTGCCTGAAGGTAAGCAGTCGATGCAATCAAAAATGATGAAGGCGCTTCATACCGTGAAATAAGCACGGTACAAAACGCCCACACGCCGCCTAATGTTTTTATAGTTAAAAGTTTGATTTTATATGAACCACCTCCCGATTCCGTCACAGACCACAGTTGGTGCACAGTTGTGGAATAAGTTGCCAAGTGATGTCCGGGACAGTCCGTCAATTGTGTCTTTTAAGACAAACTTAAAGAAGCACTTGCTATCGAGCTAGTCATTATGATTTTTGTTTATTTTTTATTTTTCTTTGTATTTATTTATGTATATAAGTAGGTTTATATATCTGATATGTAACTTATATCATATTTTTGTATATGTATAAATGTAATATTATCATATTGTAGTGTGTTATTAATGCCCGCTAACTATCTCTCCCACTTCAGTTAAGGTTGACTGGAAGAGATTTCTTTTAGAAATAAGTCCACCTTTGTACATCGTCTTTTTCACAGAAGGCTTTTTTTTGTTATTGTTTGTTTTTTGTGCAATAAAGAATATATGTATATATATAACATGAGAAGGACGGGCGAGTCCGTGATCTAAAGCTTGTATAAAAATAAATTGGGATAATTTTAAATCGATATAAAATACATTCGGACCGCTGAAGTTGTGAATAACTTTAAAGCGATATGGCCGGCCCCTTCCCAGAGTGTCGGCGTTCCCCTCGGATCTTTTACAATCTGGTAATCCATACGTACATGCCATTATAAATACTAGATTTATATAATTTAACTTAGATGATAAATACTAACATAATGATAACTTTAGTAACGGTAAAAGGAGTTTATTGAATTTTAAATTCATAAACGTTTGAGTAAATTAGGTATCGTAAATAGTGCCAACCCCTCTCGTCTCACGGGGAGTCGTAAGAGTCGACGAAGAGAAATTCTACCAGATGATGGGCAGCAGCGTCATATGGCTGGAACTGCGATCACCAACCGGCCTGCCCAGCGTGGTCATTACAAAAACCCCAGTAAGAATGTAATCTAATTTTCAATGATAAAACCTTTAAGTTTATCGTCATTTATTTATTTATTTATAATCTTATGCTACCATTACAGGTGTCTTAACCTAATGCGATAGCATAGCAATTTTTATAATAAATACAATATTCTATCTTTTTAATTATCAATCTACAATATTATTTACATATAATATAATATAACATAAACTAGCCTACCTGATATATAACTTTAGTATTACATTCTATATTTACAAAATAAGTTCTAAATCTAACGTAACTGATAACTTATTATATTTAACGCAGTTCTGGCGAATTCACTAAAAGTGCATGAAAATGTATCCACCGTGTTATAAACCGTGTTTATAATATGGAACGCGCGGATAAGTGGAATCAATAATAATAATCAATCATGATATCATAAATAAATATATTGTTAATGTCTTAAATTTTCATGATTCACCTAGGACTAAGGCACTTAGTAGGCTCTTTGTTATGTTGCTATGCCCTTAGATACAGGACGTCACATTGTATCTATCCATATTTGTAACAACCTACTTCCATGTGACATGCAATAAATGATTTTGAATGTTGAATCTATTGAGGAGGCTAATGTTCAGCAGTGGGCTTTATAAGATATCACGAACTTACAAGGAATAAGCATAAACTAGTTGTACCTGCCACTAGGCTCCAAAAAATTAACAAATCTTTTAAAGGTCAATGTGTGCGATTCTATAATAAAATCCCAAGCAATATACAGCAATTAAGCCAAAATAAATTTAAATTAACAATAAAACGCAAGCTGTCTTTAAAGGGATACTATTCTATTAAAGATTATATGGCTGATAAAAATGCTTGGGTTTAAACTGCCGTTTCATACAGGCTATTCTAATATGAATGACTTAAAACATGAATATTGTTATATAATGATGCATTGTATAGCGTCACAGACAAATGAAGATTGTAACTAACCAATCGATAATTTAAAAGAGCATAGCCTGTGAGTTTCTTGCCAGTTCTTCTTACAGAGCGGTGGCTCGGAACTGGCACTTAGATTCACTTACACTTAAATATTTTTTGTTTTTTTAAATTGTTTGGTTGCAAGTGAATCTAAGCTTCGTGATTTTAGTATAATTATATTTTATTTGTTTTGTTATTTTTTTATAATTTTGACGTTTTCAAGTACTATGTAATAGTTTATGAAATAAAAAGTATTTTGACTTTGACTTTTGAACTAAGCCGTGTGGTAGCGGCATCTCGAAGTAATTCTATAATCTCATGTCTGACGACCGATATGGCGTGGTGGCGAGAATACCAGCTCTTCGCTCCTGAGGTCGTGGATTCGATTCTCACGCACCACAAATTTTTTTGTGCATGAACATGATTTTTTGTTCTGGTCTGGGTGTTTTCCTATGTATATTAAGTATGTATTTACAGAAAAAAGGATTTAAGTATGTTTAACCGTTCTTTAGTATTCATAACACAAGTTCTTAATGGTACTTATCTTGGAACTAAATAATTAGTGTACTTGTCAGATAATATTTATGTATTTATATTTATTTATGTCTTGCCCGAGGATTTCATTTAGTGTCAATGTAAACGAAGAGCTTTCGTATAAAAATGATAATTATGTAGTTATAAAAGAGAATAGCACAAAAGCAATAAATAAATAATAAATATTTTCTATAAGTATCATTAATAATTTGTGTTATGAATACTAAATAACGGATAAACATACTTAAATCCTTTTTTTTGTAAATACATACTTAATATACATAGGAAAACACCCAGACCAGAACAAAAATTTATGTTCATGCACTCAAATATTTGTCCTGTGTGGGAATCGAACCCACGACCTTGGAGCGGAGAGCGGGTATACTCGCCACCACGCCATATCGGTCGTCAAGATGACAACCGGTTGACAACTGCAATTGTGAATCCCGCTTTACCGAGCGAATACAGCGAATGTCTGTGTTTAGACATAACGCTTATAATTGAATGACACTAATTAATTTTGTATTATTTTTTCTATAAGAGCTTGAGCCGCCTTGAGCGGTTCATGTCGATTGCTTGTATCTTTTATTATAGTGTTTTATTATATATATTTATACATTATTGTAGAATAAAAATATTAAAAACTAACCTTATATCTAGATAAACCTTGTATAGGATTAAAGATACTATTAACCAGATTGTATCATATTTATAATCAATAAAGAAATTACAATTAAAATTCTTACCGTTCGACTCATTTCACCTAGACATCTTTGTGGTAAACGTGAACGTTGCTACAACTTTATGTACATCGCTTTTAAATAGTTGGAGCAAGAGGTTACATCCCACCTCAAAAATGATATACATTCATACATTCACGCCTGTTTCCTGAAGGGGTAGGCAGAAGCATATTATACGCCCACGTTTTGCCAATTATATAGTTGGTCCCACGTAATAGGTGGCGTGCCTATTGCCGCTTACCGGGCACTGTTATGTTCACCAGAGTTGATCGGCAGGTGCACCACTTGCAGGTGAGGTTGGCTTGGGCTCCTTAGGTCATGGTAGGATCCCTATACAAGTACCCTACACAAATTTTACACTCATATATAATATATATGTGTGTAAAATTACCTTATGTATGTAAATTTACCTTATGTATGTAAATTATTAAATGTAGAATTAAATGTAGTATGAGAAGTCTGACGCTAGTCTATGCTGATTTAGATCAAATTGTAAAATTGAAGTTGAAGTAAATGAAGTTGAAGTAAAAGAAATAAGAAGAAATTGAAGTTAATTCTTATAACTGATTAAAATTAATGTAGTCTTACCACAGTTAAGTAATGGAGGTTTGACAGTATAGTGGACTCAACACTCATTGATTGATCTAAATCTATTGAAAATGCCGCCGATAACATAGCTTTAATAGTTACAAATACGAAATGATTATGAATTTTTATTAATAAAAATCTATCGTTATAAAAATTCAAACCGTAGTCGCTGTAGACAATGTCACACAATATTTGGAGGCATTACGAAAATGTCACACAATACTTGGAGGCATTACGAAAATGTCACACAATATTTGGAGGCATTACGAAAATGTCACACAATATTTGGAGGCATTACGAAAATGTCACACAATATTTGGAGGCATTACGAAAATGTCACACAATATTTGGAGGCGTTACGAAAATGTCACCCAATATTTGGAGGCGTTACGAAAATGTCACACAATATTTGGAGGCATTACGAAAATGTCACACAATATTTGGAGGCATTACGAAAATGTCACACAATATTTGGAGGCATTACGAAAATGTCACACAATATTTGGAGGCATCACGAAAATGTCAAACAATATTTGGAGGCATCACGAAAATGTCACACAATATTTGGAGGCATTACGAAAATGTCACCCAATATTTGGAGGCGTTACGAAAATGTCACACAATATTTGGAGGCATTACGAAAATGTCACACAATATATGGAGGCATTACGAAAATGTCACAATATTTTGAGCCGTTACGAAAGTGTCATAACGTTATATACGTACATCTTTGTAAAGGGATCTTTTGCCAGTTACAACAAAATGTACTTAATATATATTCATGTACTCTATCCAATGACTTAATAAAATAAAATATATATGATTGCGGCCGGCTGGAAACAAAACCTATTTTTGATCCGGTTTCCGCTCCTGCCGTCAATGTAGCGATCTAAACCAGAATGCTCAAGATGCAGTATGAAATTGTGATTAACAATTATTTATTTATTTAACAATTTATGTACACACAAAACATATAAAGGAAAAAAAAAATTATATAACAATGTACAATGGAGCTGCTTATTCCAAAAGGAATCTCTTCCAGCAGTCCGAAATAAGGAAAAAACATTCAATAGTAGACGACATGTGTAAAAAAACAATTGAAATAAAAGGAACAAAAATAAACAATATGTATGCTACCACTTAAATTAACCTACCACATATGATAATAATAATAAAAGAAAATAATTAATTATAAAAGAAATTGTCGGTATCATTTGCGTCCTTCATAACATTTTATATAATTATCTTTAGAATCTTGCTAGCTCACTTTATGCCATACTTTTGAAAGTAACTTAAATCTAGCAGCGCTACTTCATTAGAGCGGGTGAGCCTCTTTAGTGAAAGAGGAACGATACACTCTTCGGATGGTATGTGATAATCATCATCCTCTCATAGCCTCCTCATGAAACGCTTGATATGAAATGCCACACACGGTCACGGTCACCCATCCAACCTTTAAGAACTCTGCCTTACTTCAGTTATCGATTCCAACCATCTTAATTCTTCAAATTAGGCTTGATAAGGCTATTATTTTTAAAATTAATTGTTTATTTGAGAAAGATTATAATTAACAGACATTATACTATATTGGGCCTATACAGTCTGTCCTATGGAGGTACTACTATACTTTAAAATCAATTTTAACTGTTTTAATATCACTTAATATTAAGAACAGTAATATATTATCTAATACAAATTTACACATTTGTAAAGTCTGCTACTTCTCGCAATCACCAATATATAAGAATGTTTATAACGCATCGATTACAAAACAAAATGATACACCAACCAGTCCCATAGGCGGGGTCTTACTTATTAGCGGCCCCGTTCACGAGTATGACGGATGAACCAGCCATTGCTTCGCTCAACCATATTTTTGTGAACGTAACGACTCGACGCAGTACGCCACGACCGCAGAGACAATTAAGTGAGCATATATCGAGGGTTCCGTGCTCAATCCCGATAAGTGACAACATCAGATACATAATTTCTGCCGCTTTTTCTTGTGATATTATCAGATAAGTCGATTTCAGAAGAGAAGACTGAAAACTGAGGACTTCATAATCCAATAAGTAATCCTTTTAAATTTAATTTTTTATAATTAACCGATAAATTCTTTTAAGTACTGTTTTAAGCCCAAAAACGCAAATTTTGTCACTTATCGGATTAGAGCACGGAACCCTCGATATACTAAAGCTGGATAAAGCTATAAAAATCAAAAAAAAAGTGCTTAAAATTTAAGCTGTTCTTTTTATCATCTTTCTTAAAATAATAATAATATTCCTTAATAAAACATTATGACAGTAAGTACAGCAAACATTCATTCATAAGAGTGTATAGGGATCCTACTAAGGCCTAAGGAGCCCAAGCCAACTTCACCTGCAAGTGGTGCACCTGCAGGTCAATAGGCTCGCCACCTATTACGTGGTACCAATTATATAATTGGCGAATGTGGGCGTGTAATATGCCTCTACTAACCCCTTTGAGGAAACAGGCGTGAATGACAGGCGTAATGGAACAGTATTCGCATGTACAATTCGCTGCCAGATGATGTGGCAAATTTATCAATAAATAGATTTAAAGATTACATAAAGAGTAAATTGTGCCAAAAGGCTTATTATAATGTGTAAGATTTTATGAACGACAAGTCTGCCTGTAAGTGACATGAATTGCTCCTTTCTTTCTTAAGATATGTATGATCTTTAGATGTTAGATTTAGTTAGTTTTAAGAACAGCGGTATTCTTAATAATTTTATTTCGTCAGTTGTATTAGATCTTAAGACATAATTTGAAAAAAGCCTAGATGAGTTTCTTGAGGCATTGTTCTCAATCTCGTTGCCTTACGGAAGCCTCGTTAGAGTTACCGACAGACTGACTGACGGACAATCCCCTCCCTCCTTTAGAATCACGACAGGCTGACTGACAGATCCCCCGATAAGAGTCACAGACAGACTGACAAATCTTGAGAAAAACCACAACAGACGAATAAACTGACAAACCTTGACAAATTCTGACAAAGAACCTATTTGATTTTATTTCTTTATTATTGTACAGCTCTCTTTCATTGTTGTTAAAAAAATATATCGAATTTCAATTAAAGACAATAAAGTATATTTTATTTTGTTTTTTATTTTGTATGTATGTATTCATAAGAATCACCACCAATCACTATCATAATCTGTCGAATTCAATGATTGTACGATGAGATCTTTAAAGCAATTAAATATTTATCATCTCAGCCCACGAACGTCCCCCCCCCCCTACTGAGCACCTCCTCTCATGAACCAGCGCGAAATTATAGGATAATTTAAATAATTCATTTTCATATGGTATCATTACCTAATTACTTAAAAACTTTTAACAATATTTTGTGACATAAATATTTGTCAGATCTAAAATATTACACTTCAACAAATAGTACCTTTTAAAAATTAATAATATAAAATATTGACAATAGTGAAATGAAAAACGGTCCGAATTCCAATAAGAATGTCATTCCACAAAAACGGCAAACTGAACAAAGCAGCCAGGGAAATGTACCGCAATCGCCAGAAATCAATAAATAAAAGAAAATCTTACGCAAACAAGACAAATAAAACATACATATCCTTTCTCCTTCGTGCCTATGAATATAACAATACATAGACAAAATGTTATCTCGATAAACGCTGCAATCTAGTTGAGACACTCACAACACATCAATTTGTACCCTAACACCCTCCTGCCACAGACGAAAATCACGTAACGTTAACTGACTTCACAAATTTGTAAGCGACCAAAGTATCCAATTTACTTTGACACGTGAGAACTGGGCTACAGGCTTCGTAACGGCAAGAAATAAGGTCGCTTTTTGCATAGACGTGAGGCTATCGTTTCTGGTTTTGTTCACACAAAAGCGATGCTAAAAAGCCACCCCTAGTACCCGCCCCTTCGCCAAAGAACCACTCCCTTAAATTCAGTCGTGATTCCATCGCAATACGATAAACATGTGCTAGCTGCAGAGCAGACCGCACCGACTTTCGAATTCAGGAAGTCGAACTTCGTTCATTAAATAATTAAACTTTTCTAGTGATGGTAGCAAATGGACAGTTTAATAGGCTTCATTTTTAATTCTTAATTTACCGTGGTTTTAATTTTATTATGAGCGTAAAATGTACCCGACAGATAAACATGGACCGTTAAAGTTAAATCCTTTTGTAGCTCAAAAAGCTTTGGACCACAACATTATGTTGAAAACTATACAAAACTTATGTTATAATAAAACTAACGCGAATCCGTTCAACATGACCTCGCCTTTTTTAGTCGACAACATTTTGCACCAACAGAAAACTGTGAATTTCCACAATCAGTATTTGAATCAGCAAATCGAGAACTACGTTCTTCAAAGGCAGAATTACGAGCGTTCGAGGGAACAAACTCCAGAAGAAGTTGATGATAATAAAATGGCGGAACCTGAAGATCGGAATGAGGAATCGATTGAGGACTCAAAATTGGAAGATGAAGATTCAAAAAGCAGAGACGAAGAGGAGAGTTATACTGTCAAAAGCGAGCAAGCTTACTACAACGACTATTACCAAAGGAACGATGAAAGAGCTGACAAGGACATTCTGAACATACCCAACTTGGGGCGCAGATGCCAAAGTTGCGGAATGGATTGTCCTCCGTTCGCTTGTAAGAAATCTGGCATAAGAAGATTAGAAGAATTAGAGAAGAGGTTTAATCTTAATTACCAGGAGAACTCCGGCGATGAAGGGGATCGGGAGAGATATAATACTGACGAGATGGTAAGGAGTTGCGAGGACTACGCCAGTGAGCAGAAGAAGCCGTTGCTGAAGTTCAGTGTCAGTGCTATATTGGGTGACCGGGAAGAGACTCCGAAGACTAATACCGTTACTGGTGAGTATTCTATTTATCTTTGATATGTATCTGTATTTACTATATTTCAATGCAATAACGAGACTAGGTCCTTGTATTTTGTTTGTTTAGCATTACTTCTCTGCGTTATGCATTTGCGGTCGTGTCGCTAAGCGAATGTTAAATATTTAAGCGTAGCGCGGCGTTTGCCGTTGAACTCCTTGTCATTCTTGAACAGAAGTTAAATATCATGGAAGAAGTCAGGGTAACGTAAGTACATATCCTATATCCTGAGCCCAAGAGTTTTTGTACTTATGTATGATGGAAAATAGTTGAATAGGCAGTCTCCCACAGTATGACTAGACGCAGAAGGAGACGTTCCTGAAACGCAGGTATGTATAGATACGCAGGTCAGGTGAATAGAAGCGACGGCGTCTTACGGTAGTTTTGTCGAATCAACAAAGGCTTGCAAATCCTCCTTCTGATTGAATTGCTCCTGAACATTCGGTCATATGTCAATTGAGCTTTACGGCGCTGTTGTTCGTGTAAATTATATGCATCAAGCACTTTAGTATTCTGCATATAAGTTGCGCATCAAACTCTTGGAATCTAGGTTATCCGTAAACGTTCACCCATACTTGATATATGACACAGCACGTGCAACACCTCAACGGGTCGAGGTAGTAACTCAGCAGTTATGTCGATTTTCGTTGTCCTGAACTCATAATCATCTCCATCTCCTTGAGGCATCCCTGTAGAATCTAAGGCTTTTTTGGTCCACAAGAGAGCGTTTTCGGTCTACACTCTTGTGGTAATATAATTTCATTTAGGTTCAAAATAAAAAGGGATACATTCAATTGTGATACAGCTTGTGTGTACAAGCGAATGTTCGTCTGTGCACGCTATCAGTCTTATTATAGCTAGAGGCTTATCTATAGTCACCTTTTAATAAACGTGCACTGTACAACAAGCAAAAGTACGGGAATTCAATGGGAGTCCAGCTTTTAGAGCCGCGCGATAAAGTCCATTTCCAGGCGTTTATCGTGTGAATCCCGACGGGATTTAGGAACGTCTACATGAAAAAGAAATTCTGGTGGAAAGTAGTGGTGAACCAGTGATTTAATGTGAAGGTTTTTTCCCACCAGATGAAGAAGAAGTCGTTTGCAATGAGTCTTTATTTTTTTTTTATAAAATTATTATTCCTCGTTACTCCTAAAGAAATTTGGAATTATATTATTATAATTTATTTCAAAAGAGTTCTGTGGGAGGCTTTGCATTTTAGCTTTTAATTTTTTGACAATTTATTATTGCTTTATTTTATTAGGTTTTATGTTATTTTATTCAGTATCGAACAAATTATTTACCCACTTGGTTATTATTGACTCGCCTTCTATTAAAACTCTTTCGAACACTTTGGCGATAAAATTTAAATAAAATTGTGGAAGATTACTCTACCATTTACCGCAAGGCAGAATGATGGTTGCTCTGAGTGATCGACGTGAGGTTGGCAGTTGTCGGATGTCATTAAGTGTTTTAAAAATATTTATATTTTAAATGCAACCTGCATTTCTGTTGTATACGGACTTTTTTTATTCCTAAACGTTTTTTTAGAAACATAATTTAGAAACATACCATTTTAAAAAAAAATTACACTTACTAGTTGATTGTTTACTAGAAAAAAACGACTCGACCGCGGTATATCGGAGAGTATTCGAACCTTTGTTCTTTAGATACCCGGTCCACTGCTCTAACCACTTTTACTATATATTCCTTGTTTTCTGTCATAAAGTAGTGATCTTATTATATGTTTTATTTAGCTTTTTTTCCATTTATATGGGTAAACAAACAGTGACAATACATTATATTATATAACAGCCTAACTAGTACAATTGATACGATTGCCCCCAACACGGCAACACCGTTTACCACATAGAAAGAAAGAAAGAAATGTTTATTGACTGCACAAGTAGGTACATAAAATTGTAAAAAAAAATTCACAAGACTGAAATTGTGCAGTCAAAAGGCATTGCTTCAGCTTAATGCAGCTATAACAATGTCATAGCTGCGCTGGTTTTCAAGCCACACCTTATGACGCAGTGGCATAACTATACCTTAAACTAGTACATAATGATTTTAGAAACAATAAAAATAAAAAATAAAAATGCACACAAAGTACTATTTTCAATGAAAATTACAAAAACTAAGTAATAACAAGCAATAAAAAGTTATCAAATCACATAGTAATTAACAAAAGATTTGGTGTGTTGTCAAAGAAGTGCCTCAAAATAAAATAAAAATATACTTCTTCGTCTTTAAGATCAACATGATCATTTAGATTCGTCAAACATTCAGACACATAAATGAAATACGATATATTTTTTTAACAACAATGAAAGAGATATGAGCTGTAAATAATAAAGAAATAAAAGCAAATGGGTTCTTTGTCAGAATTTGTCAGTTTATTCGTCTCTGTCATAAAGCCGGTTCGCCTCTGCATATATTGCAAAATATTAAATTAACAAATCATATTTACCATACAAGCAATCCATCCGAACAATTACACTTCACTTAACACAATGTTTACAATACGTAGGTACACTATCATTGTAAAACATGCAAACATACAACAACCTACAGATTCATAGTAATTTTAACACATCAAATTTTATTTTATTTATTTATTATTCAAACACAAAACAAAATGCAACTTATGCTAACAAAGTAAAAACAAATTAAAAAAAATTATAAACTAAGTTACACCTCAAACTATGTGTTCATACATAAAAACCATATTTAAGACGGGTGGATTAGCAATATGTCTTAAGAGTAATAAAATTAAAAATTATTGTCTGTATATTAAAAAGAAAAAAAAGAAAAGAAGAAAAGGATAACAACAAAATTGAATTCAGAGGGATTCAAGTACCTGGCATGAGGAAGCATTTCCCCCATGGAGGATATCTTTGACAGTTTTTCTGAAATGATTCAGTTTTGGTCGAAAAATATCAATATCTTGATGTATTAATGACATTTTGTTATAAGTTCGAGCCATTCGTACCAGTGGGTTAAAATATGATATGTTATTTTTTTGGATACCCAAAACAAAAACATTAGTTGTGTTAGATCTACGGGCACTAAATTTAATATTAAAAGACAATTGGGACAGAAGTTCAGGAGAGTCAATTTCGGAATGCAATATTTTATAAAAATAAACTAAGTCAAAATAAATACGACGATCTTGTAATGTCTGAATTTTGAATTTAGACAGTCTGTGCTCATAGCTAAGACGAAGGTTGGTGCGACCAGGTTGTAGGCGATAACATAGAATTCGAAGAAATTTTTTTTGTACTTGCTCAATAGACTCAACATGCGTATTGTAAAAAGGTGACCATACTGGAGAACCGTATTCTAGTACACTTCTCACAATGCAGTTAAACAGGTACACCACAGTGTTGTGATTCTTAAAATGTTTGGTCGACCTTAATACAAAACCCAGGAGTCGGTTTGCTTTGGCGGTGATATTAGCATAATGTGGCCTAAATGACAACCCATCATCGAAGATAATACCTAAATCTTTAGCAACAGTAGACCTACTTAAAGTCACACCGTTAATGTCGTAACTATAAAGGATCTTATTTATTTTGTTTGTGAACGATACTACAAAACACTTACTAATATTTAAATATAATAAATTTGTGTCACACCATTCCAATATGAGATTTAAGTCACGTTGTAGAGAGAGACAGTCTTCCGGGCTTGTAATAATGTTAAATACTTTAAGATCGTCAGCGTATAATAGATAACTACATGACAAATGTTGAACAAGATCGTCGATAAATATTAAAAATAGCAAGGGTCCCAAATGGGACCCCTGGGGTACTCCTGATGTTACTTTAATAGGCGAAGAGATGTATCCCCTTAAAGCTACCAGTTGTGTACGGTTAGATAAATAAGAGCAAATCCAACGGTATAAGTTCCCATGAATGCCATAGTGTGCCAACTTACAACACAGAATCTTGTGATTGACTTTGTCAAAGGCCTTAGCAAAATCAGTATAAATTGAGTCTACTTGTTTACCAGCAGCAAAAGCTTTACAAAGAAAGTTCTTGTATTCTAACAAGTTGCTGATGGTCGACCTATTACGAAAAAAACCATGTTGACTGTCAGATAAATAAGATCGAACATGATTGAAGAGATATAAATACACTAGAGACTCAAAAACTTTTGCAAAACATGAAATAATACTGATAGGCCTATAATTTTCACATTTTGATTTATCCCCCGATTTGTAAATGGGAACAATGTGAGCTGTTTTCCAACGTTTGGGAAATACACCATTACTAAGGGATTTATTATAAATAATAGTCAAGGGTGAGGACAACTGTTTAACACATTTCTTAATAAAAATTGAAGGAACAAGATCAGGTCCTGGTCCTTTGTTAATATCCAATAGTTTAATTTTATCGTAAACTTCTCTGTATGTAAGCTTGATGTGAGATAAAACATCAGTAACACCTGGCTCTGATCTGTAAGAATTATCATTTAATGGAAAATCTCTTTCATAGACAGAGCCAAAATACAACGAAAATAACTCACATATACCAGGACCATTAGCCGATGTTGAGTTACCAAATGTCATTTTATTCGGTATACTAATATGACCCTTTCTATTATTGACAAAACTCCAGAATGCACTTATATTTGAATCGACAGAATCTTCAATTAATTTAATGTAATTACAATAACACTCATTAACCAAATTATGAAAACGTGTGCGTAACAATGAGAAAGTATCGTAATCCCTAGAATTTTCATTCTTTTTATATAACTTATGATATTTAAGTTTCTCTTTATTACAATTTATAACAACCTTGCTATACCAAATAGGATAGTTATTATTTTTGATCTTCATTAGAGGTGTATGACGGTAAATAACTTTATAGAGTTTATCATAGAACATATCCAAACATTCATCTACATCATCACTACTGAGAACATCATCCCATTTTATAGAATTCAATTCGATTTGTATATTGTTATAATTACATTTATTAAAATTTAAACGCTGAGCATTTTGCTTTGTAAGATTTTTTGCAAGTTTTAAAATAGGTATGACGATTTCAAAGGCAGGGTGATGTCTGTCTTCTAAACTTAAAGGCTGTGTGACAGTAATATGTAACAAATCGCGGGTAGTGAGGACTAGGTCCAATAAACGTCCATGAGCATTAGCGATGCTATTAAGTTGGTTAAGGCTGCAGGTAGTGATAAAATCAAGTAATAACTGTGCTTTCCGTTTGTGATTTGCTAGTCCATCACCTGAAATAGCGGGAATCTGGGGAGAACTCCATGTTATTCCTAAAGTGTTGAAGTCACCCAAGAAAATATAATCATCGTTAACGCTTTTATTAAGTATAACATCAGTGCAATTTGAATAAAATGAATTTAAGGAATCATTTGTTATATCCGGCGGTAAATAACACAAACATATATTCATATTAGGACATTGAGAGTTTCCTGATTTAACTGTAACCCAGATATCCTCCACGGTGCTATCCCATGATGCCTGACGAATTACCTCAAATTTTTTAAGAACTGCTATAAGAACACCGCCACCTTCACGTTTTATAGCATTAGTATTCTCACGATCACGACGAAAAATATTGTATCGGTGATCTAAAATTTCTCCATCATAAATACTACTATTAAGGTTAGTTTCCGTCAGACAAATTATATCAAAATTAGATTGCAAAACATTTAGATAAAATTCGGACAGTTTGCTGCGAAAACGATTTACATTTTGATAATAAATGTTAACCATGATTAAGAACAAAATAAATCTATAAACATAAAAAATCAAATAGAGTGCAAGGACAAAAACACTAAGAATATTAATAATTTAGTTTAACTTAAGAAGTGTATCCGAATTTTTTACATGTATAGCTGGACTTTTCTCATTTTTGCGTACATATATTTGACCAAATCTAATCCAAACAAAATTATATTTATTTTCCCTACAAAACTGTCTAGTTAACCTATGTAGTTCCTTTACCTCCGGGGACAAATGCTCTGATAGATAAATTCGATTGCTACTGCCAACGAAACCAATATGTTTAGTTGATAGTCTATCGTCCGTATGAGCCTTGTTAAACCTTGTTGTAGCAGACAGCAAATTATCCCGAAGACGTTGAGACGCAAGTGACACCAGCACGTTCCGCGGACGTTTTGAGTCTGCATTCATCTTTGAGACTCGTCGGCATGATTTTATTTCGGAATCAGACACAACGACCTTCAGGCAGTCACAGAGTGTCTTGAACAAAGCCGGCAAATTTTCATTTTTATCTTCAGGGATTTCATGGATTTCGATATTCATATCCCGTGAAATTTTTTCCATAGCTGAAAGGCGACTTTGTACTTTATCTTGTGAAATTCTGGCCTTATTCAATTCAGATTCCAACTGCATTATACGTGTATCGTATGTCTTTATGTCTGATTTGATGTCGTTCTGCTCGGCGACAATGAAGTCAGTGGTTTCCGTGAAATCATGTTTCACTTTATTTATGACACGAGTGACCTCTTTCGATACCATTTCTTTTAAATCTTCCTTTAGAGCTGATCTTAGATTTGTCATGAAAGCTGAGCCCAAAGATAACTTTGCGTCTAGCAATTTACTTATGTCTTCTAAATTCATCGCATTGCCAGAACACTCCACTCCAGATGGTCCAGGTTGGTCTTCTTGCGACGGCTTATAGAACGATATGTTCATCTCGTTGCTTGACATATCACGAGATCTATGGCCAAGCGGGGTGCATGGAGAACTGTCTCTAATAAAATAAATAAATAAAATAAAAATAAAATATGTTTAATTCAGATTTCTCCATATTGTGTTAGTAACATTATGACTTAAACAACTATGTTAGTATTTAATCATACAAAAAATAGGTATACAAACATCAAGAGCTTAATTCATGCACCTGCCACTTTCTGGGGCACCGGGAACAAGCACATGCGTTCGTATCCAATGCCGCTGAATGGGGCAGTCTGGCTTGTCAGCAATGACCGATAGGATGGTGTTGGTGCTCCCCCGCACCCTGCGCATGAGCGAGGCCACGCGGCGCCTCACTGTCACCCCGAATCCTTCCGTACGGGCATGTGCAAACATGGCTGATGCGCTGCAGTACCGTGGGAGCCCCAACATCACCCTAAAGGCATTGTTGTATTGTACTCGGAGTGCGTTGAAGGCCCGCTGCGTATAGTTGACCCACAGACTGCACGTATATAAGTTTCGACAGTATGCTTTGAAAAGCGTTATCTTCACTTCCACGTTGCATCGCGCGAATCTGCGAGCCAGCATGTTGCAGCGGACCGTCAGCGCCCTCCTTTCCCTCTCCATGTCTCTGTCATCCTTCAAATCCTCGGTAACCACATGGCCGAGGTATTTGAATTCCTTAACTCTATTAAGCGCGACACTGTTAAGCAGTACAGGGGGTGCATTTATAATATTTCGACCCCGGGACTTAAATATTAGCAACTCACTCTTTTTATCATTATATAAAAGTCCATGTATTTTCGCATAATCCTTACATATTTCTAATAACCTTCTAAGCGCAGAGATTGATGGACTAAGCAGCACCATATCGTCTGCGTAACTTATACTGTTGACGATGTGACCGTCAATCGAGCAGCCAACCCCGGTACTACTCAGATCAACAATCAACTGGTTTATGTACAGGTTGAATAGTGAAGGTGATGTAAGTCCACCCTGTCTCACTCCACATTCCAACCTATACTCGTCCGAAAGCTCTCCAAGCCATTTGACCTGGTTAGTTTGGTGACCGTACCAGTATCTAAATAGGTTAACCAGTTCCCCAGGCACACCCGCTTCAGTTAATTTAGACCACATAATATCATACCTAACCAAGTCAAATGCTCTGGAAAGATCTAGAAAAGTGGCATAAACTGGCGTACCCCTATCAGTGTAGTACCTAACCGTATGCTTGAGAGACATAATAGCACATTCAGTCGACAGTCCGGGTCTGAAACCGAACTGAGCGTCGTGCAGCTTGAGATGATTTTTAAGCTGTCTCTCAAGGACACAGTCAAGAACCTTCGCCGCAGTAGTAGCCAATGAGATTGGTCGGTAATTGCATTTGTCCGCGAGATCCCCAGTCTTATTCTTAATTATAGGTACCACGACCGTTCTCATCAATTCATTCGGTAAATATGAATGTCTCAAACAAAAAGTAAATAGCATTCCTAAAACTCTAGGTAGGTGCTGTCCAGCATACTGAAAGTGCTCAATGCTGAGGCCGTCGTGTCCAGGTGACTTACCCCTTGTCATACCTTTAATTATCAAGGCAATATACTTTGCGGTAATTCGCTCCGGCACTCCCGACATCACGGCCTCGACATCTTTATGCACTTCTTTGAGTGGGGATTCCACCTGAAAGTGTAGCCGGAACATATTTGCTATACTTTTAGGATCACCTATACCCTCTACGCTCACCGGTACGCTAGACTTAGGGTTTAACTTTCTTGTTTCTTGCCAAAAACCTTTAAAATCTTTACGCTTGTGCTTCGTAGCTAAATTATTCATTTTAATAAAATCTTGGTTATTTTGGCAATATTTTAGTTTCTTTTTAAAATCTTTCCTAGACTCATACATATCATTATAGATATCCCCGGAAGTCGGACGGCCGTAAAAAACCCAGTTTTTAAACTTTTGTCTAGCGTCCCGGTGAGCATCGCGAACATGTTTATTCCATCCAACGATTGAACGGCCACGGTTGGGCTTTTCACCTTGGTCCCTACCCTCAAAACTGAGCACAGCGGCCTCTTGCATTGCAGTTATAATTTTTGCGTACAAAGTATCAATTACCATAGTGTGATCTAAGCTCATATTTTTACACATACTGTCACAACAATTCCTAAATTCATGAGGGAACTCGATATTGCGTAATTTATTATTACAAAATTCAGTATACATATTAGTTTGGTCTGAGCTCCTTTTACCCCATAGGACTTTATTTGTTTTAGCGCGCGGCAGTACAAAAGTTTGGCATACCGATTTAAAGTCACAAACAATTTCTAAGGGGTAATGGTCCGACCAATAAATGTCATTATGCACCTTCATTGATATTACCGACTTCATGCCTGACTTAGTGACCAAGCAATGGTCAAGCCACCTAAGACTGCCGTGCGCTTCACTAACAAAAGTGTACGTACCTGAGTTCATACCAAAGTATTCGAAATCAGCACACACCAAATTCTGCTCCACACAAAAACTTAACAACTCGTTTCCAAACCTCTCCCCCGGATGAGCATTAAAGTCACCTAATATGTAAGCGGTTTCTACGTCATTGTTCTCAATTATAGCTACGATTTCACTTAGGCACTGTATGTATTCAACTAGATTATCTGGTGAGTCTGTGGGCATGTAAACAGAAAAATATAGAATTGACCTATCTGAGGCACACACCTTAATCGCGATTAATCTATCACTTTCACACTTTATCACTGATACACAATTAAATCTACTGTTTCTCCACAAAAGCGCCACTCCACCGTAGGGCCGCCCCCTCAATATTCCACTTGAGACATCAACAGCTGATTTTCCACAGTAACTAAAGTCACTGTTAATTTCACGTAGCTTTGGGATCTCGTTAGGTAACAACCAGGTTTCTTGCAACGCGATGAGGTCTGCCTTTTGACTAATCGTTTTGACACATTCCTTAGATCTCTCGAAGGACTTACAATTAAAACTAATTAGGCTAACGGTGTTAGTTGAGTTATCCATTAATTAATTTTGAAGAGCAGGATCAGATGTTACTCTGTCTATGTCTCGCTTACGGAATTCTATAAAACGTCGAAATGTTATACCGTCCGGCCAAAGACTCGAATTCATAAATAAGCTCAGCTTATGTTTTGGTATAAAGACTTTATATGAACTGTATTCCTTTGGCTGTTTAGGTTTCATTTTCTGCAAGGTGACGTCCACATTAATTTTATTCTTTATGTAGGATACTATGTCACTTTCACACGTCTCATTGTGTACATAATTTATAAATAGAGGTAGACTAGTGTCAGCAGCCTTGAATCTCCCATCCTTGTCTTGGCACGTTCCATGTTCACCTATAAAACGATTTTTCAGCCTTCTTCTTTGCACAACATGCCATTCATCGTCGTTTTGTCTATTAGCTGTCCGCGGAGACGAGCATAATTTTGTAGTTTTAGTATTGACATAACTCGCTACCGCTGTATAACTGGCCGCTTGCTCCGGTGAGTCACTTCGATGTTGTGCAGCGCATCTATCGTCCATAGTAAGCGGTGTGACTGCAACGGGACGATACTCGGCGGGCGGCTCCGTGCTGTCGTGCGAAAGAGACGGCGAGTGCCGCTCCTGAGTGCACGGTGATTGTGATATTGTAGTTTTGGCGGTAGCTATGTCCGTTGAGTTGGAATTAATTTTCTTGCTACTGCACTGCACTGATTGTGGAATATGTATAATTCCAACAGGGCCGCTGTCATAATTAAATTCGCTACTATCTGGAATATTGCTTGCACCCCGTTTTTTATTTACAAAGTTATCACAGCGATAATTGTTAACAACTGACGTATGCTGCAAATTAACGACTTCATTTCTCAACTGGGTGAACTGATTTAATGGGACATATGTTTCTTTAATAATTTCAATTTCATTTTTCATAGCAATTAAATCTCGTAGTAGTCGTGTCGCATCTAGGTGGTCAAATGTTACAGGGGGAAGTTTGTGTAGTTCACGAGCTACAAAAATAGGCAATTCTTCTGGGTCTACTTCTTTTATCAGCAGAATAATATCCTCCAGTTCACGCTGCGTTTTACCCTCCTTTTTACGGCTTACATTTCTTTTAGCCGTTTTAGTTTTTACCGCCTCGTACAAAAGACTTTTTGCCAAAGTTATTTCCTCAGGTTTGAACGCCGTGGAACACAAACGTATTATGCTATATTCGTCCATAACATCACATTTGTTTTGAATAAATGTTAAGACTTCATTAATCACTAAATTACAATTCGCGCACTTTAAACTGTTGGAGGTCGTTACCCCCTCCTTTCCACTCATTGTCAACGTTCGCATGCTACGACGCGCCGATCGAGACTGAGAATAACTCGACGAGTTACATTCTGGCAACAAGGGCAACTCAGCGAAGCTAGCTGTTCAGCACTAAAATTTTTAGCTTTTGTCGAAGAAATATTTAAACATTCATAACAGTAGCTCGAAGCGCAAGAATAACATTTTAGGCACTTAGACTTTTCCAATATATTCTCACATCCATGGCACTTCATTGTGGTAAGTGCGAAACGGAACGTAAAATTTTTTAATCTGTGGTTTCTACAATCTGTAGTTGATACTGACTGACAGTTTACGAATTGTCAAAATCAAAAGGTAAACAAAGACGATGTTGTAATTATGAAGAGATGAAGTTTCATGAAAAATGCTTCAATTGTTTATTTATGAGTTAACATAAAACCTTTTATAAACTGTCCTAGAACAACCACAATATAACTTATTAGATTTAACACAGTTCACTTGTAAAGTCGCTCATTAATTTCACAAAAGTAGTGTTCTAATATGAGAAGTTAATTAATTGTTTGACTTGTTATTTAAGTGTTAATTTAAAAAGTTCCGTACTTTTCGGGATTAACTTTAATAGTACCCAGCGTATTCAACACAGTTCACTTGTAATTCACTGTAAAATTTCACAAAGGTTTGTAATGTTTCATTGCAAAAAAAATTATGAATTGTTTCAATTGTTTATATGAGTTGTAATTTAAAAAGTTTTATACTGCCCTGGATTAATTATCATAGCACTCTTCAGAATATAACACAGTACACTTGAAAAGCACATTTAATTTCACAAGAATGAATTTAGAATAAGGAGCAAAATTTAACTCAACTGCTAATCTCAACTACCCCCAAAAAAAAAACAAATCACACATATATAATTAAATAGCTTTGTGTTGTGTTCTAAAGTCAATATCTAGTATTCTTCATAGTCCCATATGGCGATTTTAGTTAGCAAGATGATAAGCTTCTAGTTATTTAAATAACCAAAATTGATACTTAGGCTCATTTTTACAAAGGTCTTCTTTTTGTTCTAGTTTATGCTAAATAATAAAACATAAAGTTTTAAGGTCAGAAATTTATAATTGTTATTAGTGTCAAGCCATAGACGTACGTAGTTTTATTTCAGTAAAAAATTTGGTATAACTATATAAAATTGTCGATCTTTATCGGTAATTATTAAGCCTTTCCCGGGACTTCTTGGCAGGAAAGTGAAGCGTCATGTCTGCAGTTTTGTTTTATTTTCTAAAATTTATGATATTTCTTATATTAATTTGTAATAACGGTGGATTATTTGAAACCGTTAAGTGTTTGTGAACATACATGAGTGTTGGTAAATCAAACAAAGCAGTGCAACATCAATTTTCAAATTCTCTCGAGAAGTCCATGTGAGATCTCAATATAGTCCCACATCTTAACTGAGGACTCAAGGGGCTTAGGGGAGGGTATCTCATTTACCATTTATCATTTATCATCTTTATCACCACTCATTCTCATTTACTATGATTTATATATTATTAATATATCACTTACTTGACACTGGCTAAATGTGCTAAACGCGCGAAGCCATTATTTAGAAGAAAAAAAAAACTGCCGTCGGCGGCTTCAGCCTAACATGACAGTAATTTTGTAGCCATTTTACAGAAAACCTTAATATTGGATTATAATCACTTCGTTTATTAGTAAAAATAGTTTGAAAATTCGTTGCTTTTCAGGTTTTAAAATCAGTTGAACGTAAACACTGTGAGATCTCAGTATAGTCTCAGATTCATTCCACTATGGAAGACAGCCATAGTGGAATGAATTTTCATAGAAACTCCGTGAATATAAAGCAATAATCTTCAAATTGTTTCCCAGAAGCCAGTAAATTGCTCCCTAACAGCGTATAATAGGCCAAGATTACAAAAAAATATTAATGGGGAAACGCCATCAGCTCGCATCAATAAAGCGACTACTTCCAACGAAAATGCTAAGAAAAGGACATATTAATTTCTCTGTCCGACCCTCTATTGTCTCCCTCTCGCTCGCACCTAATATATGTTGTATAGCGGTGTCCTTGTCTCACCCCCGCGCTTAAGTGTCCTACCAGATGTTACCAGTTTTATTGAAAAACTCGAGCCGCCATATTGCGACTTTCTGTTAGTGAATTAAGATGTAGCGCTGGATGGAACCGTTATGAGTTATAACCGATAACGTTATTAATAACGCGTTAACAGCTCGCGTATCGTTCTTTTTCGTAATTAATCGTTAGGCACTAGCCTAAAATTATCTTTTTTATGGCCACCACAACTATGTGGTGGCCATAAAAAAGATAATTTTCTGGAGTCTTAATTGATAGTTAGAGGTAATTATTGCGTTTTCTTTATGTTTCTGTTTATGAACTACTGTAACAGAATAACGCGACTTTATCGCAGTACAAAAGCTTGTGGATCAGATGATGATAGACAATGGAACTCATTAAATAGTTACTTTTTTCTGGCTAAATGTTATATGTTGCGTTCTATAAATTAAGAACGATCTCAGAGGAAGTGTGCTGTTGAACTCTCAAACGCTTGACGTATTACACAAATGTCTTTTCTGGGGTACCTTTTAGAATTACCGGAAGTAAACAAAGATGTATATCGGAACGCCTAAAAAAAACATTTGTAATTAAAAAAAATATTGATTTTTTATATCAGCGTAGTTTTGGAAAGAGAAACGTTGTAACACTTTTAAGATCCATGTTCTTTTTATATGTTATATTGTTTCTCATTTTTATATTAACTACATTTTTTTACGCTAGCTCGCATATATGAAACAAATTAAACATGAAAAACTATAATACTGTTACGTTAGTGGTTTCGCAAAATCGAACAGATCCAATATCAATATCAAAAGCAATATGGAGCCAACGCAAAGCTTCACAACCCGAAATCTCCAAAAAACGAACACCGAACGTTATAAAATTATGCATATCGGTTCCCGGGCCCATATTAACATGTCATCGGCGCCATATTGCTATGATATTTGAATTCCGAACGGCACTCACGTTCTACGATTTGCGAACAAGATTCGAGCCAGAGACAACGTTAAAACCTCGACCTTACTCTTTTGTCTTAAGACTTTTAGGAAGGAAAATTTTTCTTTTTTTGTGTCGGGTACTTTTTACGTAAAACCCATAAAGTCCGAGCGAATGTTAGTGACTATAAATCGTTGGAGAAACTTCGATTCGATTATTGAATGAGTGGTATAAAGGGGAATTATAGTAGCATTATGGAGTCGGGGCGGTGATTGTTGGTGCAGGTGCGTTTTATTGTTGTTTCGGAGTTGGCAGTGATGTTTCACTTGATGGCGTGTTTGCTGTTTTCTAGCGATATTCGGCGGGTTGTGAGGATTCTGACTTCGAAAGTGTCATTGTTTTTCAGTTTTTAGGGCTTTTGCAGCGGTTTGTAGACCGGGATCAATCGCGCAGGTTTTTTAGATTGTGATCGTTTACTTTTTTGGCTGCTTTTACATATAGTTGTACCATGTGTAAACTTTAGATAATACTTTACTTTTGAATTTTAGCATAGAACAGTTTTAGCCGCAGTTTTAGAACAGCCAGTACAAACATTTAGTTTAATTCAGTAGACTGCAGATTCCTCTTAAAAAAATATGCTAAAATTTCGTCTTGTAACATTGACAAGACGTTTGGTATAACTTGAACGTGCACAGGGTATGTACCTGGCAACACCTTTTTAAGTAAGTGAGCGTCTAACACTCCTACATACATTCCAAAGAAAAATTGTTACCTGATTCGGTTTTTACAGATTTTTTAAAGTGGGCTAGGGGTTCCTCTCAACTGAGGCTACGTTAAAATAGTTTGTATTCAAGTTTTGCTGAATATTATGAGCGTCTTTACTTAAAAACTAACACGCTCATCCACTGCGGGCAGGAACTTAAGTACATTAGGTCTACAAACTCGTTTAGTTCCCGCCAATGTTAGGATTACAATAAAAGTCTTGACACAACATTATTGTTGAATTTTTTTCCTTATAGTTCTTCATATTATGACTTATCTACTTGATATTAATTGAAATGTCCTACAATTTTGTTCAAGAACTGTGTCATTCTAAATATATATATATATATATATATATATATATATATATATATAATATGCTCTGGGGCATAACAAATTGTTCTGGATATAATGTATATTCATTTTACATTAAGGATTTTAAATAATGATGAATACAAACCTCATTATTTCCATGCATACCTCAAGCAATGCCCATTTTGTGCTAAAAGCCTCATTTATCACACAATGTACTTAAACTTATAATGACTGTGTAATACAAGCGTGATACAACGTAAATTCACTAACAAAACGCACCTGTTAAACTATCGCGTTAATAATTTGGAAACAGTTCAGTCTGTGGCGGTTAACGCGGCCGCAGACGTGTTCCGAATACGGGACGTGTGCGTACAGTGTATGTGTCGTGTGTGGAACGCAAATATGCGAATTTCCGGGTTGCGCCCTTTTGGCTTGTGGGTCTTTTATCGTCCAGCTTTTCGATATACGCGTTTTGAATAAGCGTATTAGGGGTCTAGGCGATTAATAGCGTAAGATAGGAGGAGATACTTATATTATTTGTATATTGAAATGTAAGCAGTATTTACTGCATATTTATAGCATGCTATATTTCTAGACTGTCCAAAAATTAATACCTATTTTGATTATATTAGGAATAAAATTAACAAAATCACCCAGTACAAACAAAAATAACTCTTAATAATCTACTTTCTTATATTATTATTAAAAATAAAAACTAAAAACTATAAATAAAAGATGTCTTCCAACTGTGGGCCCATGGGTACGGTGCCAAGAACGCTGGCAACGTTTCCTCTTTGGATTGCCAGGCCAATACGCTGGCAGAAGATGCTGCCAGCCTTCTTGTCACCGGAAGCAGCAATGAGGCGAGCACTTAACTCTTTCACGAGCTGCTTAGCTTCCGGCCCCCATGGACCCAATGTCTCCACCGCAAACGGAACAAAAAGAAAGTTAGGCCCTCCGTATTTGTTCTCATAGAATAATATATATAGTTTATAATGATTTCAATAATATGGTTACACATCAAATTTTTAGTTAAATAAGATTTAATATGAATGTAGGTTTTGTAACCTGAGTAAAGAGTACCTCTCAAGTCACTTCTTGTATCTAAAAACAATGTAATTCTATTGTTATCTGTCTATCGGAATTCTTTCGCCTCCTTACAGACAACACTTACAAATTTGTAGCTCAATAAAGACCTATTTAAACCTGTGTTTGCTACCGCTTACTATATGTCTATTCCTATCTGAGTAGCAGTACATACTGTTACTTTCCAGCTGAGGACATGCACCTGAATACCTTAGCGAGTCCCGCACGGTATGTACCCCACTTCTAACCTAAGCGGCCACGAATACCGTTCAAGTGTTAATAGGCCTAAAAAAAGTGATTAAAATTATTACTGCTAATGTGTAGTTGGCATTATACATACACGCACACATTAATATATTCACACACACACGTTTAACCATACACACACATACATTCACTAACCTCAGCATGTACTATTCCAAATACGTTTTGAATTGCTCAAATAATTACCTACCCATTGTGCCTACATGAAAGAGACTAGACTTCACGACACAGGGTATCCTAGTGTGAAGGCTAGTGAACAAAATTATATCTTGATGTATAGTATTTTTTTTTGAACAATAATACTATTTGTATTTGTATCATCATCATCATCATCATCTCAGCCATCTGACGTCCACTGCTGAACATAGGCCTCCCCAATAGATTTCCACATTGAGCGATCCTGAGTCGCCTGCATCCATCGGCTTCCCGCCGCCTTGACCAGATCATCGGTCCATCGCATAGTATTTGTATTATAATATGCAAACTCCTCATGTTTGACTGGACAAACATTTATTAACATAAACGGCTTAATTTGAGTTTTATTATTTTAATAATAATATTATGTGTTAACTAAGAATCCATTTACGTACCCACATTGCTTTTTTGCTCTTTATATATTTATAGTCCACAATAGTAATATTTCACGTGCTTTAAAATAAATGGCTTAAGCTATATGCATCCTTTTCGCTTACAGAAATTTATTTCAGAAAACTATTAATTGACAAGAAATCAATGCACAAAAAAGGTATGTTCCACATTTAATTCATTGGGTACCATTTAGTCTAAAACTAAGCTCAGTCCTAACCTAGCTTAGTTTGGGACCAGTGGGCGCTGAGCGGTTTATTTATTTATTATATTTAATTATTATTGTGTGTGACATAAATTATATATCTGTTTCTTTCACACTTAGTATGGTTTGATAGTATTTACTAGACTACGCTGTGCGAGGTATAATTGCTTTTTTTTTGGTGGGAAACACAAAAAATTATACTTTTTCTTTTCTTTCTTTTTAGCTTTTTCGCGCGCTAATATCGCGGAAACGGAAACTACTAAACAGATTCGGATGCGGTTTTCCACACTTCCTTAACTAATGGATGGGTAATCGAAATATGCGGTACTTTTTATCCCGGTTTTGTTCTGTCCTGTCCTGCATTCATTATATATTATTCAAATAATTAAATACTTTATTTCATAAAAAAACTACGCGTCAAAATAGTATTTTATTTAAAAACACTGTTTTTTATAATAATATCATAGACAAACGTTTTTTTAATTTAATCAGTGCCCGCGACTTCGTCTATTGCTATTTGCTAAAGATCATAACCACACGGAAACACAAAAACGGGATAAAAAATATCCTATGTGCTAAGTAAGTTAGATATATACCTTTAAAATTTCAGCTTATAAAAACATACAAAATTACCCTAGTACAAATGAGTATATTTAATGCAGAAGCAGAATTGAGCAAGAAACTCAAGTTTGGTTCTTTCGTCGTTATGTGTTTGAGACTGTAAGCACCTAACTAAAAAAATCGTTAAGCTCGCGAAGTCGCGGGCGGCTAGAGTTCAATTTAATTTTAGTTTATTAAAAATCATTAAAATAAAGACACTTTTCACCACGTAGGAGTTTAGCAATTAAAAAATCAATTGACTTAAAAAATGGGTACCGTTACCCTAAATATAATTTTAACTTATTTTATAAGATGTAATACTAAAGTTATATATCAGGTAGGCTAGTTTATGTTATATTATATTATATTTAAATAATATTGTAGATTCATAATTAAAAAGCTAGAATATTGTATTTATTATAAAAATTGCTATGCTATCGCATTAGGTTAAGACACCTGTAATGGCAGCATAAGATTATAAATAAATAAATAACAGTTTCATATTAATTGCGGACTATTCATATTATTTTAATAGTAGCTGGAAAGTAGTTATCTTAGATACGATAGTTCTACGTCGTATTAAGTGGTCTATTTGACGCTTCAACAGATCAATAGAAAATTATGTCAGTTGTCATTTTGTAGGTTTACAAGAAAAGTAATTAATTGAATTCGTTTTACCCACTTGTATTAATTATATTTGACTATACGTTAGAATTATCATTAAGTTTAATAGAATCTCACGATAATTATAAACGATTTAACGATACAGAACCGTTGTACAATGCGGAATAATTAAACTAACAAAGTTCCCTGCGAGCACATAACACTCGTTGCGGTTGTACCAACAACAGTGCGACATGCATGATTGTGACATTTATGTTTTGTTATTAAGCTCGCATTTCTGTTGAAACATACCATATCATTTCATATCACATACGTACAATCACGCGTATTTGCCCGAAAGGGTAGGTAGGGGCAAATTATACGCTCACTTTTTACAATCATTTTTCTGGTCCCACGTCTATTGCTACAAACCGATAATCTTAATGTTTGCCAATTTTTAATCTTTTTACAAATTAAATCAGTTCTTATTGGCGGTACATTTTTTAGGTAGTTAGTCGAACGGCTCGTCTATCACTAACAATAAAAGAAAATGAACATATAAATACACAAATCGAGGGTTCCGTGCTCAAACCCGATAAGTGTTTTTGGGCTTAAAACAGTAATTAAAAGAATTTATCGGTTAATTAAAAAAAATGAAACTTAAAAGGTTTACTTATTGGATTATGAAGTCCTCAGTTTTCAGTCTTCTTTTCTGAAATCGACTTATCTGATAATATCACAAGAAAAAGCGGCAGAAATTATGTATCTGATGTTGTCACTTATCGGGTTTGAGCACGGAACCCTCGAAATGTTTGGAATTCAAACTTAAATAAAAACAAATGCGATGTTCATTTACAATAAACAGAAAGAAATAACCCGACGCACAATTGCAGCTATATAGTTAGTACAACAGAAACCTTAATAATATAACACTGTTTAGGTTTCAATATTCAAAATTAACTGCTTTTTACGACAGCCGCGCGCCATTTATAACTTGGTTTTACCACAACATTCAGATCTAAATTCAGAAACTAAATTGTATCAAATCACAATACAGACGACCGATATGGCGTGGAGGTCAGTATACCTGCACTTCACTCGAGAGGTCGTGGGTTCGATTCCCACACAGGACAATTTTTTGTGTGCATGAACATGAATATTTGTTCTGGTCTGGGTGTTCTCCTATGTATCTTAAGTATGTATTTACAAAAAAAAAGTATTTAAGTATGTTTATCCGTTATTTAGTATCCATAACACAAGTTCTTAATGATACTTATCTTGGAACTAAATAATTGGTGTGATTGTAAGAGAATATTTATTTATTTAGTAATATAAATAATTGTAGCAGTTTTCACGTGATAATACTAAGTAACACATTTTATAACAACCTTTAAACTCGACAACTAAAACTTTATCCAAATCGTTTAAGTGATATCCGCCTGATTTAACTTTAAACCTTTACATATTTCATAATACGTTTGTTTAATACACCAATACAGAAGTGGGCTAGCTACAAAAGTTGTTTCATTTTATTTTATTTTATTTTTATTTATTCTGGCACAAACAGTCATTACAAAAAAAAGTACATTAAATAATATTAAACATGTGAAGGACAACGTGTGCCGAGTAAAACATTGAAAAGAAAAGTACAAATTAAGAGCTAGGTTAACAACAAACACTTCTTTACAAACTAAAAATATGAAAAAAAAAAATATACATACAGATAATCACCCATACCATGAATCCACGCATACATACATACACATTTCGTTTCTGAGTAACCATTGCAGCGGCCAAATTAAAATGGTTAAAAGGAGACATTTTCGTTTGTCACCACGCACCGCCGCTCGCCCCCCGCCGGTATCAATTATTTTCACACCTCCAACTACCGGTGCCTGTACGCCTGTTGAACGGAGGGATGCCCAGGAAAATGTTATACTGAAATAGTACTGCTTTTCTTTATAAAATTCTATTTATCATCACTAGAACTACACCTGTTCAACGGAGAAATTCGTGGGAAAACATTATGTTAAAATATATAGCTGTTGCTTATAACACAAATAATGTTGTACTTTTTTCTTTTTCTTGAATATAAACACACTCTGTTAGATTATTTGACGGTGTCAAGTCATTTGACAAATCAAATTATTTTCGTTTTTGTTATTCAGTCACATTCGAAGTCCTACCCTAGTAAGGTATAAAGACTTTATTAGAGGATTTTTCGAGTTTTTAACACGAAAAATCAGAAATATCTGCATGATACTACTAAAAAATATTTAAAATTCCACACCCAGTAGAGACAAAAAGCCTTTACTATCGAACATACTCATAGTTAAATACTTTATATTCTTAAAGACTTACAAAATCGCTTACAGAGACAATACAAAACGTATACAGTGAATGAGTAAGGTACAAAAAATAATTTATTGAAATGAAATTTAAACTACAGCTATTTTTGGTTACACATAGCATGCTTTTTATTTTTAAAGGACTTGAGTCCCAGAAGAACATACGATGCACTCGAAGTAAAAATACACGAAGGCGAAGCCGTGGGCGGTAGCTTGTTATTTTAAATTAAGGTATAATTTAAAATAATTTTCAATATAATACTTAATTAATGTTAACTTTTGTATTTTGTGTTGGAATAAATATTTTTAAACTACTTGATTGCTGGACTCAATTTTGTTTTGCATTCTTTATTAAAGTAAATAAGCACTACTTAATGTAGTCTACGTTAATAATCATGTGCAACATTATGCTATACTAGCTAGGGCCCGACTTCATTCGCGTGATTTGCAGGGACAGTGCAAATCTGGATAAAAAGTGCCTTTGTTGCGTCCTCCCTTTTATCCTTTTGCCAATATTCATCAACATTGATCAAAACTTTAGCTAAATATTTTTATTCTATTTCAATCAAAAAACTGTTAGTAAAATACATACGTATTATACAAAGATATCACTAATTCAAAAAAAGTGCCTAGGTACGAGCTTTATACACATATATTTGTCCCATTATTTTAAATGATCCCTTTTAACCTCATTTTATGAGTATAAGAGTATTAAAAACAAATTTGAAACATGTAATATGAATCAATAAGTCAAAATTTTTATTTCCGATGAAAACAATAAAGCCTAGTTACCCCAGTAACAACAAGTCGATCGTTCCGCCAATAGCAGTTAATTAAATAACGTTATAGCGCGTTATAGCTCCCGCCGGCCGCCAACAGTTATTTTTACGCGACAAAATTGAGAACAGTGGTGTTGTGTAATTTAAAAAATAATTGTTTGGGACAAGCGCGGCCTTTTAAGTGGGGTATTGATGATAAAAAACGCTGCAGGTATCGAAATTATTAACAATAAACCACATACTTTGCTCTAATATTGTGTTAGTTTGTGTATTATGGTTGCATTTAGCGCTATTATTGCTTCATTTGTAGAACTGACGGAAATTATATAAAAGAGGCTGTCTTCTTCTGGCGAGCAATTCTCTTTTGTCTATTCTTTTTGATAAACGTTCATTTTTGATACATTCAAATCGCAATTTCTTTTATATGTCACAACAGGAAATTAAAATTATCACCGAATACTAAAAAGTTTTAAATAAATTGAGTTCATTGAATCATAGTTATATCTGCTTTATTGCACATGTTTTTCTTGCAAAGTCCAAATTATATAAGACCCCTTTCGGGAAACAAAATTAAAAAAAAATACTGAGCCACATAATATCACGGAAATTCCACTTAATGCCACCGTCAAAAGTTAACATTCTCGTTTGAAAATCGAACGCCAATAAAATTATTTGATAAAAATGGTTGCCTGTAAAGTCGTTTTTACGGGCGAAGATTTTACGTGACAACGTCTTTTTCTCGGTAGAATATTTATTGATATGAATATAATTAAATTGCACAATAGGAACAAGGAATTGAATGAAAATAAGAATTGCACAAATTTTAACTATAGAAATATATTTTGTTTACTAAAACATTGTACATGTAAACTGACGCAAGGCATTCGCCGGGCCTCTCTCTCGTTCGGTGACTCATCGTAACGTTACCGAGCGTTACACTTTTTCATAAGTGACTCCCAGCCGCAACCTAATTTAAGACGTTGTCACGTCAAAATAAAAAAAGATATGAAACGCAATAAAAAGAGTCTTTAAAGCCCAATAAAAACCTCTTTTGTATCGAACAATGAGAACTATCTTTTTAAATGCTGTTTATTTTCGGTCGGATTAGTTTTTGTTATGTTGGCATTATTGCGTGGATAATGGCGATGAATTGGATAGCCCTTTGTTGAAAATGGAGGGAAGATGTTTAATTTTTATCTTTTGTCAGATATGTTTTCTCAAGTGTTGTTGCATATTATAATTATTATTTCATTGATGTTCAATTGAACGTTCACATTTGTGTTATTGAGTATATTATTATTTGGAAACCAGACAGCATCTCCTATTAGTCTTTTATTAAACACACCACCTTTTGGAATGCAAATTCAAGTTTTGCAAATTAAAATCGAATAACTATATCTAGTAAATTAATTAAAAAATTTTACTAAGTAAATGAGACATACTTCTATTACACTACAAGTATTAAGCAATAAAGTGTAAAAAAAAAAAACGGACTATTAACTTTATGGGCTGGATAACAGTGATATTGCACAGTTTTTAACGTTAAATAACAATAACGTACAATTATGAGCCCTCATAAATTGGATAGAATATTTAGTATAGAAAACCATCATACCATCTGGAAGGTGGTGTAGCAACCCTACATCTTCAAGCAGCCTAGCCTTGCTGGAGCCTTCTAGATCGTGAAGAAAGACATAATAATATGTGGCATTTAAAACGGCAAATTGGCAAATTGAAATAAATGAAAAGCCAGATAAAATAAAGATCTAGCCGCTGGGTTTTACTGTTACTTAATGCGTTTAGCTTTAAAACTGCAATTTTGCATAGTGCAGTCCATTTGTCTAAAGCCTTAAAAATAAAATAAACTGAAAGCAATTATCGAACTCCACTAAAAGGTACAACTACCTATTTTGTAGGCATTAATTTTTGCCAGTTAGTCAGAACTTTATATAATACGTGAAACGGCATTTTAGCAGGCCTTCATGAGTGGATGCGCTTTATAGCGTGCTTATTTCACGTTATAAAGCGCTTTCATTTTCTTATTGGACTGCATCGACTGCTTATCATCAGGCAGGATGTAGTCATTATGACGTGTCACAATTAAAAAAAAAAAATGAGCCAAATTTGGCACTTAACGCCAGTCAGTCTTTCTAAAGCCTTAAATGTATCGGAATAAAATAAGCTACACTGAAATAAGATACTCCACAAAGCAATTATTGAACTGTACTAAAAGTAGCAACTACCTAGAATCGAGGCATTAATTTTTACCGTAATTAAAATCAGAGTATAATTTTAAACAGCCGAGGGCAAAACTTTCCGCCATCACGCCTCCCTTCTCCTTCGACCCTCATTTACTTATTATATCGCTTAAGGGATTAGAGAAAATATTATTATTATTATGTTTTCTCTTGAGTTGAGCGCTGATTTTTCTTGAGGATACATAGCCAATCATCGTATTCCCGAATACAAACTATTTCAAATGTATATATATGTACATGAATCATAATGGCATGATGTTGTTTTGTTTTGATTCCCGCGTGAATACATCGCCAATCATCGTATTTCCAAATACAAACTAATTCAAATATTTTTATCGTTAGTGAGAATTTGAATTCAGATCTAAAAGGAAGATGTTGTTTTATTTTGATACAATATAGAACTTCTTGCTTTTACAATACAAAATAAAGATATATGTTTAGCTGTTCCATAGTACACTGTAGTTCTGAACTATTCAAGCTTGTAATTCAAAAGTAAATTTTTGTACTAAATCTATTTGATACATCGTTCTGTACCTCTAAACTTTAAACAAATGACTGAATCGAAAGACATTCTAAATAAAATTTTGCTTAAATCAAAATTAGAACTGCAAGTCGCCCTAAATCTAAACTTGTTAGTAATGTAAAGCAGACATACATGACATAAATTTTATACATTCTACAGTACACTGTAGTCCTACACTATTTAAGTTTATATTATGCAAATTGATACACATAATGTCTCAACCAGAGATGTACAAATTACTCTGTCATAGTATCTGAAGTACAAAATGCAAGATACTTTTGAATTAACTATTTCAGATACCAGATACGCAATACTTTTACAATTAGTATATGAAATATTAGATTCAAAATACGTATCTTCTACATACTTCTGGGGGCCTACCGCCGAGTTCAATGGCAATCGATTATAAGGCAAAATGGATTTTGAATTGATTCTGTCGTACCGCCGAACTCATGGAAATCGAAACAAAATGGCGTTCTCCATTTACCTATTGGTCTGTCACGGACTGAAGGTCATGAATGAGAGGTGGCTGTCGGCAGATTCCCCGGTACGGATTAATGAACGCAAAACAAAGTTTGATCTAGATGGATTACCGGTAATCCATGGAATTCGGCGGTAGGCCCCCTGAACATGAAAATATAGAAACTTTTCTGTAGTAACAAGGGAATGTTTATTAAGTGATTTTAATGTGGAATTCCTATGAAATAACTAATTATGTATTAGCTAGCGATGGGTGTATAGGCAACCTAAAAGACCTGAGGAGCCCAAGCCAACCTCACCTACAAGTAGTGCACCTGCCGATCAACGGACGAGGCTCTGGCGAACATAACAGTGCCCGATAAGCAGCAATAGGCTCGCCACCTATTACGTGGGACCAACTATATAATGGGCGAAGTGTGGGCGTTTAATATGCCTCTGTCTACCCCTTCGGGGAAACAGGCGTGAATCTATGTATGTATGTACATAAGTAAACAAAACGTTCTTTGTTAGCATAAATGTAAATAGATCGACTCAATGATACATCCTCATAGGTAGTTTAAATTAATACTAAAGTCAAAAACAAAGAGCTTCGGGATATGATTAATGGTATTACAAAGGCTGCAATATATTACCAGAGGCGTGGTTTTGACAGCGCGAGGGTGGCAAGAAATCGCGGGGGTGCGCTCCGTGCGAGGCATAAGCTTACGGCGTTTTAAATGAGGTACTGGGCAAATCTGGAAAATTAAGTAGGTCGAAGGCGAAATAGTCAATTTATTTATTTATTTATAATCTTATGCTACCATTACAGGTGTCTTAACCTAATGCGATAGCATAGCAATTTTTATAATAAATACAATATTCTATCTTTTTAATTATCAATCTACAATATTATTTAAATATAATATAACATAAACTAGCCTACCTGATATATAACTTTAGTATTACATCCTATATTTACAAAATAAGTTCTAAATCTAACGTAACTGATAACTTATTATATTTTACTTCGTTATAACTCCACGGGGTCCAAAATTGTTTCCAGTGTGCAATAAAGACTAAATTTTTTTTTAATTTATTATTAAAAAAAAAAAGGTCCCCGTTGCTCATGGACGCTTGCAACAACTCATAATTACGCGACTCATAAGACATGACGTAGAATAATTATAAGAAGGTGCCGCTACCTGTGGCGTGTTCACCATACATGCAAATAAGCACTTCATACCATATGTTTAGCTAAATGCTGTTTCGATATCTACTATTATTAGTAAGTAAAAAACCAAAGATAAAAGGAAAAGCGACTACAATAGATTATTCAAAATATGTAATATTCTACCACTTAGATTACAGTATAAATATTTGCTAGCAGTTAACAACCATAACAGTCGGGAGCATGGTCTAACTTGCGTCGACAACATTACTCATACTCGCTCAATGACTGCCGGTAAACTAAATGTACCCAGAGTATACAATAATTATGGTGACAAGAACTATAAAAAAACGGCTTCCATACATTTTAAATAGTTGAACAAAATACCTGAAGCCATTAGAATGGAAACAAACAAAAATAAGTACAAATCAAATTAAAAAAAACACTATATTGGTGTAAGTGAAAAATTATAATTTATTTATTTATAAAATTAGTTGTAAGGTATAAAGGAGTATAAAAGAGACTGTGACCCACAGACAAACCAGTCAAACGGTTTTGACGTGACAACGTCTTATAAATTGGTTTGCCGGGCGACACTTCAAGAAACTGCGTTACGCTCCGCTCACGTTATGCGGTCACAATGAGAGCGAGTGAGAGGCACGCGTCCCTTCCACTCGGGCATGGTTATAATTCTCAAATATAATTCTTTGTATAAATAAATGTTTTAAAATGTTACTATTATTTCATCCTTCTTCCTACTATACGAATGAATATTCACATTAAAATTATTTTACCACTCAAAGTCGTTGTCACGTAAAACTTTCGCCCGTATACCGACTTTACAGGCAACCAATTTTTATCTATCTACTGTACTTTGATTGGTCTCAAGAAGGGCGTAACACACTGCATAACTTATCAGAAATCTTATAAACACGCTTTTAGGTGCTACATCACGGCACCTAAAATGTGAAACTATAGTTATATATATTTATTATACTAAACAACAGGTAATTAAAGTAATTAAGACTTTCTTTCTTATATACAATCAAGTACCTGAAAGTATTAGAACTTAATTATAAGAGATTCTTAAGTATATTATATAAATGGCTTATCTCACACAATTTCTACACAGTGAAACAATTTTTAGAGCACAAACTTTGTGATACTTGTAGTGTTTTTACCCTAAGAGGTTAAAGTTACTATCTTTGTTTGGTTTGACTAATATTTTGCGCATTTGTGACATGATTTCGATTTTATTATTAGACTAGACTTGTGGGTATCCGTATTTTGACATCAATAATGTTTAGTTGCTAATTCGCAATTTTCACATTTATAATTTAAGTATGTCTAGTTGCTAATTCCCATTATTGACATTGTAATGATTTATAAGTATAGTTTTCTTTTAATTGATGTGTAGTTTAATTATAATTTGCATGCCACCGTTGTTGGCTGAATGAGAGAAGCTATATTTTATTGTACAAGAACTGTAATGTACCTCAATCAATTGCAAATAAAATATTCTATTCTATTCTATCGCGAATCGTATAACTTGGGCCCCAACCAAACCAATTGGAGTCTCCATCCCTTATTTATAATGGTGTTACGCACCGCCAACGTTTAGCCGCCGCTTAAGACTTCCCGCGGATTAATTCCTTCAATTGACGGCTAATTATTGACAATTCAAATTAGTTTCCATTGCATTTTTTTTTTCTTTTCAAAAATGGCTTTGTGCGTCTAGCACATTTAGCCAGTGTCAAGTAAGTAATATAGTAATTATATATAATTCATAGTAAATGAGAATAAGTGGTGATAAAGATGATAAATGGTAAATGAGATACCCCCCCCTAAGCCCTTTGAGTCCTCAATAAAGATGTGGGACTATACTGAGATCCCACATGGACTCCTTGAGAGAATATGAAAAGTGATGTTGCACTGCCTTGTTTCAATTACCAACACTCATGTATATTCACAAACCCTTAACGGTTAATAATCCATCGTTATTACACATTAATGTTAGAAATATCACAAATGTTAGAAAATAAAACAAAACTGCAGACATGACGCTTCAATTTCCCGCCAAGAAGTCTCCATTGCATTTGTGTCACTTATTGGTTGAATTTTTTTTTTAAGATACGTTCTTAATGCGGAATGTATATAAGCTGGCGCGTACATATGTACTGAAATAAAATAAACACTATAGATAGATGCAGTAACAGATAAGTAAATTCTAACCGATCAGTATGATTAGGGTATATGATTTGATTGGATTACAAAGAATATCTTGGATTATCTTATATAATAAGTTATCAGTTACGTTAGATTTAGAACTTATTTTGTAAATATAGGATGTAATACTAAAGTTATATATCAGGTAGGCTAGTTTATGTTATATTTAAATAATATTGTAGATTGATAATTAAAAAGATAGAATATTGTATTTATTATAAAAATTGCTATGCTATCGCATTAGGTTAAGACACCTGTAATGGTAGCATAAGATTATAAATAAATAAATCTTGGAAGACAATTGCTGAATGATGTTTCCCTCCGAGTTACGTAGTTAAAACGGAAACCGCTCCATGTAATAACTGAAATTCAGCCAATCATCAGGTTAGATTAGTGAGCAGACCTCGGGCCCTAAGCTTAAGTCTATGGCAATCAGGTTAATGCTAGGATTGTGGGATATGGGTAGTAGAACTACGATTGATAAGCGCTCCTGCAACTGGAGCACTTCCCAATTCCCTATTACATCATCTCAACCCATTAACGTCTCACTACTGAGCACGAGCCTCCTCTCACATATCAAGGTGCGAGGGTATTGGGTCATACTCCACCACGCTGACCCAGTGCGGATTGGCGGGGGAACAACTGGAGCACTTCCCAATTCCCTAGTCTACAAGATATATGCATGCAAAATAAGAAAATACAAATTCTTCAATTTCTTGTAGGCTGTAATCTTAAACACAGTACTCATAGGGAAAAGCATGTAAACAGTGGCATGCACATCATACAAGTGAATAAGCACAACATACCCTGCCAGTAAAGTCAAAAAAGTCAAAAGTCAAAAATGATTAATTTCATAAACATAGTAATTGAAAACGTCATAATTCAATATTTAAAAAAAATCTAAATATAATTACACTGAAATCACGAAGCTTAGATTCACTTACATGCAACAAAACAATTTTAAAACAAAAAAGAATTAAGTGTAAGTAAATCTAAGTGCCAGTTCCGAGCCACCGCTCTGTAAGAAGAACTGGCAAGAAACTCACAGGCTAGCTTAGCTGAATAAAATTCCGATATCTCTTCTTTAACTAAAGATTAAACTGGGAGAGACTTTGCCTTCTATCGGTACAGTATAATCGATTGCTTAATTGATTTAAACCTACTGAAATGCCCTCACAAAATATCTGTGCACTAATATTATAAAGAGGAAAGATTTGTATTTTTGTATGTAACGATTATTCGTTATTACAGCAGACAAACATATCGAGTTTATACACAAAAACTACTAGACCGATTTTAATAATTCTTTTTTTATTAGAAAGCTACATTATCACTGAGTAACATAGGCTAATTTTTAATTTGAATAAAAATAGGGTTCCGTAAGATATTTGGGGTTTTCGGACACAAAGTGTAAAAAATCTACCAGCATAGTTACTTATTTTGCGTAAAAGATAGGAACACAAAATGTAGGAATTAATTGTAGATCTTATAAATATCTACTAAATGGAGATTTCATGCGTGTTATATTATGTTTGTCTGCTGTAATTACGGAACCCGGCGGTACGGTAAATAGTGCACGGCAATCATAAAGCAGACTTGTCTCCCACTTAGTGTCCAAGGCTTGTTGGGCAACCAAAGAGGTGTGGGTTCGAATCCGTTAATAGTAATTAGGGAAGGCATATCACATACTTTTTTTTTTCCTCTTTATTTGGAATAGCAAACAACTACATAGTACAATGTCAAACACACTATCCACACATTAACAATTTTGAACTTATCTTAAACTATCGGACTTTATGAAATAGAGACTTAACTCAAAAAAGACGATTTTTGGGACATCACAAAAAAAGATCTTCTAAAGAATACTTGTCCTACTTGTAAGCGCATTAAATTGATACTGATTTATTAATTAGTCATTCTGCTTGTGTTTTTAACGGTTGATTAACATTGAATCGATCTCAGTAAGAAATGGAAAAACTTTATAAGTACGTAAATCAAACCCGACCTATCTATTGATTAGTCGATGTTCCTTTAAGCATGCGTTAAGTTCAGCAGTGGAGTTCTTGTGGCTGAGATAAGAAAAAGGTTATAAAAACCTCGAACAAATTCAACTAAGGCCAAAAAGGCCAATGCTAATTACTGAAAATCCACAAGTTACAGGATTTTAAATTATTTTCCATGTTCGATTTTAATTTTAGTTATTAAGTACCCCAATGACAATTGCCTGAAGATTTTATAAGTAAAAATTTCTTGTCAACAGATTACCGCCAGCCAATAATGGGCAACCCGTGGCCAATAGCGAAGCCGATCGCCAGCCGCCCCATTCCAGTTCAGCATCAGCACCTGCAGCACATCCTGGCGCATTGTCATCACCCTTACTTAGCTGGTAAGTTCCCAACACTGATAGCTTTTTAAAAAACTTAGTGCGCGATATCATACTCTGTTTAAAAGGGAACCGGGAAGCCGGTGGATGTAGACTGTCAAGATAGAAGCGGAAGCTATTAAGGCCTTTGTTTAGCAGACTTCTAGTTGCCTCGTCAAGCCTACAAATAACAACTAGTTCCTAAGATTACTAAATATTATATTTACTCGGAAAGACCACGGATTAAAACCGCGGTTAAATATTTTAGACATCTTTCGTTTTCTCAATAAATTCACCAATAACCAAAAAACGATCATATTTTTGCAAAGCAAGCTGTCAATAACTTTTGACAGACATATTAAAAAAGCTCTATTAATCTAATTTTACTTCAATAAAATCCCAACACTTGTCTGTGGAATAAAAAAAAAACAACAATATGAGTCCGTATTGCATAAAGCTGCTCACAAAATGGCCAATATTAGTGAAAAAAACACAATAGTCAAATCCACTGGATTACCGGATGCGTTAAAAATGGCGTTGAAATGAAATCTAATAACGACCGATATAGCGTGGAGGTCAGTATACCTACACTTCACTCCAGAGGTCGTGGGTTCGATTCCCACACAGGACAAATCTTTGTGTGCATGAACATGAATATTTATTCTGGTCTGGGTGTTTTCCTATGTATATTAAGTATGTATTTACAAAAAAAAAGTATATAAGTATGTTTATCCGTTGTTTAGTATCCATAACACAAGTTCTTAATGATACTTATCTTGGAACTAAATAATTGGTGTAATTGCCAGGAAATATTTATTTATAAATATTTTTATTTATTTAAGTGTTTTGTATTTATAAAAGTGCTAGGACCTATTTCGTCATATTTAATGACATGCAAATATGATTGCGACCAATGATCACTTATATTAAAAACAACAAAATGTCAAAGTATTTATGAGTAGTCAATAAATAATTATTTAATAATAAATAAAACTTTTGGCAACGGCGATTATGCCACTAAAAATAAACAGCGATAATTAATTTAACAACGTTCGATTGTGGTATCCTGTTGCAAGCGGAAAAAACAATTGCTTGAACTTGACTTAAGTGCTCGCCTCATTTCTGCTTCCAAGGAGGCTGGCTACTTCTGCCAGCATATTGGCCTGGCAATCAAAAGAGGAAATGTTGCCAGCATTCTTGGCACCATACCCAAGGGCCCACAGTTAAAGGACATCTTATAGTTTATTTTTAATATACAAGTAAGTAGGTAATTAAGAATCATAATTGTCATAATTCTATGTTTGTTTATAGATTAAATGTCACCTTAGAATACATTTCTTGAATAAAACAATATTTTCACTACCACTTCCATTCGTTTACGACTTTGAATCTTAAGAACGTCTTAATATTTTAAAACATTTTTTGTCAAGTTTGCTGCCAGTATACGGACCCACCGTAAGGAGTTAAAACAAAAGCGTTACGAAAATCGTAGCTGCTACGATACTGTGTGGCGTTATCGAGATAAAACAATGGCGTAGCATCGGAAATCGTAGCTGCTACGATACTGTGTGGCGTTATCGATATAAAACAATGGCGTAGCATCGGAAATCGTAGCTGCTACGATACTGTGTGGCGTTATCGAGATAAAACAATGGCGTAGCATCGGAAATCGTAGCTGCTACAATACTGCGTCCCTCCCGTGAGTCCCGTAATTGTAATGTGGAAAATATCAATTGTATGGAGTTAAAACAATGGTTAAGCTGCTACTATACTGCATATATATACTGTATAGATTTATATGGAGATTCCACGTTCGGTAGCGGTATCGATTTCAAGACGGCCGATATGGCACGGTGGCGAGTATAACCGCACTCCACTCCTGAGGTCGTGGGTTCGATTCCCACACAGGACAAATATTTGTGTACAACGCTTACAACACCAATATAAAATAATATAATTTAAAACCCCGAAAAAATAATAAAGAATATTTATACAATGATGTTTTATAAAGCTGCAAATGCACGAGACAATTCAAAAGATATCAAATCTTATTCTCACTGTATTTTTCTTCGCAAAAAACCTCTTTTTATCAAAATTTTTTAAGAAAAAAAATGGCGGACCTCCCAAAGCTTAACCGCAACGCTAAAAAGGCGCGACTATTGTTGTTAATTGTAACAACATGACAACAATATGTGATAGGGATCACTGCAACGCCCAATTTCACCGGCTACACAATAACGTTTGTTCATTTTAATCTCTTAGATAAATATTGTTGGCTTATAACATTTACATTTGGGAGTCGATAAAATGCGTTGCCCTATAAGCCTGTTTGGTGATAAATAATACTTTATTATTCCTATAGCATAATGTTATGACAGCCGTTTGGTGATTTTTATCATGTTTAAATTGTTTACATTCTTTGTTTTTTTTTATAACAAGATTTTCATCTGTAAATGATATTAGGTAAGAATTAATTACTCTCAAAAAATATCGTAAAGCCACAGATAATATAGAACTATACTAGTATAAAAGCTAATGTTTATGGCATCGTATAGTTTATCCATATACGCGTCGAACGAACTAAGTAACATAGCGGTATCCCTTAAAAAACATATACAAAATCCTTGGTTGCCAAAAATTATCGTTTGCTCTGTGCCTCGGAAAGCACGTTAAGCCGTTGGTCCCGGCTGTCATGAACATCTATGGCAGTCGTTATTAGGAAGTCAGTGCCTTCTAACAGACTGACAGCTGGTGTAACCATAGAATGATGTTTCCCTCTGGGTTGCGGAGGTCAGACGGCAGTCGCTCCACGTAATAACTGAAATTTAGTCAAATCTAGTTGAACCAGTGAGCAGACCCTGGGCCCTAAGCTTTAGTCTAGGGCAGCCAGCAGACCAGTTAGATTACTATCTATATTTAGCAAAATTTCAGTTACTACACAGAGCGATCTCCATCTATACTCCGCAACCCAGAGGGAAACATCATTCTATTGTTAAACCAGCAGTCAGTATATTAGAAGGCTCTGACATCCTAGTAACGACTGCTATAGATGTTCATGACAGCTCGGCTGTACAAAACCAAAAGCTAGCAAGAAAAAAATTTTGTTAAGACTCGTTTTCTAAAATGAATAATTTCACAATTATTACGAAACATGTTTTAATCTACAAAACATGTTTTAATCTACAAAACATGTTTTAAAAAAATGTTTCTTGCTAGGTTTTGGTTTTGGACAGCCGAGCTGGGCCCAACGGATAGAAGTGCTTCGAAGCACGCTATAGTGTATATATATTTCAAGTTTATATACATTTATGTTTGTTTGTTGCAGTGAGGCCGACCCAGGCACATACCCAGGTTTTCCCATTGCCTGGAGGGTTTCCCTGGGCACACAGTTCAAGAGGTTAGTATTTACTAATAGTGATTGTGCAGACCTCCAAAGAAAGAGTCAAAATCATTTATTCAAATTTGGCTCAAGAGCTCTTATGAAGGAAAAATTAAAATCTTAAAAAACTAACGCGCCCACTTACAGCGCGCATCTTGATCGTAAAGGAACGGGCAAGAAAATCGTCAAGTTTGAAAGAAAGAAATGTTTATTAACTGCACAAGTAGTAACATAAAATTGTAAAAATTTCACAAGACTGAAATTGTGCAGTCAGAAGGCATTGCTTCAGCTTAATGCAGCTATAACAATGTCAAATTAATTTTTTCTCCCGCTAGTTACAAGAAAATATACTTAATATTAAAAAAGAACTTACTTAATATTAAAATAAATTTATCCGATATTTTGGAGCGTAAAATAAAATAAACATAAAATATACTTTATTGTCTTTAAGATCAACAGGATCATTTAGATTCGTCAAATTTTTATACACTAAATGGAAATACCATTATTTATTTCCTTAACAACAATAAAAGAGATAAATAAAAAAAATTATAAATATACTTTATTCGTCAAACATTCACACACAAAATGGAAATTCGATATATTTTTTTTTACAACAATGAAAGAGGTTTAATAAGAATAAGAAAGAAGGGTTGATATGTGTCTGCAAAAACTTGTGTTCTGCAGTCTAGATTTAAAAGCAAGGTATACTGGTTATCAATTCATATGTCATCATCACCTTGCCTCATACCAATGATGTCCCACTACTCACAGACCATGTTAAGAGGAATTCAACCTGCCTCCGCCCATTTGCACTGGGTCAGCGTGGTGGAAGTGGGGGTATTATTATTATTAATTATTTACAAAGTTTATTGTATTACATATAAGTTTAAGAAATTGTCCAACAAAACTTCCACCAGTTTAACTGAAGCATCAATTACTATAAACAAATTACATTTAAAATTAAAAAAATATTTTTTTATAATTGGAACAGAATAATAATAATTACGGAGAGCGTCTAAGGTAGCATATTTATAAGATACTTTCTCAGTAAACGTTTAAATTGTATTTTGTGCAATTCATCTTTGATATCTGCAGGTAAACTGTTGAGTATATAGCGGATACGATTTTTGACAGTTCTATCCCCGTTCTAGGTGTCTCACCTTGGTTTTGTGAGAGAAGGCTCGTGTTCGGTAGTGGGACATAACGCCGAACTTGCTGGTAATCGATTATTAAGCAAAATCGATTTCGAATTGATTCTGTCCTACCGCCGAACACATGGGACTCGATACAAGATGGCGTTCTCCATTTAGACTTGACGTAATATTGACAGTTAGTCTCTATCTGTTTTTTTAAAAAATTATATTACAAGTTATTCATATTTAGGTAAAAATGTGTCATCGAAACGCCAATAATAATCATTTAATTAACTAGTCGCTTCAGTAGTCTGCCAAGGTCATGAATAATCTATGGCTTTCGGCAGATTCCCCGGTACGGATTGATGAACCTCAGAAAATTTAGATCGTTATGAAATAGCTGAAATTAATCGAATTCGATGGATTACCGATAATCCATCTAGATCAAACTTTGTTTACGTTCATTAATCCGTACCGGGGAATCTGCCGAAAGCCACCTCTCATTCATGACCTTCAGTTCGTGACAGACCAATAGGTAAATGGAGAACGCCATTTTGTTTCGATTTCCATGAGTTCGGCGGTACGACAGAATCAATTCGAAATCCATTTTGCCTTATAATCGATTGCCATCGAACTCGACGGTAGGCCCCCAGGTTGAGATGATGCTGATAATAAAAGAACCCACATCCACCAACACGCACTGGGTTCGCGTGGTGGAGTGACCTCAATACTGTACGGTAAGATACTAATGATAATATAGATTGAAAGCACAATATCTCCTACAGGTAAACCAAGAAGGGGCATGATGCGACGGGCCGTATTCTCGGACCTGCAGAGGAAAGGCCTTGAGAAGAGGTTCCAGGTGCAGAAGTACATCTCCAAGCCTGACAGGAAGAAGCTGGCCGAGAAACTGGGCCTGAAGGATAGTCAGGCAAGTGACCACTCTATTAATACCAAGTCTAAGGACTAGTCAAAAGACTTGACCCATCCTTCAATGCTGAATGGAGAAACTACTATAAAGACTTGATTGACTTATAGTAGTTTCTCCATTCAGACTATGATTTTGTGTTCAATATTTGTACATAATGTGTTTTTTTTTGGTGGATTATCTTATTTAGCCAGTGTCAGTGTATTTTATATTATTATTAAAATATAATTCATAGCAAGTGATGGATTAAAAATATCTTTGTAACAATTCCCGCGCTGCTATAATTTCCCGAAAAATCTAGAAACTATTCAACACGACACGTGTTTCGCCCTTACACAGGGCATCTTCAGGTAAGATAGGAGCCTCAGAACAACGATGTCTTCACGACCAACGCTGAAACGAGAGTGAGAGTGAGTGAGTTATAGTAGCGCGGGAATTGTTACAAAGATATTTTTAATCCATCACTTGCTTACAATGGATTTCCGCAAAGTAACGCCTGAATCAATAAATTATATAATTCATATTAAATGAGAATAAGTGAGATGATAAATGGATGGAAATAAATAAGATGCCCTCCCCCTAAGTCCCTTGAGTTCTCAGTAAAGATGTGGGACTATACTGAGATCTCACATGGACTTCTTGAGAGAATTTGAAAAGTGATGTTGCACTGTTTTGTTTTATGTACCAACAACACCATGTGCGTTCATAAACGCTTCACGGTTAATAATCCACCGTTATTACACATTAATGTTCAAAATATCACTAATTTTAGAAAACAAAAAAAAATCGAAATGACGCTTCACTTTCCCGTCATGAAGTCTTTAATATGGGTTATTGACCTGAAAAAAGATTTTTTTAATGCTTTTTAACTGTTGATCGTTTAATCCCACAAGGTTAAAGTTGTAGATATTAAAGTTGATCTCTATATCAATTATTATTCGAATTAACAGGAAAATAGATCTAAGTTTAGATAAATTTACAATGATCGCACAAACGAACACATAACAAAATACTTTATGACCTAGTAATGACCACTTTATGACCTGGTAATGACCACTTGTTCAACTGTTTCTCAATAGATTTAGACGATTTTATTAACTAAGTTTTTTTTGTAATTTGGCGACTATATTAACGTATTGATAGCGGTTGGCGTTATGAGATCAGTCGCATTTCAAAGTTTCTTGAGTTGTTTTATAATGAACAGTAACGCATATTAAGTAAGTAACAAAATATACGTTTCACATCTCATACTCATAATTCAAAATGGTTGACAGTTATCAAACGACAGAAATAAATATTAAATCTCACTTTTTTGTATTCGCAACTTCGATGGAATTGCCATTCCAAAATTTAAAATTTCAAACCTCAAATGTCAATTTTCGCGCTTAAAAAGGCAACCGCACGCCATAATCCTTCTCGATCCAATCTGAATATCGAATTGAGCGCTCGTTTTAAGGCTTGGGTAATTGTTTTAAAGCTCCTTTTGGGGCGGGCCTCCCCTAACCGCTGTTCCTGACAGGCCCACCCTTCTATTAAGCCCTAAGGGGTAACAATTTTTTGTAACACCCTTGGTGCACCCTACGTAGTCTGAATGTTGGCAACACTGCGTTATGATTGAAACGGAACTTTTTGATTATTTTGCGCGCGAAATGTTCATGATTTTTGGTGTTTGCGATATTAATGATGGGGATCGCGTTATACAGGGATTGGATTTATGGAATATTAAAGATGGCTTATAATTTTATGTTTATTGGTAATTAACGCCATTGAAGTTTTTAATTTATATTTATTTTTACTTAAGTACGTAAGATCGTTTTAAGTCTTCGGAGCAATATGACTCTAATAAATCTCTTCTTTAGGTATCGAACATTTGCTATAAAAATAGACGGATTTGGATGGTTTAGGGATACATATAGAGATTACCTTAGATTTACATTTGAGCCCTCTTATGTGGCATTATGTTGAGATCCTAAAACTATCTGAGAATTTTGTACACAAGTAATGTGTACAAAAATCCTGAAATTTAACACTTCTTTACGCAATACTTTAAAAATTGAAAAGCTAAATTTGATACAAAAATGTAGGTCGTTTATCTAAAAACAAATTATAAAATTTAAATAAAACTTCAAAAGAAACTTTACGTGCTGACAAAAAAGTTCCTATTATAAAACTCTGCCCTTAAGACATTTCCGGTGTTTACCGTCTGAAGGAAGTAATCATTTTGTTTTTCTGAACTTAACCTCCTTGTTTATTTTTTTTTTCATATTGATATAGCGGCTTTGACATAGACACACAGAGGGTGAGCCGCCGCATTGTTTTTACACTTTAAACAGATTTTGCGATAACTTTACAGATGCGTTTTACCCAAAAATAAACGATGTTGTCTTTTATTCTTTGAAATGGATTCCATCGATTACAGTATTTGCCAGTGTCGAGTCATTTGATATATCAAATTATAAAACATTATGCAGCGTTCTCGTCATTTCATCAAAGTCAAAGTTCTAGCCCAGTAAAATAATCGACGTCTTTAGACGGAAAATCACAATTCGCTAGAACTAATATGCTAACTATTAAACGTATATCGTGTCGGCCTAGAATAGTGCCAACACTGCCAACCCCTCTCATCTCACGGGGAGTCGACGAAGAGAAATCCTACCAGATGATGGGCAGCAGTGTCATCCTGCGTACTGGCTGGAACTGCGATCACCAACCCGCCTGCCCAGCGTGCAGCGGGGTGATTAAGGGCAAATATACCCCAATAGAATGCAATCTATAGGAGAGGTTTAGCAATAGACTTTATAAGGCTGACATGAAACGTATATCATCAAGAGATATCTTTCAAATCCATAATTCGTAACATTATAAAAGACATCACAGTTATGTTTTCCTGTTAAACATTATCGACTATTATCATGAATAAAGCTACAATGTCTTTTACATACGTTATTTATTTATTACTTATTATTTTATAAGGACTTGTACATACTTACGAAATAATTGATTCCACATACAAACTTGTCTAGAAAAGAATTTTAGGATAAATACTTAGTGTCAAAAGGTCACAGAAAAACCGCAAATTTTTTGGTGTAAACATGGATTTTGATGAAAGATGTTTAATTGATGACTTGTATAGCAATATTTATATAAAATCTGTCAGAAGAATAATTAGTATAAATTATATGTCACTACAATCTGCAGTTAGTACAGCCCGCCGTTAAATATAAATTTTAAGAGGATAACAATACAAAATAAAATGTCGACATTGTGAAATAAAATGAATATCCAATCAACTAAAAACTCGCAGGCAATAACCACCCATAGACTTTATTCTATTTCTTCACATAAATAATTGACACGACGCAAAGGAGTCTCACAGTGCAGCCTTAATTTTCCAACAGTTTTCCGAATCGCGGTCGTCTTCGCGCGCTAGAGAGAGACGGGTATACGTGTAAGACCGCGTCTTATAACCGTTTTCTATTGGCCAGTTTATATCGAATAAAAGTGTTGCCTCCACTGTATTGGTGGAGTGTTTTTTTTTAAAACAGAGCGTCTCGGCATTTTTGCGTGATCCAGATTTTTATAGAGTTATGCTTCTCAATTTGTGGGATTATGAGAATGTTTTCGAGTTATTTGATGGAACCCAATGCTCTATTTGGCATGGTTTAACTGTTTTGCTGTATTTGATTTGAGATCGGGATATTTCATTTTTGGCGGGTATTGTTTGTGGTTTGTATGTCATAATCAGAGGTCGGAATTAGGTAGAGTTATTTATGTACTTGCATCGAAATGTTGATATTAATGTGGACCTTCCCGGGATTTCAAATGGATTTCAAATGGGAGTGCTCCGCATTTTCGCTATTGTATTCTTTTGTTCTCACAAGCTATGTAGTGCGAACAATAAACGTGGCAACATCGCGCGTGTGCGTATTGGAATTTTGCAACTTCGGTCATCCAATATCATTGATGTAAGTTTGGCAACGTCGCGCGTGCAGTAGTCTAAATTAAAAAAGTAAAAGTAAATAACTTTTTATTAAAAAGTAACGGGATTTTTTCTATTCTTTAAAATTAATCCCGGGATTTGAGGCATATCCACTATATTCTTTCGCTGTGTGAAATCAGTGTAAGTACATGAATAACTCTACCTAATTCCGACCTCTGGTCATAATGTAATTAGATATATTACTTAAATATTTTGGTTATTTGTAATGCGTACGTACCTATTTATTTATTGTTGATATTAAATGGTTTGTAAAAATCGATAGACTAGATACAAAAATTATGTTTGCTGTGGAAAAATAATACAAGTGATTATTCTCTATATTTGAGGCAATTTTTAGCTGAATGAGCTAACCGCACAAAGCCATTTTTTATAAAAAAAAAAGTGCTGTGATTAATCAGTATCCTCTCTTATGTTGAATGACATTAGCCCACTTTCCGTTATCTGTTGTGCCGGGAGCCGGTATGGTCAACAGACGGCCTATTTTTGAGATAGACTCTTACTGTAACTGGATTTTCTCATTTGACATTTGTTTAAATTTTTTCCGCTAAAGTTGGCCGAGATTTTGGCTTTACTAGTCAGCCTGTTTCTTCTTTATGCATTTGTAACGTGTTAGAAAGGATAGGGTATATACAATGACGTTTTTTAGAGCGAATATGAGAACACAGTTTGCCATACCGGCTCCCGGTACGTCAACCGATTAGGCGAAGATATGTTTATACCGGGAGCCGGTGTTTCAAACATATGAGGGGGTATTTGAACTTCTTATTGATTAGCAACGACTTCTTGGCGGGAAAGTGAAGTGTCATGTCTGCAGTTTTGTTTTATTTTCTATAATTTGTGATATTTCTAACATTAATGTGTAATAATCAGAGGTCGGAATTAGGTAGAGTTATTTATGTACTTGCATCGAAATGTTGATATTAATGTGGACCTTCCCGGGATTTTAAATGGATTTCAAATGGGAGTGCTCCGCATTTTCGCTATTGTATTCTTTTGTTCTCAGAAGCTATGTAGTGCGAACAATAAACGTGGCAACATCGCGCGTGTGCGTATTGGAATTTTGCAACTTCGGTCATCCAATATCATTGATGTAAGTTTGGCAACGTCGCGCGTGCAGTAGTCTAAATTAAAAAAGTAAAAGTAAATAACTTTTTATTAAAAAGTAACGGGATTTTTTCTATTCTTTAAAATTAATCCCGGGATTTGAGGCATATCCACTATATTCTTTCGCTGTGTGAAATCAGTGTAAGTACATGAATAACTCTACCTAATTCCGACCTCTGGTAATAATGGTGTATTATTAACTGTTAAGTGTTTGTGAACATGAGTGTTGGTAAATGAAACAAAACAGTGCAACATCACTTTTCAAATTTTCTCTCAAGTAGTCCATGTGAGATCTCAGTATAGTCCCACATCTTTACTGAGGACTCAAGGGGTATAGCCTCCCCCTATACCCATATAATTTCCCATTTATCATCTTTATCATCACTCATTCTCACTTACTATGATTTTTATATTATTAATATCTTTTACTTTACTCTATATATACCTATCTTTTACCTGACACTTGTTAGATGTAGGTACTTAAAGCACTAAGCCATTATTTAAAAAAAAAAACGAAACAATTGAACGTTCTTGTCAATAATCTACTTTTTTGAAAGTATTAGTTTCAGAAATTAACTTTACTCGGATAGCTCATTGAGAGGCACTTGTGTCGCTAAGGGACTAGGTTATCATAAATGATCAGTCAGCAAAGTCAAGTAGCGTTTACCGAGAATGGGTGACCGTTTATATCGAACTCTTCCATTGTTTGCAAGACACGTAGCTAACCTATAGCTTTCGTTCTTTCGTTAGACTAAATAATATTATTATGAACACTAATTAACTGTTTTGTAATAAATATGCCAGTTACCATGATATGAAATAAGCGAACTAATGAATCATGCATAGAGAAGATGGATGAAAGTAGACTAATATAAGTAAATTATGATAGAAAAGTTAATGGAAATGTTGGGATGGGAAGACCACGTAAGACCTTCCATGACCAAACCCAGAAGATTTTGGAGAAAGGGCTGATCAAGTACCCTAAACCGACGGGCGTGTATAATGGGTTATTAAGTGTGAATGAAGCTAAAAGTGTGTGCCAAGATCGTAGCAAGTGGAAGGATGTGATCTCTGCCTACCCCTACGGGAAAGAGGCGTACATTATGTATATATGCATACATAATATCTCATGAACGTTTTACTATTTATCACGGACTTCCTCTTACAAGCCAAGATGAAAGAAAAGAATAGAATATAAGTTTATTGACAAATAAGATAACACAAAACACACATACATACATTCTGCCCTGTTAACAAAGAATGCAGTAAGCGAAATTTTAGTGATTTGCAATTTTTTCCAGAAATGGCATCCCAAGAGGTTCATGTACATGAAAAAATATATATTTTCATAAAAAGTTTACTCGAATCATGTTTTTTATGTGTATCTTGCGTGTATCTTGTAATCGCCAATTTGCGACTACTGCATTCTTAGTTATGACTGCACCATTCACGCCTGTTTCCCCAAAGGGGTAGGTAGAGGCATATTATACCTACGCCCACACTTCGCCAATTATATAGTTGGTCACACGTAGTAGGTGGCGAGCCTATTGCCGCTTATCGAGAACTTTTATGTTGACTCGTCTGATGATCGGCAGGTGCATCACTAGCGGGTTGTCTTTGGCTCCTAAGATCTTGTTCAGAACCCTATTCATTCACACACCGTAATAGACTAAAATCGGCTAACGAATGAAAGTACGACAGAAGACGTGTTATAGCGTCCTAAATTAATAAGCCCGTATCCACAATCTCCTCCTTGCCTCCTTCAATAATGTAAAATCAATAATGTAACATAGCACTTGAATACGACCAAATAAAGAATATGTAAAAAATAAAAACTAAATACTTTTTGCTACACTGAAGAAACTGCTTTTAAACAAAAGTTTGGAAAGTTGGAAATGGTAGATCTATTATTCCCTGTGGTACCTTATTATAAAATCTGATACCATTACCCAAAAATGAATTCTTTGACGACCGATATGGCGTGGTGGCGAGTATACCCGCATTCCATTCCTGAGGTCGTGGGTTCGATTCCCACACAGGACAAATATTTGTGTCTATAAATATGAATATTTGTTCTGGTCTGGGTTTCTATGTATACTAAGTATGTATTTACAAAAAAAAATAGTATTTATGTATGTTTATCCGTTATTTAGTATCCATAACACAAGTTCTTAATGATACTTATCTTGGAACTAAATAATTGGTGTAAGTGTCAGTAATATTTATTTATTTATTTATTATTAATTCTTTATTTTGTGAAGTCGACAATTTGGCAGAGCGAGCTTATTTTTATTTCTAGTATTTAAATGATGTGTTATTGTATTTTTATCAAAAGTTAATGTATATATTTTAACGACCGGTATGGCGTGGAAGTCAGTACACCTACACTTCACTCCAGAGTTCGTGGGTTCGATTCCCATACAGGACAAATCTTTGTGTGCATGAACATGAATATTTGTTCTGGTCTGGGTGTTTTCCTATGTATATTAAGTATGTATTTACAAAAAAAAAAAAAGTATATAAGTATGTTTATTCGTTGTTTAGTATTCATAACACAAGTTCTTAATGATACTTAATTTGGAACTAAATAATTGGAGTAATAATAATTGTAATTTTTTTTTTATTTATATTAACTGAAGTTCAGCCCAATTCTGGTTAGACTAGTGACCAGACCCTGGGTCCTGAGCTGAAGACTAGGCCAACCGGGATAATATGACGGGTTGAGTAGAATAAACCGGATAACGAATGGGAGTACGACAGAAGACGTGTTATCGCGTCCCCAATCAATGCGACGGCAGCGGCCCGTATCCACAACCTGCTCCTTGCCCCGCGACCCGACGTTAAATAAACTCTCCCCAAAGGTAGCCCTTCATATATACAGACTGGACAATATCTATGCTATCATCCTACTAAGATACTATAACCCATTTCTCCAAATTTTTCAATTTCATAAATGCTTTATGACTTTATGAATGTTAATACCCATTCACGCAAAAACTATTTAACGGATTTGGATAACATTTGGCGCACAGGTAGCTTTTAACCTGAACGAACACATAGGATTTTTATCTCGATATTCCCACGGCAACGGGGACTATGCGGGGGGCACAGCAAAACGCTGCTAGTAGTAAAGTAAATTCAATAACATAATACAGTAAGTTAAAGTAGGTAGTAGAATAAAACTGGGTAACGAATGAGAGTACGTCTAAAGACGTGTTATCGCGTCCGAAATCAATGCATCGGCGGCGATCCGTATCCACAACCTGCTTCTTAATATACTGATTAGACAATATATTATAATAATTTTAATATATAATTATAATAATTTTGATTTTGTTTTTATGCTATTTTATAGCTTATATGTTGGTATTCAATAAAGAATTTCTATCTATATATCTAAATAGTCAATAATAACGCAAATTAAATATTTAAAGAAATATATCTACCAATACTACACAATTAAAATGCCACTTCTGAAACGTCTTAGCACAAAAATGGTTGAGAAACGGCGCCCAACAATTATTCAACGTCAGACGCAGCCGGCCTGCGGACGGGGGCAGGAGTCGCGCTTTCATGTTATTAATGTATTTTTTTATGTAGACTTCGCAGTCAACTTCTTAGTTAATGTTCTAGGAGATCTCTTAGTGCTACGTAGCATCTTCTTTTCACTTTAAGGATAATAAAAATCGCGTTTTAATGTATGTATTTAATTTTAATTCTATAAAAAGTTGCGCTTTCATGTTATTAATGTATTTTTATGTAAGAAGAATTTGCAGTCAACTTCTTAGTTAATGTTCTAGAAGATCTCTTAGTGCTACGTAGCATCTTCTTTTCACTTTAAGGATAATAAAAATCGCGTTTTAATGTATATATTTCATTTTATATAGAATTTGCAGTTAACTTCTTAGTTCATGTTCTGCAAGATCAGCGCTATTAAGTATATTTTTCTTACTTTAAGGGCCTTTTTCACAATGTACAAAAAAAGCTATTTTCGTTCACTTGACAGAAAGTCTATATAAAACTTTAATATTACCTGACGAGTGTCTCCTTGTGACACATTGTGGAGCTGTTTCACAATGTCTCGTAGTGAGACAAAATTGCGATTAAAAAAAAAGTTAAATCCTAAATTAAATCTAATCTAATTTAACCTAATCTGGAAGAGATCGCTTTTAGCGATAAGACCGCCTAGATTGGCTTTAAATTTAATTTTTCTCTTAATATTGTAATCTGTAGTTTTTAAGTTTCTTGGCCAATAAAGAGTATATCTATCTATCTATCTATCTATCTATTAATAATATTGCCTCACGAAGAATGTAGCTTTCTTTTAGCTGAAGAATTCTTTCAGTCAATCCAGCAGTATTGGAGCCTATTGAGGCAAACAAATAAAAAAAAATTTAATGTGAAATCCGTTAAAAAATTAGATAAAGAGCTGTGAATTTTGAATAAATTAAAAATGAAATAATATAAATCGACGACGAAGACAAGTCGACTCTATTCAGTCCCTGTCCCAAGGAGTGGGCGGGTTGGGGACGACTCCAGATATCATCGGATTAACTTATTGTTCCATAATAGAATTATAACGGGGATCATCGGGAGGACCCGGGGGAGTTATATTGATATTATTTTGTTATCTTTAAGCTCAAAGTTAATAACCTATGCGCTATCCGGGATTTACAACAAACAATCTTAGATATACAACTATCTTGGTTTCAATAGTTCGTAAACCTTCAATCCAAGGATTGGTTATTGAGGCGCTTTTTTCAAAATAAGGATTGATGTGTATTTTGAATTTTAGAACTACAATAAAAATATAAGACTTTGACTAACCATTATACCATAAACATAAAACTTATAAAATATTTAAATGACTTCTAATTCAGAGGGTCTCGGGTTCAAACCCCTTGGCGAACCTATTACTTTTCGAAGGTATCACTTGCTCTCTGCTTCGGTAAGCCGTTGGTCCCGGCTGTAATGAAAATCTATGGCAACTGTCAATGCCTTCTGATATCCTGACAGGTCAGACGGCAGTCGCTCCATGTAATAACTGCAGTTCAGCGAAATCTGTTTAGACCAGTGCGCAGACCCTGGGCCCAGGGGGCCTACCGCCGAATTCGATGGATTACCGGTAATCCATCTATATGAAACTTTGTTTACGTTCATTAATCCGTACCGGGGAATCTGCCGCCAGCCACCTCTCATTCATGACCTTCAGTCCGTGACAGACCAATAGGTAAATGGAGAACGCCATTTTGTTTCGATTTCCATGAGTTCGGCGGTACGACAGAATCAATTCGAAATCCATTTTGCCTTATAATCGATTGCCTTCGAACTCGGCGGTCGGCCCCCTGGGCTTAAGTCTGAGGCAACCGGGATAATAAAATATTAAAATTATATATGTAAAATGTATAATCATAGTTTATTGTAATTGATCCTTCAGTCAAACTGTTTGAACCGTTTTATTGGACATTTTATTTTGACTTTTTTTTTTTTTGAATAGGCGAAGTGTGTGAGTATAATATGCCTCTACCTACGCCTTCGGTGAATCAGGTGGATAATATGTACGTATGTATGTCTAAATAACATCTTGTCCAGTTTCCTAAAGTTTAACATAAACTAAATCTTTCGAACGATTTATAAAAAGCCACATTTTATGAAATCCTATCATGCCTCATGACATAACTATTTATTTACAAAGTAATTAAATTATATATTGACGACCGATTTGGCGTGGAGGTCAGTATACCTGCACTTCACTCCAGAGGTCGTGGGTTCGATTCCCACACAGGACAAATCTTTGTGTGCATGAACATGAATATTTGTTCTGGCTTGGTGTTTTCCTATGTATATTAAGTATGTATTTACAAAAAAAAAAAGTATTTAAGTATGTTTATCCGTTCTCTAGTATCCATAACACAAGTTCTTAGTGATACTTATCTTGGAACTAAAGAATTGGTGTGATTGTAAGAGAATATTTATTTATGTATGTTTTGAAAAAAATCACAATGATTTTTATTATGTAAGTGCAAGTAGTGAAAATAATAACAGTGACAATGTTCTCTAATCAAATAGCGCTAACTTCAATTGAATGCCGAATACACAATAGATTTCGCCCATCTCTATATACCGCCAATGAATGTGATTTTCGGCCGGCGCCCGCTCCCGTGGATATTTGAAATATTCATATTTCAAATGAATATTCAAACGGCCACCCTGTTTACATTTAAATTCAAATATTTGCATTTATTCCGAATTCGGAACTTTTTTGGCGGGCTTTTTGACAGCGCGGCCATATTTGCATTGCCGCGATGTCAAAGCGTTTTATTTTTTTAATTCAAATGATATTGGCGCGATTTAAATATTGTGTAGCGTTTTGTTTGTTCAACCCTTTTTCGGCCGTGTGAATATCTGCATTATAAAACGATTTTTTGTTAATTTTTTTTTTGATTTTGCGAATGTGTAAACATTGGACCCTTGTCACAGGTTAACTATTGTGCCTGTTATGTTTGTCTGTGGTTGTATTTAAGAGTCAATTTGTTTTGACTGTTTAATGCAAACATAAATACAGAAAAATTAAAAAAAAACTATTGATTTTATTTGAATGTTTTTTCTTCAGGTCAATTTATATGTCTACCCTACTTTTTTTAATTTGTTAATCCAACAAACTGTTATTTTATTATAAATTTTTAACATTATATACCTTTTTAATAAAGAGTGTTAATCCCACCGACAAACTGAAAAGCAGTTTGGTAGGTTTTTAAAATGTATGTTTAAGTGTTAAGTCTCAATAAAGCACATAATTATTACTAATTATATGTATTTATTTAATAAGGTACACCAACAGCATAACATGCACATACATTATAAAAATTATTAGCAAAGCATTATTCTTACAAGCATGCCTATTATAGGTATACACAACGTTTAAAATGTAATAATTATAATCATGTTGAAAATTATTATTTGTTACGCGCCATATCAGTCGTTAAAAGATATATATAATATTCTACCACTTTTTTTTTTATATATAATATATAAATATATAAATATTTCTGACACTTACACCAATTATTTAGTTCCAAGATAAGTATCATTAAGAACTTGTGTTATGGATACTAAATAACGGATAAACATACTTAAATACTATTTTTTTTGTAAATACATATTTAATATACATAGGAAAACACCCAGACCAGAACAAATACTCATATTTATAGACACAAAAATTTGTCCTGTGTGGGAATCGAACCCACGACCTCAGGAGTGGAATGCGGGTATACTCGCCACCACGCCATATCGGTCGTCACCACTTGATACGAACCTAGCACACAGTTTTAACTTTATTATTAACCTTCTCCTATACTCCTGTCGGTTTAAGGGTAGGTATTGTTGACCAGCAAGTATTTCCAAATCCTTAAGGATTAGTTCGTGGAAAATGTTCCACGATCTTCCTACCGTTTCCATTTACTTGTTTATGTCAAATTGCTTTTGTTTTTTTACTATCGTTCATTCGCCCAACATTACTACCTAAGCATACCTTTCTAAATGAAGGCTGACTTAAGTGGGTACGCTAGACACCGTGCCTATAATATTGCACGGTATCATCTCAGCCCATTAACATCCCACTACTGAGCACGAGCCTCCTCTCACATACCAAGGTGCGAGGGTATTAGTTCATACTCCACCACGCGGACCCAGTGCGGATTTGCGAAGGCAGGTGTATGGCGTCCTGCTGTTAGAATTTTTCAAGCCGCCCATGAGGCCTCTAACTTGGCTTAACGACTATCACATTTAGTGATAACCGGGACCAACGGCTTAACGTGCCTTCCGAAGCACGGAAGCGCTCGATATCAAATGCCACACAAACGGTCACCCATCCAAGGACTGACCTGTAAACTCTGCTGTATTTCGGTGATCGTTTCCGACCACCGAGCACCGCAGAGCTACGAGCGCTTATGCTACGGTATATATTTTAAAATATTTTTTATGAGCACAATTTTTTGGACAGCTTCCTTTGCGTACCGCAGTCAGAATGTGCCCATTATTACAAAGACCGATATGGAGTGGAGGTGAGGGTATACTCGCAGTCCCATCCTGAAGTCATGGGTTCGATTCCCTCACCGAAAGATCTTTGTGTGCATAAACATGAATACTTGTTCTGGTCTGAGTGTAATTACAATTTAAAATATGTATATCCGTTAATTAGTATTCATAACACAAGTTCTAAATGATACTTATCTTGGAACTAAAATAATTGGTGTAATTGTCAGAAAATATTTATTATTTATTACGTACTTATATCATATTAAGAAACAAGAGATAAAAAAGATTTCCCTACATAATTAATTCGGAACTTCCCCTTCTACGATGATCGTTTACTACTTAAGCTAAGAATATAAACAACTTAGTCGTGCATTCCCCCTCCACCCCCATTTATACCCCAATCAGCCGTCTCTTAATCCGTATAATTTGTAATAAAAGTGAATATGACAAAAAGTAATTAATTCTAGCGTGGGACACCCCTGTCTTATGACTTGGTAGTGATGTGCTGTCATGTTAAAGTTTATCGATAAAGATATTTTTTAACCAAGAAGCTGTAAGTTGTTATACTTTTGTTCTTTCCATTTTGTGTAGTTTAATCGTGAATTCACTTTACCAGGGCATTACACGCTACGTTATAATAAGTGTAAAATAAATTAAAAATTTAATTATTGCTTCGAATGATTAAAATCCTACTATTTTATCAATTATTATTCCATACTTTTTCTGATTGTCTAAGGTGGATCTCTACACCTGCGGCTGACCGGAATCCAGCTAGATTTTTTCGGCTTTATACAACAGACATACTCGGCATATGATACATAAATATACTTCAGAATTTGTCCCCAATTCTCCAGATTTCCAAGAAGACAGTAACAGAACTAGTTTTAAACCTGGTCTAACTTTATATCTAGTTTTGTAATCCAGCACCCTAATTTCTATAGATTAAAAAATAAAAATAAATGTAAAAGTCCAGCTTGCAAAAACTTCTGTTTAAGGTTAAATACAAATAAAAAAACATCTTTGGCTTCATACAAAGCAGTCAAATTAATTTTAAGTGACCCTTAGTTTTGCAGGTCAGCGTAGTATAAACAAGTCGATATGATAAAAGTGTACCTACATTGAAACAACTCTAGAGACCCTCTGAGGGCTGGCGTCAGCTGCCGCTGGCATATTGTCGCGGGCCGCGGTCAAGATGGCGCCCGTGACGTCACGGATTATGCTAATAGTGACGCACCAATTAGGGGGAAACATATTCAATTGATATTTCAATTGGCTCCTGATTTATTTATTAATAAACTAGCAGCGCCCTGCGGTTTTACCCGCGTGGTCCCCGTTCCCGTGGAAATATCGGGATAATGAGTGTCCTATATGTTAGTCCAGGACTGCAGCTATACACGTACAAAGTTTCATCACAATCGCTCCATAAGTTTTTGCGTGAAAGAGTAACAAACATCCATCCACACATACAAACTTTCACGTTTATAATAATATACTAGCGGACCCGACAGACTTCGTCCTGTCAAACAGATTTGTAAAGTGAACTATTACATTTTGTAACTATTCAATTTTGGAACGTGACATTAAATCCTTCAACGATGTATTCTGTGCTCAAAAGCACACACGCACACTGTTTTCATAGATATGATGGAATTTCAACTTTGAACAGCGTTACTAAAGCGCAAATTGACTCTTTGACGTTAGGAACACACCTACATTGCTTAAACAACAGTGAGTGCTTGCAATATGAACTTTGTACAATAACAATAAAGCTAAAATTGAATGTACGTTTTAGTTAGAAAACGTTTATATGGGAAAAAGAAAATGTCTGTTTTTAGGGCTTTTCCGACAATTATTCGAATGTTTCTCGCCGGAAAAACCATCCTTGAGCTACAACAAACATTTAAAAAAAGAATTGGCCAAATTGTTCCAGGCGTTGTTGAGTTATGCGCTTACCAACAAATTTTGCGATTTATTTTTTTATATAAGAAGATTATTATTATTAATTATTAATAAATACTTGTTTAAACTATGCGGTGGTTCTTCTTGTGACATTAGACATCTTGGTATTTACCTACAGACAGCGTCAAACAGTTTATTTATATTTAATCTTTATTGCACACACATAAAAATACATTGTACAAAAGACGAACTTAGTGCCATTAGGCATTCTCTACCAGTCAACCTTGGGGTGAGCAGAGACATTAAAGGCGGTGCGAGTAAGAGATAGTACATATTTATAGATATGATATACTTACATAAAATAGCACGCTGATCTACATAAAAATACACACACATACACATATGTAAATACAAACACATATTTAAAAATAAATAAATGGATGACATGGGGGGAAATTCCATCGATGATCATTTTTTCAAGAAGTAATTGAAAGTTAAGTTTTTAAAAGCTGCTTTGCTTTTAGCCAATCTGATATTTGGAGAAAGAGAGTTCCAAAGTTGGATGGCCTTAACGTCAAACGAGTTGGTTGCACCCAAAGAGCCATATAATGTCAGAACACAGAACAACAGTTAACGCTCTAGAGACTTGCAAGGATCTTCATAGCGCTTTCTATGTTAACAATTACATGACTGTACCTGTAGTGTCTCGTCAACGTAGAACTCACTAAATAGGTCTTGACTTCTTGGCGGGAAAGTGAAGCGTCATGTCTGCAGTTTTGTTTTTTTTCTAAAATTTGTAATATTTCTAACATTAATGTGTAATAATACTAATAATGGTGGATTATTAACCGGTAAGTGTTTGTGAACGTACACGAGTGTTGATAAGTGAAACAAAACAGTGCATCATAACTTTTCAAATTCTCTCAAGAAGTTCATGTGAGATCTACAGTCCCACTACTTTACTGAGGACTCAAGGGGTTTAGGGGAAGGTATCTTATTTACCATTTATCATCTTTATTACCATTCATTCTCATTTACTATGATTATATGTTATAAAATGTGCTAAACGCACGAAGCCATTATTTAAAAGAAAAGAAAAAAAAGTCACTAAATACGTTTTAACCGTTTGAAACAAAAATAAATCATAACAGAGCTTTCGTATAACATAATTCAAAATGTATGGTTTCACATTTTAAATAATAGAAATAAAAACTTGATTTTGATTCTAAGTCCATATTGGGAAAATGTTATCATTTAATCTACGGCGTCGTACTATAGTTCTGTACAATATTAGACACCGATATGAAATGATAGGATTTAAAAAGTACATACATACATACATAATATCACGCCTGTTTCCCTGAAGAAGTAGGCAGAGGCACACTATACGCCCACACTTCGCCCTTTATATTTTTGGTCCCACGTAATAGGTGGCGAGCCTATTGCCGCTTTCCGGGCACTTTAATGTTCGCCAGAGCCTCGTCCGTTGATCGGCAGGTGCACCACTTGCAGGTGAGGTTGGCTTGGGCACCTCAGATCTTGGTGGGAGCCCTATACACCCATAAGTGTTGTTTTTTGTGCTGAGCCGATAAGGACTTTTAAAGCAGTGTATCTGTTTGTTTTACGACTAAACTGTTAAATCAGTTTCAATGAATGTTGGTATAAAGAGATATTAGGTAATTTTAAACAGTGTTCTGTGTGATACCGGCTTAGACCAGTGCCACTCTCTCTCATCTCGCAAGAAGTCGTAAGAGTCGACGGAAAGAAATCCTACCGGATGATGGGCAGCAGCGTCATCCTGCTTATCTACAAACGGTATCTACGGAAGACCAGCGTCGAGGTGTTTTTGTGACACCTCGGCTTTATGCTGTGACACTCTTCAAATAGTTACTTAAATATAATGTATCTGTTTTCTTTTGATGTTGTCACAGAATAAATTCTTTTTCTTTCTTTCTTTCTTATTGGCTGGAACTACGATCACCACGGATCGATCGATCTACCCGCTTGCCCGGCGTGGTGATTATATATGATATATAATTAACTAATTCTGCGCAGCCTCTGTAAAATAAGCAGACGAAGTATTAGAGATAGTTAATGGTAAAAATTTATTGTTTCAGTTTTCGCAAATATGCATAAAGTGCAAATTGCTTCAGTGCTTCTAAAACACTTTTAACAAAACCTCTTTGGTATTGACACGTTAAACGACTATCATTATCACAACTATCTCACAATAATGACTTTAACCGTTCTCGATTGAACAAATCGATAAAACCGTAACAACAGCTGTTAGTAGTTCACAAAAGTAACATTTCAATTAACGGCAAAAGAGAAAAAAGAATCATTGGATATTTTAAAAAGTTTGACAAATGATTCGCGCGTCCGGACGTACATCGATCACTGGCTGATTGGACACGCCAATCGGTGGCGCCGATTTGTCATTCCAATTTTAAAAATGACGCGAATAAATTTTTTCTATTTTTTTGTTGCAAGCAGTCTTTCATGGACATTTGAAAAAGTAGTTTAGGAAAAAAATAATAACTTTTAAAACAAAAGCTAGGCTTCACTTTCCTTTTCATGTTATGCTGGTTATTTACGCAAATATGAACCGATATTTATTGAATTTGACTTAAACAACCAAATTTTACCGGCCCATTGGTTTTCCAACTTCTTTAGTCCCCGGACATAACATTTTTGCAGGCCGTTATGAGTAGGTGCGATTGTTGCTGTAATTGTTCCACCTTATGGAGCGCTCTTACATCGACTGCTTGCCATCAGGTAGGAATGCGGCCATTATTACATGTGTGATAAAATGTTGTGGTACATTTGGTGAGGACGTTTTGGCCACTTTTTTTGTACATTTAGGGTAAAATGTAGTAAAAATCCTTCTCAGTAACCACCCATCTTGAAATTCATTGCCATATAATATTGCTGAAATAATAATACTTACAATAATGACGATTGTCGTCACACCCGCGCACTGTGGTCTCGCGCGTGTCATGAATGGGCATGACTCATGAATCGCGTGATAAATCGCAGGAATTGTCACCAACTGTCAATCGTTGCATCATCATGGTTTCAATAAAATGATTTTTGTTTTCTTTTCTTTCTTTTAAATAATGGCTTCGTGCGTCTAGCACATTTAGCCAGTGTCAAGTAAGTGATATATTGATTGTATATAATTCATAGTAAATGAAAATGAGTGGTGATAAAGATGATAAATGGTAAATGAGATACCCTCCCCTAAGCCCCTTGAGTCCTCAGTAAAGATGTGGGACTATACTGAGATCTCACATGGACTCCTTGAGAGAAAATTTGAAAAGTGATGTTGCACTGTTTTGTTTGATTTACCAACACTCATGTATGTTCACAAACACTTAACGGTTAATAATCCACCGTTATTACACATTAATGTTAGAAATATCACAAATTTTAGAAAATAAAACAAAACTGCAGACATGACGCTTCACTTTCCCGCCAAGAAGTCCATGATTTTTGTTATGGAGCAAAAAGCAGAAGTCATCGCGTCGTTTTATTTTTAAGGCTTCAGAAAACGTTTTTATTAAGTAAATATTTTAATATCACGCTTTTTGTTATATTTACTTATCACATTATTCTTTTACATCGCGCCGTTTTTTTAGTATGGAAATTTTTTGATGCAACTTCCAATAAAATCGTTATTTTTTTATTCATTTTATTTTTCAGTAAGTAATTTTAATTACATCGCGTCGTTTATTAACCAACTATCTATATTATTTTAATTGTTTTTACACCACAAAGAGGACTCAGGTACGCGGCCGATCTAAAGGAAAGTGGTCACTGTAGCCTATAGATGCTTGCAATATCAGAGACATCACTAGCGCATTGCCGATCTCTGAAAGACCGTTTCACGCCCATTTTGACGAACCTCTTATTTTTTATTTAATTACTATCACTGTGCATAGTTTTGGTTGAAAATAAACATGTAAGTACTAGGTAACTGTTGTGTTATTAAAAATGACCTTTTACGATATTTTATTAATTCTTAAATTTTGATATAAATACATTATTCTCAAATTCATTATAAACAAACATCAGTACTCCCTTCGCCTCAATCTATACGAACCGATATCCGCTGCCACGCCTCAAAACCATCAATATAACTTGTCATCTACACAACGCATCGCCCTCCCGTATTTATAGGCAAATTTTTATTGTAGCAGCGTTTTTGCCGAAAAAATACGTATTTTCTAAAAAAAACTTACCCTAACGAAAAATTATGGAATTTTACGATAATGATCCTTTTTATGGATTGCGGAATAATAGTTTTATTACTCAATGGATTTCGATGATGACTATTGGATTTTTTCTACCGAACGATTGAATATATTCTTTTAACCCTTTATTATATTGCCTTTGCAGGATAATTATAATATTAGGAAGGTATTAGTTATTTGCCACAAAATAGAAATAGGAAAAATGCAGCATATGGAACCTACTATAATGGACTAAATCCTTTGTTGACGCTTGAGATTACTTTTCTTTGAAATATATGTTTTAGCTTTATGCTAAGTTTCGCGGTGCTTGGTGGCCGTAAACGTTTATCTAAGTAAAGTATAGTTCAGACAGGTCAGTCCTTGGATGGGTGACCGTTGGTATGACACTTAGTATCGAGCGCATCTTTGCTTCGGAAAGCACGTCAAGCCGTTGGTCTCGATTATCATTATATGATAGTCATTAATGAGAGGCCATGCTAAAGTCCCTTTTTCGCGGCTTGATAATGCTTACCGTAATAGTAACACCTGCCTCCGCCAAGCCGCAATGGGTCAGCTTGGTGAAGTATGACCCACCATCTTGGTTCATACGAACGTGCGATATTTAATAATTTATTGTAAACATAAATTTTATTACATAGTGGGCTTTAATAATGTTTTTTTCAAGAAACAATTCAAATTTTCTTATTTAGCCGTAAATGGTTACAATTCATGCCTCGTATCGTTTAATTTAACTTCATATAATTATTGTATATGTCTTGTCAACAGGTAAAAATTTGGTTCCAAAACCGAAGAATGAAATGGCGCAACTCAAAAGAGCGGGAGCTGCTTGCTTCCGGCGGATCCAGGGAACAGACTCTTCCGAATAAAAATAATCCGCATCCTGACTTATCTGACGCTGAGGCAGACAAGCCCAAGTTATCACCACTATCGCCTGCGCCTGACGAACAAAACGATGAAATGAAGAACAAAATGTACGCTTCAACCTCCAGCTGTCAAGACAATTTCCGCTATGAAGACAAAATGGCTGGTGGCATTTTTGCGCGCGAGCCGCCATTTTCCAACATGGAAGACGTAGACGATTACGACAGTGACGCCAGCGCGTCCGATGAAGAAATCAATGTGACATGACGTGTTAATCGAAAACGCGTATAATTTTTCGTAATGCAAAATAAATTCTGTATATTTCGTGGGGATAAATGTATTTAGACAGTAAAATTATCGTCTGCAGTGAATATTGATTTGATTATTGCAATGTAAGTATAATAAATTTAAAGAAATCAAATATTTCATCTAATGTCTATTTTCTTTGATAATTTACATACATATAAAGTTCAACAAGAATTTTTAAATTAGCTAAAACAATGATTTACCACTAAAGTAATATTCAGTTGATACAACTCACTTTTAGTCTACTCTGGCAGGATTATTTGTGTAACATTCAATCTCTTGTAGTTTAAAATCAATATAAATATAAAAAAATGTGCATAAATCTGTCACAACACTACGAACTAAAGGGATTTTAGCTTCTAAGGCATAAAGTTAGATAGAAAGTGATAAACTCTCTATAATTGTCGCTTGCTGTTATTCTATAGTTATTTCTAAAATAAAGTGTTAGGTTTTTTTTAATAAAATAGGTGAGAATTAAATACAGTATGCATTTACTACGTATGTTCAAGTCATTACTTGAAGTTTACTTTCACTATTTCATTATTTCGCTTTGATTTTTTTATTGAGAAAAAATATTTAATTATCGTGTTTTATTTTGAGTCAGTAATCGTTTCGTAAATAAAGCAGCAAAATGAGAAAGTGAGAAATATGTCGCAAGTCAAAGTGAAAATTTATGAAACACTTGTAAACATAACTTAAATCTAGCCGACCAGTTTACTAGAGCGGGTGCATGGAATGAAAGAAGTAGGCTAAAAACTCATAATTATACCTCCCCCTAGTACATTTACATAATATGCGATCTATTAATATAAAAAAACGTAATTTTAAAACATCATTAGGACTGTTTTAAGCTGTTCGAAGTGTTGTATAAATTAATAAACATTGTAAAATATTAAGATTTTTAGTTATATAAGAAAATACTTATTACATTATATATTAAAAATGTGTTAAAATATAGATAAAATACATAGTAGAAATTACTGTTTGTCTAGGTATTCCGTACACATTACTGTGATTGTAAATATTAATAATTCAATTCGATATAGTAAGTTAATTTTAATTTATAAATACTTATTTCGTTATATTTATTTTATTAATATAACTGACGTACCCGTGCTATTGCTGCGGCGGCATATTGGGCTGACAAAATATAGGTTTCAGTGTTAAGGATTGACCTGTCATAGACACGACTTAAGAAGAAGACTTACGTAAATTGTCATTCCATCATAAAGTGGGATGAACTACTTGGTTGTGGTACTCGACATGATCTTCGTTTAATACAGATACCAAATTATATGCAAGCGTTCACAAACGCTTGCATATAATTTATATTTAATCAGGTATTTATAATTTTCTGACAAATGTACCTCATTTTCCTAATGACTTATATTCCATATATTTTTGGTTTTTTTTTATGTCGCTTCATTGATTTTCTTCGTTTGCCTAAATTTGTTGGACGATGTAAGTTAAGAGTCTAAGTAACGTAATCTTTATATTTTAAATAAGTTTTACGAAACCTTTGGATTGTAAGTGGTAAAGTCCTTTTTTTTGTCCCAAAATACTTTCAAAACAGTTTTTTTTTTGCTTCGTTTAGTTATATTTATTGTTAATAAAAATAAGATACAATAAAAAATGTATTAATTAATGTCAATGTAAATACTAGTCGCAATGCTCAGGATCTCACAATTATATTCTTAAAGACTTCTTAAATTCATGTGATTTTAAATACGAATGAGTGTACCTTCGTTTTATGTGAGATTAAAACTATAGAAAGAACATGTAATATAATTGTTTTAATTTATTATAATTTAGCCTTTATACTAATTACTTTGATAAGCAAGATTGCAAAATAAGAAATTAATACGTAATTCTTTGATTATTAATATAAGAGAAACTAAATTGACCAGGCTTCTTGAGTAATGTCTTTCGTTTCTCTGACAGAATTATAATACAGTCACTTAAAATCGGCAAATGGATCACCTGTAATCATTCTCTAAAAAATAAACAAGGTATGGTGGAAGTAATTTATCATTGCTGGAGTGAAAATAACTTACTTTCCCCAAAACAAATTCGGTTGAAAAATATTCACAAATCGTTCGGATAAAAATATAAGTAATATCATAAACAGGTCCGGAGCGATAAAATGCAGTAGCAAAAAAAACTCTCCGTATTTTTTTCCAAGTAACATAAAAGCGGAACCAGTGGGCGGTGTCGCGGGTAAATAAATATAGATGGCAGCACACGTCACGTACAGCCACGGTTACCCACGGTATAAAAGCGTTCTGAATCGACGAGTTTCAACAGCATAGAGGTCGGAATCCTTTACCGTGTGTTGGTAAGAACATTTTGCTGGATTGTTAGAAATATTTATTTTATTGTCCACACCTTTGGCTCACACCCGCGCCATTGAAGTCTTTATTTTCACGAATTGGATTTGTTTTTTACCTTTCTGTAGTATTATTTTAACTGAGGATCTATATAACTGACAGCGCCATGGAGGGAACAATTCGCATAAGTATTTAGATTATTCAAATACGCTTACAGTTTCGTATGCTTGGGATACGATAATCCACGCGACATGGGAATATATAGATTTGAAGGTGATTAGAAAATAAATAGCGGCGCTCAATTTTGTACCAATTTATTTTACAAACGCACGAACAAGTAGAAGAAAAGACAAAACAAATTTTTATGAAACAAAAGATAAGATTTCTTCTTTTTCTGAAAAGAGGTTTTGTTTTTTATGGTTGAAGTATTAAGTAAAGTCATTGAGCTGAATTGAAAAATCTTTCCGCCGACGCTAGTAACGCCTCTGAAGTTGCAGGAGTCCGTACCTGCTAGTATAAATTAAGCTTTTAGTGACCACACATTTGATATGTTTAATAATATATACAATAACAAAAAAGAAAATTACTTATGTCATAGATTACATATCAAATCAATAAAATTAAAAAAAATGTGATTTGTGTTAAACGTGCTGTTTCAGCGTATAAGCCACTGGTACTACAGCTTATGACGCCATATACAGTCTTTCTATTTCTTGCTGAGATCGAATCAATGTCAATCAAACGTTGAAAACACAATAAATCAGTATCAATTTAATGCGCTTACAAGTAGGACAAGTATTCTTTAGAAGATCTTCTCTTGTGATGTCCCAAAAATCGTCTGTTTGAGGTAAGTCACTATTCCATTAAGCATGCGATAAATATATTATACCATTCGCACCTTTGTTCGTAGTAATAGAACTGTGCTCATTAGCTGGAAAAGCTAAGATAAATAAATATTTTCTGACTAGAACACCAATAATTTAGTTCCGAGATAATTATCATTAAGAACTTGTGTTATGGATAATAAATAACGGATAAACATACATACATTTTTTTTCTCATATTTAATATACGTAGGACAACACCCAGACCAGAACAATTATTTATGCACACAAACATTAGTCCTGTAAGGGAATCGAACCCACGACCTCAGGTGCGGAATACAGATATACTCGCCTTGACGCCATTTCGGTCGTCAAGATGATGATGGAACAGGCCAGGGGCCCCCTGAAGGACTTGAGAGAAGTTTTAAGGCAAGATAAGATGATGAAGAAAAAAGAAATAAATAATATAATTAACAATAAATCAAGAATACGCAGTTGCGGTCATTGTATACAAATTTGAGTAGATATTTGTTTTGCAAGTTAATCCAATGAACTGCCTAAAAATCATCCCTCCTAAACCTGAGAGCTATTTATGCTGGGGGCTCATCTATAAGAAAGAGATGGAAGGGAAAATTAAATGATAGATCACACACACACACACACACACACACATCACAGCCCATTAACGTCCCACTACTGAGCACGAGCCTCCTCACACATATCAAGGTGTGAGGGTATTGGGTCATACTCCACCACGCTGACCCAGTGCGGATTGGCGGAGGCAGGTGTATGGCGCCCTGCTGTTAGAATTTTTCAAGCCGCCCATGAGGCCTCTATCATGGCCTAACAACTACCACATTTGGTGATAACCGGGACCAACGGCTTAACGCGCCTTCCGAAGCACGGAAGCGCTCGATATCAAATGCCACACAAACGATCACCCATCCAAGGACTGACCTCTGTAAACTCTGCTGTACTTTGGTGATCGTTTCCGACCACCGAACACCGCAGAGCTACGAGCGCTTCAATGATAGATCAGTCGATGACAATTGACCGAGATACCCAAATGAAGGGAGGAGACACACTCCAGATAAACTAAGAGCATCCTGCTCTGCTCTCTGATGATATTTGTATAAATCTATAGTATAAGCGCTCGTAGCTCTGTGGAGTTCGGTGATCGGAAACGATCATCATTGTACAGCAGAGTTTACAGAGGTCAGTCCTTGGATGGGTGACAGTTTGTGTGGCATTTGATATCGAGCGCTTCCGTGCTTCGGAAGGCACGTTAAGCCGTTGGTCCCGGTTATCACTAAATGTGGTAGTCGTTAAGCCATGTTAGAGGCCTCATGGGCGGCTTGAAAAATTCTAACAGCAGGACGCCATACACCTGCCTCCGCCAATCCGCACTGGGTCAGCGTGGTGGAGTATAACCCAATACCCACGCACCTTGATATGTGGAGGCTCGTGCACAGTAGTGGGACGTTAATGGGCTGTGATGATGATAGTATTTTAATAATATGGTATCGTAAGGACTTAAGACACGATTTAAGTGAGGCTTGAGACTGTATTTATGCAGGCCCGTCAAGATTTAACATTAATCTGTTTTTTAAACTTTTAAACAATGTTTAAAAACTTTAATTAAAATCTAGCCCGCAGCAGCGACCGCGTGTAATCAGCCAGATTTTCTGTGAGAATAACGTACAAGGTTAAAATAATTACATACATACATACTATCACGCCTATTTCCCCGAAGGGGTAGGCAGAGGCATATTATACGCCCATTATATTGTTGGTTTCACGTAATGGTGGCAAACCTATTGCCGCATATCGGGAACTATTATGTTCGCCAGAGCCTCGTCTGTTGTTCGGCAGGTGCACCACTTGCAGGTGAGGTTGGCTTGGGCTCCTCAGATCTTGGTAGGATCCCTATACAATAAATGCAAAGAAATATTCGCTGACAGATAATTCAAAACAACACAAAGATAATACCATCATAAATGTTGTACCGTACCGTGTATGAGGAGGTTAATGAGTGTGAATGAAGCTAAAAGTGTGTGCCAAGATCGTAGCTAGTAGAAGGATGTGATGTCTGCCTACCCCTACGGGAAAGAGGTGTGACATTATGTATATGTATGTTGTACCAGGAACTGTTTATTATAAATGGTCACTGAAGAGAATAATGAATTACGGGGAATGCATAATTTAAATATCAAAACATTTAGATTTCCTTACTAAGAAGGCACTTATACCCACTTACTCCGCAGACCTCTATCAACAAATCCCCTATTATATAACGAGATAAATCTTAAACTCGAGCATTTATTACGTTTGTAATGCATGTCGTCAACAGGATCAGAGAGCGCAATCTGCCTGGACTCAATGCCGTGTGCGTTTGACGTAACTTTTGGCGGGAGCGTGCCGCGCACGTGCGACATCTGGCGGCCATCGATTCGAATGAAGGGCGACTTTTGTTTTCTTTTTCTTTGCCGGTTGGTGGAATTTCACGGTTTGATAAAAGAGGTTTTCACTGTAAAATTTACTTCATACTTTTTTGGCATTTTGAACTTAACTGCAATTCAGAATCTGGCTAATCAGATTGGTCTACACCAGTAAGCAGACCCAAGACTTTAAGCTTAGTATGCAGTATAGAGCACGACCGGGATAATGCTAGGATAATGATGACTTTTTGCATTTTATCAAAACGATTAGCCATAAATTGGAAAGTAGAACTGTAGAATAACTTAAAGTTTCTTCCCAAATCTTCTCACGCGAACACTAGTCACACTCAACTAACGAACCAAGGTGGGGAGGCAACAGTCCAAGCTCCACAGACCCTGTGTGGATTGGTGGAGGCAGCTGTGTGACGTACGGCAGTTAAATTTTTCAAACAAATTTACCATTTTCTAAGTATCTAATATTGTGGCGGCGTTGGTAAAAGCTTGGTTTATACATGGAGAAATTGGAGAATCTGCTAGTCTCACATACCTTCACCTGATGCTGAACATCATCACTGAGTATGTGATTTTGGGGAGCGAGAGAGATAGATGCGCATAACTGAAGAAGAAAAGTATGTAACTTTGATATCCGATGTAGCGTAGAAATATAACTGCACTTCGCTATGAGGTCGTGGGTTCGATTACAACACAGGATAAATCTTTGTGTGAATGAACATGAATGTTTGTAGTACAAACTTTGTACAAGTCCTAGGAGTTACCCCTTGTGTATATTAATTACCTACTAGATAACTTCTGAATCACATTTCTATAAGTACATTAATAATTAGTGACACTATTTTCAGGACTTACATTATTCAGAAGCGGATTGCAGGTTCGTCATATCGTCTATCCAATTTTGAAAAATATTTGTGACAAAATAATAACTTTTTTTTTTTATTAAAATATATTTTCGGCGACCGATATGGCGTGGTGGCGAGTATACCCGCACTCCACTCATGAGGTTGTGGGTTCGATTCCCACACAGTACAAATCTTTGTGTGCATAAATATGAATATTTGTACTGGTCTGGGTGTTTTTCTATGTATATTAAGTATTTATTTACAAAAGAAAAGTATTTTTGTATGTTTATCCGTTATTTAGTATCCAGAACACAAGTTCTTAATGATACTTATCTTGGAACTAAATAACTGGTATAAGTGTCAGAAATATTTATTTATATTTATAATCGCGAAAATAGACTAAAGCAGAAAAGGACGATAATTCCCAAATACATCTGCTATCTCTTTCTACCACCATGTGACGTGGGCGCTGCCACGCGCCGGTCACGTGGACACTTGTGAGGATTTAACATGCATTACAGCTTTACCTTATTGGTTCTATCATGTTTGTTTATCGTGATGGCTTTACAATTTGATGTGGTGAGCTTTGTTTGATAAGCTTTATTTTATTTTATTAATTGTTATTAATCTTGCTTATTTATTAGTTTACTAGTTAAAAACTAAGTTGTAAACTAGCATAGCATAGGTTATGCTTTTTTATTTTATTAATTTCTTTATTTACGGTACAGCAACTTCACTAGAACGTTGCTGAAAACAATAATCAATCAACTAGTATCCATGTAGCTATCAAATCAAAACTATAACATATAACAAAACACACATTATACAACAGCCCAAACAGAACCGGAGCCAATTCAAACACACTCGTCCTGCTGACCGGCTGTTTGGCAACACTTTGCGCGGTGTCAAGTGACAAAGTTTGCTGTGTACTTGTGTTGCAGATTGCAACATCACGTTGGGGTATCTCGGCTTTCATTTGACCATAATAATATTGAATCAAGTCATGTTAGTTTCGCAGGGAAGGGCTCGTAGCTCTGCGGTGCTCGGTGGTCGGAAACGATCGCCGAAGTACAGCAGAGTTTACAGAGGTCAGTCCTTGAGAGGTCGTGACCGTTTGTGTGGCATTTGATATCGAGCGCTTCCGTGCTTCGGAAGGTACGTTAAGCCGTTGGTCCCTGTTCTCACTAAATGTGGTAGTCGTTAAGCCATGTTAGAGACCTAATGGGCGGCTTGAAAAATTCTAACAGCAGGAGGCCACACACCTGCCTCTGCCAATTCGCACTGGGTCCGCGTGGTGGAGTATGACGCAATACCCTCACACCTTGATATGTGAGAGGAGGCTCGTGCTCAGTAGTGTTAATGGGCTGTGATGATGATGTTAGTTTGGTTTTACGGGGACGCGCGAGTGATAAGCGCCCTTAAACATAAAACGATCGTGCGTTTAGTTAAACTATGTTACGATTCAAGCTAGTGGCCCGCAACACTTTCGGACCCCGCTGTCAAAATCGTCCCTGTAAAACCACACTTCAAGTCCTTAAAAGGTGGCCTAAAAATTTGTAACAGCAAACATATGACTTCGAACAGACTGACTGACTGACGGACAATCCCCTCCCCCTGACTGACAGACTGACAAATCTTGAGAAAAAATCCACTACAGAAAGATAAACTGACAAACCTTGAATCCATTTGCTTTTATTTCCTGATTATAGAATCATATCTCATTCATTGTTGTTAAGAAGAAAAATTGAGGAATTTTCATTTCGTGTTGACGAATTTAAATGATCCTGTTGATCTTAAAGACAATAAAGTATATTTTATTTTATGTTATTTTTATTTGAAAATAAGCACTGGGTCTACGTGATGGTGTTTGTCCTAGTTACTTTATGTACTGTATGTAATGATACAAACTTCCACCTAATACCTCCGCCACACACTCGTCGAGGAGCGAGGGAAGTAGCGAGGGAAGTGGGCAGAGACGTCGTGTGGCAGCGTAATCGTCTTGCTCCTCGTCTTGCTACTCGTCCTGCCCATCGCTCCCGAAATTGTCGGTAAATGTGGCGCGAGTCAAAGGACCGGCAACACGAGCACGAGTGCCTTGCTACACACTCGCGTGCGCCGATGAATGGAGTAACGAGAAGTCGTTACTGTTTATATAGTTATTGTCTTCGGAGCCAGCGAGTCTACGTCCATTGCTCTGCAATGGCGAGTAACCAAGTGCGTAGCGTCGCGATTATTCGCGCGAGTAGAGCAGTGTGTGGATGGAGAGGGCAACATCGCGGCAGCGCGATGAGCAAGGCGAGGAGCAGCGCGAGGTGCAGTGTGTGGCGGAGGTAAGCTATCGTCAAGAAAATCATCCTCACATTTTAAAAACTACCGGAGCGCGTTGGTTCGTTTTAATAGAAACTTGGTTTAATAATAGCGTACCCTTGGGTTGTATAATGAGCAACCTAACAAGGTTTTTCTAAGAGATTAAAGCATGGGGCTTTTAAAATAGGCCGTGTAATCGTTTATTATAATAAAGGGCCCCGTGTGGTGTAGGCCTAGAATAGTGTCCATCTCAATGTCACGGGGAGTCGTAAGAGTCGACGAAGAGAAATCCTACTGGAAGATGGGCAGCAACGTCATCCTGCGTACTGGCTGGAACTGCGATCACCAACCCGCCTGCCCAGCGTGGTGATTACGGGCAAATACCCCTAATCACTACATAGTATAAAACAAAGTCGCCTTTTCTGTCCCTATATCCCTATGTGCGCTTAAATCTTTAAAACTACGCAACGGATTTTTCCAATAGATAGTGATTCAAGAGGGAGGTTTATATGTATAATACATGCATAATATAGTAGTGGAACACTGTAAATTTTTGAGATTTCTAATGTGATGTCGTAATTCAACTCACTTTTTTGCGCTTATATTGCAAACGCTAGCCAAACCCTACGAGATTAGTCAAAATAATGTACTACAATATTGTACAACTTATAAAATTCTTCAAAAAAGTCCGCGATGGTATATGTCTACCTCTCAAGAATACCCCACAATAACCAATTTTATCTTTTACTTTTTACTAAAAATAATGGCTTATTAGCGAAGCCATTTTAAGTATGTATGACATTAATTCTTATCTAAATAAACATGTTAGTAAGCTTGGACATTAGACATAGAATAAATTTGTCTTTTACATCATGTAATTTCGATCAGTACTTTACAAGATATCAAACGAATAAACTTACGCTAAATCGAAAAATTATGGTTGCGGCGGTGGTAGGTATTCGCGGCCTATATAGAGACATTCTGTAATTATGTATTATACGTCACTATTCATATTAGCATACCACCCGTGCGAAGCTGGAGCGGGTCGCTAGTAGAATATAATCTATTGGGGAGGCTGATGTTTAACAGTGAAATTTACAAAGCTGATATGATATGACATGATGAATAAAGGGTGCAGGTATTTTCAGTGTCCTTAGGATGCGGTGATCATTTACCATCAGGTGGGCAGCACGCTTGAGTCCTACCTTGTAATATAAAAAGGAAGTCATAACAAAAGACACACGAAGCAATTCTTCTTCTTTTAAATAATGGCTTCGTGCGGTTTGCACATTTAGCCAGTGTCAATTTAGAGATATATTAATATCATATAAATTATAGTAAATGAGAATGAGTGGTGATAAAGATGATAAATGGTAAATGAGATACCCTCCCCTAAGCCCCTTGAGTCCTCAGTAAAGATGTGGGGCTATACTGAGATCTCACATGGACTTCTTGAGAGAATTTGAAAAGTTATGTTGCACTGTTTTATTTCATTTACCAACACTCATGTACGTTCACAAACACTTAACGGTTAATAATCCACCGTTATTACACATTAATGTTAGAAATATCACAAATTTTAGAAAATAAAACAAAACTGCAGACATGACGCATCACTTTCCCGCCAAGAAGTCCCACGAAGCAATTAAAAAGACAATTGTAATTCCAAATGTAAACAAAACCTATAGACAAATATATATCTCGTTAAGAACTCAATCATTCCGCATTGGTCATCAATGGATGCTCACAACACAACACTACACATGTAACGCGTCCGCGTGGAGTGGCCGCGGCGGCGTGTCGACACTGCCGATGACTGCAGGCCCGCATTTGGGGCGTAATCATCGGATTTACCATACATACATAGATACATTCACGCCTGTTTCCCCGAAGGGGTAGGCAGAGGCATATTATACGTCCACACTTCGCCTATGATAAAGTTGGTCCTACGTAATAGGTGGCGAGCCTATTGCCGCTTACCGGGCACTGTTATGTCAGCCAGAGCCTCGTCCGTTGATCGGCAGGTGCCCCACTTGCAGGTGAGGTTGGCTTGGGCTCCTTAGGTAGGATCCCTATTTACCATCAATGCATAAAATCCTGTGCTTTCGTATCTATATACATTCGGAGTTAATCATAATTATGACGTGTTTTTAGGTATTTAACGGTTAGTTTCGAATTATAACAACAAAAAGTAAAAAAATACATAATAGATATACGTGGACCCGTTCCGGATTGATAGAGGCTGGTGTGTTGCATTCTGCTCTTGGAATTTTCAAGCCGTGCAATAAATAGGGCGAATAGCTGATTTAACGACTATCACACATAGTGTTAGCAGTAGCTACTGCTGAAAGTACCTTCCGTAGCTCTAAACTGCTCTATTTTAAAAGCAAGGACTGACCGTGTGATCTTGCGTTTCTTCGGAAATCGTTACCTACACCTAGTATGATCATCTTAGTCATTAACACTCCACAGTTGACTATAAGGTTCTCCACATCGAGCGATCTTGCCGCCTGTACCCACCGACTACCCGCTGTCTTAACCAGATCATCGGTCCATCGGTGGAAGACTGTCATCTGCGTTTTCCGGTGCGCGTCGGTCGCTTTCGGAGAATGCTTTATCTGTCGCCGGTTCTTCGAGCTATGTGCTCCCACTGCCGCTTCAGTCTGCAAGCCAGTCTTGCTATGTCAGGTTAACGGTGTGGGGAATCTCCTTAATGAGGAATTATAATTCCGTTCCTCCTTTTTGATACTTATTGCCCACTGAGCGACACTAAGAGCAGTTTGAGAGTAACGCTTTCCACCCGCACGTGTGGTAAGCGCGGCCTGTTATCAAACATGCAACGATCATGCGTGATGCTTTAAACGATGTAACGATCTATGAGGCGCTGCCGAAGGCGTCCCTGTAAAACCACACTAAGATTTTCAATGAGGCTTACATAGTTAGGCAGCTAGTATAGAAATTGACCAAATGTGTCTGTAAAAAAAGTTTGAAGTCATTAAATGTGCAGTTCGCGTTACGCCTCGTCCTTGAGGTCCGGAGCCCAACAAGCCGACAGACGGGGTACATCAAAGCTATTAGCCACCTAGACATCTACACACTTCTTTATTTATGTATGATGGGAACACTTTTCAAGGTAAAACTATGTTTACCTTCCTTGGATGGATTACCGTTTGTCTTGCATTTAATTCCGTGCATCAGAAGGAACGTTAAGCCGTCATTCTTGGTTGTAGACTACACTACATGTGCCTTATTCTAACAGACTGAGATGATTATTCAACGACCGATATGGCGTGGAGGTACCTGCACTCCGCTCCTGACGCCGTGGTTTCGATTCCCACACAGGAAAAATCTTTGTGTTCTTAAACATGAATATTTGTTCTGGTCTGGGTGTTTTCTATGTATATTATGCAACATAAAAAAGGAAATAAGTATGTTTATCCATTGTTTAGTATCCATAACACAAGTTCTTAACTTTACAGATCTTTTTTATTCTGTTGTTGAGCGAATTACAATTTACTTATTTTATTGTTACAAATTAATCAAAATGCAGGTTCATTTATTTTTTGAGATAATCTTTTCTTACTACATGTTTATTAATCTCTGGTAGACAATTTTTAGTATTTTTTTTTAAAATATTATATTGCTGCACGATGTCATTATTTATAGGAATGCTATATGTTAAAAAGGTTGTGTCGTTTTTCTGCGACATCTGAGTCAGAAGCCGCTTTGTCTGAAATTATTATTAATGATGCTTATCTTAGAGCTAAATAATTGGTGTGATTGTAAGATAACATTTATTCGTATTTTTTTGTAAAACCGGCTCTAAATAATTGTATCTAAAAGTTTAAGTTTAAAATCCCCAAATGCCTCCCGTGGGCCATTAAATGTGCAGCCCGAGCCGGCCGGAACCCCACACGCATCCCACGGGGACATTGCGGCTATTAGCAACCTACACGTCTATTAGATACAGAAGTACTGACACTACTTGCCATTGCTCTCAATTTAATTCAATTCAATGATTATTGCACTCTATAATGTTTTATATAAGGTAAAAAAAAATATAAATGACTCCATTGCCGTTTAAAATAAAATTATAGATGGTTTTTTTTTTAGATAAAGAACTAGTTAGATAGAGAGATAGTTTAGAGTATTTGCCAGGGTGTTCAGTATATCAGGATTTTCAGACATAACTTATTTAGCAACATTCAAAAAACACGCAGAAAATCACAATTCGTTGTAATATGAAATTTTTCTACAATTGTAGAAAAATACTTGTTGATTTAAAACCTTCATAGAACTTTGACTCTACTGTGACAGACTTTATTTTTAAACGACGAAAACGCTGCACATTGTTGCAAATAACTTGAATTATGGACTTCTTGACGGGAAAGTGAAGCGTCATGTCTGTCTGTAGTTTTGTTTTATTTCTAAAATTTGTGATATGTCGAACGTTAATGTGTAATAATGGTGGATTATTAACCGTTAAGTGTTTGTGAACGTACATGAGTGTTTGTAAATGAAACAAAATAGTGCAACATCACTTTTCAAATTCTCTCAAGAAGTCCATGTGAGATTTCAGTATAGTCCCACATCTTTACTGAGGACTCAAGGGGTTTAGGGGGAGGGCATCTCATTTACCATTTATCATCTTTATCACCACTCATTCTCATTTACTATAATTTTAATGTTATTAATATATTTCTTACTTGACACTGGCTAAATGTGCAAACCGCACGAAGCCATTATATAAAAGAAAAAAAAAGAAATAATTTGACACTGACAAATACTCTAAACGAGTGAGTCAATACTATAAGAAAAAAAAATCATAGCCTTATTCGAAGCATATTAAATTTAGAAAGGAATCGAACAAACGCTATGCATAAGGTTAAGGTTTATAACAAGTGCAAAGTTGTGTAAAGAGTATTCTCACGCTCCAAGATTAAAAAAAACAAAAAAATACTATGCACTTCAGTGAATATCACTTTTAGCAACATTCTTGCTGCGATTAAACACAAAAAAGCATTAAAACTAATCCAAAAGGCCAACAGCCCACACACAGCTATAAAAGTTACCGAAAAAAATTATTAAACTGTAACCCCACACATCGTTACTGTAGCATCACCCCTTCTCGAAAAAAACGTGATTCGCGCCAAACTAAAAAAAATAACAAAAGAGGTATACAATCGACAAAAATGGTCTTCTAATTTGACATTAAAAAACGCGCGAATGCAATTGTCACGTAATTTATTGATGTTTTGATAAAAAGGAGTCTTTTTATTAATGATGTTGTATAAAAATTCATTGTTAATCGTGCTCCAACCATAAATAACATCTCGGAGTGTTTTTACGCTACAGTTGAGCTTAAAGCTAATGTTTACAAATTGTAGTTTGTACCGGACCGGTTTTACAGATATATATTTTAATTGAAGATTATTCCGGTAGATAAATTCCTTGAGATTTTAGGTACTGACAATGTGCATCATTTAAAATGAATCCTAATTTTATAACGGTTTCACTAATTGAATTTTTTAAACTGCGGCAGTAGTTTTTTAAATTATTTTCTTAAATTAAATTACCGGCGGCTATTCTATTCTATTAAGTTCTACGACAATTCTATTAAGTTTATGTACACGACAAATAAATTAAGTTTTTGACTTTACATTATGGTGAATCAATAAACGGCAGTACAATTGATATTAATTTAATTAGTATGTACTGTCGTGATCGCATTACATATCTTTATGTAACACGGATGCGTCGCATGACATAATATGTTATTACACACTGGGGTTACATCAATAACCTTTTCGTAGGAATCCCTACTTTATTTTAATTCGTAGATAATTAGAGTATAATAATATGTTACTTAGGATATTTTTAATTTCCATTACTGTTAGAATTTAGAAAATCTATTGTATAGTTATTAAGTCTATTTATTACTAACAAAAATATAAATGTCTCTATAGTACAAGTATACTCGTATGACAGGTATTATAGAATAATGATGTCCTTGTAAATTAATAACAATTTGTGTGTCAAATATGATATCTTCCGGGTTCCTATTTAAATAATTCCAAATGAAATTTTCACTAGCAGAATACTCAACGTTAATTAAAAAGTTGCATATTTTTTTAAACAGTGGATTTAACTTCCCTCCGGCAGTACATGTCTACGTCACGACCGCTGTTCGAAATTCGAAATTTGAACGCAGGTTCAATCATGGCGGACGCTGCTGGCGGCACCTGCCAGTTCGCAATTTGAAACTTTCCATTTTTCTAATTTTGAATAAACATTTTTATACTTCGTATAAATAATTCTTTAAATAAATTTTATGGCGAGTAATAGAGTGTCTATTAATGTTAGTGAAAAATTATTATTTTGTAAAAATACACTGATGTAAATTAAATAATTTTCTTTTATTTTTAAATAACAAAAAAATATTAATTCATTACCAACTGTAACAGCCATTTTATAGAAAGAAAAATATGGTTTAACCAATTTTACACAACATAACCGACACTAATGGCTTAACGTGAATTCCGAAGCACGGAAGCACTCGATATTAAAAACGACCACCCATCCAAGGACTGTAGAAGTAAGATATTTAAATTATAAAAACATTTTGTAGCAAATATCACACCTTTCTTTGATACTAGTATCAAATAAACTATACATTATTTCTTTAAACGCCAAGTGACCGACAAGCAATAGATTTTTTATTGTGTCTGAGACCGCTAGCATTCAACGGGTTAGTAACATTTGTGACAGAGGAAAGGAACCAAAAACCAATATACAAATTACAAAAAGAGATTTCTTGGCGAGAAAGTGAAGCGTCATGTCTGCATTTTAGTTATCTTTTTTCTAAAAAAAAAATTTGTGATATTTCGAACATTAACGTGCTATAACGGTGGATCGTTAAGAGTTTGTTAACGTTTTCAAATTCTCTCAAGAAGTTGATATGAGATCTTAGTATAGTCCCACCTCTTTACTGAGAACTCGAGGGGTTTAGAGGGAGGGATCTCATTTACCATTTACCATCTTTATCACCACTCATTCTCATTTACTATGAATTATATAGATATTATTAATATATATTTTCCTTGACACTGAATAAAAGTGCACTGAATAACCGCACGAAGTCATTATTTAAAAATAAAAACTATATACAATCCCTAGACTTATGCTCCCTAAGCTAATCCCAGGGTCTAACTCCCTGTTGCGGGACTGTTCGAAAGAGTTACCGCGGCCTTGGTGTTACAGGCTCAAGAAGGAACATGGATGGTTTTTAGTCAGTAAAAGTCTGGCACACCCTTCCGCTTCACCCACAGCGGAAGACGGTCATTTGAACAACTCCTGAACTAACTAAATTTTGGCTGTATTGCAATCACAACTATAAGTGTAACACTTAGCTTAGTAGTATTGCAGGCAGGTATAGTAAACCAATAAATTAAATCATTATATCCTAGCACTATCCCGGTTGACCTAGACTTAAGCTTAGGGCCCAGGGTCTGATCACTGGTTCAACCAGATTTGACTGAATTTCAGTTATTACGTGGAGACTGCCGTCTGACCTCCGCAACCCAGAGGGAAACAACATTCTATGATTAAACCAGCTGTCAGTCTGTTAGAAGGCATTGACTTCCTAATAACGACTGCCATAGATGTTCATGACAGCCGGGACCACGGCTTAACGTGCTTTCCGAGGCACGGAGCAAGCGATTCAGCACATAACTTCGAAAAGTCACAGGTCCGCCACCAGGGTTTGAACCCCAGAACCTTTTAATTTAAAGGCAAGGGGTCTCGCCACTGAGCTATCGCCGCTCCAAGACAATAAATCTAATAATTTGCCAAATGACTCGTAAAATTTACCAATATATTTATAAAATGACATTGTATGTCTGTGCAACCTTTCTACTGCAAGTTTACGACCCCACAATATGACGAAATTAATATATCGTAAAGTTAACCCTTTGTGAGACCTTCGCTATCAATTGGGGCAATATTATCGAATGGGCCATGTTTGCGATTAATAATTCTGTTTGTTATCGGTTTGAAAAGGTTCCTGGGACAGGTACGACAATATTTATCTCTTTGCGAGATCATTTAGGTTAGGTTTAATAAAATATATTTGTGATATAAACATTACAGTTTGCTTAAAACGAGATTAAAACTAAATAAAATAAAATATACTTTATTGTCTATAAGATCAAAAGGATCATTTAGATTCGTCAAATTTTTACAAACAAAATGGAAATTCGATATTTTTTTATTAACAATGAAAGAAATAAAAGCAAATGGATTCTTTGTCAGAATTTTTCAAGATTTGCCATTTTACCTGTTGTTGTGGTTTTTTCTCAAGATTTGTCAGTCTGTCGGTTACTCTTATAGGGGGGATCTGTCAGTCAGCCTGTCGTGATTCTAAAGGGGGAGGGGATTGTCCGTCAGTCAGTCAGTCTGTCGGTGACTCTAACGAGGCTTCCAAAAAGGCAACGAGGTTGAGAAGAATGCCTCAAGAAACTCATCGCGGTTCTTCGTGCTATGTGCCTACTGCCACTTCAGTTCGCTGATTCTTTTGAGTTATGTCGGTGATATAAATTCTTCTTCGGACACTAACTTCTGATTCGAACTAGTAGTGGAACTCTCAACATAGCTATTTCCATTGCTCGCTGTGCGATTTTGAGTTTCTTCATAAAGCTCCCTAGTAAGAGACCACATTTGATGTATGAATAAATAATAAATTGAATAAGTCTTTAATAATATTCCGTAATCAAGGTTTGTATGCAACTGATGCACTCTATTAGTCCTGTCCGGCCGTCCGGTCCAGCAGCGTCCGCCGGACATGTGACGGACGGAGCCCCGGGCTAGCATTAAGCGAACTTCACACTGGGAAATATTTATTCGTTTATTCAATCCATCATTGGCGGGAGGAACATCCTGAGTTTCCTTCTTGATTCTTCTCCACTCCTTTAAGGTCCTGCCCGTGGTGAATGGGCTCGTTAGTTTATAATTTATCTTGACATTTATAAGTTTTCCTTTGGAGCCCAGTTTTAATGCAGCATTTCATTTCATTTCCTAGCCCCAGGGGGCCTACCGCCGAATTCGATGGATTACCGGTAATCCATCTAGATCAAACTTTGTTTTGCGTTCATTAATCCGTACCGGGGAATCTGCCGACAGCCACCTCTCATTCATGACCTTCACTCCGTGACAGACCAATAGGTGAATGGAGAACGCCATTTTGATTCGATTTTCATGAGTTCGGCGGTACGACAGAATCTATTCGAAATCCATTTTGCCTTATAATCGATTGCCATCGAACTCGGCGGCAGGCCCCCAGGGCTCCTTCAAAACCCAAGGTAAGACATTTTCTACTAAATATTAGGGTGATAGCGTAATTTTCAAGTTTGTCGTGGTGATGGCTCGCTTTTCGGGCAATTAAAAGTGTTACCCAGGCCACATTTTTATTGAGAGTTTTATTTAAAGAGAACGAGAGTTTTGTTTTAGTAGGATCCGTTTTTTATGTATTCGTTCTTTAATATGCGGTTAAATTGAGATAATCTTGAGTGTAGATATGATTTATTTTTTGGCCACATCATATGCAGAATCAACTTAACCGTGTTGTAAAGTTTGAGCAAGATAGCATTCTGACAAAGAATCCATTTTGCTTTTATTTCTATTTCTTGACTATGGTAAGGCTCAAATCTGTTTCATTGTTGTTAATTTTTTTATTGTATTTCCATTTGACATAAATAATGTCACACCTCTTTTCCGTAGGGGTAGGCAGACATCACATCCTTCTACTTGCTACGATCTTGGCACACACTTTTAGCTTCATTCACACTCATTAACCTCCTCATACACGCCCCGACGGGCGTTTAGGATATATTTTTATATTTATTATTATTATTACTTGTCCATTTTATGATGATAAATCACTTTCGTTAGTCTACTTTCATTCATCCACTTGCTTGTATCGTTTTATTTGTAAAAAAAAATTAATGATCCTGTTGATCTTAAAGACAATAAAGTATATTTTGTTTTGTTTTACATCATGAGGAAGGTAGCCCTGTGATGGGTGACCGTTTGTGTGGAAAGGCACGTTAAGCCTTTGGTCCCGGTCATGACAATATGTGTGGACTTACCCAAGTTATAGGAACTATTGGGTGGCATGAGACATTTTAATAGCAAGACGCCATACACCGGCCCTCGCCAATTTGACTTTAAGTTTGACAAATACTAAGATAATAACAGATAAACGCTCCAATGTGTATGCGTCCTTACAGCTGCTAGATTTAATTGTTCTGGCAACACTGATTGGCGGACTCTGGTTCGTTAAACATTTTCTGTAAAAGCTATTTCATTTTACATTTGTTTAATCAACGATCGTTTTCATCACTTGTTGAATAAAATTTACCTATATAAATACGACTAATCTGCTTTACAACTCGAGTACGCTTTTTATGTAATATAATAGATACTTTTTATACGACCGATATGGCGTGGTGGCGAGTATACCCGCATTCCACTCCTGAGGTCGTGGGTTCGATTCCCACACAGGACAAATATTTGTGTGTATAAATATGAATATTTGTTCTGGTCTGGGTGTTTTTCTATGTATACTAAGTATGTATTTACAAAAAAAATGAAAATATTTTGTATGTGTATCCGTTATTTAGTATCGATAACACAAGTTCTTAATGATACTTATCTTGGAACTAAATAATTGATGTAATTGTCAGAAAATATTTATTTATTTATTCTTACATCCTGACAGCTGGTTTAACAATTGAATGATGTTTCCCTCTTGGTTGCGGAGGTCTGTCAGTCGCTCCATTTAGTAAAGGAAATTCTCAATTTTGCTGAATCTGGTTAAACTGATTTATTAAACCCTGGGCCCTAAGCTTAGGTCTAGGGCTTCTGGGATAATGCTAGGATATGAAGATGGATCAGCCCGAGGACACCCTCAGCTAAATATAGGCCTCCTCCATAAGCATCTCATGTAAGCACTTGCAGACGAGCCGCATCCAAATATTTATAAGAAATATTTATTATTATTATTATTATAAGTCATAAGCTACAATAATAACAAGTTGTTTGGTACTTTGGTGGTAATTTTGTGGATTAGTAGGTAACTATTTACCTAAACAAAAATGTTACTAAAATAATCCGAAAACCCTAAAATAATCGAAACATATATTTGTAGATGAAAACATAACTTCACATACTGATTTTATTATTATTTAAATGCATACATACATACACGCTTGTTTCCCCGAAGGGGTAGGCAGAGGCATATTATACGCCCATATTTCGCAAATTATATACTTGGTCCCACGTTTTAGGTGGCGAGCCTATTGCCGTTTAACGGGAACTGTTATTTTTGCCAGAGCCTTGTCCGTTGATCTGCAGGTGCACCACTTGCAGGTTAGGTTGGCTTTGGCTCCATAGGTCTTGGTTGGATCTTTATACACCTTACATAAATTATATGAATAAGTAACTTAATAATTATATCGATCCGTTGATCAATCGTTTAACAAATAATTCTATTTTCAAATATCTTGTCGATGATGTCATAGAAGGCGACTAAGGGAGTAAGTAGGTTATGAGTAGGTCCTAATCAAATGTCAATGTAGGCGAAGGGCTAGACAACTCTAAACACTATGTTTTTGTACACCTTTTACTAATATATATACAGCAAGGTTTCTGCCCATTTTTATCATTTGTTATTCATTAAATTTTTATTTTAAAAATTAAATTAATAAAAAATGTCACAACACACATTTCTTGATAATTCTAACAAAAACAAAAACAAAAATTTAAATCTGGATTTATTCATATCATATATGTAAATTAAAACTGTCATGTTTACGTAGAAAGAGCGAGGCGTTCCCTACACAAGTGTCTTTTGGCAACTTTTTTAGAAGACTGTATAGATTTACCTGAAATAAATACATTTTTATTTTTTTAAATAAGTAACATAACATTTCAATTGCAAATATTTGTATTTGAAAAGTTCAACGTCTCTAAAAACGTATGCATAGTTCATTACAGCTTTGCCTGTAGGTATGTATTGTGTCGAATTTATTTGCAACAAATTTGTAACTTAAAGAGCCATCTAGCGACGAGGGGCTAAAGCAATTGCAGTGTGCTGCAATCTAGCGTCAGGTACTTTAACTAAAATGATAACTCACTATGACAAAACGATTCAGTAGACAGGCAATAGATGGCGTTAAACAGAAACAGTTGATACGTCAAACTATCTATTTGTTTCTACGTACTAGTGAAAATATTTGAACAATCAAAAATACCAAATAAAACAAATAATCACTTTGGCAAGCGGCATTTAATTATGAAATAAAACAAACTACATAGGTACAAAATCTTTTCGAATAACTCATTATTATTCCTGTTCAATAAAAGTAAAAATATCACTAACATGTAAAAACATTGTTTTATCTAAGTACCTACACAATCTCTTGGTAACGCAACACAGTAATCAAAAAAACACCTCCCTTTTTTTCTTAATTTAAGTAAAAACATTCATAATTTCTCTTGAATAGTTTTTTCAAGTAGGTACATTCATCTATCGACAACCATGGAGAACTAAATAGCGACTTACGCCATCTTGTTTCATTTAGATGTAGTTACAAAACATATGCTCCCGTATTCTTTTTATTTCTTTTAATGAATATCCTTTTTTATATTAAGAATCTTATATGTCTAAACTAAATTAAAATGATCAACCAAGCTAAGACACCAATTTAAAAATTAATGATTTATATCCATGAAATATCATTACAAAAACAAAATTAACCAAAATCTTTTTAGTAATTTCATATAATCATTACAAATATGCGATTCTTTTTTACTTACATAGTTGAAAAATTCCTACAGGCGAACGATATAAAGAATCTTTCACAAGTCCCAAAAGTTATTTACGAGCAGCTCTTTTAAGATAATTATTGAAACTACACATATGTATGTCGTTGCCCAAATATCTATCTCCAATACTCTTAAAAATCAAATTAAGTTCTTATTTGCGTTTACTTGACAGATTGTGTTATTTTTAATTTATAATCCGTGGTAAATTTTACTTGTAAAGGAAAATCAGTAAAAAAAATTGTTTTGGTACACAAAATCTCTTACATTACCAAATGTATGCGAAGCTCATTAATAAATAAGACCGAAAAACATATCTGGCATTGTAAACAATCTTAACTTAGGTATTTCGGATATACAGTAATCTAATGATGAAAATCCCTTCGATACCTACTACAGATTGAAAATAGCACAATGCTATAACTTAGAACTAAGTATTATTATTTTAACGCATATTATATTATCACAATATAAATCTATAGCTAAGGCCTAAAATACACTTGCTTGCAATTTTCTTTTTTGAAAGGAGATCCGGCAAATTTTGTAATTATTTTTTTATATATAAATAATTATGATGATAAATCGGCTTTATCAATTATTCTAAAGAAAAATCAATTGTCGCTTAATTTTTTTTATATTTAATCTTATTTAAGTATTCGTACTGTTGGTTTATGGACTAGTATGACGGTGTCAATCTGTGACCGCTTACAGATTTATTTGATTAGTGATATCTTTTAAATAAAAGCTAACAGAAAGGCAAATATCGGAAGAGCATAATCGCTTATTGTCCCTTTGTCAAAATTTGTATTAAGTGAGCCTAGGTCAATTTGTTTTTTAAGTTGGTTCTATCACTCCCCATCTCAGTGTTAAGCTCAAGCCTATTGATGAAATAAACTATCATCTGATATTGACCGTAGAAGTACCTACAACTGGTTCGAAATTCAAGATTCTGAATTATGTCTATTGGGAACCTAAAGTCATCCACAAAAACTTATGCTATACTTCACCAAAAACGACTCTACTCCTAGCATATCCACTCGAATTATCCAAAGCATCGGAGATACCTAAGCCATTACTGTTGGACCCAGAATTTTGCATGACGGATGGTTACATTATGTGCGAATCAGATGCAATACTTGAACAAATCCCTATGCTCTCATTAAATCGTATATGTACTCATGAAGTTGAGATGTCTGGCCATAAGATTGAGAAGAGGGAAGCAGATGACTTAATTCTTCAGGCCTCTTCTCCCGTATATGATATAAGTAGAATAGTCATCAAGACCCTTACTAGAAACACTGCAGTAGAAAAAACACGTCTGGAACTTCTTGACCTTCACAAGGAACTAGATGAGATGATAAATCAAGCAAAGAACAATGCAGACATGTCCCGAAAGTATCTTGAAAAAGCGGAGCAGGATTCTCTTCTAATACCCGTGTGGAGTTGCCAGACTTCCATCGGGCGTGGGGCGTGGACGTCATCTGTTACGCCGACGACACCCTCGTGACATCCCGGAGTACGGACTTCCGGGATGCAAGAGTGTTGGCCACTGTCGGCGTTGCGGCGGTGGTTGATAGGATACGGCGGCTGGGGCTCGAGGTGGCACTGCATAAATCTGGGGCCATTGTTTTTCATCCCCGGAGGCGGCCGCCTTCGGGCTCCAGCATCGTGGTCGGAGGAACTCCCATCTCTGTCGAGAACAAGCTGAAATATCTCGGCGTCCTTCTCGACAGCAGATGGGACTTTGAGGCGCATCTTCGGCACCTGGGACCGAGATTGGTGAGCACGGCGGGAGCTCTATCTCGCCTGCTCCCCAATTTCGGGCGGGGGGGGTGGCAGCTGTCGTAGCCTTTATATGGGGGTGGTGCGGTCCAAGGCCTTGTATGGGGCCCCAATATGGGCGAGCTCCACCGCGAGTCGCCATCGACAGATCCTGCAGCAGTCGCAGAGGGTCATGGCGACTCGTGTGGTCAGGGCGTACCGCACCATTTCCCATGAGGTGGCTTGCGCGCTCACCGGGTCTCTGCCGTGGGACCTCGAGGGCGGGGTTCTCTCGGCGGTGTTCTGGCGGTGCGCGCAATCCCGGAGCCAGGGTCTCCGCCCCGCACCGGACACTGTAGTGCGGTGGCGTCGAGAAGCCCAGACGCATGCTCTGGGCGCATGGCGGCGGCAGCTCCTTAGGAGTGCCGAAGTTGAGGTCGGTTCGAGGTGCCATATCCTCGAGGCGGTCGGGCCCATCATCGAACGATGGGTCGGCCGTCCGTGGGGGTCGATGTCATTCCGGCTCACGAAGGTGCTTTCCAGGCACGGGTGCTTCGGAAAGTATCTGTGTGACGTCGCCAGGGGGGGAATCGACCCGGTGCTGCCACCATTGTGAATGCGCAGTTGACACTGCGCAGCACACGATGGTGGAGTGCCCGGCGTGGGCTGGGCCGCGGGCGACGCTAACCGCGGCCCTAGGTGGAGTCACTCTCTCGCTGCCGACCATCATGCGAATGATGGTCGACAGCGAGACAGCGTGGGAGGCAATGGCCTCCTTCTGCGAAGTGGTGATGTCGCAGAAGAGGAAGCGGCTTCCGCTCTCTCTCCGGCTACGCCGTTGGCACAGTGGGCGAGCAGAAGGGCCCGTCCGGCCGCGCCCGGGGGATCTTAGGCGGCGGGGGCAGGGGGCCCCTTCCGTCTAGCAATAGACCCCCGCAGAAGTCGGCCAGTCACGTCATGGCCGCACAAGGAGGTAGGAGGGGCGCGACACACTGCGCCTCTCTGAGGAGGTCCTCCCGGTTCTGATCCGGGGGACGATGGCCGCGGGCGGGGTGCCAGAAACTACAACCTAGGCACTGGCGCCTCGCCCCTTTTTCAACAGCGTCGGAATATTTTTAGTGGGTGAACTGCGGTGGTCTTGTCTGCCGCAGTGAGCTCCACACCTCCTCCCGGTCTCCCCCTTTGGCCGGGAGACAGTGCGTAAATACATTTTGTTACCGACGTAAATCAAAAAAAAAAAAGTTGTTTTTAATAAGTGGCGAATGGAAACGGCAACTTTTGAGAAATTGTACCAACCCATGTGAAGCCGCAGAAGGTGATTAAGAAAATGGGGATCAAATCTAGTGAGCGAAGAACTTAAGATTTCTGGGCTAAAAGCGAACACTACTATATAGATCCTACTTAAATATATTTGCCCATGCAATGAGATATACAATGATATGTATACAAAAAAATATTTTACTACTTCGACTTCAGAACCTACCTACAGCTAAAATACTATTGGCGCACTGAAAAGTCTGTCATTAATATTATGACAAACATATTAGGAGCTATATAGTGAGGCAAGGGGTTGCACAATAGATCCGACCAAAGACTTACAGACTCAGACTCGCCTGTGGCCTGTGTTATGATAAGAACAAATATGTTACATTTTATTGGAGCTGACAGAATAGCGTTTGTTAAAAGAGATCAACGTTAATATATCAGCTGATTTAAAAAAATTAACAGCTAAGTTTATAAATTTAAGTAAAACCGCTTATAATAAACTGTATGAAATATAGCAGAATTGTATATAAGTGTAAAATTTATCTATTTGTAAAACTGTATCGCAACAGACAATGTACAGAAAAACCTATTTGGCAAACTGTCAAAACTAAGAAACATTTATTTTGACACCCATGAATTGTTTTGACAAGCTCATGCTTCCTATATTCTTCATACTTCAACACTTTGCCTAGTCAGTTTGTAAAACAGCTTATTTTACAATACGCTATATTTTTTTTAGTATTTAGCAGTTATTAGCATTAACTTAGAGGGTTTCAACAAAAAGTAGCCAGATAAACATTATAAATATATAAGACAAAAAATGTGCCGAATCTCCTTTTGAAATCTAACGATAATATAACGATATTTTTGCTTCGAGCGAAATATCACTAAATAGGTCTAAACGCGTTTTCAGTGAAAACAAAAGAAAGTTTTATAAAACAAAAAAAAATATTGAGATAATTATAATTTTAAGTGCCCGGAAAGCGGCAATAGGCTCGGCACCTATCACGTGGTCACCAACAATATAAATGGCGAAGTGTGGGCGTATAGTATGCCTCTGCCAACCCTTTAGAGGAAACAGGCGTGACAAAAGAGAATGTATAATTTTATCATGTCATAGCTTAAATAATAGAATTGTTAACAAAATAAAAATTGTGCTGAAAAAGGTTGAATAAGATTATGTTTTTAACAATTGACTTTTTGCTCTATTTTTTTTTAGCTTTATTTAACCACACTAAACTAATTAGTATTGTAAGTATATACACGATATTGTTTATACACTAGTAAGGTCAACTATATTAATAGTGATATACTGTAGTTATGTAAAAATAAAACAAAACAGTTATTTTCGTTATAACGTTGTGTGGCTCACTGTACCACGCTCATTTAAACTGCACACTTCAGGAATATTATAATATTTTTTCAAGTAATTCCTAGTAATAAGTAGGTACTTATAGTATCCTAGTAATTTGATTTATGTGTATTGCTAAATAAAATAATACTAATAAAATTTTGTTTGGTGTATTATTAAAATAAACAATTATTAAATCAAATTGTATTCAAAATATTATAGTATACATTTCAAAATGTATTGCTGGCAACGAATGAGTTTTTGCATATGTTATGTTTTAGCAAAACGCGGAGCATGAAAGCGGGCCCCAGGGGTGATGATGAATTAATTGCCGCGATGCGCTGTCTGGGGTAACTATTTAAGTTTGAAGTACCCACACAATTTTATCATAACACCCGACATGTATTCCATTTTGTATGCATAATAAAGATTTCGATCTGTCGCGTAGCGCGGGGTTAGTAATTCTTTGACGTAGAGAAAGCCCGTGTGGGGAGCGGATTGTACTCCCTACCAAGGGGATGATCTTCCACTAATGATGTTTGGGTGTTGTATATATAGTTACGAGCTTGAGTAATTTCGTTTGCGCGATTCAGGATTTCATTCATTTTTTACGTTCCGTTTATCGCTTGTACGGTGTCCCTACACCCGTATCAGTGTGTCTACCAAACAGGTTATGTACGAATTGAGGTACTTGAATACAACTACGGACAGAACCGCGGTGCAGTGGGAATAACACCTAAGGGTGATTGCATACTGAGAGGAGCACGCCAGAGCTTTTAAATGACACAGGAAAATAAATTTTAATGCTATTGACATAAAAATGTTTTGCAACCAACGATTTGTAACCGCGGTCTTTTATATTGGACCCTACTTTATTTTATTTAAGCGTTTATGCACTTTATTTTGCTGTTAAGAAAGCCTATTTTCCACTTTTAGGTCATTTCGGTCTAAGTTTTAACATTTTTTCACTATACACTGTAAACGTTACTAATGTCAACTTAAGCGTTTATGGCCGAAATAGTAATACTGCATTATTTATAAAATATATTTACCAATCATGTTTATAAATTTATCTTAGTTGCTTTGCTCTTCTCTATTTTCTATGCCTTGATAAAATAATTAAGATTTATTTTATACTTACAAGTATACTATTCATAGCACGAGGTTATAATTACCAAAATGTAACCGAACATATAGCGCATAGAGCACAGTTTAATAAATGCAAAAGCATATAATTCACATAACAGAAAAGTATTTTAGAAAGCACGTAAGTAGAATATAAATGGCGGTGGTCTGCGCAGGTCCAATCGTAAACAATATAATTGAATGACTGAACTGCTAATCGTTGCGTTGATATAGTTAATTGCACCCCCCGCTCCGCACTTCGATTAACACCCGATACTGTGTGACTGCTCATTAAAGGTCATTGTTCATATTACGCGATTGTACTAAAGATTCTTTCAGATTTTTTTTTTAGAAACGTTTTTACGGTTGCACGGTTAATTGGGTTAATTCAATCTTTATTGCATACCGTTACATACAAAGGCGAACTTAATGTCATTAGGTATTCTCTACCAGTCAACCTTGGGGTTTTCATAGACATTGAAGGCACCGCAATAAAGAGAAAAAAGCAATATTATACTTCCAAAAAAAAGCATTACTTTATTACAATAAACATACATACATACATACATTGTTACCCCGAAGGGGTAGGCATAGGCATAAATAAGCCCACACTTCGCCAATTATATAGTTCGTCCCACGTATTAGGTGGCGAGCCTATTGCCGCTTATCGGGCACTTTTATGTTCGCCAGATAGTCTTTATTATAATAAATATACAGAGATTGAGTTCAGTGTCGAGCCACTGAAGAGGCTTGGGTCCAGCGGTGGACGAAGACAGACTGATGATAATGATGACATAAAGAAATACACACACACACACACATATATGTGTGTGTATATTTATATAGGTATATGTTTTGGTATAGTTTTTTCTCTGGGACTACGACTAGGGTTCGCTGGAAGATGGTTCTTATAGAAAATAAGTCACCTTTGTATATCATTCTATAGTTTGAATTAAAATGTATTTTACGTACTATAAAGGATATAATAACAATAATAGAAAATATGCCGATCTAATTTAGAAATATCAAGCAAAGAAGTGTGCAAACAAAATTCATTACTTTCACTTAAGAGAACTTTCATTTAAACGCTGTATATCGATAAAGCAACCACATTAAATATAGCAGTTTAAGATATTGCTGTTTGAGATATATCCGTGAAGATCATGTGACTTAAGTACTGAAGTCTAGACAAAAGACAATCTCAATTCAGTTATCTAAACTCAATGTAATATTGTCACTTAAAAATTATAAATACATTAAACTCAAAAGCTATCGCGATTATTTCGTCGAATTATTATCTATTAAAACTAACAAGCAGTAACTTTTCGAATGTATAATGATCGCATGGTGTTTAATACCGAACAAAATTTATATCTCAGAAATAAGATTATATTGTATACCAATTTACAACCACCGTTACACTTGCAAGCAAGTAACTTAAACTTAACTTTAACTAAGAAACTAAGTTTATTACAATTCACATGATTTAAGTCTTTAAATTACAAAGAAAATAGAAAAATTAAATTTATAAGTACATCTAAAAAATATATTTACATTAATTACCCCACACTTAAAATATTATTGTCCCAAATTAATTATCGCTGAAATATCGCAATTCTAACAGATAACATCAAAATGGCTTTTGAAACTCTTAAGCAGGAACTGCAATAATCAATGTATAGAGATAATTATATGCGACATCACTGCATAGTATAAAACAAGAACTAAATAATTGGTGTAATTGTTAGAAAATATTTATTTAACCCTTTACCAGGCAGTGGTCAATGTATGACCACAATAAATTGAACCTTATGCGGTTAACTTAAGGTGTAAAACCAATGAATATTTTCAATGTGCTCTACCTGTTAAAGGGTTAAATTAATAGTAGACGAGTTGGTATACATTTTGGGGTAAATTTTTTAAGGATATGCAATTTTTAGGTATAAATGTTTAATATTGTCTTAAGGACATTTTAGCAATAAAATCAAATATTTTTAAAAATATAAGATTGATTTAGCCATATCGGGTCTGCAATTGTATGTTAGAGCATTATAGAATAGGTGTAGCACAAATGTATAGCTTCCCTCAAAAACCTACCCCAAAATCTCTATAATTTCTGGGACCAACAGAGACTCTCTATCATACTTTTTTTTATAAATACAAAGTTAAATATTCGTGTTCTGTTCATGCAGTTCTGAGGGCCTACTCTAATTAAACGAAAACGAAACTTCGTTGCATCTATCTCTGTCACTCCTTGGGTATATCATTATCGAGTGAAAGGAATGGGTATAACGAAGTTTCGTTTTCGTTGAATTAGAGTAGGCCCTCTGGTCTATTAATATGCTTGTTTCGTAGTAATCTAACCCTCGGCCCTTGGAACCAATACCCGATATATACAGGGTGTAAAACGACTGATCTGAATCATTAGAAAGCTCAAAGTCGCTCAGCGTGCAATGGAGAGAGCTATGCTCGGAGTGTCCCTACGTGATCGAATCAGAAATGAGGAAATCCGTAGGAGGACTGGAGTGACCGACATAGCGAGGCGAGTTTGCAGGCTGAAGTGGCAATGGGCGGGGCACATAGCTCGAAGAACCGACGACCGATGGGGCGTCAAGGTTCTGCAATGGCGACCGCGAACCGGCAAACGTAGTAGAGGACGGCCTCCCACGCGATGGACCGATGATCTGGTCAAGGCGGCGGGAGGCCGATGGATGCAGGCGACTCAGGATCGCTCAATGTGGAAATCTATTGGGGAGGCCTATGTTCAGCAGTGGACGTCAGATGGCTGAGATGATGATGATGAAAACGACTGGGATTTAAGCATTTAACTATATATTCTGCTTTTCTTACACCGATGATATGCAGGTGTATAATATGCCTCTTTCGGGAAAACAGGCGTGTATGTGTGTGTATGTATGTACACCGATGATCTGGTCAAGTGAGGGGAGCCGGTGGATGTAGGCAGAATCGAACAACATGGAAAGCAATTAGTCCAAATTGGGTTCAAAGAGCTGAAATGATGAAACCTGAGAAGCCTTAGTCATAGGGAAAGTCAAAGTTATAGAAGGGTTGTGATTTTTAATTTTCACTAATTTTAAGCGTTATTTTCAAAGGATTTTTTTCTTAAAATTGCGTCAGGGTGCGTGAGTCTTTTATTTTTACACCAAAAATAAATGCTTTCCCAACAATAATGATTGGTTATGTCTTTTGTTATGTGTAGAATGCATAGCTTTGGCTTTAATCAAGTTCTTTTTACAGCCTGTATGTATAACCTTACTCTATGAGTCGATTATATGTCGCTAACTCGCATTGCCAAAAAACCTATGATTTGTTTTATCATACTTGTTTTGTCTTTTTGAATACAAATTACTTCGATATAAAAAAGTAATGATTTTCAAAAAGTTTTCCTTACATTATCATAATGATAATAAGAAGTGATGTGACCAAGCAATGTTAAAAATATTAATGAATAAGGATTTAATATTTTAAAATATTTTTATATGGTGTGTGTGTGTGTGTGTGTGTGTGTGTGTGTGTGTGTGTGTGTGTGTGTGTGTGTGTGTGTGTGTGTGTGTGTGTGTGTGTGTGTGTGTGTGTGTGTGTGTACACTAATTTTTTTAGTAACGTTTTCATGCATAATCATTTGAAATCAATTTTTCACTAAGTTTGTGGGACTTTAAAGGACATTACTTTTTTTCACTCATTAACCGATACAAGTGAGGCGGGATTGTAAAATTAAGTCAAATCACATTCCTTTATTATACTTTAAATATTATTAATTGATATTCCAGCAGTACTTAAAATGCCAGTGCCTGCTTAAGAGATTGCTTAAAAATTTACAATGACATCACTAAGATAGAAAACTATTTATTAATACGTCTTTTTAGGACAAAAGTGTTCACTTAACTAGCTATGACTGAGGCATTGCCTCTTTGCCAACATCCTGTGGTACACAATCAAACAAATCAACATCCCTTCTTACACTAAGATTCTGGATACTTTCGTCAACATTATCAGCGACCTTCATCAAATTTAACCCTTGCTCCGTTCCGAATTCACCGTTATGCTTAAATACTATATGTTTCTCTAAGCTAGCTTTTTGTACGCATCTGTAAGGACAGTGAGGGCACTTGACAGACTTTTGCCTCGGTCGATACGGTTTCATTTGATTTTTAACATCAAGTTTGTCGCCTAATTTCTCGTTCAAATGCCTTTGCTTGTGTTTAGTCAAATTAGTCTTTTGTACGCATCTATAATTGCACACATCGCAGCTAAACGGCTTCTGATCCGTATGCAGATACATATGCTTCACTAAATTAGGTTTTTGGACAGTTCTATAATCACAGAAGGGGCAAGCGAAAGGTTTGTAGCCCGTGTGAGTTCTTTCGTGTACTACCAAGTTGTTCTTTTGCGCACACCTATAATCACAATATTGACATCGGAAGGGTTTTTCTTTCATGTGAACTAGAATGTGTTTGGCTACATTATTTTTCTGTCCTGATTTGTAATCGCAAAAGTTGCACGAGAAAGGTTTCTCGCCCGTATGTGTTCGCTCGTGTATTTTCAAAGTAGCAGGAGCTTGACATCTATAAGAGCATTGCGTACAATTAAACTTACCTAGTTTTTCATTATTCTCTATATCGTTCTCGGTGCAAGACTTAGTGTGCTGTTTCAACGACCGTTTCGAGGTCAGTACCGCATTGCATTTATAGCAATGATACTCGCCTTTGATGTCCATAATGAGATCATCTTTTTGAGCGTCGTTTTTATTGACTTGATTGTTGAATTCCTGATAGTACATCTTGTTTTGATCGGTAGGTTTTAGGTTCTCGTTCGGTTCTTCTGCTTTGCTGTCTTCTTTGATAGCATCTATTTCGACTTTAGCCCTGTCGTCGTAAGGGCTGGCGTTCTGGTATTCTCTGTGGACGACTAGGTTCTGTGGGTTCTCCCTAGTGTTAACGTAGTTCTGCGGGTAGCTGGCCCTTGGATATTGTTCAGCGGTGTTCAACGCCGGCACGTTAATGTGGCCGTTGTAGAGATATAACTGTTCATGGGGCAAGTTTTGTTGTGGCTGCGGCAGCTCCTGAGGTAGGTGACCTGAAAATAATTACAAAAACGATTGTAGTTTGCTCTAAAGTGGATTTTTGCCTTCATTCGTCCCAGCCTACTATTGGGCATAAGTAAGTTGAGGGCTATCTTGGCGGGAAAGTAAAGCGTCATGACTGTAGTTTTGTTTTATTTTCTAAATTTTGTGATATTTTAAAAAAAATATGTTATAACGGTGGATTATTAACCGTTAAGTGTTTGTGAACGTACATTAGTGTTGGTAAATGAAACAAAACAGTGAAACTTTTCAAATTCTCCCAAGTCCATGCCAGATCTCAGTATAGTCCCACATATTTACTGAGGACTGAAGGGGTTTAGGGGAGAGCATCTCCTTTACCATTTATCATCTTTATCACCACTCATTCTCATTTACTATAATTTATAGGTTATTAATATATCTCTTACTTGACACTGGCTAAATGTGCAAACCGCACGAAGCCATTATTTAAAAGAAAAAAAAATATGATGAGAGGAGTTATAGGTCATACGCGGACATAGTGCGATTGGCAGTGACAGGTATGTAGCGTCAAAATGCTTTACAACCCGCCCAATTTGAACTCTAAATAACCTTAATGACAACCCCAGTGAAAACTGGGACCAATAGCTTAACGTTCTTTCTCGCCATCAAATAATCTTCTCTCTCCTAAAATAGGGGCGCTACAGGAACACCAGCGCTGCTGTATCAGCAGATGCAGCAGCATTACGCTGATGTATCGCCCTTTTGACAGGTTACACACATATTTCATATTTTACTATTTGTTTAATGTTATTTGTGTTGTTACAATGCATTTTATTCCCATTGTGTGATATTGTGTGTGTTGCTTAGTCAATAAAAAAATATTCTATTCTATTCTAAATATGACCGTGCCCGACAAGTTCTATAAAGACACTGTTTGTCATATTTTAACACCTTATGTAAGCTTATGAAGTGTAATAAAGAGTTAAGAATGGAACAGTCCCCCTTGACAGTTAACAGTCCCCTTCCACCCAAAGTCTAATCACTGTCAACTCTGCTCAAGTTCTGTGTTCCTCACTGCTTTGTAATGGTATAACTTCCAATGTACTTAACCTACTCGTATATAAACCAATTAATTATTATTATACATCAGTCTTGTTTCAACATTCAATCGTTTTACTTATCTCCCTACGTACCCCGTATATGTCGACCTTGCCTTTTAGGCATTCGCCTCGTTACTAGAAGCGAGCTGCCCCATATTTGTGATGGAACTTTCTGGTGCCGTACTGTTCAAGAAAATGTTATTGTAACAATGAATGACCACTTACATCAACTTGAAGCAGTTGACAACTTTGTTGTATCTACCGTCATAAAAAGCGATAAATGATCTAGAATTAGTTTCTATGCATTAAATATGATCTTTACAGACTACTACTACAAAGGCAACACGGATTGATCACATCACTAAAAAGGCAGTTAAAATGTTAGGGTTCCTTATTAGAAATAGCAAACCATTTCGAAATGCTAAAACAAAGAAATTGTTATTTAACAGTCTGGTTCGAACCATATTGGAATATTGTAGTGTAGTGTGGCGTCCACATTATGCTACACACGTCTTGCGCCTAGAACGGGTTCAAAAGCTGTTTCCGTGAAATCTAACTTTTTTTTTTCTATAGGAAAAGTTAATAAGATTAAGAGTTACGAGGAAAGATTAAGGTATTTTGGAAAGATTTTATAGATTTGACGTTCTTGTTCAAGGTCCTCAGAAATCGAATTGACTGTCCTGAATTGCTTGCTCAGCTCAGGTTTCGTGCTCTTTCTAGAATGCCTCGAAAGCCAGTCACCCCGTTTTTCCCGCCTTTGCGCAGAACGGTTCTTGGTTCGGAATCGCCGGTTCCAAGATTGTGTAGAACAATCAATGGGCACTACACCCATTGATATTAATTTTGACGCCTAAGGGAAGTTCTGCATAAGTTTGCATAAACATTTAGGCATTTCATTAATTTACTTTATTTAATTCTTAAGCGTGCTTGTTGGTTCACATAATGATTACTGTACTTTCTAATTTTAAGCATGCTATGTTTACTTGTTAGTAATTGTGCATAAAGCTAAAACTTTTGTAAAATGTAGTAGATAAGAATTGATGTAACGATTGTTGGTGATCTCAATAAATAAATAAAAAAACATATTAATTTTATTGTGCTGTGTGGTTCCAGCCTATAATAGTGCCACCACCTCTCATCCCACGGGGAGTCGTAGGAGTCGACAAAGAGAAAACCTACCGGATGATGGGCGGCAGCGTCATCCTGCGTACTGGCTTAAACTGCGATCACCAACCCGCCTGCCCAGCGTGGTGATTATGGACATATACCCCCAATAAAATGTAATCTATTGGGGAGGCTAATTTTCACCTTAATGGTGCACTTAGGGCCCTCCGGAATACCAGCGCTATGGTTTCATAACCACAGCTTCGAGCTGAGAAGGGGACCTTTTACTGGTCTACGTATTCTAGTTAGGGTTTTTTTTTGTTGTTTTGTTTTCTGTTGGCATTACTATGCCTTTAAATGTAAGTACCTAATTATGTGGACGAAATAAATAAAAAAATCTTATTCTTCGAAGAATCCAGTTAAATTAAATTATCAATTGATAAGGTACGTAAATTATAATCCTCATTAAAATAAAAATTCAATATGACTAAATATTAACTGCTTTATTCTGGCAACGCGGACGTGATTTCCCGGTGTTGCCATAGGCTCCGGAGACCGCTTCCCATCAAGTGGGCCTCATACTGCCACCTTGTCGTATAAAAGAATAACGAAGTGATTATCTTTCTTCCCTAAAGTCATTTTCATTCAATATATTATGTCTAAGTGTATACTGCCAGCATAGTGCTACATATTTCCAATAAAAAGGCTTTATCATAACTGTGATTCAAGTTTCATACAAGTCGCAAATTAATTTAAATTATATAATATTTATAAAACGTCTTGCATAATAAATTCGCTTAAAATCTATACATGCATGAATACTCTATATGCATATTTATATGTAATATAAGTATAAATCAACAATAACGAACATTTATGTAGTTTTAATCGTTGTCTAATACCTTATAAAACATTACATACCATAAAATAATCGTTTTGCACTTTTATACTTTGTACTAAATGCTTCTTGCTCGCTTGCTTTTATGCACAGCATAACTAATATTATATCTGTACGCTGAACTGATATTGGTACTCGTTCCACTTCTGAGGGCCTGTGCGAGGGCTGAGGACCCGTGCGAGGGCCGAGGGCTCTGAATACAAGATGAGAGGAACTCAGGTCATATTCTACCACGAGCACCGAGCGCGGATTGGCGGAGGCTGGTGTGTGGCTGTTATTATTTCAAGCCACTCAAATTGGTTTCAATTTGGCTTCATGACTGCCAGATAGTTTTGAGCAGTGCGAACGGCTTAACTAGACTTCCGAAGCACGGAAGCGTTCAATATTAAGAACCACACAATTGGTCACCCATTCAAGGACTGAGCTGTATCAACGACCTAGTCTCGCTAGCATGTGGATCACGCAACAGCATAAATACAGAAAAATATACTACAACACCACATACTACTGCTAGTAGTAGGTATTAGTAGTATTAGTAGGTAGGTTGACTACTTCATATAGTTGGCACCAACGGCATAGCTTGCTTTTGAAGCACAGAAGCGCTCGATATTAACTGACCACAAACGGTCACCCTTTCAAGGACTCCATGATATCCTAGCACTATCGCGGTTGCAGTAAACTTAAGCTTAGGGCCCAGCGTCTGCTCGCAGGAATAATCAGATTTCGCTGAATTCAGTAATTACATAGAGCGACTGCCGTTTCAAGGACTAACCTATGAAAACACAGCTTTACATCTTTGATTGTTTCGGATCACCTAGTAACGCGGGACTATGAGCGCTTCAATGCTTTATGCACTTTACGTCAAGTATATTAAGTTCATATGCGATTTTGTTTCATCACACTTTCCGTAAATTACATTAGGTCTGTAGCGACATCGACACCAGCGATGAATGAAACGTAAATAGAATTAAATCCTGAATTGCGCAAACAGAATTCCTCAGCATCGTAGGTATATATACAACACCCAACTATCAACTGTTGGGCCGCGGCCCCGGGCACATCTATCCGCAAGGTATAAGATCTTCCCTTTAGCAGGGAGTACCATCCTCTCCCTACAGGTTCATTTACGAATTTGATTCATCATCAGTATTCATCACACTCATCATAATTATATTATCTCGCTGCTTGACTGCTAATTGTTCTTAAAATTAATAGACACAATAATGTCGCAAATAAGCATATTAGGCACACAAATTTAGAATTATCGAACGAGAGCCACTCCTTTACAGAGGCGGTTAATATAAAGTTGCTTAGCAATTGGCATTAATGTAAATGCTTCTAAAACAGGTAAACAATGATACTATTTAAGTATTTTTAATCGTTGTCTAGTACCCAAAGTGTGACCTAATAAAACATTACATACATAACATAATCGCTTTGCACTGTTAAACCATCGAGACATGCCCGCGCAGGCAACGTGTTTAAGAAATGCATGAATCATGCAAGCAAGGCCTTAGCGCACATAATCGTACAATATTAATACTGACACTGATCTCATCGAATCTACATTATTTACGAATCTACAACACGAGTTATTAGTCGTTTTAAGATAAGTCTTTATAAAAGTTAGTCAGTTTTGTTTCATTAGCTATTAATATAACAAAACTAATTTAAAAAAGGAATAATGATACTAAACAAATTAAGGCACAGCATAACTATATCATACCAAAAGCTTAGTCAGCTTTATTTCAATAGTTACCTACTCTCGCTAATCACGGTGAGTGGGCTAAAAATATGCGTAAAAGAACTAATTAAATATAAACAAATGTATATATATGTTACTTGTGTAGTGTCGTAACTTTAATATTAATTCTATTAATTAAAACAGAATCATAATAAGCTTCTTAGATAATTACTACTACACGGTAGGATTTTTGTAGCAATAGTAAAAAAAAAAAAAACACATGAATATATACATGAACGAAATGATTAAATGGTGTGCATTACAGCATGTTTAGAAGAATGAGACGATTTTCTTACATCTAATACGTTTTCAACCTATATGATATGATAACACCACATATAGAAACCCAGTATTACATCTACGGAACCTCACCATGTCTCTAAGCAGCTTTAATCTTAATCTACACTAGGTTACAAATACAGTACAATAGTTTGACTTACCGTTCAAATTATTAACAGATGAAATAGGTTGTGTTACATTGTCATAAAAATAATCGTCATCCTGCTCTGATTTTATATGAAATGGCATTGGCAATAGATTATCACTGTCCAAACGTTGGCTCGTGTGCATTTGCAAGTTTTCCAATAACATTCTTTGGTCTAACCTTCCAGTGGACATTTGTGGCAACATTGGCTCCAATCTTTGCTGTAATATTGGGTCCAATCTATGTTGCAAAGTCGATTCTAATCTTTGAGCTAAAGTCTGTTCCATAATCGGTCCATCTTGGACCAGCACTGGGGTTCTCCTCTCCTGATTCAACAAATCTTGTTGGCTTAAATTCCTATTTATGTGATGTGACAAATCTAATTCATGATTCAACTCTTCTTGCATGTCAGTCCTCAAATTCTGCACGACGACATCAGCTAAATTATCATTCATACACTGTACCAAGTTCTGCGGCAATGCATTCTGCAAATCCAATTCACTACAACCTCTAACAGAATTTATATCTGGATTTCTGTTCAAAATTAAGTCCTCATGCCTTAGTGTCTGCTGCAATTCAGCTCCGAGATTGTGAGCCAAATCCAATTCTAAATTTCGTTGCAAATGAACTGGTATTTCGTTGAAATTTAAGCTACGGCTTAAATGGTTAGTTTTTAGCATGAGCGTGGACATTTGTCGCGGCGAGAGAGGCAGTTGGAAGTTGTGCACGAGCGAGCCAGCGTTCAGAGACGACTGCATCACTTGGTGGAGCTGTTCCATCGATATAGCCGTGTGCTGCTCTTGGAGCTCGGAGTGAGGAGGCTTGTGCTGAAAAACATGAACATTTCTTTGTTAAAAATAATTACTTATAATTATTTAATTATTTATTTATTTATTTATATTTATTTATTAGACTAACAGTTAACCTTTGGACAGAGCCAGTACAAGATTCCACCTTAGCCTCATAATATAGTATGTCTCATTGCCTGAGTAATAGTCAGGCTGCCAGTAAAATCGGAGACACTTACATCATGGCAGATAATGCAGTTTAAAAATAGCCCGGACACACGCAGCGTCTCGCCAGTTTCAGATCGTGCTAAAGATTGTTTCCTTTTACAAATACGAACAATACATAAAGGCCTGTGTGTTTAAAGCTTAAAAGAGTCACCAATCTTTAAGACGTGTTCACACGAACATACATTACACGGTAAAAAACCTCTTTACGTACCATTAACAAGCATCAAACACAGTGTCAGTCAATAGTATTGTTATTCTGTATGGATTAAGTTTGGACAATTTCTTGGCTTCTTCACTGTCAACCACTGTCTAGGACGATTCGTGTCTACTAAAGTGAGCAAGGCGGTTAAAAGCGAGAACAAGTCTAATTGTGTTTGATGCTTGTTGCTCTCCATGTTTTGTTTATTCATGCGTACACAACTTAAATGCTAGATGTTAATGCTGCATTTCAAATTGTGTTACTTCTAAGAGCACATATGTCCTTGATCCCAGTTGACACTGATTTTAAACTGATATTACTTTTGTTAGTGTTGATGGAATGAATGCATGAAAAGTGATATGATTGTGAATAACTGGGGTTAATGGAAAGAAAAGACATGTTGCCCCGAACTGAGACAAACTGGGAAAGGGAAGGATGATCTGGTTTTCTGATCACAATGAAAGCACCAAAGAAGTCATAATTATTGTTATCAACAAAAGCAGGCACCAACACATGCACTTAGAATGTAATTTCAATAGAATTTTATTAAAGTATAATTTAATAGTATTGTATGAGAATGGTTGTTAAGATATAGGCTAAGAGGAGAGAGAAGTATTATGTAAAGAAGATATAAACAAAGCTTTGTCAGTTATACTAGAATATTAGAGAGGTCTCTTGCATTAAAAACTTGACATTTGACCTTTATAGGCTGGCTTTAATACCACAACGATAATGGCTTGCAACATGCAAAAATAAGCGGGACATCACAGCTACTTTGAGAACTAGTGTGCTATACAGTTTGTAATATTTACCAGATCGCTATATAAGGACCTGGTTCATGAATTGTCATCATCATCATATAACATTTATGTCATAGGTATTATTTTATATTAGAACTAGCTTGATAGGTTAGAATAATGTGAATCTTCTCTTTCCTAAAAACTTTACAAGTATAATATAATACCCGTTAGTTGCTGTATGTTTTAAAATACAAGTCCGTATATGTATTTAGTTTAAGAATTTGTGGGTCTGAATTTTTAGTTTTAACTGTGCCTACTGTTTTTCTTTGCCTTACAATTGTCATAATTAATTTATATCACTTCTGATTTACTATTAACACCAATTATTTGGTTTTAGGGTAATTACCATTAAGTAATTGGTTTAAAGAACTAAATAAATGGATAAAAACACTTAAATATATTTTTTTGTACATAATAATAATAATTGCTCTACTGGGATCGATCCATCATCACTGACAGAACTATTCTCGCCAATAAGCCTGATATTGTTTTGGTGGACAGATCAGAGCGCCGGGCAATTGTTGTTGACATCACAGTTCCACATGACGAAAATCTCGTGAAGGCAGAAAAGGAAAAATTAAGTAAATATCTGGACTTGGCCCACGAGATTTCTGTCATGTGGGATGTGGACTCAGCGACGATTGTTCCGATAGTGGTTACGGTCAACGGGTTGATAGCGAAGAGCTTCGACCAATATCTTAAGAAGCTCAAGCTAGGTAGCTGGGTTAAGGGTCAGATACAAAAGGCAGTGCTACTCGATACGGCGCGCATTGTCACGAGGTTTCTCTCTCTGCAGCCCTAGCCACCAGTCGTTTGGGTGTCACCGCGCGGCCAGCGGTCTCCGTTTTTTTATATTTTTTACAGTATTGTATTTTTTCTTTTTTGTTATAATGATGTATCTTATAAGACAGACGAAAAGTAGTTTATAGAAGAACAAGACTGGCTTGAACTGCAATCACTGACCCACCGGCCCAGTGTGTTGATTATGGGCAGATAAAAGAATGCAATCAAATGGGGAGGCTAATATTCAGCAGTGGACTTTATAAAGCTGATAAGATGAACTAAGTTATCTTAACCAATGTTATAAACTAGTTAATTTGCCTTAAACCTGTAGTAATTTTCATCCCTACTACCATCTTAGCTATTAAACTCCCTTAGCTATAAAACTGAGTCATGCTTACCTTTCTCTCACAAAGCAAGGTAAGATGGATTCAGTTGTAAAAATTGATATAAAAAGTATATACATAAAACATAACAAACATAAATTCATCTGTTTCCTCGAAGGGACAGGCAGAGGCATATTATTGCCCACACTTTGCCAATTATATAGTTGGTCACAAGTAATTGGTAGCGAGCCTATTGCCACTTACCGGGCACTGTTATGCTCGCCAGAGCCTTGTCCATTGATTGGCAGGTGCACTTGCAGATGAGGTTGGCTTGGGCTCCTTAGGCCTTGATAAGATCCCTATACACCCCATAAAAAGTGTATATTCTATAACTATTTAGAAATTAACTACATGATATTACTGCCTGCATAAAAGTGTAGAGCCTCAGCTATAAGACATGGTTTAGAAGACAACAATAATACAGTATAAGCAAACACATTTTTCTAAATTTCTATTTAGGACAAAAATGTTTATAAAACTTGTACATTGTTGTATGTATTTTATAATCCAATATACCTAATATTATTATAAAATACATATATATATACAAATAACCTTTTTAATATAACTTTAAACAATTAGGCCCAGTGATTTAGGAGTTCAAACATATTAACTTCCAAAGGAGTAAAGAATTATGCAGATTTTATATATTAAATATTATTGACTTCTATTAGTCTACTTGATGTGTCTATTATTTATAAACAAGTAGTTTAGAGCTGGCTCAAACTTTATAACCAGGAAAAACAAAAGAATTGAAAAGGATAAGTGTGAAAGAGAAAGCTATATGAAATACTCATATCTATGTGTAGAAATTTCTCTCTTAAAAGTAATGAATAAATTCAAAATACATTTCTTTCATGCACTTTTCTATAGACTTCATATCGTAATAAAAATATATCCAAATGCATAAAAGCAAAATGAATCTCAAGTGGAGACCACTTAACTATAAGTTCAAGAAATTAAAACATGCTTTAAAAAATATACAAAGAAAAGAAAATCTTAAAAAGAAAAACAAATACTTACAGTCTCCATGTAAATCTTATAAGTTTCTTCATCGATTGTGTATTGGCCCTCTCTTTTAACAAAATCCATTTTACTCGCCAAATTGTCATCAACTCAACAAGAGTATGTTTTTTCCGAATAACGATTTTGTTCTAACCTAAAAAGCTATTTAGTTATATTATTAAAAAATCTTTATCTTTATCATACATAATTTATCTTCTTCTAGTACAAACAAGGTATTACAACAAATATTACATTACATTAAGTAGTGAAAAATTAAATTAAAATGTTACGATTTCACAAAGAAAAATTAAAAAATGAAGCTAACTCAATTTTTTGACATAAGAACGAACGAATTAACGAACGATGGTTGGCTGACATAGAGAATATAGAGTAGGGTCGTTTTGAGCATAATAATATTTACGGACACAGCATTAATATCGATATTTATTTTAGATAAATATATTTACCTCATCGTAATTTTAAAATAAAAATCTTTTAACACATGCTATATCATAAGATAGAGAGAAAAAAAAGGAAATTGTAGACACAACAAAATAAACATAAATATTAGTTCAAATGACACCACAAGAATTGTTGAGATTGAGATGAGATGAGTTGAGATTAGGATGAGATGAGATAATTAACATCTTGACATAATATTATTCGTAAATTTATTATGTTATGATGACACATGTTCTTCTTCCATTTAAATAATGGCTTCGTGCGTCTAGCACATTTAGCCAGTGTCAAGAAAGTGATATATTAATATTATATAATTTATAGTAAATGACAATGAGTGGTGATCAAGATGATAAATCGAAGATGAAATACCCTCCCCTAAGCCCCTTGAGTCCTCAATAAAGATGTGGGACTATACTGAGATCTCACATGGACTCCTTGAGAGAAAATTTGAAAAGTGATGTTGCACTGTTTTGTTTAATTTACCAGCACTCATGTATGTTCACAAACACTTAACGGTTAATAATCCACCGTTATTACACATTAATGTGAAAAATATCACAAATTTTAGAAAATTAAACAAAACTGCAGACATTACGCTTTATTTCCCGCCAAGAAGTCCACTTTCAATGTTAAAACTTTACGCTAAATACATTCAATGTTACCTGAAGAACGATATGTAAATACGAACGATATGTAAACTTTTTTAGAAATGTCAACACTACCAGTTCCGTCACCTGTCGCGTCTAGCGATAATTCTTTCCTTACTTGCTTTCTGCCGGCAGACGAATCCACAAGTGATCCACAAATTCAACAAGTTTTCCTGAGGACCTACTGTGCAAATAGATCTTCTAGAAAGGTATGTTACCTTAGCAATAGGATCTCTTTCTGTTTTTTATTTCTAATACTTTATTCTAGGCTTGGTCTACGGCTGGCGTGTTTTATACGAGGCGGACATATGTACATATTGTATGGGGACCGGCTTTTTATAATTATTTGATAGTTATTGATACAATAAACGCATTACAATATGAAATACGGATATTTACGCATCTTATTTGCGTTTTCGCCTCTCAAAGCACAGGAAAATTGTTTAATTATCTGTAAAATGGCTGTTCCATATGCTACCCTCAATTTGGCTTAACATTTTGTCGGTAGTTTTTCCTAGGCGTCTATATAGCCCCACCCTCACTTGTTTAAAATACGACGTACTTCTTGGTAGTTTGATTCTCCAACAGGACAAAAGTTTTGTATTATTCACCCAAAATCCCTGCTCCATATGGTATCTGAAAATTATCTTACCATATTGAAGGTAGACATTTTTCAAGGCTTGTGCCTTTTCTTAGTTTATTAGTAATATAATAACGTGCATTTATCGGTTATTATTGGGGTCTATCTATCAAATACTATATCCATCTTGTCCGTCAACGGAACACAGTAAGTAAACTTTTTCTGAATTGTACCAATATGAACCCACCAGCACTTGCACAAAGCGTGACTTTCTTGTTGCAAGTTTTATTTTCTTACAACACAAAGAAATTGACCCTAAAATCCTAGTTCCATATGTGAAAATTATCTTACCATATTGTAGGTAGAAATTTTTCTAGGCGTGTTACATCCATTGGCCATTATTTTGCTTAGGTTGGGTTCTATTAATTAAATGCTACAGCTTTTTGGGGTTTCAACTGAACCCACAGTATAGACACCTCTCAGATTTTCTAACAATATCGACCCACTCACATTTCCCTCAAACAAGACAAAAAAATTATAATTGACTATTAAAAGGTATCTATGTCGTTTATCATATGGAGGTAAATGATACCTCAAATTTATTTAAATTTATTGTAGGTAGAAGTTTTTTAAGGCGTGGTAAGGTACTTTTTCTTTCAATTATTATTTGGTACATATATTGTGTTTTTATTAGTTAATATTGTGGCCAATTCATCAAATGATGTTATGCCATGTGGTCCCATAACTTAACACATTGTATTTAAACTTCGCCAAGATCAAACCAATATGGACACACCCACACTAGTCGTAAGCAAGAAGTTTTTGTACAGATTGTTTTTTTTTTACAGGCCAAAGAAATTGTATAATGAATCCTCCATAATTATGTTACCTAAAATTATTTTTTTCATTATGTTGGTGAAAAATTATTTTACCATACTGTTGGTGATAATTTTTGTAAGGTGTGGCCATGCTTTCCACAACTTATATTTGAGTGTGACATCACACAAAAGCTTACATTTTCTTATTAGGTTCCATAGGTTTCAAACTAATTACACATTACCAAATATAGGGTATATATTACCAAATGTGGTATAAAGTCAAAAAGAAACCATACTTTAAAAATTCCAAATACTATACAAAAATTCTCTTATTGTCATCAGTTATCATGGTGAAGACAGCTTTGGTTATCGTAGCCCAAGGCTCTGAGGAGATGGAGACAGTCATCGTCGTGGATATGCTGCGACGGGCAGGCGTAAGTGACAATTTTTTTTTTTCAACTTTAATCATCATCAGCCCAAGGATGCCCACTGCTGAACACAGGCCCTCTCCCACTGTGACCGATTGTAGGCAGCCTACATCAAACATGAACTTGGGACTATCACAACATCTATATGCCCACAGAAGATCAGTGTCACAACATCTCTGTGATGTTCGACAATATTTTGTTTTGTACTTATTTTATGTTTTTTTTGTGCAACTTGTATTGAATAAATATTTTTCTTTCTTTCTAAAGCAATGTTCAAATTATAGTGGCTTATTAAGTTATTACAAAACAAGATTTAAAGTTAAACTGGTCTAAAACTAGTACTGTCACTTTTATTTGATTTAATGGCATATATTTACAAGATTTATTAAAAAATAAGATGGCGGGTTTGATTTCCAGACAGAAAAAGATCCTTGTGTGCATACTGCATGCAGTACTTGAATATTTGTTCTAGTCTAAGTTTTTTCAATATATATTAAGTACATATTGTGTATGTATTTAGTATCCATAACCCAAATTTTTAATGTTACTTATCTGGTATCTAAATAATTGGTGTGATGGTAAGAGAATTATTATTATCAGAATCAGCACATATTGAGAGAAGTGTAAAAATCAAATAATAAAGTCTCTCTTATTACAGAAACATACATAAATAAAATTAGACACACTTGACTCTTATTGTGTGCAGATCTAAACTTAATATAAGAAGTATAATTATTTTTGAATCTATGTAAACTGACTTTTGTTTGCTATGTTGTATATGTAGACTTCTAAATTTAATAATTGTGAAATAAATAATCCTGCCAGATATATATCCTGCCAGATCGGCAAAATTTAATCTAGTTACAACCATTCAATATGGGTTCTAAAAAGTTAATTTTATTCTGATTTGTAATTAATTAGAAACCAGAAACTTGTTTAAAAAAGTACAGCTATATCTACTAACAAGTCATAGACATGTCTGATAAAAGTACAGCTATATCTACTAACAAGTAATGGACATGTCTGACTTTTATTTTGACAGCTTTTTGCCCTGTTTATTGTGTCCTTAAGTATTTTATCCCCTTTCCTTGTCCGCTAGTCACTTTGACTTATATTTTAATGCAACTCAAGTATATCAACTCTGGTAAATATATTCCCATCATGAATTAAACCCTTGAGTTGAGTTAAGGTAGAAAACCAATAATTTTTTTAACATATTCTGCCCATCAAAGGGCTAAATTTATCCTAGTAGTTGATGCCTGAGATTCATCATTATGCTGCCCTGCTCCCATTTTACTGTAAATATTTTCCTTTCATACACTTCAGTTATTCCTCATCGACTTATCCAGCCCGCCTCGATCGTATCATTCTTCTCACACTCAATCCTTCTGGTCTCCACCCAGTATCATTAATGATACATTACACGTCCCCTTCAATGACATTTTTTCCAGTGAAAAGTGCCACTTTCAATCTACCTTATACACATAATATTAATTTATTTTCTTATCCTTGCTACACCGCGCCTCATTCTCAGAATTCTCAAACCTTATTGATTAAAGACTTATTTCTTATTTCTCAGACGTAGTTACCATGGCGAAAATTCTATTTATAAATATACAATAAGTGGGGCCCGATCGGAAGTACCAGAACGGGGGGGTTACCAAAATAATTTACCCAATGTCTAATTACATCCACAGCGTATTGATTAATTGGACGCATGCGCGAGGGTCACATTGGTCGTGTCACGTGAAAATTTCGCCACCGTTTCAGGGGCTTCGGGGTAAACATTTAATTATTTCTTCATAACTTTTTTTCTGTTTGCCAATTTATAATTTATTTCTCTTTCATCATATTACTTGTAGCAACGAAACTTTGCCAATTTTTTACCAAGGTTAAGCAAGGGCATTTAGAGTTAGAAGGTTTGGTCTACATGAGATTTGATAACTTTTTGACGACACTAGACCGTATGGCTCACATTATTCGTCATTTCATTGGCAACACTAATGTTTTTGGTGGAATTCTTATGTCTAGTTGAAACAAAAAAGAAATGTTATGGAGTTTTAACTTAATTATTTACTTAAATGGTCTTTCGTCGATAAGGAGTATTAATCATTTTTATTTATGTTATGTTGAACATAGTTTACAATAAAAATTACAACTCATATCAACCAGACAAGTCAGTTCTGTTTTGCAGCAGAAATAAACTAAAAAAATTATCCAAAGATCAAGGAAACAACTAAAAAACTATAATAACCTAATGAAAAAATGTAAAAATGTTAAATCAAATCTCAAATTAAGAGAACAATCAGAGTTAGCTGAGTTAGAGTTACAACAGTGTCATTTTAAAATACTTCACTGACACAAAACACTTAGAGTCAAGAATACAAAGTTTGGAATTCGAACTACAATATGTAACTAGAAAGTATGAACTGTCCCTTAAGGACTATAATAAGTGTACACTTACAATAGATAAGGTACTTTAAACCTCAAATTATAATACTGAGGTCCTTAATTCTTTTATCAATGACCACTTTGCAACAACAATGGCTTGAGTTCGCCGCAGTTGTTGATGATACAAAATGAATCAGTCCCTCTTGAGCCCCAGACTTCTCATATAACTTGCTTGCCTTCTTCATCTTTGGATAAATTGTGTTACAGTGTAGATAGCAACAATTGCTCTAAGTTGATAGTTTTCAGTGATGATATTGGTACTGCTCTTAGTTTATTATTGACACAACAATTTTGTTCAAATTGCTACTCGTTTGTTAACAATTGTCACCCCGGAGCATCTTTGAATGAAATTTTGCAAAAAGTATTGGAATACAAAATAGAACCAAATAGTACTATCATTATTTTTTGTGCAAACAGGGGTAATATTAACAAACCTAAATTATCTCTATATTGTGAAATGATCATGAAATTAGATGTGAAAAATGTTTTAATATTTTCATTACCATATTTAAAAAATGTGCCAGACGTAGAGAATTCTCTTAGATATAAGATAAATTTACATCTAAACTTAATAAGCCAATATAATGGTAAATTTAATGTCATAGATATTAATTCTAACTCTAGCAGTCGGCTTAGTGACTGCAAAGTTTATATTAACAAGGGTAGGTATTTTATACCTAAATATTATAAAAGACAAATAGCATCTTTGCTATTTAACTATATTTACACTTCAGCCAAGAGCTTGGCTGAAAAAAGTGCTTTTATTGAGCAGAGTAGTTGTAGTATTAAGACAATCCATTCCAAAAAAATTGTTTATAAGACAATAGAAGAATTACCGTCTAGCATTAATAGTCAATTAATTGAATTAAGTGTTTCTTTGAATAGAAGTTATGATAAAAAATGCCCGCCAAAACAAAATAAATTAAAAAATGTAAAATATATCAACCTAGTTCATCAAAATATTTATTGTTTAACACAGAGTTGGAACTGTTCATGAATTCAGATAATATTGATATTTTATGTATTACCGAACATATGCGTAAGGGGAGTGACCTCCTGTTCAGTTTTAATAATCACCGGGTTGGTAGTGCATTCTGCAGGATCAACACAACGCGGGGGCTTGATGATTTTATTAAAAAATAGCTTAAAATTTAAAGAACGGAAAGACGTTGTGTCTCTCTCTGTAGAGTGCACAGTTGAATTGCGTAGAAATAGAGCAATTCATTGTGGTATGTGTGTATAAACCTGGGTCATCACCCTTTACTGAATTTGAGGAAGTTATGGATAGAGTGCTATGTAAACTTGGAAAATGTAACAAACCCCTAATAGTGTGCGGTGATTTTAATGTCGACTTACTGACTAATACGCCTATAACTTTTTTTTTTTTGACAATTACACCAATTATTTAGTTCCAAGATAAGTATCATTAAGAACTTGTGTTATGGATACTAAACAACGAATAAACATACTTAAATACTTTTTTTTTTTCGTAAATACATACGTAATATACATAGGAAAACACCCAGACCAGAACAAATATTCATGTTCATGCACACAAAGAATCGAACCCACAACCTTTGGAGTGAAGTGTAGGTATACTGACCTCCACGCCATATCGGTCGTCAAAACCTTGAATTTATTTAAATCACACAATCTTTTTAACTTATTTTTGGAACCTACTAGGTACTGTGATACGACAGCCACTTGTTTAGATAATATATATAGCGATATTCGGCCAAAAAGTATGAGTATTATAAATAAGCTAGATTCAGACCATTGTGGGCAATTAGCATCGTTTAAAATTGTTAAGGAAAGACCTTTAAAACATAAAATATTTTGTAGACCTGCAACTGGTGAACGCCTAGAACGTATGAGAGTTGGACTTTGCGACAAAATTTCATTTTTAAACGCTGATTTACATTCAAACAAGATGTCTAAATTATTTTTTGATAGTTTTTACAATGAGTTTAATTCTATATTCAAATCTAAAGAGATCACAATTAGTGATAAAACTACTTTCAGTGATTGGGCCACTGAGAGTATACACATAAGTAGACATAAACTATATGAACTATACTTGGAAAGACAAATAAATAGGACAGGTGAGTTTCAAAACTTTGTTAAAAAATACTCTAAAACTTTTAAGGCGGAATGTGTAAAAGCTGAATCTAAATATATAAGTGATAAAATTCATAATAGTGTAGACAAAGTTAAATCCACTTGGAAAATTATTAACGCAGAAACCGGCAAAGAAAAATCGATATATCGAGGGTTCCGTGCTCAAACCCGATAAGTGACAAAATTTGCGTTTATGGGCTTAAAGCAGTACTTAAAAGAATTTATCGGTTAATTAAAAAAAATTAAACTTAAAAGGTTTACTTATTGGATTATGAAGTCCTCAGTTTTCAGTCTTCTTTTCTGAAATCGACTTATTTGATAATATCACAAGTAAAAGCGGCAGAAATTATGTATCTGATGTTGTCACTTATCGGGTTTGAGCACGGAACCCTCGATATATACGTTACCTATCCATAAGACAAGTTCTTAATGATACCTATAAGATAGGTAAATAATTGGTGTAATTTAAAAAAAAAAAATAGTTATTATTATTATTATAGATTTAAAGTAATATGTATTTTCGGTAGATATCCGTGACTTTGGCTGGCTTGGATGGGGATGAACCCGTACTGTGCTCGCGTCAGGTGACCCTTGTGCCCAACAAGTCCTTGTCTGACGCTCTGGCTGAGAAACCGGAGTACGATGCTGTAAGTATTGTCAAAAACTTTTCATACCACTTGTAGTGTCAGATTTAGGTATTTGTGGGATGCTACCTTGATCTTAGAAGCCCATGTTAGGTTCGTCACCTACAAGTGGTGCACCTACTATCTAGGAGCCCAAGCAAACCTTACCTATAAGTGGTGCACCTACTATTTAGGAGCCCAAGCAAACCTCACCTACAAGTGGTGCACCTACTATCTAGAAGCCCAACCAAACCTCACCTAAAAGTGGTGCACCTATTATCTAGGAGCCCAAGCGAAACCTCACCTGCAAGTCAGGCAGGTGCACCTATTAACAGACGAAGCTCTGACGAATATAAAAGATCCCGGTAAGCGGCAATAGGCTTGCCACCTATTAGGGAGAAACTGTATGTATTTTCGGTAGATAACCGTGACTTTGGTTGGCTTGGATGAGGATGAACCCGTGCTGTGCTCGCGTCAGGTGACTTGACGGCCCACGATGGGCGATCAAGGGCCTCGACAGGTCTTTGCTGCAGGATCCACCGCTGGTGGACGTGGAGGGGGAGGCTGCGAGGGTGTGCGCGGCCATGGCACGTGTCTGTGACGTGGCCATGCCCCGTGTTCGCGCCCCCCCGCGCAGATCCCAGGTCTACTGATGGTCGCCGGAGATCGCCCAGCTCCGTCGAACCTGTGCAGTGGAGCGGCGCCGCTACCAGAGGTGTCGCGGAAGGAGAATCCGCGACGACGCCGAGTTGGATCGGCTCTACGCCGCCTATAGAGAGGCGGTGAGAGCCCTTCGCGGGGCCATTAGCCGGTCCAAAGCAACAGCGTGGGACGAGCTGCTGGAGGCCGTTGAGGCGGATCCATGGGGCAGGCCGTACAAAATAGTACGGCAAAAGCTCCGAGCGTGGACCCCTCCCGTCTCCAGCAGCCTCGAACCGGCGGTACTCGGTAGGGTGGTTGAGGCACTGTTCCCAGACAGGGGAACCGACTTCGTGCCTCCCACTATGGCGGCGCCAGATGTCACCCGTGACTCGGGCACTGAGGATGTGCCCGAGCTCACCGAGGAGGAAGTAGGAAGGGCCGTGCTACGCCTGAGGGGCACGGCCCCAGGTCCCGATGGCATTCCGACGAGGGCGTGGGACCTGGTTTTGAGCGGGGAGGAAGCGCCTTTTCTTTCCCGAGTGACCTCCCTCTTTGCTAGGTGTCTGCGGGATGGGGTTTTTCCGCGGCGCTGGAAGGAGGGCCGCTTGGTACTCCTTCCCAAAGAGGGACGTCCGGCCGGTAACCCTTCTGGTTATCGGCCCATCGTGCTGCTCGACGAGGCGGGCAAGCTCCTGGAGCGTGTCATCGCCAACCGCCTCGTCGAGCACCTGGAGGAGGTCGGACCAGATTTGTCCGACCACCAGTTCGGGTTCCGCCGCGGCCGATCGACGATTGACGCGATCGGCCGCTTGCAGGACCTGTCGGAGAGGGCGGTTTCCCGGGGTGGGGTGTTGATTGCGGTGTCGCTCGATATCGCGAACGCCTTCAACACCCTGCCCTGGTCAACGATTATGGAGGCGCTCCGATATCACGGGGTGCCTCCATATCTGCGGCGGTTGTTGGGGAGCTATCTGTCGGAGAGGGCGGTAGTCTTCCCAACGATGGGCGGAGTAGGCTGTCGTCGGCGTATGGTGTGCGGTGTTCCGCAGGGGTCTGTCCTGGGACCACTCCTGTGGAACATCGGATATGACTACGTTCTGCGCTGTGTGAACTTGCACGGCGTGGACGTGATCTGTTACGCCGACGACACCCTCGTAACATCCCGGGGTTCTGACCCCCGGGATGCGAGAGTGTTGGCCACTGTCGGCGTCGCGGCGGTGGTCGAGAGGATACGGCGGCTGGGGCTCGAGGTGGCACTGCATAAATCCGGGGCCATTATTTTCCATGGTCCTCGGAGGCGGCCGCCTCCACGCCCTAGTATCGTGGTAGGAGGAACTCCTATCCCTGTCGAGAACACGCTGAAGTATCTCGGCGTCCTTCTCGACAGCAGATGGGACTTCGAAGCGCACCTTTGGCACCTAGGCCCGAGGTTGGTGAGCACGTCGGGAGCTCTATCTCGCCTGCTCCCCAATCTCGGAGGGAGTGGCGGCAGTTGCCGCCGCCTTTACACGGGAGTGGTGCGGTCCATAGCCCTGTATGGAGCCCCAATTTGGGCGAGCTCCATATCGGGTCGCCATCGACAGATCCTGCAGCAGTCGCAGAGGGTCATGGCGACCCGTGTCGTTAGGGGGTATCGCACCATCTCCCATGAGGTGGCATGCGCGCTCGCCGGGTCCCTGCCATGGGACCTCGACGCCGAGGTTCTCTCGGCGGTCTACTGGCGTGGCGCGCAATCCCGGAGCCAGGGTCTCCGCCCCACACCGGCCACTGTGGTGCGGTGGCGTAGAGACGCTCAGACACAGGATCTGGGCGCATGGCGGCGGCAGCTACACAGGAGCGCCGAACTACGTGCCGAAGGATCGAGGCGCCGTATCCTCGAGGCGGTCGGGCCCATCTTAGAGCGATGGGTCGGCCGTCGGTGGGGGTCGATGACCTTCCGACTCACGCAGGTACTTTCCGGGCACGGATGCTTTGGGAAGTATCTGTGTGACGTCGCCGGGGGGGAGTCGACCCGGTGTTGCCACCACTGTGACTGCGCGATGGATGATGCGCAGCACACTTTGGTGGCGTGCCCTGCGTGGGCGGGGCCGCGGTCGACGTTAGCTGCGGCCCTGGGTGGAGTGGCTCTCTCGCTGCCGACCATCATGCAAAAGATGGTCGACAGCGAGACGGCATGGGAGGCGATGGCCTCCTTCTGCGAAGTGGTGATGTCGCAGAAGGAGGCCGCGGAGCGGGAAAGGGAGCGGGATCCGGTCTCCCCCTTTTGGCCGGGAGACAGTGCGTAAGCAGCATTTTTTTTACAGACGATAATAAAAAAAAAGATACGTCACTCTGTTGTAAAGTGAGTAAAAACTTGGGGTGGCTCTGAAAATTTATATCAAGTTCGGGTAGATGTTTGACTAGGATGTTATACAGACGAGACAGACGAAACAGGGGGGCACTACGACCCATACTGGTCCTTCAAAATTTTAGTCGAAACAATCCACAAGGATATCGAGGCACTCTATTGGGAATGTTAAAGTCCAACAGGTTGAGCAACTTCGGGCTGTTAATACGATTGTTCATTAATTTGTGCAAATAGGACATATCCAGGTATATACGTCGCAAATACAGCGGATCCAGTTGAAAATGCTTTGCTTTGTCCATATAAGTCTTAATGTTTCTGGGAGGTCTGAACCGATACGACAAGCTACGAATAAACTTTTTCTGCACCCGCTCAATCCGGTCAATATGGATCTTGTAACTTGGACACCAAATAATGCTGCAGTACTCCAGCTTACTTCTCACATAGCTGTTAAAGAGCAGGATGACTGTGGAGGCTTTTTTGAATTCTCTAGTACTGCGCAATACAAATCCCAGTGCCTTATTCGCTTTACCTATAATTTTATTAATGTGATAAGAGAATCTAAGCTGACTATCCATTAGTATACCCAAGTCCCTGATGACTGTAACCTCTTCAAGCAGAGTTCCCGCAATGGTATACTCATAGAGAAGCTTATTACGTTTTTTCGTAAATTTGATGTGATGGCATTTATTTGCGTTTAAGAACATCTTGTTGACGTTACACCATTCATGGAGGCTATTAAGATCTTTCTGTAATTTTTTGGAATCCATGATATTTGAGACTACTCTCGTCAACTTCAGATCATCAGCAAAAAGATATATATTACTATACTTGATGATTCCTTCAATGTCGTTAATAAAAACATTGAAGAACAGAGGTCCCGAAACAGATCCTCGGGGCACGCCTGAAGAAGCTATAAACGTGTCAGACTGTTCGCCATCTATAACCACTCTCGACGGACGATTTGTGAGGTAAGAAGTGCACCATTTTAACAAATTATCAGTAATGCCAAATGTATTAAGCTTCCGTTTCAGAATTTTATGGTTTACCTTATCGAAGGCTTTGGAGAAGGCTGTATAGATTGCATCTACTTGTAAACCTTGATCAACTGCTTCTGATAGTTTCGTCGTAAAAAGCGCTAAATTACTAGTGGTTGATCGCATTGCCATAAAACCATGTTGATCAGCCGAAATATAATTATGTAAATGCTGATACAGAAAAGAGAAAACGATTGATTCAAAAACCCTTGATATTGTCGAGAGGATTGATAAAGGTCTATAATTAACTATGTGGTCCTTTTGACCACCCTTGAAGATCGGTGTCACCCTTGCCAGTTTCCAGAGATCAGGAAATGTTCCCGATACCAGTGACCGATTAAATAAAGTTGATAGTGGCAGAGACAGTGTATTTGCACAATTAACAAGAAAGAGGGGGTAAATATCATCAGGTCCCATGCCTTTTGTGGTATCAAGTTTCTGACTTCTAAGCATAGCCATCAAAAAGATAAAACTTTTCAGCCATAAGGAAACATTTTGAGTTTTTGAGTGAGTTGAGTTAAAGAGCGACCTAGGGGTTATCTATAATCATCAGGCGATAGATTCGCTCGAAAGATAATTATGTTTAAAGAAATTAACATATTGACAGTGAGCTCACAGTATATATCTGATAATAAATATATGTTCGCACAAATGAATTTTAGATAACATTTTCTTAAGCACACTTCTTCCTGCACGCCTGTTTCCCCGAAGGGGTAGGCAGGAGCATATTTTACGCCCAGACTTCGCCCATTGTATTGTCGGTCCCACGTAGGTGGCGAGCCTATTGCAGCCTTCTTATGCAGATACAAAAATAAGCTTTCAGTGTCTTTATTAAACGTACATTTCATTCATGGATCACAATTTTGGAATCCATAATAGAATATAGCAAAAAAATACTGATTATTACGTTTGCCGGATCGCAGCAGCCATTGAAGAATCTTAACGCCCGACCGATTGTTGGTTCTTCGAGCTAGTTCAGTAAGTAAAGAAGAAATTACTTCGAAAGTTAGTTGGTTGTCAAGAATGTCCTTATGTCATCAGCCCCAGGATATTAGAATGCACTGACTTTCTAATTACAACACATAGATGTGCTTAACAGTCGGGACATAACTTATAAAATCTCATAGACCTGGGGGCCTACCGCCGAGTTCGATGGCAATCGATTATAAGGCAAAATAGATTTCGAATTGATTCTGTGGTATCGCCGAACTCACGGAAATCGAAACAAAATGGCGTTCTCCATTTACCTATTGTCTTTCATGGACTGAAGGTCATGAATGAAAGGTGGCTGTCGGCAGATTCCCCGGTACGGATTAATGAACGCAAAACAAAGTTTGATCTAGATGGATTACCGGTAATCCATCGAATTCGGCGGTAGGCCCCCAGGGTTTGAACCCGAGACCATCTGAATTGCAATAAAAAGCTCTCGCCACTGGGCTATAAATAAATATATCATAAATCTCTATTGATTTATAAACCTAACTGTTGATGTTTGTTTCAGGTTATCCTCCCAGGCGGACTTGAGGGTTCTGAGCGCTTGGCCAAGTCCACGGCCGTCGGGACCATCCTCAAGGAACACGAGAAGGCTGGGAAGATCGTGGCTGCCATTTGTGCTGGTAAGTTGGAGAGACCCCATTAAGACGATTAAGAAGATTAAGACGACATCATTATAGAAAATCTAACTAATCTGTATATATCTGTAAATATACTTGCCGTCTTTAAGTTCAACAGGATCATTTATAGATTCGTTAAATTTTTGAAAATGAAAATTCAATAATTTTTAACAACACTGAAACAGATATGAGACATGAGCGGGGTACCATAATCAAGAAATAAAATCAAAATGGATTCTTTGTCCGTTAATCTGTCTGTTGTGGTTTTTTCAAATTCAAAATCATTTATTCAAGTTTGGCTCAATAGAGCTCTTATGAAGGTCAAACTTAAAATTTAACGCGCCCATTCACTGCGGGCGGGAGCTTGATCGTAAAAGAACGGGCAAGAAAATATTTCTCAAGATTTGTCAGTCTGTCGGTGACTCTTATCGGGGGGGACTTTTCAGTCAGCCAGTCGTGATTGACAAGTGTCTGCTGCTATATTACTACCTATATCAAAACTTTTTCTCAAAGTTTGGTACAATATAAAGAACTAATAGGTACTTTTATAAAATATAAAAATTATATAGTTTTTTGTTTGTTAATTCAGTTTTGACTAATTACGGAGGTTCCTGCTAGAATGACAAAATATTGAACTTTATCTGTTTCATTGAAGATTTCTTGAATTGAATATGTAGGCTCTTTGGGTATAAGCACATATACTAAAGCATATACGTATATTTACATAAATTATTGATTTAAACTATAAAATAAACTAAATTTAAGTTGGACTAATTACTTATTCACACCTACACATCCCTATCTACAAATACATTAACCGAGAGCTACATGGGGAGTGACTATGTTCAGTATACTTTTTATGTGTTATTTACAGCCGAGGGCCCAATTGGAATGATAAGCCGTATAATTGTACATAATTTCTGCCAAAACGATTGAGGTAAATTGGATTGGATTTTTTCCATAAATTTGGAAGATACATTCAAAAAAGTCTTTATATCTTGTGCTAAACGTGAACTTGTTCTGTGTTTGTCAAATAGTTATAGCAAGGTTTTTGTCTAAGGGGATGTATGGGCGTAAGATTGTCTTTCATCATCATTTCAGCCATTTCCATGTAAAATAGAGAAAATAATCTGTCATCATCATCATTTTAGCCATTTCCATGTAAAATAGAGAAAATAATCTGTCATCATCATCATTTTAGCCATTTCCATATGAAATAGAGAAAATAATCTGTCATCATCATCCATTTCCATTTGAAATAGAGAAAATAATCTGTCATCATCATCATTTTAGCCATTTCCATTAGAAATAGAGAAATAATCTGTCATCATCATCATTTCAGCCATTTCCATGTGGAATAGAGAAAATAATCTGTCATCATCATCATCATTTTAGTCATTTCCATGAAAAATAGAGAAAATAATCTGTCATCATCATTTCAGCCGTTTCCATGTGAAATAGAGAAAATAATCTGCCATCATCATCATTTCAGCCATTTCCGTGTGAAACTAGAGAAAATAATCTGTCATCATCATCATTTTAGCCATTTCCATGTAAAATAGAGAAAATAATCTGTCATCATCATCATTTTAGCCATTTCCATATGAAATAGAGAAAATAATCTGTCATCATCATCCATTTCCATTTGAAATAGAGAAAATAATCTGTCATCATCATCATTTTAGCCATTTCCATTAGAAATAGAGAAATAATCTGTCATCATCATCATTTCAGCCATTTCCATGAGAAATAGAGAAAATAATCTGTCATCATCATCATCATTTTAGTCATTTCCATGTGAAATAAATGAAGGTATTCCTTTCCAGCTCCCACTGCGCTGGTGGCGCACGGCGTGGCTAAGGGCAAGAAGGTGACATCGTATCCGTCCACCAAGGAGAAGATCACCGATGACTACGTCTACGTGGAAGGGGAACGAGTTGTGGTGGATGGCAACATCGTTACCAGCCGGGTATGTACTGCAATATTAGAGATGCTATGCTGGGCCTGGTCAATCAGTATTTACATTAACGTACCAATACTGAATATGAAGCGCTCGTAGCTCTGCGGTGCTCGGAAACGATTACCGAAGTACAGCATAGTTTACAAAGGTAAGTCCTTGGATGGGTGACCGTTTGTGTGGCATTTAATATCGAACGCTTCCGTGCTTCGGAAGGCACGTTAAAACGTTGGTCCCGGTTATCACTAAATGTGATAGTCGTTAAGCCATATTTGAGGCCTTATAGGCGGCTTGAAATATTCTAACAGCAGAACGCCATACACCTGCCTCCGCCAATCCGCACTGGGTCAGCGTGGTGGAGTATCACCCAATACCCTCACACCTTGGTATGTGAGAGGAGGCTCGTGCTCAGTAGTGGGATGTTAATGGGCTGAGATGATGATGACAGAGTATGAGTCAGATCTTACGAATCAAGGTAAGAGGGTATTGGGTCATACTCCCATGACGCAGCCCAATGTGAATTGGCGGAGTCATGTGTGTGGCGTTCGCTTTTCAATCCGACCAAATTGGTTTCAACTTGGTTTAGCGACTGCCACATATAGTTGTGCTCAGAATCAACGACTTAAATAGCCTTCATGACCACGAAGCTCTCGACATTAAATGCGAAAATCGGTTACCCATCCAAGGACTGTACTCCTTTAACCCTTTGCAAGGCAGAGGTAACCACCATAAATTAAACCTTATGAAGTTGAGTTAAGATAGAATACCAATGAAAAATGTCAACATTTACTGCCCGTTAAAGGGTTAACGTATCCCAATTTTGCAAGCTTTTGAATAAAGCGTGAGAACTTATTAAATAATGAACGCTCAATTTTTATCAGAAATCAAAGTGAGACGCCTTCAGGTCATTACTTATAGTTTCTATAACAAGAACATCTCTTATAATACCGTCACTTGGAACCTGATGAAGAAAATGTAATAATGTTCAATGATTTACAGGGCCCGGGTACGGCCTACTGGTTCGGGCTCACCCTGATCGAGCTCATTGCCAGCAAGGAAGACGCTGAGAAAGTGGAGAAGGAAATGCTCATTACAGAGTATTAAATAATGCTATCAGCATTATAAGGGGATCCCCCCTCTTTTTTTAATTTTTTTTAATTACATAATAATGAGCATCTCATAGCTCAACCATAGGATATTAAGCAGATGTAAGACGCATTTTGATAAAAGTCGAATATTTATCGTTTAGTTTTAAGATGATTTTCAAATCACAATAGTTTATATTTAGTTATTTCAATACTTTGTTAGTTTTTAAGATGGTCACTACTGTTCTGGTTTAAAAAACATCGGCACACACACACACAATACTATGAACGGGGCACGACTAACACTCTTACGGATATACTTTAGGTATATTTTTGTTGATATAATTGTTAACATTTATTTTGTAAGTTAGATTATTTTTTTATATACCTGTACTTGTTTATTTTGAATATCAGCAACGGGTTAAGGGTTACAGTTTAAGGGTTAAAATAAAGAAAAAAAAATAGTCATTAGTTTAGTTAAGTTTAATTGTTTTTGTACTTAGTACCTATAATGTAAGAGATGATACGTCACCACTTTTTTGTTATATTTGTTTTTGAAACTGTACGCACACATGATTAGCTGTTTCTTTTGTTATTGGGGAATAAAATATGAACAAAATACATAGTATTTTATTTAATCTGCTGTAGCTGATCCTTTCCTCTACCGAAATACTCGTACTGGTATCAGAAACCACCCTCATAATCTGATAGACTTAATAGCACTGAGACGAAAAATTTGGAAAGTCATTCCTGGTGTTAGACGGAGTTTTCTGCCGGCGCATGCGTTTCCAAGGCATGCGCCACTGAAGCGGACAGGCAGCAGAGTGGAGAAACGGAGAAATATTATCCAATGGGAATCGCGGTCAGGAGAGAAGTTTTTATAAAACCTCATTGGTTAATATTTGTCAGTTTCGCATTCTCGCTACGCTTCAGTGGACAGGCAGCCTTAGGGTGCGTTTCCACCAGCTGCGCTGCGAGAAGCTAGGTTAATGTAGCGATTCTATTGATTCTAAATAAACACATTCCTCGCTCTGGTGGAAACGCACCCTTATAGTGACCGTTGTGCAGGACATCCTTAGTAAAGGGTAAATTATACAAAAACTTTCACAAGATTCATAATATATTTGAGGATACACATCTATTTTAAATTACAATCTTACACTAATAAATATAAATAATCCATATAAAAAAATAATATTTAAAAAATCACATAAGCTACTTAAATGCAGACAACAGATGTTATTAGTTAACCATTATTATAAAGTAACATTAGACACAATTTTCCATATTTTTAATTAATATTGCCGTTTGTTCCGCCATTGCAGTTCATACGAGTAAAATATCGTTATTTATCTTATAATTTATTATTTAACTATGCCTTATAAGGCTTAGAAGCTAAATAAAAAAAAACATAGCATAATGAATGTGTCACGACCTTAGAAAAATAGACCTAAATCAAAGTATGTATTTATATTTAACAATTAACAGAATACATAGTTAATCAACTAGGACACACTTTCATAGCACAAATCAAATATATCCAATAAAAAAGATATCTACCCGTGATGATAAACTGATGTCGTTCATAAAATTATGGTAATAATATAAAACAGTCTTCAAAATGAGATTACAAAGCGATCATTAAAATATTTGGCAATCATTACAAAACTAATGCTAAATAAACTTATACAGGATATACAAGGAGTATAACTAACCTATAAACTATCGTCTCATCTCACAATGCCAACCGCTCTTATTACGTTTATTTAAACTATAACAACGTATTATTTCCTTTTAAAAACCTTTTGAATAATTGACATTTAGGGGTTTCTTACAAAACACGATCCAAGTTACACCAGGTTCAAAACCTAGTGCTGTCACTGTCTTCATCTTATCAAATGACAGTGACAGCTCTAGTTTAAAGCCTGGTCTAACTTCAGATCTCGTTTTGTAATAAGCCCCTTGACGTTTAGGTTGTAATTTTGACAATTGGGCATTATGAGATACAATTTAAAATATTATATGATAGGATATAATATTTCAACTACTGAGGACGACTGTACCTAGTTTAAAATAAAACTATTTAATTATTTTTTATATCATTCGAGTAGGTCGTCACATTTTACCCAATTTTGACAAGTCTAGTCTAGCTTAGACAATTCTAGTCCGGCTTAGACGACCTAGACCATTCGAGGAGTCCCCACTTAATGTGAAGTTATCCACATAAGATGTTTACTAACTTCACAACAATATTCTTGCCATTGAACACAACTCGGGTATCTATTGAACATTGCATAGCACAGGCAAATAATTCAATGATTAAAATAACTTTTAATCAAATTAAATGACGAGGCTTGCTTTATGAATCAATAATGTAACTTAATTATTTTAACTAAAGTAATAATTATTTTAAAATATTATTTAATTATATAATATCCAAGTAGTAAAAGGACAATATAAATATGCAGAATATACGTTGACTTAAAATTAAACATAGTTATAAACAATGAAGCCAACTTTGACGACCGATATGGCGTGAGTTCGATTCCTACACAGGACAAATCTTTGTGTGCATGAACATGAATGTTTGTTGTGGTCTGGGTGTTTTCCTATTTATATCAACTGTGTATTTACAAAAAAAAAGAAAGGTATTTTAGTATGTTTATCCGTTGTTTAGTATCAATAACACAAGTTCTTAGTGATACTTATCTTGGAACTAAATAATTGGTGTAATTGTAAGAGAATATTTATTTATTTAACATGAAAAACTCAGATCTGGTTGCATACAAGTTTGGAAAAAACACCCTTAACAGAGTGAAGGAAATACCGCGGCCCCGGAACACGGTACGGCTCAAGAAGGAACATGGATGGTTTTGAGTCAGCAAAAGTATGGACAATGGCTATGGTACAAAGCCAGAGTGGAAGAATAGAAGTCAAAACCATTTGGAAATGATAACCTAAGAGAATTAATCTGGATACCCCACATTCCCGAATGTCTAGGACTAAAGAAAGTAGTGGTCATCATCTGATGTCGAGAAAGAAAGTATCCTGGAGGTTAAATCCAACTGCATATGGAAATGCCCATATTTAGCTATTTTAATTAGCAAGAAGAAGCTGTGTCATATATACGTTCCATTATTAAATATGGGTGAATAGGGATCCTACACAGATCTTAGGAGCCTAAGTCATCCCCACCTTGTCGTGGGGGGCCTGAGTACCTCCCGGTAGGGCGGAGAAGCCGCTAGGGAAAGGTAACACCCAGAGATTCGGGACTCTGGGAACCCTTAGTACTGACTACCGGGGGGGAAACTAAGAGGGACCTGGAGGGCGCAGCGGGCGTGCCAGGAGGGCCCGCCAAGCAGCCACGCACGCTATGGTCGCACAGGAAGGTAGGAGGGGCGCGTCCTTTGCGCCGGGACGTTGGCCGCAGGCGGGCGGGTTGTTGAAAGATTTTTAGTGGATATTACTGCTGGCACGTCTGCCGGTGAGTCCCACACTCCCTTTCGGTCCCTTTTGGCCGGAAGGCAGTGCGTAAAAGCATTTTGTTACCGATGTAAACAAAAAAAAAAGGAGCCCAAGCCAACCTCACCTGCCGATCAACGATCTACATACAGACATACATAATGCCACACCTCTTTCCCGTAGGGGAAGGCAGAGATCACATCCTTCCACTTGCTAGGATCTTGGCACACATTCTTAGCTTCATTAACCTTCTTCTCTTATACATTAACGTGTATAAGGACAAGGTTATGGAGAACTTAAAAGTTATCGGTAAACGGCTAGTCTAGTCTCGCCACCTTCTTACGAGGGACCAAAAATATAATTGTTGAAACGTGGCTGTATAATAATCCTCTGCGGTCCAGTTCTTTTTGCAAAAATGTCCCCTATATTTCATTTCATCTTTGTTGAAATGTCAGTAAATTATGAAAACTGACTTAGCTATAAAAACTCTTAACCTCCCTTTAGGTTTTTAGACCGGTGAGCATTTTGCCAAAATGACTATCTGAGACCAAACTTGGCTCTGCCTTCGGGTAAACAGGCTGTATTTAATAATTGAGAAATTATAATAAATAAATAAATAAATAAATATTTCTGACACTTACACCAATTATTTAGTTCCAAGATAAGTATCATTAAGAACTTGTGTTATGGATACTAAATAACGGATAAACATACATATATACTTTTTTTTGTAAATACATACTTAATATACATAGAAAAACACCCAGACCAGAACAAATTTATATACACAAATATTTGTACTGTGTGGGAATCGAACCCACGACCTCAGGATTGGAATGCGGGTATACTCGCCACCACGCCATATCGGTCGTCAAATTAGATATAAACTTTGAACATGACTACAGACTATATAATATATAGAGTAACCTTCCTGAAAACGGAATAACTCCTTCGAGTTACCTCCTAAAAGGCACACAATCACCTATCCAAAGATTGACCTGGTTGAACTTTATTCAACATCGCTATCGATTCCGATCATCAACTCTTACGGAGCTACGAGCGTTACAACAAAAGATTATAAATAGACTTACACAAACATCTGATTCTCTATAGTACCTTTTGTAAAGAATTCTCGTTTAGTGATGGCACAGGGGGCGGTAGTCGAGTTCGATGGCAATCGATTATAAGGCAAAATGGATTCTGTCGTACCGCCGAACTCATGGAAATCGAAACAAAATGGCGTTCGCCATTTATCTATTGGTCTGTCACGGACTGAAGGTCATGAATGAGAGGTGGCTGTCGGCAGATTCCCCGGTACGGATTAATGAACGTAAACAAAGTTTGATCTAGATGGATTACCGGTAATCCATCGAATTCGGCGGTAGGCCCCCTGTACCTGATTTGTTCATAAATCGTTATAATATAACTAAAGAAAATGAATCTCGTCTAGTGTAGGGCGAACGGCTTCTCCCCATTTGAAAAATTTCATTTATAGATTTTTGAGTTAAATGTGAATTTTGCTGCAACCTTTTAAATAGCTATACCACGGTTTCGGCCCACCATAAATGGAAAATATGCAAAAACTAAGTATTTATAAAACTGAAGGTTGATATAGTTTAAAATTCAAGACCTGCTTGAATTACCAGTTGTCCAAAAAGTCGAAGCCTGTCTTCGGTAGGCTGGTGGACTCCGTCAAAGTCTCCGTGGACTGGAAATCGGTTCCCGAAGACGTTTGACTCGAAGACAGTAGACCTCTGTTCTCCTCTGATATGTCTGTAACAGGGGAGTTCACTTATAAACTTATGTGCAGTCAAGTGATGGATTAAAAATATCTTTGTAACAATTCCCGCGCTACTATAATTTCCCGAAAAATCGAGAAACTATTCAACACGACACGTGTTTCGCCCTTACACAGGGCATCTTCAGGGAAGATAGGAGCCTCAGAACAACGATGTCTTCACGACCAACGCTGAAACGAGAGTGACTCTCGCTTTGCTTACAATGGATTTCCGCAAAGTAACGCCTGAATCAATATATTATTTAATAATAATAATAATAATAATAATCATTTATTGGTGCATCATAAAATTTGTGGATACAAACTTATTACAATAATAAACAATTCATTGTATGATGCACCAAAATGACCCATCTCAGCATTTGCTAGGATAATTTCCCAGCGCTGGTTTTCAGTTGGGCCATTTATGTGCAGTCATCGTCAGAACCGTGCGCCATGTGGTGCCAGTCCAGAATATCTCATCTAATGGGGAGTCGTAAGAGTCGACAAGGATACATCTTACGGAATAATGGGCAGCAGCGTCATTCTGCGTACTGGCTTGAACTGCGATCACCAACCGCCAGTCCAGCGTGGTGAATATTGGCATAACATATAGGATTGGCATAACATATAGGATCTATAGGGGAGGTCAATGTATAAGACTGACATGATGATCATCAATAAGGGAATATGCAAATGGCGTTTTTTTACCTCGCCGACGAAGCGCGTTTCACGTACGCGCGTTTACGGCGCTGTAGATAACAAAAAAGAAGATTGTAGCATTTGTATCGATTCAAACGTGCTTGCGTACAACACGATAAAACGCACAAGAAACGCGAGATCAAAAACGTTTGAACGCAAGCATTAAAGGTTTGAGTGTTACACGTTAGGTACGCGCACACAGCGTGTCTGTATCGCCGTATCTGCGTGTTTGCATCCGATACAAATGCGCGTTTTCGGCGCTACAAAATTACTGAACTTGTGCAAAGCTATACTATATGCGCTTGAATTTCGTTTCAAGCGCGTTTACGAGCGTGTGCATAGGCTCTAACGTGTGTGGTGTTGGACTGAGAAGAGATCCATTGATAGGAAACGTGAGACGTCCAACCGCAAAATGAATAGGCGACATGACAAAAGTCGCGGTATGCTGGCCTGCTTGCCATCGAAATATTTAAAAAAAATACGAGTAACATAAAATTTTCAATCCACACGTGGGTAATTCTTTTGTATCCTCTCTCGCATCACTGCTACTGACCGACACGTAAATATAATAATTCTTTATTCAAGACCATGGGCCCAATTTTTGTTAGTAATAAATAATATTTATCTTATATATTAATGTTAGTAGGGAATTTATATAATGTAACTAGTTTTTATATGCAAGTCAATGCTGCTCAATCCCACTTGAAACCGCGCAGCAGTGACCTACATATACACAGTCCAGCCTGCTAGCGATCAGACCCAGGATGCTGTTGCCGCTGGCACGAACCCTGCGCACCAGAGATGCGCATCTTTTACGCATAGTGGCATAGAAGCAATCTACGCGAATATGTAGGAAGTTGCTAGTCCCAGACAGATTAGATAACACCTAGAATGCTTAACATTGGCAAATATTGCTGTTCACCATTTACTAATACAATGCACGTATGGGATTACAAAACGCGTTGATACAGGCAGGGCTGTCCTTACGGCCATATTCAAACTAATATTATATATAATAATAATAATACAAGTTCTTAATGATACTTATCTTGGAACTAAATAATTGGTGTAAGTGTCAGAAATATTTATTTTATTATTATTATTATATAGAGCGTTAAGGTTCTTCAATGGCGACCGCGAACCGGCAAACGTAGTAGAGGACGGCCTCCCACGCGATGGACTGAAGATCTGGTCAAGGCGGTGGGAAGCCGATGGATGCAGGCGACTCAGAATCGCTCAATGTGGAAATCTATAGGGGAGGCCTATGTTCACGTTCAGTGGATGTCTAATAGCTGAGATGATGATGATGATTATACATAGGTATCGTAAGTGATTAATCCAGAGCACAGTGTTTACCCTTTACCAGGCAGTGGTCAATATATGACCACCGTAAATTGAACCTTATGCGGTTAACTTAAGGTGGAAAATCAATGAATATTTTCAACGTTCTCTGCCTGTTAAAGGGCTAAAATTCAACCAGAGAGTTCCTTTATCATCAGCGATATGACGTCCAATGCTGAACATAGGCATCTTCAAAAGACTTCCACATTAAGTGATCCTGAGTAGCCTGCATCCAACAGCTTTCCGCCACCTTGACCAGATCATCGGTCAGATAATTATCTTTACTATACATACATACATTCACGCCTTTTCCCCAAAGGGGTAGACAGAGGTATTTTATACGCTTCGCCAATTATATAGTTGGTCCCACGTAATAGGTGGCGAGTAGAATTCCGGTTGGCGGCAATAGGCTCGCCATCTATTACGTGGGACCAAAACATAATTGGAGAAATATGGCCTTTTGCTACCCCGATGGTAGAACAGGCACAAATACTTTTGACGACCGATATGGCGTGGAGGTCTGGTATACTGACCTCCGCTCCTGAGGTCGTGGGTTCGATTCCCACACAGGACAAATCTTTGTGTGCATGAACATGAATATTTGTTCTGGCCTGGGTGTTTTCTTATGTATATTAAGTATGTATTTACAAACAAAAAGTATTTAAGTATATTTATCCGTCATTTAGTATCCATAACACAAGTTCTTAATGATACTTATCTTGGGACTAAATAATTGGTGTAATTGTTAGAAATTATTTATTTAAATACTTATTTGTATATATATTTTTTTAAATATGTGGTTGATGTTTAATTTAATTTAGTATTAGTTGACAACCCTACGTTCATAGGAAGTATTGGAGTATTCGCAGTCACGCACAGTGTTAACTCCTTCACGCGATAGCGAATGAATAGAAACCGTATATTTATGTTAAATTAACCGTAATATTACTTTGCATCTTTAAATTATATAACATTACTTGGCGCTACACTTTACCACCTCTTCTTTTCTTAAATATGGACACACTCGTTTAGAGTATTTGCCAATTAATTTAATATATCAAGTTATTTGCTTATGCATCGTTAGCTTTTGCTTAGGGATCCTACTGACATCTTATAATAATAATAAATCATTTATTTCATACAATATGGTTATCGTATACATGTTCAGGTTCCTTATTCCAACATATTCTGTCGCTTTTCGACGTGGAAATATTAGTCAAGTCATATTAGTAATTAATTGTGTACAAAATATAAATAATATATTGATTCAGGCGTTACTTTGCGGAAATCCATTGTAAGCAAGTGATGGATTAAAAATATCTTTGTAACAATTCCCGCGCTACTATAACTCACTCACTCTCACTCTCGTTTCAGCGTTGGTCGTGAAGACATCGTTGTTCTGAGGCTCCTATCTTACCTGAAGATGCCCTGTGTAAGGGCGAAACACGTGTCGTGTTGAATAGTTTCTCGATTTTTTGGGAAATTATAGTAGCGCGGGAATTGTTACAAAGATATTTTTAATCCATCACTTGCTTACAAAATATAAATCTAGGAGCAAAATTAGAACATAAAAATAAAAATAAACTTAGAAGCCCAAGCTAACCTCACCTGCAAGTGGTGCATCTGGCGATCAACGGACGAAGCTCCGGCAAACATACAGTTCCCGGAAAGTGGCAAGAGGCTCGCCACCTAGTACGTGGTCCCACTATATAATTGGCGAAATGTGGGCATATAATATGCCTCTGCCTACCTCTTCAGGGAAACAGGCGTCATTGTATGTATGTACACAGTTATTGTGACAAAGTAGCCAACGTTTAGCCATATCTGAGAGGCTACGGGATGCACATTGTGTCATACGTTATTTGTCATAATTCTCTTGACTAATTGAAACAATAGATGGCACGCACCTTAGTACAATGATTGTGATATATTTATAATGTGACTAATTAATAATGAGTTAGGTCACGTACTCATGTGATAGACATTCTTTTCTGGTGATTAGTGTCATTACACATTCTTAGTACTATAATAGATTTACTCGTAGCTCCGCGGTAATATTGCAGGCGTTTAACACAATAAAAATCGGAATAGCTCATGAAACCTATAAACCCTATTTTTTTATAGCAGGTAGATTAAGAAAAGCTTAAGTATAGCTTGCTAATAAAACTTGTGCATACATTAAAAATTTTTTTTTTTTGAAATCTTTAAAGTTAAGAAACATATTTGTTTAAATTTTGTTTTATATTTTAATAGCACAAAGCACTTTAAAAAAACTGTCCCAACAGAATCGATGAAAAAAGATTTCTGTTTTTTTAATCCTCTTCCAAACAGTCAACTTTAAGGTTTTATTTTTCTCAAAAATTCTCTATATTATCCCGGGGTTCTTTTAGATTAATTGATCATCATAACTAGCTACGTCCATTTTCAGAGTCAGTAGAAAATATCTGCTGCCGACGTTTAGTTTTAACACTATGCACTGGTTTAGTCATATTTTGGGCGACTTCGCCCAGAGAGAAATCTCATTCTATGGTTAAACCAGCTGTCAGGATTTCAGAAGGCACTTACGGCTTGTAAAACTCTAATAGAAGGACATCACACAACTGCCTCAGCCAGTCCGCACTCAGTCAACGTGGTGGAGTATGTCCTGAATACCTCTCACCTCAGGTTGTTAAAGGAGGCCCGTTCTCATTAGTGGGACGTTAATGAATTGAGACGATGATGGTATAAATATAAGCTAACAATGGCTACTAAAGTAATGGACATTTGGAAGTGTAATTATTGTTGTATGAGACTGTATCTAGTTTTTATTCAATGAAATTACAACAATAATCACGCCTGTTTTTTACGAAGGGGTAGGCAAAGGTGTTTTATATGCCCACATTCCGCCAATCATAAAAGCCTTTTCCCCCAAAGACAGAAGCATATTATTAGCCTACATTTTTTTTTTGGTCCCATGTAATAGGTGGCGAGCCTATTGCCACTTGTCGGGAACTTTTATGCAGAGCATCGCTCGTTGATCGGCAGGTGCACCACTTGCAGTTGAGGTTGGCTTGGGTTCCTAAGTTGTTGGTAGAACATACAAACTATAAAGATAAATAGACAAAATAAACAACTCACCACTGCTAGATCTAACAACACTGCTCCTGTAATCTCTATCATAACGATCATTCTGTGGACTCTTGAAATTGGTCTTGAAGAAGTTATCAGAAGACGCCACAATCTGTGCTAATCCGTTCGTCACCAAGCACTCCCTCTCATCATCTTTATTCTTGAAGTTATTCATAAACTTGCTTATGAACCCTGGCGAGGTCAGCTGTGGTTCCTCTTTGTAACTCTTTAGCATGTCGTGGGATTTCAGGGCGTTCTTCAGCTCTGATACCACTTTGGAGTGGGACATGGCTAGTTCCGACATGGCTGGGGGCGTCTGTGGTCGGACTTCTTTGGGGGTACGATGGTCACTCAATATGCAAAGGTTCAGCTGGCTTTTGGTGTGGTACATGAACGGTGCTGAGTGTTCATCCCTGTAAATACAGTAAAAAATATTATTAACACGTTAAACGCCATGGCAGACACCGTTTATCTGCCAGTTTGTTTTATCAATGGGCCGATTGAAAAATAACAAAAGGGTTGTCGGACATATGGTGGCTGCCATGGCCCATAGAGCAAACTAGTATTTTCGGCTGGGCGTTTAAGCTGTTAAACTTTCAAAATCTCATATAATTTTTTTTAAGTTTTTTTGCTTGTTTCTGCATCAGATTTAACAAATATGAGAAAGGTTTTCCTGTTAAAGCTACACCAAGAAATTTGGTAAAACAATTCGGCTTTGAAATCACTTCCAGCACAAGTATTTTTCAGCTTTCATAATCCTGGGTCTATGAAACGGAACACAAAATGGCATATATGCTAGCAGTCATAAATGGGCCCACTTGATACCGTGATTGTACCACAATATTGTCTCATGGAAACCTTCTCCGATTACTGCTCATTTTCCAAAACTCTGGGATGGAACTTGATGAAATAAAATATAGAGGGCATATCTCCCTATATAGTTCAACCTCCTAAAAGTAAGTAACAATAAAAAAATTCATTGAAATCACTAACTTGTAACATGAATGGTCATCTTGTATAATTCTTTGTCCATGTTCGCGTCCAAAGAAGGTCATGAAATCATCTTTCCTTACTGCAGGGTTGTTGAGGTCAAAGTCTAAAGTATCCAGTAGAGCATACTTTAGTACAACCTCTGGTTTTATGATTGACTCGTTTATGATTTCTTCCTGTAACAAAGTATAGCTACTGTTAATATCAGATTAACAAGAATTGTGTTGCGATCTTGTCATTGTACAACATGTCATATCCTAGCATTATCGCGGTTGTAATTTTACTTCAAAATATCTTCACGTGAGTTTGTCCTTTATTTTAAAAGCTAGAAAACATCATTAAAATCCTTTAAAAAATATTTTATTTAATGAAATTGAGTACAATTTTTTTTATTCTAATTTAAAAAATATTAAAAAATACTTTATTTAATGAAATTGAGTACAATTTTTTTTATTCTAATTAGTAAATTATGTATAATACAAAATTAACTACATCGCAAATAGTTCACTTTGACTAATGAGCTCATTAATATACAATCATGGTAAAATTACCTTATTATTGTAAATATTACTAGAAAAGAGTTAATGATGACAAGCAAAAAATGTACCATTAATACTGATTTCAAATTCCCTGCTACAAGAAAATTATTGCTGGATGGAACACATACAATCCCGCCTGTTTTTCCGAAGTAAAGTAAAAGTGAAAAGTTCTTTATTTCATAAACTATGACATAGCACTTGAAAACGTCAAAACAAAATATAAATTTAAAAAATGTAAATATTAGTACACTGAAATCACGAAGCTTAGATTCACTTACATGCAAATAAATGAAAATTAGGTGTAAGTGAATCTAAGTGCCAGTTCCGAGCCCCCGCTCTGTGAGAAGAACTGACAAGAAACTCACAGGCTATGCTCTTTTAAATTATCAATCAAATATAACAATACAAAACACACACAGTGAATATTTAAAGATGCTGAAAGGGTCCCGTAACCAAAAAAGTAGCACAAAGGGAACCTTCCATCACAGTCAAGTAAGTAAGTATTGTGAAACTGAGCTGAGCCTGTACAATAGGGTATGGTCATGACAATGCTCTGGTTGACTTTTTGTTTTAATTTACACAAAAACAAGTTGAAAATGTTAAGCACAAGCTTGTTTATCGGATAAGTAATCATTAACAGCATAATACCCCTTTTGAAGAAACTGCTTTTTACAGTTTTAAAAGTTGCCAATGGTAGATCAATTATTTCCTTCGGAATTTTATTATAAAATCTGATACCATTACCCGAAAATGAATTTTTTGTCTTATATGATACAATTTCGCAGAGAGAGCTTATTTCTATTCCTAGTATTAAAATTATGTACTTTTGAATATTTATCAAAGGTAATAATGTTTTTGTGAACATACATTATATTATCGAATATATACAGTGATGCAACTGTTAATATGATAATTTCCTTAAAAATATCTCTGAGAGAATCTCTGGACTTAAGATCATAGATAGCTCTTATGGCACGCTTTTGTAGTACGAATATATTATGTATGTCGGCAGCAGATCCCCACAATAACATACAATATGACATAATGCTATGAAAATAGCTAAAATAAACTAATCTAGCTGTTTTTTCGTCTGTTATGAGTCTTATCTGAAGTGGTAGGCAGAGGCATATTATACGCCCTCATTTTGCAATTTTTATGTTATAATTGGTGGTGAGCCTACTGCCGCTTATTGGAACTTCTATGTTCACCAGAACCTCATCTATTGGAAGGTGAAGTTGGCTTGGACATCTAAGATGTTAGTTGGACCCTTATACACCAATTTTGGGGAACAATACAACTTACGGAAGTTTTATATAATTACCGGTAAATGTGGATAATTCTCTATATTTACCATGTGCATTGGTGATTATCTATAATTACCTGTGATTATAGATAATTACCGATTGCTTACATTTACCGTAACATATACATACATAATCTCACACTCAAATATCTGCTGTGCAGTGGGCACAAACACAACTACATTACTTCTCTACAAAAGGCAGTTACTCATTATTATTTATTTAAGTTTGGCTCAATAGAGATCTTATTAAAACAATTCACTGTGGGCAGGAGCTTGATAGTAAAGGAAGAGCAAGAAAATCATCTAAGTTGGTTGCTAGTTACAAGAAAATGTACTTAATAAAATCATTTGCAGTAGGCATAAACACTGCTATTCAAGGGATTTATATAGGTTTGGCAAAGAGCAGTTCTAGCACAGAGCTGTCTTAATTGCTAGCCCTCTACCCACATTCACGAGATGACAACGTATGACCTGACAAGATATATTTTTTCATCTTGCTACTAAACCGTCCTCGCATGGACATATGGGGTGGTAAACAATTATTGAGTTTATAATGAGTGCATCAAGGGTATCCTATAATCAGCTGCCAGTTCAAGAGAGAACATCATGATATTTAAATAATTCTAGTTTGTTTCACTTTAAATGGCTTTATTTCAATATTTTTTTATTATGCTGCCTTCAATCTGTCACTTTGAAAGCTTATAGGGAAAACCTTTGTCCAGCATGTTGATGTAATGTTTTTGAACAGGTAATAAATTACTTAAATAAAAACTCCAAGTTGTTAGTAAAATATACATTTCAGTGACTGACATAAAGGTAAGAATAAAATAAAAAGAAATACTAAATCTAACCAGTGTGGAGTTTTACTACGTGTTGCAGCCAATACATTATGAAGCTTGGAAGAGGTTGGCAATATTATTACATTACTTATCATCATCATTACATGAATAGTTAAATAATTATCTACAGTTATACTCCCAAAGGTTTGACTAAATTATATTAGTCTATATATAGACACTGAGCCAAAACATAACAATGTTTAACGCAGTACGTATAGAAAAATATATATGTGAATAACTCACCTTTTCTTTCGCACTAAGGGTATCCCAAATATTCTCGTAAGCGTTCCTAGTCTCAGTGATGTCTTCATGAATCTTACCAGCCAGAGGGTTCATCGAACGGAAGTACTCTTCCGCAACAGCGCTCAACGCCATTTTCGCTTCTCACTCCCGCAAAAATTTAAACCTATTTTCTATTCATACAAAATCGACTGACTGGTCAATTTCACGTACACGAATAATGCATCGAATAAGCATGATTCACTGCACCGCACGACCAATTAATAATAAATGATGTCTACTTTCAAAGAATGACAACCGGAAATAAATATAAAAATTACAAAAAGCAGACTACGTCAATAATTTTTCAAAGCTGTATTAAAAAAATCGTCTTATCGCAACGGCATTAGATTTAGTTTTGTTTACAAGTATATATTACAATAAGGTGAGCTGTAGCGCCATCTGTATTATATTTCTTAATTATCCATTGTCGGTTTTTATACAGACAGATAAAATATGTCTTTTGTTTTTACATTGGAAATACGTTTGTTTCGTAAAAAACAACTTTATTTTATATACTGAAAAAAATATGTGAGTTGCATCCAAAGTTATCAAAAACCTGTGTTCATTGTGCGCGTTCCTACCAATTTCACTCATCATTCACTTTCTAATATTATTATTTTATTAAGTGAGATATTATAATTTGCATTTCTAAAAAAAATATAAATTATTTTGTTTTATGTAGTATGATATTATTTTTCAGCTTATAGTGCTTTATTTTTTGAACAACCATTCAGACCACAGCAATTATTGGGATTTTTAGAATTCAGAGTAGTCTAGCTAGTCTATGCGTCACAAAATGTCAATATGTCACTCAAAATGGCTTATCTTTAACTTTGTACCTTGTTTGTTTCTGTTTGTTTAACATAAAATGTATCGTAAATCGTTTAAAAAGTGTGTGAGGAGTTAATAATCTTCATAATGCTACACAACACGGGACCTTATGGTCTCAATGAAAGTCCAGTAAACATGAGTGTGTCGGTTAATGATTCGGAACTAAATAATCCGATGAATTTATCAGAAAACTTGAATAACATGGCGAAAATGCCTCAAGAATCTCCCCATCCAAGCATGAAACATTATAATCTACAACATTTTTCAAGTTACGTCGGAGGGTCGGTGAATAATAGTCCCCAAATAGGAAGTATTCCCAACTATAATAATTTAAAGTCGAGGTCTGATATATTTTCACAAAGCAGTGTAATAGTCCCGAATAGACTTTCACAAAATGGTTCCTTAATCGAAAATTTTTATCACAACCGTGATTTGATTCAAACATCGCCAGTACATCCCCTGGAGGGCAAACTACGCGACAGTAACCCTGACCACTATTTGAAGGAAGAAAGTGCGCCTCCGCTTAAGACTGCACCTCAACTTTCAATTAGGAACCATAGATTTACTACTGTCCCCCAAGTCCCCTTATTTTCCAACCATACTTCAACTGTTGACTATACAAAATCCTTAGAAAAGCAGGTTGACCTATTAACTTCTGAAACCAAAAAAAGTACACGTCAAAAAGCAGAAGATGTTATTATGTCCCCAATTCAAGAACTAGAAGTACCAGTGACTACATCTATTGACAATCAGATTGATTGTGATATTGTAGAGAGCAAATCCTATCTACGAGATTTATTAAGAGAAAAAAGCTGCATATTAAACATTCCCAATCCTCAAATTTTGTCAACCGAGGTCAAATCAGACATTCCGAGAGCTAGTGCTTCATGTAGCACAGATAAAAGTCAGTTAAGAACTGTCAAAGAGGAACCTACACGCATAGTGAGTGAAATAATTGTAAAAGTAGAACCTATACTAAGTTGGACCGACAATGACCATGACCAGCCGTTCCATAAGGACATCAATGGAGTGTCACGAGAAGATTGCAAGCACCGTAATATTGTGAACTGCATTAACAGTGAAAATGAAGCAATCAATATGTTAAAAAATGGTAAGTATACACTGCGACCTGTAGCAGGGTTGACCAATAACTTCAAATAGGTGTCTTTTTACTGGGCGGTTTATTTAGTAGAGGACTGTGGTGGTTAGCACTCTTTAGGAGGCCTATTGATTGAGTAATGTGTACGTACATTCATACATAATGTAATGCCTGTTTTCCCGAAGGGGTAGGCAGAGGCATGCTATACCACACAATTCGCCATTTATATTGTTGGTCCCATGTAATAAGTGGAGAGCCTATTGCTGCTATCCGGACACTTTTATGTTCACCAGTGCCTCGTCTGTTAGTCGGCAGGTGCACCACTTGCAAGTGAGGTTGGCTTGGCCTACTCAGATCTTGATAGGAGCCCTATACACCATATGTACACCAATTCCTTGTTAGAACAATAAATATTGTAAAATTTATTTGAGTTCTAAAGTATTTATTGTAGCTTCTACCAGTTTGAGAATCTCATGCTAACCAGTCTCAGGTAGTACTTCTTCTTCATCTTCCTTGCATTTTGTAGTAAATTAAATTAGTGAAACCCAGTGCTCAGCCACATGTGCTGCATTATCTGCAGCATTCATAACCTTAGCATGCGTGCAGGTGTTAGGGCACGTCAGGCAGGACATAAGGTGGAGCATTGGGTAGTTGTACTTATAGCATATTTAAAAATATGTATAAAGTGATTTTAATTCAAAAGGCTTTGGACTTATTTCAAGTCTCAAATCTTCTCAAAATTATTTTGTGCACCTTTTTATATTAGGTTATGATAGCAAAAGGTATAGAAACCTGCGCACACTTTTCTATTGTGCAACCCGCTTCCTTTCACTCCATTATGACAATTTGGTGCATCTTGATTTAGTTATGTGTGTTTAAGAAGTAAATATTGATTGGTGCTTGCATAGGTTTTAAACGGATTTAAAGCTTGTTTTGTTAACTTTTAAATCATAACAGTTTTAACAGACTCATTCCCTCTCTTGCAGGCTACTTAATATATAATATAGTTTAATTAAAATTGCTATTTACTACTACTTAGATAATTTTTTGAGGCACTCAAACTTTAGGTTCATACAATACTGATCTGGAAACACTACTGTAGTATAGTGTACTGTAATTAAATAAAGATTATTACTACCAGAATTTTCTATATTATTAGAATCAAGTAATAATTCTTTTAATTTGCGTCGAAATATGTTAAAGCTATTTTATTGTAAAATCTTTAATGGTAATTTATTATATATTTGTGGGGCCACACAAAGTAAACTCTTATTGACGACCAATATGGCGTGGAGGTCAGTATACCTGCACTTCACTCGAGAGGTCGTGGGTTCGATTCCCACACAGGACAAATCTTTGTGTGCATGAACATGAATATTTGTTCTGGTCTGGGTGTTCTCCTATGTATCTTAAGTATGTATTTACAAAAAAAAAAAGTATGTATGTATGTTTATCCGTTATTTAGTATCCATAACACAAGTTCTTAATGATACTTTACTTGGAACTAAATAATTGGTGTGATTGTAAGAGAATATTTATTTATTTATTTATTCATTAGCCATGTCTTGTTTGGTCATATACACAGTTTATTATTATGTCTAGTGCTATTAAAGGTCTTAAATTATTCCTCACAAATAAAGCTAATTCATAAATATACATACTTGGTGATGTCAAAAGCTATAAGTGTATGTGGTTTCTTCAACTACACTGACACTTGATGAGATCCCATCCCATGAGAGTTTCCTTCTAAGTCTCGCTCCGGCAAGCCATAGAGTAATACAATACTAATACAGAGCAATCCTTTATGATTATTCTGTCATATTCGCCATAGCATTAGGGCCAGGGTGTGCTTACTGGTTTAACCAGATTTTAGATAAGCTCAAACTCAAAAATTATTTATTTCATAAACTATTACATAGTACTTGAAAAAGTCAAAAAATAAAAAAACAATCGAAATATTATTACACTGAAATCACGAAGCTTAGATTCACTTATATGCTAAAAAACAATTTAGAAACAAAAAATAGTAAAGTGTAAGTGAATCTCAGTGCTTAGTTCCGAGCCACCGCTCTGTAAGAAGAACTGGCAAGAAACTCACAGGCTATGCTCTTTGAAATTTATCCATTTGTTTGGTACTTGAATTACAATCTTTATAAATTTAAGTTATTACATGAAGCAACTACTGTCTGACATTATGCAAGTAAGGGATGCATCGCATGTTTAAAAATAAAATTATGTCCAGGCTCAAATACTGAAGTGTACTTCGAGTGCTCAAACTGCTGTCTTCTATTCCCGCATCCCAAGAGGTTCCTAATTCATTGCAAGTGGCATAAACTAAGTCTAATCGATGTCAAGAAGTTGGAAGATAAGGTTTTGAGGTAAATATATAGATTTTTCTTACTGATCTGATGTTTTTAGTCAAAGTATTATACTTCATTGACACTACATCTAAACTAACATAAAAGTGTCATTTTACTTAAAAAATAAGTTTTTGTTTAAAGAAAATTACATTAAATTAACTTCGGCTAGATTGTAGTCAATATGGGGAACTTACTACAAAAAGAAAAGGTTGGAACGGGCAGAACATGTTGAATTTTTTTTATGATTTTCTACCTTAAATCAAGTCCGAACCAACGAAACATAATGTAACAATGTGCTTAAATTAATGAAATTGTATTGTTTAAATTTGTTTTATTTTTGTTTAATTGTTATTTTTTGAACGTTTAATAATTGTTGACATGATTTTGATGTATTATGTACCCACTCACTAACTGCAACATTATTGTCATATTTGTACACCAGTTATGGTAAAACATGTTGAAACTATGTACTGTATCTTAACATCCTAATATAAGCATTAATATGTATGTCTTATTATTACCAACTCATGTTTTGACAAATAAATGAATCTTTATCTTTAACACATAAACAATCGAACCATATGATTTATGGTGAGAACATATTATGAACCATTGCTTTGCAAAGTGTATTTTTAGATATGCTTTACTCATCAATATATTTTTGCAGAAGGAGACAGAAGAAAGAAAAGGAGGATACTTCAGAACCCCAGTCGGACAACGGAGAGTCTCAAGATCCAAACTCCAAAGGGGTTCTGTGCAAGGACTGCGACAAGACGTTTGCCAACAAAACCAGCTTACGGAACCACAGGCACAAGTAAGTGATCATCCTCCTTGTGTCTATCGATCAATGCTGTCTGCCAAATTGAAATCATTTATTGTATGACATGTGTTTTTGCATATAGATAGGTTTTACTGCTAAAAATTAGTACATAGGTACAAAGTCCTAACATCTTAGGAGCACGAGCCAACCTCAGCAGAAAGTGGTGCACCTGCCGATCAGCGGACGAGGCTCTGGCGAACATAAAAGCCACCTATTACGTGGGACCAACAATATAACTAGCGAAATGTGGTCTATAATTTTACTACTGAGTTCATTACATACTACTGAGTACATTAGAAGACCGATATGGCGTGGAGGTCAGTATACCTGCACTTCACTCGAGAGGTCGTGGGTTCGATTCCCACACAGGACAAATCTTTGTGTGCATGAACATGAATATTTGTTCTGGTCTGGGTGTTCTCCTATGTATCTTAAGTATGCATTTACAAAAAAAAAGTATTTAAGTATGTTTATCCGTTATTTAGTATCCATAACACAAGTTCTTAATGATACTTATCTTGGAGCTAAATAATTGGAGTAATTGTAAGAGAATATTTATTTATTTATTTATTATATTAATAATTATCGAACCATATCATATTTATTTGAAAATACAGGTGGTACAGATGTGTATACAATATTAATAAAATTAGTGCCAGACCACATTTTGCCTCATGGCATGCAACTACACAATTATGTGGTTGTATTTTATCATGACTGATTAATTATTACATAGACAAATTAAATTAATCATTAGAACAAAATTATTTATACCATACAAAAATAAACTAAAAAACAATGACATACATATTATTTTAAGCTAAATTACAACATTAAATTTGTAACAACCTCCTCTACTCATGCTCCTTATATATGGGTCCTCATATCAGTATTTTGCGCTTGTGTGTACAATTCGTTTTTCCATTTTATGCTGAAAGAAATTTCTTTATGGATAAGCAGTCCTGTTGGACATATATTTTGTATGTTAACTGTTATTGTCAATCCATTCGTTGTACCCATCCCTTACACTCAATAATGATAAACCTAGAGAGTGAAAGAGACAGGTATAACGAAGTTTCGTTTTCAATGAATTAGGGTAGGCCCTCAGATTAGATCCCATTCACTTAGTCGCTTTCTACGATATCCTCGAGCAAGATATGGGGTGGTGGAATTCTGTGGAGGTTGGAGGTACCACATGGAACCATTTCTTGTTAGTTTTTATTACTTACTAAATAACTTATTATCTAACTTATTGATTCAGGCGTTACTTTGCGGAAATCCATTGTAAGCAGGTGATGGATTAAAAATATCTTTGTAACAATTCCCGCGCTACTTTAATTTCCCGAAAATCGAGAAACTATTCAACACGACACGTGTTTTGCCCTTACACAGGGCATCTTCAGGTAAGATAGGAGCCTCAGAACAACGATGTCTTTACGAGCAACGCTGAAACAAGAGCGTTGGTCGTTAACTTATTATCTATCTAAATGAGGTTATCATCATCGTCAGCCCCAGGAAATCCACTGCTGAACATAGGCCTCTCACATAAATTTCCAGCGTGACCTATTGTAGGTGGCCTGCATACATTGTGATCCCGCGACCTTGACGATGACGTCCCGCGCCACGTTTTCTGTTTAAGAATCTTTTCTACCCTAACGGCCGTCAGTTCTACGTGCTATGTGCCCTGCCCACTGCCACTTCAGCTTGCTTAGGTACTCTTTGGGCTATGTCGGTTAGGTTATAATAATAATCATTTTTAATTCAACTCATAATAATCATCCTGATACCCTCGATATCTACTGCAGCAATATCTCTATAATTAGTAAAATTCTGTCTGCAGACTACTTCACTTAGTATAGGTTAGTAAATTTGTATGTTAACTGTGTAAATTGATTATTAATCTAAATTAAAATGTACATTTCTGGTTAATTAGCCAATTGTTATATGTGGAGGCTTGTTATTGGCTTTTAGAATATATGTTTTATAATTATATAGCAGTGTTAGCTGTAAGCCCCCCAAATAAAATAAAATAAAATAAATAAATCTTTTCTAACAATTACACCAATCATTTAGTTCCAAGATAAGTATCATTAAGAAGTGTTATGGATACTAAACAACGGATAAACATACTTAAATACTTTTTTTTGTTGTAAATACGTACTTAATATATATAGGAAAACACCCAGACCAGAACAAATATTCATATTCATGCACACAAAGATTTGTCCTGTGTGGGCATCAAACACACGACCACTGGAGTGAAGTGTAGGTATACTGACCTCCACGCCATATCGGTCGTCAATAATAATTATAGCGTAATTTCTGCCTTCCATAAACAATATGTGAAAATGTGTCTTAAATAAAAGTATTAAGAGATAAATACAATTTTAAGAGAAATTTAAGTTATCCTTTTTTCTGTTAATAATAACATTCAATTTAGAATATCTATTTATTATATAATTTTTCACTTAAATGAAGATAAGGTAACAAAAAAACGTATAGCGGTCTTCTGTCCCAATAAAGTAAAATAAAAATATATTCCTTTATGAAACAGTATAAGAACACGATTGTAAACATTAATAAATACAATAACACTTGATTTGATATGCGTATTTTTGTATTACTTGTCGTGGAAAGAAAGGTACTTAGTATCGCCCCACACGAACCACTCGCCACAACCACAAAACGACGCCACTGGCATATTTTCAGCAGTTTTCATACATTTTGATTTGTAGCGTGAGGCGGCCGCCGGCGTCATTCGTGTGCGGCGAGTCCATATAAAATATATGAAAGCTGCAGGAAATATGCCGGTGGCCCGTGTGCGGGGACCCTTAAGGATATAGATGGATGCGGGAATATTGCGTACAATATACAGACAAAAAATAATAATAATAACCATAAAATAAATAAGGTGTCACATAACCATTAGATTAAAATTGTCTAAGGGGCCTCTACGTGTTGGCTTCGGCCCCACGCATGCCTTCCAAATGTCCGGGTCACCATTGGCCCGAGATTGGAAAAAGACAAACATAATAATAATAATAAATTTATTTATTTCATAAACACAGAAGTATTTTAACAAACAAAAGTTGATGAAGTCACCTTTTAACGTTAGATAAACATAACCAGACGGCTACTTCGCCGGTCTTCGTCTTTACGCAATATAATCAATAAACAACACTCACAGATATAAGGAACGGAGAGTTGCGCCAACGCGAAAAAAAAAACACAAATGCGTCAATGGTTTATTTTTTAAAACTAGTGAAAATGTAGTGAACTTTTAGACAACGTTTTTAGCAACGTACGCAAGTGTTAAGTAAAGTAAAGGTTCTTTATTTCATAAACTATTACCTACATAGCACTTGAAAACGTCTAAACAAAATATAAATTAAAAAAAAAACTAAATATTACTACACTGAAATCACGAAGCTTATATTTACTTACATGCAAATAAATAAAAATTAGGTGTATATGAATCTAAGTGCCAGTTCCGAGGCCCCGTTCTGTGAGAAGAACTGACAAGAAACTCACAGGCTATGCTCTTTTAAATTATCAATCAAATACAACAATACGGAACACACACAGTGAATATTAGGAGACATTGAAAGGGTCCCCAGTAGCCGTAACCAATAAAGTAGCACAGGAAAGCAGTATATTGCAGTAAATTGTGATGTTCCTTGTTGATTCCAAAACTCCATAGAAACTGTGACGAACGTTATTTGACATGATTTTAACTCTGACTAAATGACACATTGTTGCAAATAACTTAAATTATCTAATTCCTTGGCACTGGCAAATACTGTAATCGAGTGATATGGACTCGATTACAGTATTTGCCAGTGTTTAGATATTAATACTAAAACGATTAGTATATACATACTAGTGTTTTTCTATGTGCTTAATGGTGTCCTAAACCATTGAATAAATAAATAAGGAAAACCCGAGCCTTTTATAAGGATTTTTTTTATGTAGTTTTGGATCACTTTTTTCACGGTTTCAAGACCATTTTCTCAGGTAAAGGTTGAATAGATAAATAAATATGTTCTGACAATTACACCTATTATTAAGTATGGAACTTATAAGTATCAGTAAGAACTTGTGCTATGGATACTTAATAACGAATAAACATTATAAATTTTTTTTTTGGAAATACTTAACAGAATAAATATTAATGTTTATGCACACAAAGATTTTTCTTGTATAGGAATCGAATACACGACCTCAGTAGCAGAGTGCGGGTATACTCGCTACCACGCCTTATCAGTCGTATAAAGTTGAAATAAACTTAAAAGATACGTTCAGATGAGCCTTTTTTTTGTTATAAATTAATGATTTTCGTATTTTGTCTACTCCACCATATCAAACTGCCTGCTACCACGCATACAGTCCATTGGTACCTGCGTTAGGTATCCTTCTGTTAACAACTTTTCAAGCAACCTATTAGAGCTTCGAACTTGACGTAACGACGTCCTGACACTTAATAGTAAATACCTTAATAATTATTTTTCGAATGGAAAATCTTCACATGACCGTGGCCCGATTGGTTGTAGCCAGGCCTCCCAACCTCCTCGGATTGCCCGGGAGATTCCGGTAATAATGATTGACCTCCCGACCTTCCGGGGTACCACAATGTCTCCGGTTTTTCTAAAAATATATGCGCATCCTTCGCTCGCACTGCACTACTTGCTCTCTTTGCATGCTTTGCTCTCACTCAAAACACCACGTGCCGCTGCGTGTATAATCCGTTTTTGTCACGTACTTACACCCCCTCCCCCTAATCAACATCTATGAAGAGCCACCCGGGCTGGTCCTTTCAACAGTTGGCAACCCTAGGTGTAGCGGTAGGGTGTGTCAAATTTCTACTGACTTAAAACCATTCACGTTCATTAATTACTTACTTTACAACAGAGTGACGTACCTCAATCTACTTTATTGCAACAATAATATTACTGTTAATAATGTTAGCTGATAGTTTGTTTGTTTTAAGTCTTGTTTTAATTTTTAATGTACAAATGTCATAATTTTAAGCGAAATTACTTCGATATATATATATTTTTTAATTGTTATTTTGGTGAACTTCTCTATTTTTGTTTTATATAAGGATTTTTTTTTGTTATAGTTTTGTATTTAATGCATGATGTGGTCGCCTCTAATTATGAGTGCAGTGAGAACTGATATTTTTTTTATATTAATTTAATCTTTGTGTTAACACTGTAACTTATGTTGGTGATCCAATAAATAAAATAAAATAAATGAACCCTAATACTATTCCATAGTTTTCGTAATCATCAATCTCGTTCGGTAGAATACCCTTTTGCGTCTAGACATTTAGTACCTACCTCCCGTCCTTGCGGCATGGGCATAGCGACAGGACGCCCTGTACAAATATTAGCCTTGTAAAGACGTGACCCCACGACCTCTGCGACGACGACCTCTCTAAAGTGGACTGCGCATGTGTCATACTGGCAACTATTGGTCAATCCAATGTTGGTTTAAGTAAAGATAAAATATATCAGTTTTATGGCTGAATATCAGTGTTTGCTCGTTAGAGTAACATTTCACTGAGCCATAACCATTTTGCACGGCTGCAGCGCACTTCCTTATACTATTTAGTCAGTAAGATTATTAAATAATTAAAGATGAGTTTTTTTTTTCTATTTCCGGTGTAATTTTGTTGTATTGTATAAGTTTACAAATAAATTTATTATCTATCTATCTATATCGATGGTAGCAATTGACAATGTCGTAAGTGAAAAGTCGTTACTTTCATAAATCATAAATCTTTATTGCATCAAGTAAACAAGTAGGTACCTAAGTAATACAATGAATACTGATACCCCGTGGGGGCACTGCAAATTGAGAGGCAACTTAAACATATTACAAAACTACATAGTTAATTATTCTATAAACTAACAAACTCATTAAAACACAAATATGAAATCAACTTTTAACAATGTCGTAAGTGAAAAGTACTGACTTGTCACTTTTGATATTGTTAAAAGCAACAACTTTTCACGCGAACGACAACCGGTTCAGGGAGGGCGTTCGGCTTACCTTACACACACTGCTTTTGAGGTCGTCATTCGATTCCCACGCAAGGCGAATATCATTGTGTGTTTGTCTTGGCCTACGCTTTTTTATTATGTAAAAGGTAACAATTCATTTAGTTCCCAAAACTTGTTCTGGTCATGATATTTAATTAGTATGCTTGTTTAAAGGTTTTACCGTGACTGGCGTATAAATACGACAATTATTATTATTAATTAATGTCCCCTTTTTCTTCGTAAAAAGACATGTTATTTTAGTAAATCTTCTAAGGTCTGATTGTTTTCGTCATTATTATATAAATAAATAAAATGGAAGTGTCTGTTTGTAATGTCCTAATCAAATTTTTTTATTAAATGCATGGAATTTGTTTGTCTGTCTGCGTCTTGTGGCTAATCTCGAAGCAATTGGGCTGATTTAGCTACTATAATATAATACATTCTTAATCACTTTTTAGCATAATGATAATTCTACTTCGTAAGTAAACTTCACGAATTTGAAATGAAGTTAGGGCTACAATCGATTCTTAAATTTCCACATTCGGGCTAACGTATAAGATGTGTCAAAATTTTATGCAAACGAGTCTCTCAAATCACAGAGGTGTGGGGAGCAGAGGTGTCTTCATTATGACTCATATGTTTGGTCTAAATATTGAGAGGCCGATCAGACACGACTGACAGTGTTTAGCGCACTGATTTGACATTATCAAATTTATTTATTTATTATTTTTATCAATTTATAAACAAAATACGTTAAGATAAATCAGATTAAACTTATTATTATTCACATATATTATTATTATTTTATAAATTTAATAAATAAAAGTGAAGTGTACCTTAATTGAATATAATATAATTGTAATTACTAACAATAGGCTTTAAGCTTGCTAATGTACCTACTAACAAATTTGTATATGTAATTTATTCTGAAATAAATTATTATTATTATTATTAAGGAATTAGATTTAAAAAGCATTACGAAAACCAATCATTAGTTTTTAATGAGTGCTTTTAATTTTTATAAGGCAAAGTTATAAACAGAAAACAACATTAAAATAACTACTTATAGGTAAAAACAAACACAGAAGAGATTACAAAGTACGTATTTACAAATAAAATGTATTTTAACTAAGTTAATCCGTTATTTAGTATACACAATGTATTATTATGGATACTAACGGAGGGGGACAGAGTTCTTAATGACACTTATCTTGGAGCTAAATAATTGGTGTAATTGTTAAAATATATTTATTTATTTATATTATATTATATTTTTCGGCAAAAGCTGAAAATCAGTGTTTTGCTCTCTCAGAGCAAAAAACCCACTGAACCGTAGCCATTCTGCAGCGCTGCGACACACAGGCACACTATGTGAATGCTTTACTTTTAGTTTTTTTGTTGTTATTTATATTTTTTTTAATTATTGCAATTTTGTTTTTATTGTTTTATATGTATGTGTGTCTTTCGTTGCAATAAAAAGTTTATCTATCTATCTATCTATCTATTATTATAATAATATATATCCTTTATTTCACATTCAACAAAACAAAGAAACACATATACAAATTAAGCAAGTACAAAGGTGGACTTATCTCTAAGAGAGATCTCTTCCAGCCAACCTTAACAGGAGTGAGAATTTTGTATGTGGGATAATAAATTTTTTATTACAATAGGACAAAAAAATAACAGTGACACTAAATACAAACAAATTTAAAAAAAAAAATCTACAAATAAGCTTTACTATTATACACATACATATATATAAATAAATAAAGTACATATTATGCCGAATGTAGGGACAAAACATCCTATTAGCGATCATTGCCAGAACGGTCTTGGACCTGAACTGAACATTACAATACATAATATCACGCCTGTTTCCCCGAAGGGTTAGGCAGAAGCATACTACGCCCACAATTCGCCATTTCTATTGTTGGTACCACGTAATAGGTGGCGAGCCTATTGCCGCTTTCCGGGCACTTTTATGATCACCAGAGCCTCGTCCGTTTATCGGCAGGTGCACCACTTGCAGGTGAGGTTGGCTTGGGCTCCTCAGGTCTTGGTAGGAGCCCTATACATCCAACTGAACTGAACTGAATTATGTTAAAAATAGCGTAAGAAAGATAATAAATTTATAAACTTGTTCCAGATTCCATCCAAACAGAGAACATGAGTGTAAGATTTGTCACAAAGTATGCTTGGGGTGGTACGGGCTCAAGACACACATGGACACCCACAACTTGGAGGGCGCACATCAGTGTCCCATCTGTCCCAAACGGTTCAAGCACGCCCACTCGCTCACCAAACATCGGGACACTCATCTGGTAAGATTCTTTCATCGTCACCATGGACACGCACCACTTGGAGGGCACTAATCAGTGATCCATCTGTCCCAAACGGTTTACTTGCTCACCCAACATCGGGACACTCATCTGGTAAGATTCTTTCATCGTCACCATGGACACGCACCACTTGGAGGTCACTAATCAGTGATCCATCTGTCCCAAACGGTTTACTTGCTCACCCAACATCGGGACACTCATCTGGTAAGATTCTTTCATCGTCACCATGGACACGCACCATTTGGAGGTCACTAATCAGTGATCCATCTGTCCCAAACGGTTTACTTGCTCAAACATCGGGACACTCATCTGGTAAGATTCTTTCATTATCAGCAACTAGTCTGAGCTCATGAGCTCATCGAGATGTGCAGGCACATCTGCCTGCACATCTGCATGGTAATGATGGGGCTCTGGACTTTATAAATATGCTGACAAACTTTAAAATATATACGCAAATGCTAAAATCCAATGCAAACAAACATTATTAACGTGGCTTCAGAGTCTTAGTTATGACCAAATCGAGAATATTTTGGAATAGGAATATACTTATATTTCAATGGCACCACTCGCCTACGCCCAAACACACACACACACACACACACGCACACACCTTTATTTTATAAGTAATGTTTTTGTATAAATAAATGTTCGTACTTCACTGACAATTGGTAATGTATTGATATTCAAATCCGCGGTTTAGAGGCCTGGTGATCTAAGACAAAAGCGACTTTTGCCTAATTTAGACTCCAGCCTCCCGCATTTCACTAAATATTGTTTGTACCTAAATTGTGTCCATTGTGTATTGTTGTATGTGGAGGAAATTAAATGAATAATTATTAATAATGATCATCTGGTAATGGCGGCGAGTAGTCGGTGGAAAGAGACAATTAGAGAGCCCCATGTTCTTCTGGCTGGATGATGATGATATTTTAGCTCGATGATGAGTCGTAATGAGATCATTATTACTGCTGATATGGCGTGCACATCGCCCCTGAAGTAGTGGATTGTATTCCCACACTGGACATTGCGTTAAAAAATTATATCACTTTATTAAAGTTTAGTATTTATGAACAAAAATAAAAAAGTATGTTTATCCGTTATTTAGTATCCATTACACAAGTTCTTAATTATATTGCTTTTGGATCTAAATAGTTTAGTATTTATGAACAAAAATAAAAAAGTATGTTTATCCGTTATTTAGTATCCATTACACAAGTTCTTAATGATACTGATTTTGGACCTAAAAAATTGGTGTAATTGTAAAAAAATATTTATAGCGCATTTCTAAAAGTATATTTAGACCTTGATATTATGTCATTCCTTTATTTTATTTATTTATTAGTCACACAAAACAGAGATACAGTAAGGACACAATTATGTTACATGCTGAATTCTAGAAGTAGGCTGTATCTCCACTAACATGTGTGAACAGCATGACTGGTCTATGTCGAACGTCACAAATAACGAGAAGTAAAATAAACAATTTAAAAAAACTAAAAATAAGTAGGAACAAATACAAAATGAATAAATTACAAATTAAAAAAAAACACATACTATTCCTAAACAAATGCACGTAGTATAAATTCTATTAGTACTTAGGCAATTCTACTAAAATTTTGGCAATTGATGAAATATATTTTACTTAGGATTACTTTAAAGGATTTTTTGTTTTAAATTCTATGTTAAATTGATTAATTGAAGCATGAATGAAGCTATAAGTGTGTGCCAGAATCTACGATAAGATATTGAATACATACAATATAAATTTGGATCATATTTAATGTGTCATCAAAATTAACAAATTGCCAACCTAACCTAACCTTTTTGTACATAAAAAAAATCTGATTGAGCACCTAATTCCCTATTAGATGCTCAATCAGTATTTTTGATGATCAAAAAAGATTTTTTTAGAGGTTCGGTTTAATTGTTTTAATATTATGTATTTTAATTGTAACTGGCTGGAAAATACCAACCTTCACGATTTTCTTGCCCGTTCTTTTACGATCAAGCTCTCGCCTGCAGTGAATGGGCGCGTTAGTTTATAAGTATGACATTCATAAGAGCTCTATTAAGCCAAACTTGAATAAATGCATTTTGATTTGATTTAATTATATTCCTATAAAATGTAACGTTAACAGGAGAAGATTCACGAATGTCCGGAGTGCCCGAAAAAGTTCGGCTCTCAAACCCTCCTCAAGATGCACATGAGGAGTCACGAGCGCGCGCTGAAGGGGCCTACGTTCCACTGCACTTACTGCGCTAAAGCATTCTACGAGTCCTACACTTTGCAAGTAAGAATTCACGTTTCAAATTCATTTTGACGGCGTGGAGGTCAGTATACCTGCACTTCACTCCAGAGGTCGTGGGTTCGATTCCCACACAGGACAAATCTTTGTATGCATGAACATGAATATTTGTTCTGGTCTGGGTGTTTTCCTATGTATATTAAGTATATATTTAAGTATGTTTATCCGTTCTTTAGTATCCATAACACAAGTTCTTAATTATACTTATCTTGGGACTAAATAATTGGTGTGGTTGTAAGAGAATATTTATTATTTATTTGTTAATCTGTATTGTAAATTATTATTTCGAGGGTTCCGTGCTCAAACCCGATAAGTGACAACATCAGATACATAATTTCTGCCGCTTTTTCTTGTAATATTATCAGATAAGTCGATTTCAGAAAAGAAGACTGAAAACTGAGGACTTCATAATCCAATAAGTAAACCTTTTAAGTTTCATTTTTTAAATTAACCGATAAATTCTTTTAAGTACTGTTTTAAGCCCAAAAACACTTATCGGGTTTGAGCACGGAACCCTCGATTTATTTTAATAATGTACTTTTAACGCCCACTTTTTTTGAACACGATGTTTTCAGGATACTTATCTTGATAGTAATATTTTTTTGTTGCTTGATATATGATATTACGACAGATTCGTTCTTAATCAATATGCTCCGAAGGTTCAATTCTCGAACGTGAATAAATATTTGTTTTGTCAATATTACTTTCTATAGTTTTACCCGTAAGGTACCAAATAGTAAAACATTGTTTACTGAGAGGTTAAATGTTATTGATTAATAACTAGGCGTTGATCGCGTCTTTGTCCGCGCGACCTCGAGTTACTTGTTAATTTTTGAGTTAAAAAAAGCTCAAAAATTTTAACTAAGATTAAATTTGACTCGATTTAAGGAGTTGTTGATATTACACACAGACGATTTAATTTAATTTATTTTTAAAGGTTATCATTATTCATTTATTTAAGTTGATCATCATCATCATCTCAGCCCATTAACGTCCCACTACTGAGCACGAGCCTCCCCTCACATACCAAAGTGTGAGGGTATTGGGTCATACTCCACCACGCTGACCCAGTGCGGATTGGCGGAGGCAGGTGTATGGCGTTCTGCTGTTAGAATATTTCAGGCCGCCCATTAGGCCTCTAACAAGGCTTAACGACTATCACATTTTAGTGATAACCGGGACCAACGGCTTAACTTGCCTTCCGAAGCACGGAAGCGCCGTAATCAAATACCACACAAACGGTCACCCATCCAAGGACTGACCTCTGTAAACTATGCTGTACTTCGGTGATCGTTTCCGACCACCGAGAACTGCAGACCTACGAGCGCTTATTTAAGTTACATTCTATTAATAATTAGATTCTAATTATACAACGCCTTTAATGCACCACTACCGCAGAATTATGTAATAGGTTGGGGAAAAAGTCTTCGTATTTTTGTATGAAAAGTCAAGACATTTTTTTCAAAGTTTATTTACATTTATTTACAATATATATGTACCGTTTTGTTGAATAACTTTCTGCCATTTTGTGGGCAGAGACATTATCCCGTTACTGTAGAAACTTTGGGACTTCTGATCAAAAAAACGGACAAATAGTTTTGGCAGTCCTCTCTTGAGGTCAACCTTACAGAACCTAAAAAATTCTGCAGAGACCGAAACAGGTGAAAATCTGAAGGCGCAAGGTCAGGGCTATATGGTGGATGCACTAGGACCTCCCAGTCGAACTCTCTTAATTTTTGCTGAGTGGCTAAAGATGTGTGTGGTCTAGCGTTATCGTGATGAAAGACCACACCCTTCCTGTTGATCAATTCCGGCCGTTTTCTCTCGACTGCTTCCTTTAATCTCATCAGTTGCTGGCAGTAAAGATCAGAATCGATGGTTTTGCCGGGCGGTAAAAGCTCATAATAAACAATGCCCTTCCAATCCCACCATACACACAGCATCACCTTATTTCGTGTTAGGCCAGGTTTGGCCACAGTTTGTGAAGCCTGGCCAACTTTCGACCACGACCTTTTTCGCACGTTTTTGTCGTACGTGATCCACTTTTCATCGCCAGTTATCAATCTCTTCAAAAACGGTTCGGTTTCATTACGTCTCAATAATGAATCGCAAATGAGTACACGGTTCATTAAGTTTCTTTGAGTGAGCTCGTGTGGCACCCAAATATCGAGCTTTTTTGTATAACCAGCTTTCTTCAAATGGGTCAAAACTGTTTTGTGGTCAATTCCCAGTTCTTCAGCTGCATCGTAACTACTAATATGCCGATCTTGCTCCACTCTTTCAAAAATGGCGTCCATTTTATTCGTAACAGGGCGACCAGAGCGAGGTGCATCTTTAACATCAAAATTTCCGGACTGAAAACGTTTGAACCAAATGTGTGCTACTCTTACTGACACTGCATCAGGTCCATAAACATCACAAATTTTTTTCACTGCTTGAGTTGCATTTTTGCCTTTTTTATAATAAAATTTTAAAATGTATCGAATTTCTTCATTAGATTCACTCATTTTTACGGAGAGAAAAACAAATGAAAAATAGCGGGAAACAACTTTTTTTTTTTTCTTTTCTTTATAATGGAACCTTTTTAATGTTACCAAAACCAGCCAGACACAAATAGTACAGTCAAAAAAAAATTATAATAAGTTTATACCTACGTTATGCGAAAAGACTTTTTCCCGACCTAATATGTGGAAAAAAATTATGTATGTGGAAAAAAATTATAAGTTCTTTTGATGAGTAAATTGGTTACTTCAGGTACACGAAAGGACACACCGCAATGAAAGGCCGTTCCACTGCGACATTTGCAACACCAGCTACGGGACCAACTCCAGCCTGAAGAGACACGTCAAAGTGGTATGTTCTTTTAACATTAAATATGGACGTAGTTATGCAAAATGGATCTAACCCACAAAATCGATTTTTTAATATACTGTCAAAAATGCCTAACTTATTAAAACAATACTAGACAGGAAGTAGATAACAATACCCAGTAATTAACAGGAATTCGAAAACAAACTACAGTTTTCATATTATGCTATATCAAATTTACTAAAACTCCTGTTTTCTCAAAAGTAAGTTTCTGTGGCTGGATCCATTTTGCATAACTACGTCCATATATCCTTCATTGCACATAAACAATAAAAAATTCAGTAACAATTAAACATGTACAAAGGTGAGTTTATTTCTATAAGAAATCTCTTCCAGCCAACCCTAGCAGAAGTGTTGGAAATGCAGAGAGCAGAGGTGTGTGGGATCACAATAAGAAATAATAAATTAATATATAGATATATTAACATTGCTCCAAAAAAGAAAAGAATAGGGTCTTTTTTTCTTTTAAATAATGACCTCGTGCGTTTAGCACATTTAGCCAGTGTCAAGTATAAGATAAATTAATAACTTAAAAATTATAGTAAATGAGAATGAGATTTAGGGGACTAAACCCCTTGAGTCCTCAGTAAAGATGTGGGACTATACTGAGATTTCACATGGACTTCTTGAGAGAATTTGAAAAGTTATGTTGCACTGTTTTGTTTTATTTACCAACACTCATGTGAAAGTACATTCACAAACACTTAACGGTTAATAATCCACCGTTATTACACATTAATGTGCGAAATATCACAAATTGTAGAAAATAAAACAAAACTGCAGACATGACGCTTCACTTTCCCGCCAAGAAGTCCGATTAGTATTTTAAAACTAATTCAAAATGAAGTTTTTATATGTGACACGTCATAATGGCTACATTCTGCCTGATGGTAAGCAGTCGATGCAGTCCGAAAAAATAAAAGCGCTTTATACCGTGGAATAAGCACGGGTGCTTACATAAATCATAAATCTTTATTGCATCAAGTAAACAGTAGGTACCTAAGTAATACAATGAATACTGATAACCCGTAGGGGCACTGCAAATTGAGAGGGAACTTAAACATATTACAAAATTGCGTACTTAATTATTCTATAAACTAACAAACTCACCAAAACACAAATATGAAATCAACAAAAAACAATATTTATACAATATTATTATTATATATAACATTTACTCATAATTTATATAATAAATCACAATAGGCTTTTAATAGACATATATATATAGAATAGACAATTATACATCTTTTTAGTCGCGGCATTTAAGGAAAGGAAATTTGCCGGAACCGTTGGAGTTCTAAATTATCCCTGAGTAACATTCAATATATTTATTACTAGAAAGAAATTTTTAATTTTTTTTATAAAAATATTAATGTATATAAAACATATATTTTGAAATTATTACAATCTATAGTGTGTTAGTTAAACAGTTATAGCTTTAACTTGATATTTTTTTTATGATACTTAGGGGCTATCCATAAATTACGTCACACATTAATGGGGGGGGGAGGAGGGGGTTGACGAAGAGTGACATGGTGTGACGAAGAAGAAAGAAAAAAAGAAAAAGATTTTTTTCTGTGACAACATCAAAAAAAACCAGATACATTATATTTTAGTAACTACTTAAAATGAATCAGAAATGAGGAAATCCGTAGGAGAACCAGAGTGACCGACATAGCGAAGCGCGTTTGCAGGCTGAAGTGGCAATGGGCGGGGCACATAGCTCGAAGAACCGACGACCGATGGGGCGTTAAGGTTCTTGAATGGCGACCACGAATCAGCAAACGTAGTAGAGGGCGGCCCCCAACGCGATGGACCGATGATCTGGTCAGGGCGGCGGGGAGCCGGTGGATGCAGGCGGCAAAGAATCGATCTACGTGGAAAGCAATTGGGGAGGCCTATGTTCAGCAGTGGACTTCGAATGGCTGAAATGATGATGATGATGATGATGAACTACTTAAAGAGTGTCACTGAAAAGGTATCAGCATAAAGCCGTGGTGACACAAAAAGGGTGGGATGGGAGGGATCCTCAATCCAAATCCTTTCGTGACGCCACATTTTAAAATCCAAATCCTATAAACATTTTGGAACTGCTGTTTTGATGTAATCATTTCTTGCTGTTGCAACAATTGCAAAATATGTGACATCACACTAAGGAGGAGGGAGTCTCGCAAGTGTGACCAGCTGTGACAAGGACGGAGGGGGGGGTCAAAAGTTCACGAAATTCGTGTTACGTAATTTATGGATGATCCCTTATCTTCATCATCATAACAGCCCATTAACGTCCCACTACTGAGCACGAGCCTCCTCTCACATATCAAGGTGTGAGGGTATTGGGTCATACTCCACTACGCTGACCCAGTGCGGATTGGCGGAGGCAGGTGTATGGCGTCCTGCTGTTAGAATTTTTCAAGCCGCCCATTAGGCCTCTAACATGGCTTAACGACTACCACATTTAGTGATAACCGGGACCAACGGCTTAACGTGCCTTCCGAAGCACGGAAGCGCTCGATATCAAATGCCACACAAACGGTCACCCATCCAAGGACTGACCACTGTAAACTCTGCTGTACTTCGGCGATCGTTTTCGACCACCGAGCACCGCAGAGCTACGAGCGCTTCATCCCTTATCTTGAAACTAAATTATTAGTGTAATTGTCAGAAATATTAATTTATTATAGGTTAAAATATGAAACGTTTTATTTGTTGTATTCCAGTCACACACAGACAGCACGCTGAAGCCGTTCGAGTGCGAAACGTGCCACCGTCGCTTCGTGTCGGAGCTGATCCGAGACAGGCACGCTGCCCGCGAGCACGACGTGCCCGGACAATTAGCATACGCGTGCACTAAATGCACTTGCAGGTGAGTGGAGGCCTTCTTAGCTGTGTGGATATTGAATAATATTCATTGTTTTTCTATGTATATTAAGTATGTATTTACAAAAAAAAAAAGGTATTTAAGTATGTTTATCCGTTCTTTAGTATCCATAACACAAGTTCTTAGTGATACTTATCTCGGAACTAAATAATAATTGTAAGATAATATTTATTTATTTATTTATGCCATAATAAAAAAGTCTGTATTTAAATGAAATAGAAAGAAAGAAAGAATGAAAATAATTTATTCTGTGACACATATATTACATTGGTTTATAAAAATAAAAATTAATAGACACATGTGGCACCGAAGCCTATAAATACTACGTAAGTAGGACAAACTTGAAACTATGCGCACCAAAGTTAAACATTTCAACATATAAATGTTGCTTACATAAAACGACAAAACACCACTTAAACATACAATTTGTTAAAAATATATAATAATAAGGCTATAAAACATATAATTACTAATTATTAAAACATTAATTACTAATTATTAAAACATATAATTAAAATACGGCTAGAAAACATTATAGCAAACGAGACTGCTAAATAAACTTAACTAAATACCCTTCTGGGAACATAATAAATGACTAAGAAATAGGCACATACATTGATGGTACGCTTTATATACTTATTTAATCAACTAGTATTCAAAATTAAGAAAGGCAAATTATATTTGACAAACAAGAGTTTTGCGGCGGACGGTTGGGTCGTCGTCGAGCGTCGCTGCTCGCGCTTTTTTGTACCGATTAACGTGTGTATTTACGTCAAGTCAAGTAAAGTCCGTCATAGTCGAGTCGAGTCAAGTACGAGTAAAGTAATTTAGTTTTTACTAGAGGCGTCTATGGCGTCTATGAGTCGAACGTGCATAAGCATCCTCGCGGTAATGCTAAAATTTTCACAGGACTTATACGATTTTTAAATTGGCACATGAAATGTTTGAAAAGGGGGGTGTTAGGCAAGGCAAAGAGCATAAAATGAAAGGATTTCAATAGTGTTTACGCCTTCGTCCCGTGCCTTTTTGATGTGATTTCTCATAATGACTGCCTTGCTGGTAGTAAGCAGTCGATGCAGTCCAACATTCATCAGTCATCAAATACAGGAGCGCTCCTTATCGTGACGACATAACACTTTTTTATAGCGATCCGAACAAGACATTAGCAACCCAAGCCAACCTCACCTGCAAGTGGTGTATCTGCCGATCAACGGACGAGGCTCTGGCAAACAGAACAGTGCCCGGTAAGCGGCAATAGGCTCGCCACCTATTACGTGGGACCAGCTATATAATTGGCGATGTGTGGGCGTATAATATGTCTCTGCCTACCACTTCGGGGAAACAGGCGTGATTATATGTATGTACACTAGTTTTGAAAATAGAATACAGCCGCAATGTGTATTTTACCGCGTTAGCTACAATAGGTACTCAGAAACTATAAAATTGTTTTTTTTTATTTCTTTATTTTTGCAATATCAGTGAGGAATAGATACAACGATATTTATGTAGTTTTGTTAAAGCATATATTTTGAGTTTTATTTTGCCAAGAACGTAACATCTTGTAGTATTACAAAGAATAGTGCTCCATCTATATTATTCTTTTGAAAACTTGTTAAATTGCAGATGTAACCTTTATTACTTTTACGTACTTTACTTTGTGAATAACGTTGTTGGTTACATAATAAGTAAATGACGACCGATATGGCGCGGTGGCGAGTATACCCGCTATCCGCTCCAAGGTCGTGGGTTCGATTCCCACACAGGATAAATATTTGTGTGCATGAACATGAATATTTGTTCCGGTCTGGGTGTTTTCCTATGTATATTAAGTATTTATTTACAAAAAAATAGTATGTATGTATGTTTATCCGTTATTTAGTATCCATAACACAAGTTCTTAATGATACTTATCTTGGAACTAAATGATTGGTGTAATTGTTAGAAAATATTTATATTTATTTAGCAAATATTATGTAATTGTTTGTTGTTCCAAATGAATAATAATAAAATAAACATGTATGCACTGTATACAAGTTCTATATAAATGTTCCCTATCACCAGGTACTTAAGACTCAAAGATCTGCGCCGGCACATGTATAGAACACATCCGAAAGGTAAAAAGCGACGAAAACCCAGCGACAGCGAATAAGTCTTACTCCACAAGCATTAAGGACTCATTTTGTAAGTTAAGATATCAAGATGATTATGTCGAATCGCACAGATTAGGAAACAGATTAAAAAGTATATTGTGTAGTTTATAAGTACTTAGATTAATAAATATGTTTTATTATGAATATGTTTTGAATATTTTGTAGTTGAATACAGGTTATAACTTGTTTTTTTAATATTTTAACTCAAAGCCGCCCGAGAACTCGTCCGCTCGCAAATTTAAGGTAAACTATATAATTTTCCAAGTTATCTTTACTGTATCTCTATTAAAATGTGTGTACATTTGTTAAGCTATTTACAAGTGTACTTTTATGTATGTATTTACAAGAATTGTTATCTAGTTTCCATAGTACATTGAGCGTTAAAGTGCAGTATAATATATTGTTTATTTTACTCTCTTCACAAAGGTTTACAAGTTTTATATGTAGAAAATTAATACAAAACAATATCCTTTGTGAGAGACTGGAGTCCATACTAGGGAAATACACAGTATATATATAGTATACTAGCGGACCCGACAGACTTCGTCCTGTCAAAAATATTTGTAAAGTGGCAGATTTTTGTTCCTACCTGCAAAAAATTTTACAGAACAACAGTGAGTGCTTGCAATATGAACTTTTTACAATAACAATAAAGCTCAAATTGACTGTACGTTTTAGTTAGAAAACGTTTGTATGGAATAAGAAAAGGGCTGTTTTTAGGGTTCTTCCGATAATTACTTGACTTTTTCTTGCCGTTAAAACCACCCCTGAACTTTTCACAATATTTAAAAAAAATAATTGGCCAAATTGGTCCAGGCGTTGTTGAGTTATGCGCTTACCAACACATTTTGCGATTCATTTTCATATAATAAGATATCGTAACATGCCCAGTACAGACGTGTGTCGATCTTAACCCTTAATAGGACAATGGTCAATATATTATCACCGTAAAATGTACCTTATGCTGTTATTATAAGGTGGAAAAGTAATGAATAATGAAAACTCCTCCGTTTAAGGCGGCTTGGATTGTACACGCTCTGTTTACATTGGGGCTAGATAACGATTAAGCAAAATGTCCGTGGAGATAATTATTATGTACTAACAACAAGTTATAACCTTTTTTTTTTTTTTTTCGCGGAGAAATGCTTCATGCATACTTTGTCTTGGGGGAAGACAAGAGGTTATGTGGGACTGTCAAATAACTTACCGACTAAAACCCCGCGGTGCTTTATCTTATCGCTGGTAGAAAGAAGAGGTTCGTCGGGTGACATGCTCTCCAGCTAACAAGTTATAACCTGCATTCAACTGTGTTTAGTAAAGGTGGGGTTTTTATAAAAAAGTGCTTAGGGCAGGGTTTCTCAAAGTGGGGTACGCGAACGTATAGGGGTTCACCATTCGATTCACGTATTTACGTAATAGTGACTCTTAAGTCTTAAGCCTAAAGTAGCCCCCTCCCCGTGTTAAAGGGTTCGCTGTCATCTTGAAATTGTAACGGGTTCGTGTAGCTAAAAGTATGAGAAACCCTGGCTGATTGGTCGTACCTAACTCCTGTGAATTAAAGATTAGGGAAGTGTTCATCTCATCCCATTAGGCTGCGTTTCCATCAGAACCGTGAGAGTATGCCTTCATCATATACTAGAATTATCCCGGGTGCCCTAGACTTAAGCTTAGGGTCCAGGGTCTGCTCACAAAAAAAAAAAACTTTATTGTCTTTAAGATCAACATGATCATTTAGATTCGTCAAACATTTACAAAAAATGGAAAATCGATATATTTTTTTTAACAACAATGAAAGAAATATGAGCGGTACCATAATAGAGAAGTAAAAGCAAATGGGTTCTTTGTCAGTATTTGTCAAGGTTTGTTAGTTTATCTGTCTGTTGTGGTTCACTTTTTTTTTTTTTTTTGATTTACGTCGGTAACAAAATGCATTTACGCACTGTCTCTCGGCCAAAGGGGGACCGAGAGAGGTGTGTGGGACTCACCACCGGCAGACACGACCGCCAGCAGTAATACCCACTAAAAATCTTCCGACGACGCCCGCCGCTTGTTGAGAAAGAGGCGGGGGGACAGTACCTGGGTTGCAGCTCTGACACCCCGCCCGCGGCCAACGTCCCCCGGACCAAAACCGGGAGGACCTCCTCAGAGAGACGCAGTGGACGCGCCCCTCCTACCTCCTTGTGCGACCATAGCGTGTGTGGCCGACTTCTCGGAGGGTCCATGGTAAGACAGCAGGAGCCCCCTGCCCCCGCTGCCTGAGACCCTCCCGGCGCTGCTTGACGGGCCCTTCTGGCCTGCCCGCCGCGCCCTCCACAGGTCCCTCTTAGTTTCCCCCCCGGTAGTCAGTACTAAGGGCACCCAGAGTCGCCAATCTCTGGGTGTTACCTTTTCCCTAGCGCCTCCTGCGCCCTACCGGGAGGTACTTAGCCCCCCCACCACGACAAGGTGGAGACCAGTCGGGGGGGTCTGTTGTGGTTCACTGGTTCAACCAGATTTGACTGAATTTCAGTTATTACGTCTGACCTCCGCAACCCAGAGGGAAACATCATTCTATGGTTAAACCAGCTGTTTGGATGCTAGAAGACACTGACTTCCTATTACCAACTGCCATAGATGTTCCTAACAGCCGGGACCAACGGCTTAACGTGTTTTCCGAGGCACGTATATTACGTGGGAGTATGTGCTTGTTAGAAGGAAGCTAGGTAAATTTAGCGATTCTAATTGTTCTGGAGGCCTACCGCCGAATTCGATCGATTACCGGTAATCCATCTAGATCAAACTTTGTTTACGTTCATTAATCCGTACCGGGGAATCTGCCGACAGCCACCTCTCATTCATGACCTTCAGTCCGTGACAGACCAATAGGTAAATGGAGAACGCCATTTTGTTTCGATTTCCATGAGTTCGGCGGTACGACAGAATCAATTCGAAATCCATTTTGCCTTATAATCGATTGCCATCGAACTCGGCGGTAGGCCCCCTGGACAAACACATTCCTCGCAATGCATCCTTGCACATTTCCGCTAGAAACGCAGTCTTGACGTCTCATTACTGAGCACGGACCTTCTTACGAACCAAGGTCATAGGAATAGAGTGATGCAAAACATAGCCATCGCTTCGCTGAACCATAATGATTATATTAGAAAACTAAACGATCCGATATAACTCTTATATTGAATAAAACATAAAAAATTTCAACTTAATCTTTAATTGTTGTCTAACATAGTTCGTTATTGTATTAATCTCTTCAAATGAAATAAATATTTTTCTTTTTTTTTGTATATAACTTATAATTAAGGGTACTTTTAAGTAAATGTTTTTATATACATATATTTTTGAGGGTTAAATAAATACTGCTTCCTGGTGTTGTGTTTGCACATATAACGCAGATGGCTTTAGGTTCAATCCCGCCATTGGTTTGGTTAATGATCACCCTCGTACATAAATATATAGCAATCAGTTTCAGTATGGTAAGCCACTGCCGAAAATGCTTGTGGAAATAAAGTGTATCTTGTACAGTCGTTTTCATAAGTAGCTGTCCTTTTAAGTGCATGCTTTAAACAGTCGAGAAATATTTATAAATATTTGACGACCGATATGGTGTGAAGGTTAGTATACCTACACTTCAATCCAGAGGTCGTGGGTTCGATTCCCACACAGGACAAATCTTTATGTGCATGAACATGAATATTTGTTCTGGCCTGGGTGTTTTCCTATGTATATTAAGTATGTATGTATGTTACAAACAAAAAAAAGTATTTAAGTATGTTTATCCGTTGTTTAGTATCCATAACACAAGTTCTTAATGATACTTATCTTGGAACTAAATAATTGGTGTAATTGTCTGAAAATATTTATTTATTTATTATTAATATCTTAAAATTTATAAAGTTATGGTTTGAATGGTCGTTCCTGTAAAAACCGATTCGGCATTTGAATTCTCTTCTGCATTTCTAGCAATCATGTATCAAGGTTATAACTCACTAAACTATTAACGATCAGCTACTTCTGGCATCGGCTGACTGTACCTAGCTTCATGACACATGCCTAATAATTTGAAGAAAGTAAATAGAAATACAGCTTCTTTTAGACTGTAAGTAAGATTTGTAACAGAACATTTTTTACCTAATTCTTCTTTTAAACAGAACCATTACACGGGGGCCTACCGCCGAATTCGATGGATTACCGGTAATCCATCGTAGATCAAACTTTGTTTTGCGTTCATTAATCCGTACCGGGGAATCTGCCGACAGCCACTTCTTATTCATGACCTTCAGTCCGTGACAGACCAATAGGTAAATGGAGAACGCCATTTTGTTTCGATTTCCATGAGTTCGGCGGTACGACAGAATCAATTCGAAATCCAATTTGCCTTATAATCGATTGCCATCGAACTCGGCGGTAGGCCCCCTGGGCATTAAAATCAGTCAAACTTTGTTCAAAAAATTCATAAAACAGTACAAAGTAACATAGAGTTAAGTAACATTGTAAATAATGTCTATTATAAAATTAATATCTTTGTTTTTAAATTAAATTCTTTGATGTAAGTTAGTGTCGTCGTGGATATGTCGCTGGCAGATTTTAGAATGCGTCGTTTTACAAAACGACAAGGCAGATTGTCAAGTATGGAAAATGATTTTATTTAACACTGAAAGCGCAATTCTACAAAAGCAAAAGTTGTTATAATAAGATGTATTGTATGATATATAAACAACAATGCTGCATTTCTTCAATCTGCTATCGACAGATATATAAAGTTTACAAGATATCATCGAGCGCATATCACAAAAGTTTGTAGGTTCATTATCGCTTGTGGACAACTCTCAGCGCTCGTCTTTGAACCGCAAAACACGACAGCTGGTATATGAAAAGTATGTTTTAACAAATACTTTATTGCCGCCAGACCAACTCCGGCAAGTTGCGAAACTGTACGAAAGGGTTACCGCGGCCCCGGACATAGCAGGTTTAAGAAGGAACATGGATTTAGTCAATAAAAGTCTGACACACCCTCCCGCTCTACCCATAGCAGGAGACAGTCATTTGACATCAGAAAAAAATAACTTCTACTGTCCGCTTACCGTTTTTATTGTCACAATGTCTCTCTCTATAGTCGGTCCCTCATGTCTGAGGATCGTGGTTAGCATCGGAGTAACATCTGGAGCGGATGATCTGCTTCCACCGGTTCCGATCCAGCGCGTCTTTCACGACCGCGTGGAATTTGGAGGACGATGAGTCTTTCACTTGATCGTTCCATCTGGTTGGTGCACGACCACGCGATCGTTTGCCTAATGTAATTTATTTTAAAACCATTTTGTCTCAATATGCTATGCGCTCGATGAAAATATAGTCACCTAATTTTTAAGCACGACAAAATTTTTCACACAAATTATGAACAAATGAAAAGACTTGAGGTACTAAGCAGATGATATGATGCTGTAGGGTGCGAAGGGTACTCCCTTCTGAAGGGAAGATCTTGCACAGGGCGGATTGATGTGCCCGGGGGGATGATGGTTGGGTGGGGAATATATAGCGACAATCCTAGGAATTCAGTTTGCGCGATTCAGAATTTCATTCGTTTGAACCGTGTCGCCACAATGCTAAAAGTACGATGTTGCCATAACCGAACCGTTTGTTATAACCGAAACTGAGCAGAGGTCATTCCTTAAAATGTCATTGGCTTTATTTAGTAAATTTTATCTAAAGGCGTCATTTCAATAAAAATTTATATGTATTCGCACTGGGCCTAGCTAAGCACAACAGGAAACAGTTTTTAAAAAAAAAACTTTGGACCTCATGTATCTGTGTTAGTCCGGTAGTTAAATTGGACAGATTATATGATAATAATATGTCTAATGAACCCGCGGCGTAATCAACTAGTAATTCAGGTTCTAGATACTTTTTGAAACCCATAAAATACTATCTAATTAATACGTCGTCCTGAGGTTTAACAAAAAATAATCTTAAATTGATCTATCAAGAATTGACCTATAAAAGCGACATTTTACGAAACGCCCAGGCTTATTTATTTATTGAACCGTGTACATGCCAACTTACTTCTTTTAAGCTGGGCGTGAAACGGCATTTTAGCAGGCCGTCATGAGTGGATGCGCTTTATACCGTGCTTATTTCACGTTATAAAGCGCTTTCATTTCCTTATTGGATAGACTGCTTATCATCAGGCAGGATGTAGTCATTATGACGTGTCACATTAAAAAAAAAAACTAACAGTAATACCAAAACGATAGTATGCTAAAATAAACTTTTTAACTTCTACCTAACTAAACTAACTTAATGATCTAGCAATCTGTAAATTATTGTCAGAAATTATTAAATTTAGTGTAATTGTCAGAAAATATTTATTATTAATCATCATCCGAGCGTTATACCAGTTGCGGCGATATCATGATTTAGCCAATGACATAGAAATAACTTAATACTATTAGTAGTTACAGCGGGCTTATACTTGAGTGGAAATAAATTGGACGAAATTCTTGTCAAGTTTGTCTTCCCGCTGAACGTTGTCATTATTCTAGGCCAGAAGTTCAGGTTCTGTTCCTCCAACTCGTAGCACCTTCAGTAGATTGATACATGCTGAATGCCAAACAGCCATATAATTATGTAGATTTATATTTTCAATTAATTTTTTTATCAAACTCATTGATAGATGTGTAAAAAAAGTGGGTACCTATTTGAAATTTTCCAATATTATTATAAGGTTAAAATTAATATTGTAATATCGTTTACTATTTCATAAGTAATTAATTGTTTTTTATTTCGTTAACAAATAATTTTGTTTGTAGATTTAAATACTGACTTAAGTAAAACTTTATAAATAACACAAATTTAATATGTAATTACTGGATGTTAATAAATTATGGGATTATGTAACTTTATATAAGAAGACTTGTTATTTTATCCTTACCTTTTCCTGTAAGATTAACGGGCTTATTACAAAACAAGATAATAATAAATTATATTGACAGTTGGGCTCAAGCTGGCCATTAAAGGTCCTAAAACTAGGTTGGATTGACGTAATTCCAAAAATATACCATAAGCGTTAAATTTCACGCAATACTCCTTATTACGTCTGGATTTAACTAATTTCTGTCGTCACCCGTAACTTAGTTTCAGAACTGTAAATGTCTAGATTTAGTAACAGAGTGATCTAAAGTTAAACTAGGTTTTAAACTAGTGCTGTAACTGTATTCATTTTATCAAATGAAAGTGTTTTGTGATTAGCCCCTAAGGGTTTAAAGCATGGCGATATTCAAGGAAAATATGAATTAATTGGGTGTTGAGGGATCCTACCAAGACCTGAGGAGCCCAAGCCAACCTCACCTGCAAGTGGTGCACCTGCCGATCAACGGACGAGGCTCTGGCGAACATAACAGTTCCCGGTAAGCGGCAATAGGCTCGCCACTTATTATGTGGGACTACGTGGTATGTATTTATTTCACTTTCTACACTTTTTATTTGTAAAAATCTAAAAATCCAGTACATTAACAAATAAAAACTCGAAACGTACATCAGCTTTGCCAATTTAAATAATGCCGCGATGTCTTTTCGCGTTGGAGCCAAAACTCGTATTGCATATTAACATCATATTGAACTACTTGTACAGTCAGGTTCTTCAGTTCCTCAGCGTCCATCATTTTTGCACGTTCATCATTATTAAGCAAATAGTTAAGTAAAGTTAACATTAAGGCAACTACTATTTACTTGCTCTGTACATCGCATAAAATATTATGGATAAATAATAATAAATAATTTAAAAAAAAATATTTCAGACACTTACACCAATTATTTAGTTCCAAGACAAGTATCATTAAGAACTTGTGTTATGGATACTAAATAACGGATAAACATACATAAATACTTTTTTTTTTTTGTAAATACATACTCAATATACATAGAAAAACACCTAGACCAGAACAAATATTCATATTTATACACACAAATATTTGTCCTGTGTGGGAATCGAACCCACGACCTCAGGAGTGGAATGCGGGTATACTCGCCACCACGCCATAGCGGTCGTCAAAATGGATATGATTAGAATTTTTTATGGCGATTTGGGCGGCGTTTGGATGGCGTTACCAACAATTTGCCGCTTACTGTACCTGACCATGGATATTATTTATAATAGGAAACTTATATAACATAGGCTTTAACACTAGGGGAACGTAGCTGTCATGTTTTTCTAAACAACGTTTTTACAGCAAACAAATAAAAAAATGTAAACTTGTAAGGCAAAAAAAAAACGAATTACTTTTTATTGTTTAATTATTTAATATGCCATATTATTTCAAATTACGACATTTTTATTTATTAATTTATATACTAAGTAATAATAAATTGAAAATATTTTAAATATTCCAGAATAATTTAGTATATATAAAATCACTAGTATTGGTAAACTGGCACATAACTATAATAGTAAATTTAATAATTACATTAAATGTAAAAATATCTTGGAAAATGACAGAATATTTCGATGTGTTATACAAAATGACTTACGGAGAATTTTCCGACTACGAAAGATGCGCTTATTAAATTTTAATAAAATGGTCACCGCTACCTACCAGACCAGGTGAACCATGAGCGCCCTTCTAATAATCTTTTCACGTCTTTTTGAGCAGGAGATAACTTAATACTAAGAGCATTAGCCATTTATAAGGGCATTTCTATATGATAAAACATTTTAATCTAAAAACAAATTTAGCAGAATAACAGCACTATTCGGGGGCCTACCGCCGAGTTCGATGGCAATCGATTATAAGGCAAAATGGATTTCGAATAGATTCTGTCGTACCGCCGAACTCATGGAAATCGATACAAAATGGCGTTCTCCATTTACCTATTGGTCTGTCACGGACTGAAGGTCATGAATGAGAGGTGGCTGTCGGCTAATTCCCCGGTACGGATTAATAAACGCAAAACAAAGTTTGATCTAGATGGATTACCGGTAATCCATCGAATTCGGCAGTAGGCCCCCTGGTCCCGGTGGTTTTTGAATACATTATGATTAATGAATTCAATTTGACGCATTTTTCATTAGTTTTAAGACAGTCATGACGATAGATGTGATGAATTGAAGACTTTCAGTAATTATAGATTTTGAGATACATCATAAGGAGGACAGGACACGACAAACTTAAAACTAGTCCCATTGTTTTGAAACGAATTCAACTCGTCTGCGGTAACCCGGGCAGGAACCGAACCCACGAACTTTGGACAATCGGTTCACTACTCTAACCACTGAGCTACCGGGGACTCTTTAGTACTATGTGATTTGCGGTACAAGCCCGCGCTATTAATAATTCGTTCCATAACCATATATACCATTGTAAACAAAATTTAAGAAATTGTTTTATAAATAGGTACATGATTAAACAAGAAAATTTGGTTTTGATATACATTGCTTTTTTATTTCATATGTAGTACCCTAAACCGACGGCCGTGTATGAGGAGGTTAATGAGTGTAAATGAAGCTAAAAGTGTGTGCCAAGATCGTAGCAAGTGGAAGGATGTGATCTCTGCCTACCATTACGGGAAAGAGGCGTGACATTATGTATGTATGTAAACAAGACGTTGGTTGTTGAATAAATAAAGATTTAAAGGGATCTGGTCACGCTAATCTTTTAATTTACTTTTAATTTCACTCTTTAACGACCGATATGGCGTGGTGGCGAGTATACCCGTATTCCACTCCTGAGGTCGTGGGTTCGATTCCCACACAGGACAAATATGTGTGTGTATAAATATGAATATTTGTTCTAGTCTGGGTGTTTTTCTATGTATATTAAGTATGTATTTACAAAAAAAAGAACTTATGTATGTTTATCCGTTATTTAGTATCCATAACACAAGTTCTTAATGATACTTATCTTGGAACTAAATAATTGGTGTAAGTATCAGAAATATTTATTATTATTATTTATTAATTAGTTCTGAGTGGCTACCGTTGCAAAAGTTTTGAACAGACGTGTCTTACATGTCAATAAACCTTTAAACTCCAACACGCGTGGGTTTCCTAAATATGACAGATAGTTGTGTGCATTAGTATGTCAGATAAGACAGAGATATGGGCTGGCCCCAGGTCTTGAATATATGAGAAAGGGATTTGCTCATGTCTACTATGTTTATCCGTAATTATGTTAATATTGCTAAAAATAGTTTTGTCTTTCTTTTTATTTATTTTTCAAATCTTGTGATCGCGGAACACAATATGTTTTAATATTATGTATTTTAATTATAACTGGCGGGAGAAAAAAGCTCCCGCCCGCAGTGAATGGGCGCGTTAGTTTATAAGTATGACATTCATAAAAGCTCTATTGAACCAAACTTGAATAAACGAATTTTTAATTTTAATTTGATCTTTACCTGGGTACCAGCGAAAAGAAAGAAAGCGATATAGGAACCCAGTTTACAGTAGTACACAGATAACTATAAGCGAGACTTGAAATTTGTGTAAGTAAATAAATATTTTTTAACCATTCACTCAGCGCTTTTAAACCCAAATGATGACCAGAGGTAAGGGTACTAGATAACTGACAAACATGCTTTATATCATATTTTTTTATTAAACATATACTTTTATTATATAGATAACAAACTGCCAGACTAATACTAATATTTGTATTCACTCATATAAATATATGTCTTCTGTTGGGAACGAATCAGAACTAGGACTGTTCGTTATTGAACAAGCTAATGTAGTCAGTGGATAATATTTGGGTGACCGTATCAGTACATTGTAAAACTATCTAATAGGTCCAACCATATAAATTTTAACAATTGTCTTATGATGTATTCAGAGTTAATTAGTTTAAACTTCTTCGGAATAGTTTAAAGTTAAGTGCGACCCTCTCTCATCTATAACTATATAAAAAATATACTTTAATAAACATTTATTGTAAATCGAAATATCTCACATTATCAGGTATTAAATAATTAAAATTTCGCAAAACTAAATCAAATATGATTTAATTTAACCTGAATAGTTGACTGTTTATAAGATATAAGTAATGTTCGTAAAATATGATTATACATATTTACACCCATTTATTAATTATAAATTTAAAGACTCGTATTTTGACTAAATATTGTTCTTACTAATAAAATTATATATTTAAATGATATGTAGGTAAAGTAGATTATGATTACTAGGTTCATATTTTTATAATTAAAAGAAATATGGAATGTTTTGTAGAATGTGACAGTAAGTATGTGATTATAAAGTTATTTTTTCCCTCCGAGTGATTCGAAAAAGTTGACGAATTTGTTAACTCCGATGTTTTTTGGTAAGTCATCCTCGGGCGGGTCGTTTGCTCGAATGACGTCTTTTGGACCGCCGTTCGAATGCTGAACCATTTTGATCTCTTTAGATGTCTTTGGCTTAGCGTTAGCACCGTTGCCATTGATTAAATTGACAATTGGCTGCGTTTTAACTTCGCTAACTAGTTCCGGATCTGCCTCCACGACAATGTTTTCAACGATATCAACAACGTCGTTATTTTGAACAAAATCTACGTCATTTTTTTCAACAACTGCCTCTATTTTAACCACTTCTTCGACTGTTGTTTCTGTTTTGAAACTGCTTTCAACGATTTCTACAGTGTTTTGGGTAACAGTCTCAATGCTTTCATTCTTTTCAATAATATTTCCTTCTTCTTTATTTTCATCAACTTCTATTTGAACTAGTTCTTGATTAGTCTCAATTGCGCCAACAACTGTTACTTGAGCTTCTTCAATCTTATTTTCTGTGTTTTCAACAGGCACTTCGTCTTTCCTAATGATTTCTTCTGTGCTCGCGCCTGGCTGCTCCCAAATTCTAAAGTGTTTGCTGTACAAATCATCCCAGAAGTCCATTTTTTCCTTGTCGGGGTTGGAACCGAGAGACAGTTCCGTGCCGAGGTTGAGGTAGTACAAGTTGTTGGGTGTAACTGGCAGCCAAGTTACAGTTATGTAGTGGTTTTCATCGGGAGTTGGGTTTCTGGAATGTATAGAATGGTACTTCTTAGACTTATCTTTATGAAGTATCCTCTACAAAAAGATCTATGATGTTATTCAAAATATCCTTATGATAATTCAGATTAAAATTAGAGCCATTATAAATGAAAACTTAGTAAGAACTAAAAATTCACTCTGGTGACGGTAGAACACAAATTTTTAATATTGCACCCCCGGTGCTTCAACGTCACTTATGCAATTTTGTCAAAATAAATCTGATTATGAGAAAAATTACGAATATACCAAACTGTAAGATGTTTCGTTTTACTGTGAAATGAAGTCTGAAATATAGGCTTAAATAATACTAGTTAATTTCTTAAATTAAGAAGAACTATGTTTTATAACAGGATATTGAATTTGGAAACGCTTCTCCTGGAAGATTAAATTGTTTGCAGAAGTGACGTTGTAGCACCGGGGGGCGCTATGAGTACCTATATTAAATCCCAAGTTAATTATTGTGATTTATAATAAGTATTTTGTTACTGGTGGGAGAACGATTTTGCTAAATTTTTCACTATCCGCTTCTGTCCATAGTTAACGGTAAAGCATTTTGACTGTATGTTAGGTTTGACACTTCACATACATATTTACTATAGCTCAAATGTAATTGAAGCTAAACTTCATTGCTTTAAAAGCTGTGATTGGCTACGCCTAGATAGTTATAATTATTGTTTGTTAATAAAAGTAGTTAACCTTACCCAGACTTCGCGAAGTTAGTCCACAGGCGCACCATTCTCTCGCGCATTTTGATATCTTGAGGAGTTGGTTCCACATCTTTCGTCAGCTCATTGCTGAAGATATATCCAAGCTCGTCCAGGTGTCCTGCGTGGTTAATACCTAAACTCGACAGCAGTTTCTTACTCCAGTTCAATTCACCAACGTAATCAAATTTGTAGTAATAAATTGGTTTATTTGAAACCTTCACCAAATGTTTAACATGTCTGTGGGTATGAACATTGATCATGGTGTCTGATAATAATTCAAAATACTCCTTCAGACTTTCAACACCTGTGTGATTTCCATGAAAGTAAAGGGACTTGATGGTATTTGCTACCTGAAGCGATTCATCTGAATTTCTTTTAATGTTTAACTCTTTGGGAATGAAGTCTTGGAAGTCATCTGATTTTCTTTCCAATGTCAGTTCTAGTGTTGTTGAACCGATCATAATTGGTATATCTGCAACTCGGCCCGATACTAGAATATCGTGGAAGGATTCAGTCAAAACGGCTTCAACGCCTGGAAATTCCTTTTCAATAATAGCAGTGAAGCTAAACTCGTCAGAAAGTTTTTCCGTCGCTTCGACTAGTTCTCTTGCGGAAGTAGCGCACAGAAAGTCTAAAATTTCATCGACATCCTCCGCTTCACTTCCAAGAATGTTAGCCAGTTTTTTAGCAGTCTCGATTGGTTTGTTCTGGAAAACTGTCTCACCTAATGCTGTGCCAGATTGAATGATGGCTTTACTAAAGTATTCTTTAGTAGCCGGTGACGCTGTGAGTATAGATGTAGCTACAGCACCAGCGCTCTCACCAAACAAAGTTAGATTGCCAGAATTTCCACCAAAATTGTGAATATTGTCTTTAACCCATCTTACCGCTTGCACCAAGTCTTTAAGTCCAGCGTTTCCAGGAACTTCAGGGGTGTTTAAACTCAGGAAACCCAACGCCCCCAACCTATAGTTGATTGTGACAACGACTACATCTTTCTCGACTAGATAATCGCCTCCATATAAAGATGCACTTCCAGAACCATTTTTGAAACCACCTCCATGAAGATATATCATAACAGGTAAGAATTCTCCATCCAAATTTGGCGTGTATACATTTAAGTAGAGGCAATTTTCATCGCCCACGTATGTCCTGGCCAGAATGAGGTCGATTTGTGGTGAAACATTGCCTTCAGACGTGGCGTCGCGGACGTCATCCCATTTTTCTGCTGGTTGTGGCGCCTGGAAAGTAAGAAAAAATATTTTAATTAATGACAAAGTAAATTTTTTTAGCTCAGTTTTGTATGTTTATAATACATTGAATAGCTTGTCAGTATAATTGGATTAAATGACAATCTACTTATAAAATTCGATTATCGATGAGATTGTCTCGTTTTATGTAGATTAAATCTTATTTATATTAAAATACCTAATTAGTATTTTTTAAAGATTTTTACTACAAATACATACATTGGTCTTTAAGTTAACAATTTAAGTTATCTTATACATATTACTGTTTAATAGTTACTTCTTCAAAGCATACACTTATGATGAATAAAATAATTAGTAAAGTACCTAATTAATGTAAGCGCAAAAGCGTAAGACCTGGGAGCCCAGGAATTGGTCACAAAATCATCACAGATGTCCATTTAAGCGAAAGATCACCATTAAGTTATTATCCCACTACTATACAAATAATTCGGGTCAAATCATAAACGAGGGAATGTGGCAATTAACCCTTTAACGGGCAGAACATGTTGAACTTTTTCATAGGTTTTATACCTTAACTCAACTCTGTAAGGTTCAATTTATGGTGGGAATATATTTACCACATACTTCTCATCATATTAGCACCTTGGTACATCAGAACCGACGATCTACATCGGGACCTTAAAGTGGATCTGGTTGTTAGCATAAGAAAATGTGCAGAAGCTCATGAAAGAAGACTTCATCACCATGTAAATGTTGAGGCTATCCAGCTACTCGACAACACAGACCTAGTGAGAAGACTGAGAAGGACAAAACCTTTTGAGTTAGTTTAGTGTAGTGTCAGTGAAGTGTAATACTGTGACTAAGAACACATTACTAAAGTGTATTCGCCTTAATAGAAACAATAAGAATAGTGTTATTGGACAAATTCTTACTTTTGAAATACTTAGTAGTTTATGATAAAAGAAAGTTACTAATTAGTCTTTACATAGGCTAGATTGTAGTGTATATAAGATACCTCCTTTCAAAAAGGAAAGTATTTTGTATAGGTAAAAAAAAAAAAAAAATATAAGCCTTATAAAGATCGCTGAACATTAACCTTTTAGATAGATTACATTGTATTGAGGGATTTTTTCCATAATCACCGCGCTGGGCAGGCTCGGTGATCGCAGTTCAAGCCAGTACGCAGGATAACGCTGCAGCCTATCGAACTATCGAACACAGGCGAAGAGAATCTGCGTCTATAGTATAATATATTTACAAGAAACAAGCGATAGTGACGCGCATAACTTCTAAAACGTGTGCCATATTTATTAAATAGTCTGCCAGAGGACATTACCTTTATAGATAGTAAGTCTAAATTTAAGAGAAAACTAAAACAATACTATTTAGATTTAATATAATTTTTTGTTAATGTATTGGCTTTCTCAGAACTAAAAATTAATTATATAGTTAAAATTAAATATATATATAGACGATAAATGTACGGAGAATCAGACCCCGCAGTTAAACCGTACTCACGGTTTTGTGGGACTATGTTATAAATAAGTTGTTATAACCTGTACTTACTGAATAAATAAATAATAATAATAAAAGGTACGCCACCAGGTTTTGAATCCGAAACCCTGAATTTTGATGCTGGGCTATCCTTCCTACTTACCAAATTTAACATATCACACCACGCTTGCTCCTCGCATATACACATACACACATACCCACACACACACACTCATAATCATAACATCAAAACACTCACACATAAATATCTGTAAGATTTGTTGCAAATTTAGTGTTAGTGTTATGTTTCTTATTTTATAATTCAGGGTATTGTATCTAATGCTATTATAATGCTATATTGTATATATTGCTCGGTGGTCGGAAACGATCGCCGAAGTACAGCAGAGTTTACAGAGGTCAGTCCTTGGATGGGTGACCGGTTGTGTGGCATTTGATATCGAGCGCTTCCGTGCTTCGGAAGGCACGTTAAGCCGTTGGTCCCGGTTATCACTAAATGTGGTAGTCGTTAAGCCATGTTAGAGGCCTAATGGGCGGCTTGAAAAATTCTAACAGCAGGATGCCACACACCTGCCTCCGCCAATCCGCACTGGGTCAGCGTGGTGGAGTATGACCCAATACCCTCACACCTTGATATGTGAGAGGAGGCTCGTGCTCAGTAGTGGGACGTTAATGGGCTGTGATGATGATCTAATGCAATAATATGGAACGCTGTGTCCTCTTCTGGAGGTGGGCGCTAGTAACTACGACACAGTCCTCATGCTATATAAGTACTTGACTAATGTAGTTATTAACAAACACAATTTATTGTAAACCCAATTTCTGTTCCAATAAAAAAAAAATTGTATTTGTATTTACACACTACTACATAGCAAAGCAAGTTCCCCAGACCTATATCGAGGGTTCCGTGCTCAAACCCGATAAGTGACAAAATTTGCGTTTTTGGGCTTAAAGCAGTACTTAAAAGAATTTATCGGTTAATTAAAAAAAATTTAACTTAAAAGGTTTACTTATTGGATTATGAAGTCCTCAGTTTTCAGTCTTCTTTTCTGAAATCGACTTAATTGATAATATCACAAGAAAAAGCGGCAGAAATTATGTATCTGATGTTGTCACTTATCGGGTTTGAGCACGGAACCCTCGATATGTACTCGACTAATGTAGTTATTAACAAACACAATTTATTGTAAACCCAATTGTATTTGTATTTACACACTACTACATAGCAAAGCAAGTTCCCCAGATCTATATAACTTAAAGCGTAGCGCAGTTGAAGAAAAGTGGGTAAAATTTTAAGTAAATTGCCACGGATGCTGCCATTATTTGCTTATCGTCCGCTTGTTGTATCAGTATACTTGTTGAGATTACACTGCGTATATCTTGTAGATATATTTTTATGCGACACTATCACGTGGACTAATATTATATCATCATTTCAGCGAAGCATTTAAAATCAAAAATATTTATTCAGTAACAATATAACATTAAGGTTAACAGTGTTTGGGGACCCCTTTTAAGTAAACATATACCTGTGTTAGGGGAACCCGCTCTTCTTGGTCAAATGTTTATGACACTCAACGCACTTAATGCCATCCTGGATGCAGCACCCGACTGTGATTTGTTTGCGGATAGATGGCCTGAGATTTTGTCAGTGTGTCTGAGGTATTGTGAGAGAATGAGATAAAAGAAGTTTTTATGTGTGAGATTTTAATATTATATTTAACTTTTACTGTTTTTTATAATTAGTGTAATTGGTGTATTCCGTTCTGATTAAATTAATAAATAAATGTTTGTAACATTTTATCTACTATGATGTCTATTATACATGCTTAAATTATTAAATATAATGTGTGTAAATGTGTGCGCGTGTGTGAGTGTGTGTACGTGAGTGTGTGCGCTTGTGTGTGTGTATGTGCCTGAGTGAGTATTTTAAAATTATATTATTATTATATCTATATACTTTAGTTATAGTATTAAACTCTCGTAAGACGGTGCCACGTGGCCGGAACCGGGCACCGATGTATAGCAGAGTTAAAAGAGATCAGTCCTAATGACCTGGGATGATCCATCTTCATCATATCAGCCTTATAAAGTCCACTGCTGAACATTAGCCTCCCCAATAGATGACTTCCTATTGGAGATCATCATTTCAGCCCATAAACGTCCCACTACTGAGCACGAGCCTCCTCTCACATACCAAGGTGAGAGGGTATTGGGTCATACTCCACCACGCGGACCCATTGCGGATTGGCGGAGGCAGGTGTATGGCGTCCCACAGTTAGAATTTATCAAGCCGCCCATGAGGCCTCTAACATGGCTTCACGACTACCACATTTAGTGATAACCGGGACCAACGGCTTAACGTGCCTTCCGAAGCACGGATGCGCTCGATATCAAGTGCCACACAAACGGTCACCCATCCAAGGACTGACCTCTGTAAACTTTGCTGTACTTCGGTGATTGTTTCCGACCACCGAGCACCGCAGAGCTACGAGCGCTTCAATTGGAGATATTTGTCCATTATCACTTCGCCGGGCAGGCGGGTTGGTGATCGCAGTTCCAGCCAGTACGCAGGATGAAGCTGCTGCCCATCATCCAGTAGGATTTATCTTCGTCAACTCTTACGACTCCCCGTGAGATGAGAGGGGGTGGCACTGTTCTATAGAAGACTGTATAGAGTAAACTATGTGTACCTAAACTTTCTGAAGTTAGAGATCCCTATTTTTAGTTCTTAATGCAGTATGTAAGTATGTACGTCATCTCAGACTCTAAAGTGTTACATGTCATGGTAGTGCTTAATTAAAATGATACAGCACCATAAATTGGTCTCATTCGCAGTTAGATTAGTTAATTTATTTCGCAGAAGGTCATATTCGCACAACAGGAAACAAAATCGCAACAAGCCTCGTTCGCATTAAACTGTTCATTTCATATAATCACATTCAATGTTATAACATAGAATTAAAAACTCATTTATATCCAAGAACGCAAATATTTTTCCTGCGTGAGAATTGAACCCACGACCTTAAGAATGCAGTGCAGTAATATTGACCTCGTTGCCAAATCGGGCGTCCTATATCAAACGTTCCATTGCTGACGTGCTAGTCTCTAGAGATCATTGCCTTAAGTCTAGTCCTCTCCTGTCAGTAACCCAAGCTCAAGATAATCACCATTACCTCAGCACATTAATGTCCTCTCACAAACCTAAGTGACAAGAATCATACTCCACCACACGGATCCATTGCTCTTAATATATTTATAAAAAAAAACAAATAATGATCACTCAATTTCAAAAGCTACTGAACGCATTTTAATAATTGTTTTAACATTACAATGCATTATCTTCGAATGACATAGGCTATATTTATTACTAGAAAAACATTCATCATCATCATCATTTCAGCCCATCAACGTCCCACTACTGAGCACGAGCCTCCTCTCACACAAGGTGTGAGGGTAATGGGTCATACTCCACCACGCTGACCCAGTGCGGATTGGCGGAGGCAGGTGTATGGCGTCCTGCAGTTAGAATTTATCAAGCCGCCCATTAGGCCTCTAACATGGCTTCACGACTACCACATTTAGTGATAACCGGGACCAACGGCTTAACGTGCCTTCCGAAGCACGGAAGCGCTCGATATCAAATGCCACACAAACGGTCACCCATCCAAGGACTGACCTCTGTAAACTCTGCTGTACTTCGGTGATCGTTTCCGACCACCGAGTTCCGCAGCGCTACGAGCGCTTCAAAACAAGAAAAACATTGGGATTCTAATAATGTATACAGGGTATAAATCTTACTAATATCATAAATCCGAAAGTTCGTTTGTGGATTTTTTAATCTATGGATGTTTGTTACTTTTTACGCTTGAAAAATTTTACGCATTATGATGAAATTTCGCACATATGCATAAGTTATTTATAACTTGTATTGACACATAGGATATTGTTTATCCTGGAATTCTCATGGGAATGGGAGCCACGCATGTGACACCGGGGGGCGCTGGTAGTATTAAATATTATATTAGCTATGATACATTGTACTGACCTTGAACCTCAAGGAGCCGAGGGGTGGCCTCGCGTAGGGTATGCCCTGGAAGCTGTAGAAGTACTTCCCGGTGGGGCTGGTGGCGACGCGGCCCTGCAGTCTCCCCTGCTCTACCGTAACTATTGGTGCCTCTGTCATTCTGCCTCCACTGAAACGAGTAACACCGCTTAGTTAAGAATTAAGTCATGAAACGTTTCTCATTTCTTGGGAATATTATTTTCATAATTTAAGCCAGAAAGTTTTCAAGTGAAATTGGAATTAAATGGCAAATTTTAAGAACTTTTCACTTTTCATTCCGATGATGAGAAGATGAGATTCTGGAGAAGTCGTAAGATTTACTTTGAAACCATGTCACTTGTCATTGTTTTAATTGAAAGTTGACAAGTGTTAAGGATGAAGTTTGTTCGTGACATCACATTTCAAAATAATTTAAACGTAACATAATTTAAATGGAAATAAAACTAATTTTGGAACTGCTGTTTGTCTGCTTTGAAATTACATTCAATAATTTCTAGATATAAAATTGCAAAATATATGTTGTTACATTATGGGGGGAAGATGGGGGGTTTAAAATGTGACCAGCTAATGAAATTACAAAATATATGTTGTTACATTATGGGGGGTTTAAAATGTGACCAGCTAATGAAATTGCAAAATATATGTTGTTACATTATGGGGGGTTTAAAATGTGACCAGCTAATGAAAATGCAAAATATATGTTGTTACATTATGGGGAGTTTAAAATGTGACCAGCTAATGAAATTCGTGTGACGTCAGTTATGGATGGCCAAAACGGGGTATTTAATTTTTTGAATTAATACTTTGACATTAGGTAACTGTACCAATGTATCTATGCACATCGATGATATCAATAAAATATTCAGAACAATTAATTTTTTTAAGAAAAAAAATACTTTTACCATATTCTAGCAAATAATAATTATTATTGTTTTATTATTTGGACCACGCTGTGTATCTTTAAAGAAAGTCCCATAATATAAATTCTGTTTGGTTTGTGGCTAGATAACGCTATGTGAGATGTCTAAGATGTATCTATGATTATCCAGATGTATCCAGACAACATAACATTCGCCCTTTACTCTTTGTACATGATATAGGTATCCTTCTGGTCTGTCAGAAGAATTTGCTTTTTTTTGAAATGTGTAAATGTGTACATTAATTGTTAAATATTTAGCCTGGAAGAAATTGCTGTTAGCAATAAGGCCGCCCATTGTATCATGTATTTGTTTATGTGATTTGATTACATTTTTACTATTTAGTGTACAATAAAGTGTTTATTCATTCAATATTTATACTTAAAAGCTTTTTTAAGCCAAATTTAAATGAAAACATGTCTGACTTTTATAAACAATAATTTTTAAAAATCGATTTCTTTTTTTAAATTGTGACACGACATAATGACTACATCCTGCCTGATGATGAGCAGTCGATGCAGTCCAATAGGAAAATGAAAGCGCTTTATAACGTGAAATAAGCACGCTATAAAGCGCATACACTCATGACGGCCTGCTAAAATGCCGTTTCACGCCCCGCTTAAAAGACCCGGGATCATAGGAAACAGGAAACACATGAGCCGGCAGCGAATTCCAGAGCTTAGTGGTCTTGCTCAGAAAAGACCTCCCAAATTTCTTGGTTCGAGTGCTGATATTCTGCACAGTATGAGGATGGTTTCGAAGACCAGCACGTGTTGTTCGGGAGAGGAAAGGAGAGGGCGGGATGAGATCGAAAAGCTCCTCAGGACACTCGCCGTAGTAGTTCCGGTAAAAGACACTGAGAGATGCAATGTCTCTACGCAGCCGTAGAATTCTAATTAATAAACAGCTTACATGTGAATTTAGTAATAAACACGTAAAGAGATTATGGATTAGAAAGAGACAGATGAGTTTAACGCGTACTTAGTATGTATTGATAAATCTAATACCTCGCTGTGGTTTTATGGAATTCGATAAAACTTTATCAGTTTTACGGAATTCCATTACTACTACAATCACTTAATGACTATGTGTATGGTACGTGTGTAGTAATCGTCGTAATCATACAAAGATTATAAACAGGAACTATTTTTGTACTTTGGGATGTCTGTCATGAATAAACTCAAAAATGGAGTTATTCCGGTCGGATACCCCGTATTTGATACCCTGGGGGATCAGTATTATTTTATAATATTTTCTATTCCGGTCTGATTCACCGTGCAGGGTATCACAAATAAATTTAATCATTTTATTCCGTTCGAATACACTAGTTATCTATTAACAGATTTTTGGGACAGTCAGCAACAAAATATGCATACAGGGTTTATTGAAATACATATGCTCGTAATACTTAATATTGTATTAGAAACGTGTTACATTGAGAAACAACGACTCTACATTTTCGTCTTGGCTAAGTCACCGCGCCCGGTATGTACCCTTTTTAATATTTTTTTACCTGCAAAAATATGGGTGTGTATTGTTCTACATTGTTATCGTCTCGGCTATTGTCTAATGATTCCAAAGTAGCCAATCAGTGACGAGTGAAGTTTTGTTGACTACGAGGAAAGGGTTATCAATGTGTAACAGTGTTAGTCGATATCTAAATTGTGCTCTGTGCAAGTCAAGTAAAAGTGTTATTCCGGAAAAGTAAGTATTTATTAATAATAGATAGGTATTTTATTTTTGGATGACTTTGAATGATGTTATAATTATTTTTTTATCTGCTTTTCTTACGTTAGCCAAACTAAACAATCTGTGAAACTATGAAAAGAAGACTTGGTTTAAATGTTGATAATTTTATATTTTTCTTAACACAATGGTTGTTGTTTTGTGTCACATTAAATAAGTAGATGTATTTGGTAAGATAGTTAAGAGACCGGACTTGACTGTGACACATCTTGCTAAATTCTATTTTTGATTACTTTCTAAATTCTATTTAATGCTACGTAGATATAGGCCTCATATTAGGTTTTGATTCGATCATAAACGTTTTAAAGAGTAGCAAATTTATTTTCTATTCCTCTAACCATGGCGGAAAAAACCCCAATCTGATTAAAAAAAAAACAAATTGTAAATCCGAATTCACCCTTCATAAAACTAAAAGTAGGTACTCAAGTTCTCTTATGGTAACTTATCATAATATTCATGTTAATTAGCTAGTTAAAAGTGGGACATATAAATGAAAAAAAATATCTACAAAACAAATTTGAAGTGAGTAAATAACGGACTAAAGCGAACAGGAAAACAAAATGGCGTCCCGTGTAATGTTGCCAGTGAAGAAAAATATCATGAAGTGTAGGCACACAAATTCAAGTTAAATAATAATTATATATTTTTCCAACGTACGTTCCTTGTTATCATTACATTCTCTCACACCGACCCTGCACTGCTAAATTTTGTAGTTATTTGAATTATCCGGACTTAACCCTAAGAGTAGGGTATAAGAATACTGTAAACCTCTAATGTAGAGACCAGAAGGTTTACAGAATTTTTCTTATAATAAATATTCACATTCTATTTCTATCCGTTCCAGAATGTATGAGGATGGTAGTAAGCCGGCATCATCCTCTCAAAATTCTGATAGTTTAATATATATAAATAGAAATGGAGGCATAGTTTTACTAAGGGCTGGTTACCAGTACACAAAGAAGAAACAGTATAAAAATGGATGGAGCCTATGGCGATGTGTCAACTGGCGAAGAAAAAATTGCACCGGGTCTCTTAACATTCAAGTATTTATTACGTTTTATGTTATTTATGCAGTCTTTTAGTTATCAAGCAATGAGTGTAAAGATCTAAATACCTGTTATGTTGTTTTAGGGTAACAACATTAGTAATGAGAAACATCATCAATGCGAGCCCAATGAAGTGGATAATATAATGGCACAGAAGTTACACAATTGCCGAGAAAAAGTATTATCATCCTCTTTTTCACCAATCCCGAATATTTACAACAACTTTAAAGCGGAATTCAGTGATGCCGGCTTAGACCTAATAAAGAAGCTTCCGTCGTTTACAAACATAAAAACTGCGTTGTATGATGCTAGAAATAAACAAGCCGGTATATCGAAGATACAGTGTAAAAATGCCCAGGAAGTAGAAATTCCTTCTATTTTTGAAGATTTTGTGTTGGTCAATCATTATGACGAGACCTCTGATTTCCGAATAATAATTTTTGCAGATAAAAATGTTCTGAAAGATATACGACTCATACAATTTTATTTAAGTGATGGAACTTTTGATTGTTGCCCAACACCATTCGTTCAACTTTACACTATCCATGGGGACCTTGGGAGTGATGAAGAGCACACACGAATAGTACCTTTATTATATGCTTTATTGAATAGAAAAAATGAAGAAATCTATATAACACTATTCCAGTTATTAAAGGAATATATCCCAGAATGGAAGCCACTGAAATATATGACTGATTTCGAACAAGCAGCTATGAATGCCATTTCAACTATTTTCCCCTCAGTTGAAGTAAAAGGATGCTACTTTCATTTTTCTCATAATGTATGGAAGAGAGCTAAAGCGTTGAATTTGACAAAAAACAAGCGATTTCGCAAACACGTAGCGCTATCAGCCTTATTGCCACTGCTACCTAGAAAATATATCTCAGATGGCTGGTGCTACGTAATGGAAGACAGTCCGGAGTCTAAAGAAATACTTCCATGAAGCATTCAACGATTACATGGTAACACAATGGCTGGAAGATGAAAGTTTTGTCGATACTTGGTGTGCCTATAATCAACGCCATCGCACAACCAATGCTGTGGAATCCTGGCATAAAAAGCTCAACAGCAGTCTGCCAAGAAACCCAAATTTATATCAGCTTTTGAAAACTTTAAAAGAGGATGCAAAGTTGCAAATAGTGAATACTAATAGTGTTGAAATGCCAAACCTAAAACGACGGCTAGCAAAAGAAATCGTAGTCGATAAGTGGTACCAACATGTAACTGACCAACTTCTCACTGGAAAAATAACAGTTGGTCACTGTTTAGAAAAGTTAAGACTGTAAGTGATTGGTCCAAATTAAAAGACACAATTATGTTTTTTTGGTATTCGATTTATCTAGTCGAAATCTTTTATTATTTAAAAACGATTACTTTTATTTAATTTGTCATGTCATTCATTTAACTCTCAAAATTGATTAAGCTCTAGAACTTGTGTTTATGTTTTTGTTATCTATCCAAATAGAAAGACCAAAATTCTGATTGTCTGTGATGATTTTATATCGTAATTTTAAGTTCTGTTTTGTTATTTAATTAAGATGGTCAAAATCCTTTTAAATTATTAAGGTTTGTCCAAATAGAAAGACCAAATGTCTGATTATCTGTGATGATTTTAAATACTAATTTTAAGTTTTATTTTTGTTATTTAATTAAGATGGTCAAAATATTTTATTAATATTAAGGATTGTCCAAGTAAAAATACTATTTTATATAGTAATTTTAAGTTCTGTTTTTGTTATTTAATTAATATGGTCAAATATTTTTTATAGTTAAGGTGTAGTTGTCTAAATAAAAAGACTAATTTTCTGATTGCCTGTGATGATTTTAAACAAATAAAACAAATATTTTTACATGAACAACTGCTTTTCTCTTGACTGTACTTACCTGTCAAAAAAGAGTAACGGGATCAGACCGGAATGACAAAGTTAATAGTGGATCAGACAGGAATTAAAATACTATAATAAACAACAGGGGATCAGATCAGGGGATCCGACCGGAATAACTCCAAAAATGGCTGGAACTATTTCAAAATTACGTTCACCAATAGAATGCTAGATTTTTTTTATTTTTTATTTTATTAAATCACAAGGGAAATTATACAGTAATTAAGTAACACAAAAGTAATTAACAGTAAATAGCACACAATACCAAAACAGTTTCCACAGAAAACATTAACAACTTCTTTCTTGAAATAAGTATTTCAGAAACAAAAAATATAAAAACTTAAATACACACATACATAATAAATATATATACCAATAGGACTACGTGTTACGCAAATTCCTTTTTAATTGCGCAAATATCCCTTAGTAACATAGGCAATATCAATAACTAGCAGTCGCCCAAAACTACGCCCGCGTGACGTACTTATAAACCTTCCTCTTGAATCACTCTCTCTATTTAAAAAAGCGCATTAACATCCGTTGAGTATTTTTAAAGATCTAAGCATAGGTATATAGGGACATACAGACGCCGAAAAGCGACTTAAAAAAATACTATTTAGTGGCTATAAAAAATAGGAATCCCTACAAAACACCAAAAATATAACCCAAGGTGTAGTGACAATATTTACTGAAGCAAAGCTAGGAAGTGCCACTAGTATCTGTCAACTTAATGATATAGTAGTTATCTATATCTTATACAATAATCAATCGAAAAAGAATTTCTATTACGTGTACGATTACTAATACTAAAAGAGCATAGCCTGTGAGTTTCTTGCCAGTTCTTCTTACAGAGCGGTGGCTCGGAACTGGCACTTAGATTCACTTATACTTAAATATTTTTTGTTTTTTTAAATTGTTTGGTTGCAAGTGAATCTAAGCTTCGTGATTTTAGTATAATTATATTTGTTTTTGTTATTTTTTTTATAAGTTTGACGTTTTCAAGTACTATGTAATAGTTTATGAAATAAAAAGTATTTTGACTTTGACTTTGACTAAGTATACGCGTTATGTTCTTTAACTTTTAACGGGTTCCGTACCCAATGGGTAAAAACGGAACCCTAATACTAAGACTCCGCTTTCCGTCCGTCCGTCCGTCACCAGGCTGCATCTCATAAACCTTGATAGTGGTTTTTTCACAGATTACATATTTCTGTTGCAGCTACAATAACAAATACTAAAAACAGAATAAAATAAATATTTAAGGGGCGCTCCCATATAACAAACGGTTATTACTTTGCTCGTTGTGGCTCAATATTCATAACGGCAACAGGAAGACTCTTGAAATCGTCACATAATATTTTGTTATACACCCTCTTTAGTCAAAACCCTTTATGGATACAATTACGAATTGAGCATTAGATTTAACAATAAATAAAATTCATTACCAATGTACATAAAGCCTGTGAGTTTCTTGTCAGTTCTTCTCACAGAGCGGGGGCTCGAAACTGGCACTTAGATTCACTTATACCAAATTTTTATTTATGAATGAATGAATGAATGAACACTTTATTGTACACTAAATATGAGTAGTAATATAATTTTTATTTATTTGCATGTAAGTGAATCTATGCTTCGTGATTTCAGTCAATATTAAGTTTTTTTTATTAATATTTTGTTTTGACGTTTTAAGTGTTATGTATAGTTTATGAAATAAACAATTATTTATTTTATTTTTTCTTTAATGGTACGGAACCCATCGTGCGCGTGACCGACGTTATAAAGACGGCACTTGGCCGTATTTATTTAGTTACCATTTTCAATGCTTCTCGTTTTCACACAAACAAGCAAATAAATATAAAATAACACAAATTTATGCTCTTCATATTTAATAAAATATACCTTCATAGAATATACTAAGATTCAGTAATCACGAAATGAAATAAGTAAGTAAGTACGTTATCTCCGACTCTTGAATGTTACGTGTAGGTAGCAAATGATTCATATTGAATGACTGGTAAAAAGTTAGGTCTGTAAATAGGAACCATTTTGCGACTAACTACGATATATTTAACAATAAGCCTAATGCTTTCCTGTGTCTTCCTGTAGATAGCTGAGATCTGGGAATCAATACATGCAAAATTGTCGTTTTTGTGAATATAACTGTCCTCTTTAATTATATTTTTAACTTTATATGCATGTAAATTTACTCACTGTGTTAGTTATTGTAATTGGGCCAGACACATGTAACTGATAAAAATGCCTTGCTTTTAAATACTTTACACCTTGGTTTACATAATTGGGAGTTTCATCATCATCATTTCAGCCATTTGATTTGAAGTCCACTGCTGAACATAGGCCTCCCCAATTGCTTTCCACGTTAATCGATCCCGTGCCGCCTGCATTCACCCGCTCCCCGCCGCCCTGACCAGATCATCGGTCCATCGGGTGGGGGGTCGCCCTTTACTACGTTTGCTGAATCGTGCTCGCCATTCAAGAACCTTAACGCCCCATTGGTCACCGGTTGTTCGAGCTATGTGCCCCGCCCACTGCCACTTCATCTTGCTAACTCGCTATGGCTATTCTAATGGTAAAAGAATTTTTGAAATAAGTTCAGTTGTATGGAGTTTATACATTGCAAAAATGCAAGCCTTTATTCATTATAATAACAAACAAATATAGACTTTTACGACTCTTCGTGAGATGAGGGAGGGTGGCACCAGTGCCGTAACTAGGGCGGTGCCAGCAGTGCCCAGGCACAGGGCGCAGACCCTGGAGGGGCGCAGAAATAACCAGACTAGTATTTAGTTTTATGTCATGCATGGTGGCTAGTAGGTACATTTTGTTTTATTGCGAACATGGTGTAGACGCGCCCTACTCTACCTGGCCTGTATTTTTAGAGCCTGGGGGCCTACCGCCGAGTTCGATGGCAATCGATTATAAGGCAAAATGGATTTCGAATTGATTCTGTCGTACCGCCGAACTCATGGAAATCGAAACAAAATGGCGTTCTCCATTTACATATTGGTCTGTCACGGACTGAAGGTCATGAATGAGAGGTGGCTGTCGGCAGATTCCCCGGTACGGATTAATGAACGCAAAACAAAGTTTGATCTAGATGGATTACCGGTAATCTATCGAATTCGGCGGTAGGCCCCCTGGTCAGAGCATTTTTCAAGGGCGCATTTTTTAAAGCTCGCACCGGGTGCATAAAAGGCTAGTTACGGCACTGGGTGGCCCTATTCTAGGCCGGCACTAAACGGCACATATTTTATCTAATGTTGTGTACGTACAACTGTCAAGATCTAGGAATTTACCGGAAAGATTGTTGCCCTGAAAAAGTAATCATTGGTAATCGTCTTTATTGCCCACAATCTATTGTATTAAATTGTTCCGTGTTTGGTTGGTTTATTTTATTGCTTCGGAATGCTTGTTTATTGACAAATTAGGCAAATGGGCTTTTAGAGAAACCGAGATGAGTTTCTTGAGGCATTCTTCTCAATCTCGTTGCCTCTTTTGGAAGCCTCGTTAGAGTCACCGACAGACTGACTGACTGACGGACAATCCCCTACCTCCTTTAGAATCACGACAGGCTGACTGACAGATCCCCCGATAAGAGTCACCGACAGACTGACAAATCTTGAGAAAACCCACAACAGACAGATAAACTGACAAACCTTGACAAATTCTGACAAAGAACCCATTTTCTTTAATTTCTTTATTATGGCACCGCTCATATATTTCATTAATATATCAAATTTCCATTTTGTGTGTGAATGTTTGACGAATCTAAATGATCATGTTGATCTTAGAGACAATACCTATAGTATATTTTTATTTTACTTATGAATTTAAAAAAAATAACAACTATGAAATGTTATATACTTACCAATAATTTAACTACAATAATACGAAATAAAAAGAAAATAAATGTATATAATTAAATGTATATGTTTTTTATATTATGTAAAAAAATATGAACTCCACACCACTGGCACCGAATATATTAATGAACGCAAAAGATTCGCGTTAATTAATTAATTTGTGTTAAATGATTATGAATTTGTTTTATAACACTAAATATCGGATAAACATACATAAATAGGACACACCCAAACAAAGAAAAATAAGTATACGATCAAATATTAATGTCCTGTGTGGGAATCGAACACACGTCCCCAAGAGCGGATACTGACCTTTACGCGATATCGATCGTTATCGAAGCTTAAAAAAACTAGATACATATGTTATCTTAGGTTAAAAACCTATAAATAATACATTTAACATTACTTTGCGATTCCTCAAGCCAAAGGAAATTCCGTTTATGCAAATAAATTCGATGGAAATTCAATAACTGACCAGTGGGTTACCCACAAAATAAAATAAATTCACACAAACCTGCTTAGTTCAACCCGAGATCCACAAACTATATATAACTAAGGAAGCTGATCGCCAACTGGCGAAATGACAGGATTTCAGTATCTCAGATACTACGGGCCCGATAAGATATCACTGATATATTTGTAACATTTCAAGTATTTCGTAAGATGAAAGATAAATTATCTGTACACATACATATTGGGCTGATTTTATATTTTATTTCTACAACTTTTTTTATTTTTGCGTATGATTTATTATATCATTTTCTACGTGCCTTTATAACCAACATTATAACTGCCGAAATGTGGGCGTTTTGTATTGCTCTGCCTACAGAGACGTGATTAATGTATGTATGTATAAATATTTGATAGGATAATCATTTGAGTCGAACCCCTTATAAATAAATAAATATTCTCTTACAATCACACCAATTGTTTAGTTCCAAGTTAAGTATCATTAAGAAATTGTGTTATGGATACTAAACAACGGATAAACATACTTAAATACTTTTTTTTTTTGTAAATACATACTTAATATACATAGGAAAACACCCATACCAGAACAAATATTCATGTTCATGCACACAAAGATTTGTCCTGTGTGGGAATCGAACCCACGATCTCTGGAGTGAAGTGCAGGTATACTGACCTCCACGCCATATAGGTCGTCAAAATTTCCCTAGTCCTTATATAAAAGTAATATTGATATAGTTGGAGGGTGTTCTTCGAGTCTAAAGTATGATAGCCGCAAGACTTTCAAATCAGTTTTTGCGCCACATGAGGCGGACATCAATAACGCAATTTATTGAATCATTCGTAATGGATTTCCTTTGAGTTAGAGCCCCTAATCGGCACACTAGACAGACGGGCCGGCGATCGCAATTTAAAATTTACTGTAGCGTAATATAATCCGTTGGCTTGTGAAGAGGATAGAGAGAGAATAAATAAATAAAATAATTAATTAATATTTCTGACACTTACACCAATTATTTAGTTCCAAGATAAGTATCATTAAGAACTTGTGTTATGGATACTAAATAACGGATAAACATACATAAATACTTTTTTTTTTTTTGTAAATACATACTTAATATACATACTTAAAACACTCAGACCAGAACAATTATTCATATTTATACACACAAATATTTGTCCTGTGTGGGAATCGAACCCACGACCTCAGGAGTGGAATGCGGGTATACTACCCACCACGCCATATCGGTCAGAGAAGAGTGCATTAAGGGGACTAGATCGCGCCGCCAGGTTAGACGTCAAGGGTACCGGGAGGAAATCGAGGACTTACTGGGACTTTAGATAGCCAACTTATCTGAGCTGGCTAAGCATGGCTCATAGTGGAGACGAATGGTTGTGGCGGACGCTCAGATCAACTACAGATCGCCATTCTTCTGCGAGTCAGCGAAAGCCTTAATCGACGACCGATACAGCGTGGTGGCGATTATATCCGCACTACGCTCCTGAAGTCGATTCGATTCCCACAAAGGACAAAGCTTTGTGTTTTCCTTTCATTTAATTGATGAAGTTTGTTAGAGAGATTTCATTATTTTAATTGATCCTATCGATTGATGCAAAAAAAGTACAGGGTGCAACTTTCACAGATAGTTTTTTTTCTTTTTAAAAATAAAGGTATATTTTCTTTAAGTAAAATTTTCTATCTACAATATCAAGAGTACTTCCCCTTTAGGGAGCATTACAAAATTCCATCCTGTATATTAAGTATGTATTTACAAAAAAAATAATGATTATCCGTTATTTAGTATCCATAACACAAGTTCTTAATGATACTTATCTTAGAACTAAATAATTTGTGTAATGATAAGAAAAATATTTATTTATTCCTGTACAAGTAGGCAAATATCACATGCTTCCCTTACACGATACTGGCACACACTTTTAGCTTCAATCACGCTCATTAACCTTTTTATACACTCCCGTCGGTTTAGGGTACTTTTGAAAATAAAAGTAAATCATTACCATATCAACATTTTGTAGTGATTGAAGTATTCTTTAGACGTAGAACCCAAACTGTAGCACTTCCTAACATCACTCTCCCAGATCGCCTCGTGTTTCCAAGGTATTATATTCAAATTTCTCGTTAAATCTTCATTAAGAGAATCAAAGAAGTTAGACCACACGTCGTTTTCTTGGTGTGTCTTCACAAAATAGGAAATTTTCTTATTCACAGGCCTCTTTCCGAGAGTCAAGAGTCTAGATTCCCTCGCTATTAAATATCGCAAAGCGACACGTTTCAATAATATCAGTTCTTCCAAACTTTTGGCCATAAAATTACGTAAGTTCTTAGCACTGGAAAATACTACTATTTTCTTTTTCACTTAACAACTGGCAACACTATATTTAAAAGCTCATAATGCGATTCCAAATCTAAGAAAACATTGCGCTTGAATAATGTTCTCGATAAAACAAACGACTAACTAGAACACAGCACAATCAGTTATGATTAGTTTCCATGTACTGGAGTTACAAGATCAATTATGAAGTAAAGAAAACGTGACATGATTGATGGGTGCAAATTAAGGTAAGAATAAGCGCAGTCAACAAAAGATAATGCGATGACTGTATAGTATACCACGCTTTATACTAGAGGAGATAAGGCTAGATTTCAAATGGCATATGCTGCTGAAGCCATGTTTTTTTCAACTGTAGTAAAAGTGAAGAATCGTTGTGTAATTCCACTGTCTTGTGTGTACCTTAACGTAACGTAGAAGATAAAAATATCTACTAGGTGTTAACTAACAGTGTTAAATGACTGCATGTAAATAAGTATTATGTAGAAACTCGTACATGACGAGTGTAATCACTACGTAGTAAAAAACAAAGTAGACCGCTGTCTGTCTGTTCCTAGGTCTGTTGCATAGATCTTTAAAACCAAGCAACGGATTTTAGTGAGGTTTTATTAAATAGATTGAGTAGTTCAAGAGGAAGGTAAAAGATGGCAAATCCTACACCTGGAACAGAGAAACTAACTGAATTAAAATGTCTAGTTTCTACCAACACATACGGTGCCATTTAATAGAATCGCACCCAACTTAATAATAACCATGGATCATATCTGATTATGGCTGATAGCCGATTGCAGATGAACAGGACCAAAAAAAAAAGAAAAAAAAAAAAGAGGAAGGTAGGTATGAAGTATAAACGGATTGGGACCGCTGCTGTGCGATTTTAAAGTCCTAATTTGTAATTTTTACCATGAAAACTATCTATCCTATGCGTTTGTTACCATTCTAACATACATACATAAATGCACGCCTGTTTCCCCGAAGGGGTAGGCAGACGCATATTATACGACCACACTTCGCCAATTATATAGTTGGTCTCACGTAATAGATGGCGAGCCTATTGCCGCTTACCGGGCGTTCCTTATCCCATTGTACTAAAAGGCATCATTTTGGACAGCATCGACATTAGGTAGGAATGGGTCTCTATGACGATATACATTAAAAAAAATACTTATTTCAGTTTGCACTTAGTCAAGACTTTAAAGTTCGCATAGGTCGACATTGTCTCTGAAAAAATCTTGCAAAAGTAAGCTAGTGCATATTTTATATTCTTTCGTATATCTTTTAACAATGTTATCAATATAGCTATTAAGCCTACTCAAATATATTGCTGGTTGAATGATTTCATTCAAGTCCACGCTCCTGCTACGAAGGACGCGAGTCGTGATAGCGAGTCACGGCTCACAGCGGTGTGTACGAGACGTGCTTGTTAACTTAATTACCGAATGGATGGAGTTTTCAATGCCTTAACACATTGTATACTAGGAAACTTTGTGACTCAAAACCACGGAACAGATAAAGAATGGCGGTTAGTCACTCCGTACAGGTGTAAACAGATTCTACCAAGACCTAAGGAACCGAAGCATGCCTCAACTGCAAGTGGTGCACCTGCAGGTCAGCTGACGAGGCTCTGACAGACATAACCGTTCCCGGACGCGGCAAAAGCCTTGCCACCTATTTATATGGGACCAACAATATGGCGAAATGTGGACATATAATATGCCTCTGCCCACACCACCACAGTGTCTCAAGACGAAAGTCTTGGACCAGTGATGACGTATGGTACTGAGACTTGGTGCCTGACTATGGGCCTCATAAGAAAGCACGAAGTCGTTCAGCGTGCAATAGAGAGAGCTATGCTCGGAGTGTCCCTACGTGATAGAATCAGAAATGAGGAAATCCGTAGGAGAACTAAAGCGACCGACATAGCGAAACGCGTTTGCAAGCTGATGTGGCAGTGGGCGGGGCACATAGCTCGAAGAACCGACAACCGATGGGGCGTTAAGGTTCCTGAATTGCGACCACGAATCAGCAAACGTAGTAGAGGGCGGCCCCCAGCGCGATGGACCGATGATCTGGTCAGGGCGGCGGGGAGCTGGTGGATGCAGGTGGCAAAGGATCGATCTACGTGGAAAGCAATTGGGGAGGCCTATGTTCAGCAGTGGACTTCAAATGGCTAAAATGATGATGATGATGATGGTGATGACACCACCACACGGGTGTGATATGAATATGATATATGATATGCCTTATTTTTGGGCTGCCTTATACATCTCTGCAAAATGGTAGAAAATGGCCTTATTTTTGGGCTGCCATAAGGATATATGTATGCAAAATGGTAGAAAATGGCTCTTTTTTTGGGCTGCCTTGTATATGTATGCAAAATGGTAGAAAATGGCCTTATTTTTGGGCTGCCATGAAGGATATATGTATGCAAAATGGTAGAAAATGGCCTTATTTTTGGGCTGCGAATAATGTTGATTCAAACTTTATATCACGCGTTCGCGATTAGAACGGTCTTCACAGACAAACAGACTGACGATTCGTTAATATTTTTCTGCAGATCCGTAACTTGAGGTTAAACTGATTTTACCATGACTTATAAATCTTATAATACATAATAGAATTATAAGAAAGTGAATTCAAGCAGACGTAGTCGCAGGCTGCCACTTATTAAAATTTTAAAATATAAATAAGTACCTATTGTCTAACCCTAAAGCAAATATATAAAAAAAATCCTAGTTAATTATAGACACAATGCCACTGTGCCCAGTGAATTAGAATTTCACGGTTATTGAGATTAGAATTGCGTAGGCATGTCGCATAAATAAACACGAGAGGGCGCTCATGTGAAAATACCAGCGGGTGAGCGATTTCTGAACAAAATTAAAAGCATATCTATTCTGAACTTTAAGTAATTATTAAACGTGTGATAATATTCGATTTATGCTTGGTATTTACAACTAAGTTGGTGGTGGTGTATAGGGATCCTACCAAGACCTACGGAGCCCAAATCAAACTCACCAGCAAGTGGTGCACCTGCCGATCAACGGACGAGGCTCTGGCGAACATAAAGGTTCCCGATAAGCGGCAATAGGCTCGCCACCTAATACGTGGGACCAACTACATAATTGGCGAAGTGCGGGCGTATTACGCCTCTGCCTACCACTTCGGGGAAACAGACGTGATTGATACGAAAAACTACGTGACAAATATTTAGCATTATTTTAAAGAAGAAGGCAGATTCTGCAATTGGGTAAAAATAACTTTGAGAAGGAAACCAAAAGGAGTATCCAACTTGGCTGGGCAGCGTTTGGGAAACTCCGTCGAGTCTTCTCGTCAAATCGTCAAGACTCGACGGAATCGACTGCTTACCTTTAGGGGGCCTACCGCCGAGTTCGATGGCAATCGATTATAAGGCAAAATGGATTTCGAATTGATTCTGTCGTACCGCCGAACTCATGGAAATCAAAACAAAATGGCGTTCTCCATTTACCTATTGGTCTGTCACGGACTGAAGGTCATGAATGAGAGGTGGCTGTCGGCAGATTCCCCGGTACGGATTAATGAACGTAAACAAAGTTTGATCTAGATGGATTACCGGTAATCCATCGAATTCGGCGGTAGGCCCCCTGGCAGGAGGTAGTCATTATGACGTGTCACATAAAAAAAAAGATGTTAGTATGAGGTTTGATCAGCAGCGGTACAAGTCAAGCTTAATGTTATTGGATGATTCAGTTAGAATGCACTTAATGTTATTTAATTACTATTAATAATTTACGTTAGTAGTATTAGTAGGTGGTTTGTTATTCATCTGTCACTCACCGAAGATCATCTAAAAAGTCATTGACTGCCGTTATCATCGCCATTATTTCTTACTGGAACACAAATAAACAACGCAAATTTAAAATGAAGTTTTCAATTTATTTTATTTATTATCATCCTAATATTATTATGCTATTATCCTTTGATAGAAATAGAAGCGTTGGCCGTCAAAATTGGCTCAATAGAGCTCTTATGAAATTCAAAAGGGGACGTCCATTAATTACGTGAGTCTAAAATAGGGGAGGGGGGGGTCCGGCCACATCTCACCAAAACTCACCAAGGGGGGGGTCAATCAAAATTCACGTCAACTTTTTAACTAAGGGAATATACATTTTTATACCACAGTAAAATATATATATCATTCGTTATAGTGCACCTTAAACGTGGTATCATTATTCTCCTCTTATTTCACAGAAAAATGTAGTACATAGAAGACAAATCAAATGAATTAAATTATTTAAAAAATATTGGGTAAATCTCACGTGAGGGGGGGGGGTCCGACCACCTCTCACCAAGGGGGAGGGGGGGTCCAAATTTTTAAAAAAACACCTCACGTAATTAATGGACGTCCCCAAATTACAAAACTTAAACTAGCGCGTCTATTCACTGCCCGCGGGAGCTTGATCGTAAAAGTATGGGTAAGAAAATCGTCAGTTAGTTTTTTCTAATCGATCGATCGCTCGATATTAAATGTTACAGAAACGGTGTCCCTTTCACGGTCAGGCCTTTGTGAATTCTGATTTACTTCGGACCACAAGTGCCAGGCAGGGCACATAGCACGAAGATCCGGCCTTTGAGGTAGAAAAGTAAAGAAATAAAAAACTTTGACCAGCAGGACGGACGGCAATAAAGGGGGAGCGCTGATTGACCTATATACTCATCTAATCATAGATTTCTCATAGGTCAATCAAAAATCTAGAATTAATCAAAGATTTATAATTAGTGGCATGATTCAACGTCTACAAAAGCGTTTAAGAAAAAATCGTGTTTTATTATTTGTACTTCCTGTCTTAAGTTCTAATAAATTACAGTAACACGAAGTACAGACAGCCGTTGGCGCAGAAATGTAACTTAAAACGATCAACCTCAAACAGATAGACGACCTGTTAAGGTGGGGAATCATTTGGGCTTTTTTAATTTGTTTTTACTGTTTCATCATTTACGGAATATTATGAAAAAAAATATACATTAATCTACATCATATAACACATTAGAACGTGTGGTTAAAAACAAAATACATACATACATACATAATGTCACGCCTCTTTCCCGTAGGGGTAGGCAGAGATCACATCCTTCCACTTGCTACGATTTTGGCACACACTTTTAGCTTCATTCACACTCATTAACCTCCTCATACACGCCCGTCGGTTTAGGGTACTTTTGACCTGCCCTTTTTCTAACATTTTTTGTATTTGGTCATGGAAGGTCTTACGTGGTCTTCCCCTCCCAACACTTCCATCCACTTGTCCATCATAAATCACTTTCGTTAATCTACTTTCATTCATCCTCTCAACATGACCAAACCATCTAAGCATACCTTTCTCAATTCTTGTCACTATAACTTCTTTTACACCAGCTTTAACCCTTATCACTTCATTCCTTATCATATCACTCAATTTCACACCAAGAATATTTCTGAGTGCTCTCATCTCTACTGCATTAATCTTAATCTAGTATATAGTTACAAAATAACCCGTTTAGTTTCATTAAAAATTGCTTCTCGTTTATTTTTTTATGACTCCAGGTTATTAGAAGATTAAATACCTAAGACACCGTTTGTTTGTTTATGCCAATTTCTTTATTTATCATGTTTGATGAATTTTTCTATGGAATCGATGCACGAAATCCATCTGGATCCTCTGACGCCCTGATCGACAGTGGGCGCGGGGACGCCTTGCTAGGCTTCAGAATCGCTAAGCGACATCCACCGTCCCCTTAAGGTGAGTATAGACTACAAAATTTACTTGTAAAAGAACATCGAGCCGCTCTATGATATGTTCTAGTGTATCATCCTTTTACGAACTAAACGTCGAACACGCTCGCCTCTTTCTTATAAACTAACGAGGATATTAGTGTAACATTTTGTCGAGCGTATTGGTGTAACATTTCGTCGAGCCACGAGTGCGGGCAATGCGCGGTTGCAGGGTGACGCGGAGGGAGAGGGATGAAAGACGCACGCGGTCTGCATTTACCCGTAACATTACGCCGAGCGTTCGCAGGAACGTTACATTACATGGAAATGATTTGGAAACTGAGCTTTTGCCTGTATTGTACCATTCGCAAGAACGTTACATTACAGAGAAATGCTCCAGAAAATGTTGTAGTCTTTACTCACCTTTAAAGGTCGCGACATCATGTTGAATGCTTATGAGTCACATTGGATGTAGTACGACTCGAGTTGATCATGTCGACGACCGAAATGGAGTGGTGGCGAGTTTACTCGCACTCCGCTCCTGAGGTTGTGGGCTCGATTACCACATAGGACAAATGTTTGTGTACATAAACATGAATAGTTCTTCTGGTCTGGTTGATTTCCTATGTATATTATGTAAGTATTTACATAACAGTGCCCGGTAAGCGGCAATAGGCTCGCCATTTCCCTTTCCCTTGGGGGAAATAGGCGTGAATGTATGTATGTCTTTAATAAAAAAAGTGTTTGTGAATGTTTATTCGTTATTTAGTTTCCATAACACAAGTTCTTAGATACTTATATTGAACAAAATAATTGTTATAAGTACCAGAAAGTATGTATTTATTTATTTCAATGTCACCCAGCTGGTTTATGAGGACTTGCTTCCATTAGTCGTACGTTAATGTGCGGAGAGACGATGATAATAAACATCACGGTAATGAAACAAAGTGATCACATAGTTTCAATAAAACGAATAGGCAATTATTATACATTTACGGCAGTTTCTCTCACGACGCTATCTGTAAGTACGCTATCATGTACTAAAGTTTATATGTTATAATGAATTAGTGTTTTTGGGATCGAAATTTACGAGAGATGGAAAGTGTGAAAGCGATATCGATAGAAGAGTGAATGCTGGAAACATGTTGAATGGGGCACCTCACGCCTTTGTAAGCAGTCAGAAAGTGTCCGAAAAGGCACGTCTGGCAGTTCATAGAGGTGTGTTGGTACCTACACTAATGTATGGAAGCGAATGATGGTTATGGCAGAAGAAACATGAAAGTAAAATTAATGCAGATGAGATAAGAGCACTCAGAAGTATTTTAGGTGTAAAATTGAGTGATAGGATTAGGAATGAAGTGATAAGGGTCGAAGCTGGTGTAAAAGAAGATATAGTGACAAGAATTGAGAAAGGTATGCTTAAGATGGTTTGGTCATGTTGAGAGAAAGTAGACTAACGAAAGTGATTTATGATGGACAAGTGAATTGAAGTGTTGGGATGGGAAGACCACGTAAGACCTTTGCCTTCCGACTGAGAGCGACTGCCTTCTGACCTCCGCAATCCAGAGGGAAACATCACTCTATGGTTAAACCAGCTGTCAGTCTTTTAGAAGGCACTGACTTACTAATAACGACTGCCATATAGATGTTCATGACAGCCGGGACCTTTTAACGTGCTTTCCGAGGCACGGAGCAAGCGATAATTACGCACATAACTTCGAAAAGTCATAGGTCCACCACGGTTTGAACCCGAGACCCTGTGAATTGAAAGCCACTGAGCCGCTCGTAAATGCATTTTGTTACCGATTTAAAAAGTTTAATTTTAGGGCAACCGAGATAGGGTTAACAACTATTTGACTTAACTAGCTCTGCTAAGTTTAGAAATTGAAGCACTGTGTCCGATATTTATAAAAAATAAAAAAGACACACGAGATTTATCCCACGAACCCCTGCCATATTATTATCGTAACGTCATACAATATCGTCGCCGTAGAGAGACGGTGTGTTTGTTTAAGTATCACTTATCTTGTAGGATTGCCAATGTAGATAGCGAACGAGATAGCTAAAACATTGCAGTTATATTTAAGTGTTTGTTTAGGCGGTGGAAGAAGTTTTATCAAGTTGAAAATGTAATATTTCGTGTCGATTTTCTAAGAGAAATATTATACATACATACATTATCTGTAGGGGTAGACAGAGATCACATCCTTCCACTTGCTACGATCTTGGCACACACAATCAAGTGTATTTTTTACATACTGAACTAATGTTATTTTAATTGTATAATAAGTTACTAATGTCATATTTTGTTGGTTATCGTATTTGAAAGAAAGAAAGAAAGAAAGAAAAAGAATTTATTCTGTGACAACATCAAAATAAAACAGATACATTATATTTAAGTAACAATTTGGAGAGTGTCACAGAAAAGGTATCCACTCAGCATAAATCCGAGGTGTCACGAAAACACCTCGACGCTGGTCTTCCGTAGATACCGTTTGTGGGAGCACTACTATGACACATTCATTATTCGGTATTTATTAAACCATTTTCCTCTTATGACGATCATACAGTGAACACTATGACCATATTTTATTTTCCTCTCACTCGGTGTTTTTATCATATCATCATTATCACAAGTCCACTGCTGAACATAATACTATATAAGTATACATAACACAAGTTCTTAATGATTTAGTCCTCCATATAAGTTCACTTTGTTATAGAAATAATTATTAGTGGAAACTTGTAATTGGCCTTGTTATAAACGTAAATCTAAGATAATATTGTAATTAGCCGTAAGTTTTCCCAAAATTGTAAAATAAAATAAATAAAATAAAATAAAATATTTCTTTATTTATTACCTTAAAAGAATGGTGTATACTTATATGTTTTTCACGTTAATCGATCTACAAATTAAAATACTTCTTAATTTAACATAATATTAACTTACTTATAAATTTACTTATTTTACTTTGGACAATTTCAACAATTTTCAATTAATTTAAGCGATAATTCTAAGCACTACCTATTGGTACTTAGTAGAATATCGACGATCCATATGGCATTCCATTCCAATATAAAATAAATTTGTTAGAATGATATTTGTGTATGAACATGAATATTTGGTAGTGGTCTGGGTGTTTCCATTTAAGATACATATTAAGTATCTATTCACAAAAGACAGTATATATGGAATAAAATTAAATGAAATTAATGGGTTATGGTAAAAACAAATCTAAATCTTTATGTTTAAGCGTGATCTGCCGAACTGTCAGCATTCAAAAAACTGGACGTTGTACAACATAATTCTATTTGCAATATAAAAACAAACTTTGGTGAAATATAACCCTTATTGTGCTGATACATAATGTCATACCCAATCTATATCATACTTTAGAAATAAAATTATAATGTCAACAGTTAAAACGTATAAAAATAATATCATCATATCCTAACTGCAGCACTTAGATTCACTTACACCTAATTTTTATTTATTTGCATCTAAGTGATTTTAAGCTTCGTGATTTCAGTGTAGTAATATTTAGTTTTTTTTTTAATTTATATTTTGTTTTGACGTATTTAAGTGCTATGTAATAGTTTACGATATAAAGAACTTTTACTTTACTTTTAACCTTATCCTGGTCGCCCCAGACTTAATTCCGGGGCCCAGGATCTGCACACTTTTTTTATTTTTTTCTTATTTACGTCGGTAACAAAATGCATTTACGCACTGTCTCTCGGCCAAAGGGGGACCGAGAGAGGTGTGTGGGACTTACCACCGGCAGACACGACTGCCAGCAGTAATACCCACTAAAAATTTTCCGACGACGCCCGCCGCTCGTTGAGAAAGAGGCGGGGAGCCAGTACCTGGGTTGCAGCTCTGACACTCCGCCCGCGGCCAACGTAACCCGGACCAAAACCGGGAGGACCTCCTCAGAGAGACGCAGTGGACGCGCCCTTCGTACCTCCTTGTGTGACCATAGCGTGTGTAGCCGACTTCTCGGAGGATCCTTGGTTAGACAGCAGAGGCCCTCTGCCCCCACTGCCTAAGACCCTACTGGCGCTGCTGGACGGGCCCTCCTGGCCCGCCCACTGCGCCCTCCACAGGTCTCGTTTCCCCCCGGTAGTCAGTACTAAGAGCACCCAGAGTCGCCAATCTCTGGGTGCTACCTTTTCCCTAGCGCCCTCTGCGCCCTACCGGAAGGTACCCGACCGAAGGTACTGAGCCCCCCCACCACGACAAGGTGGAGACCAATCGGGGGGAGGGTCTGCACACTGACCTAACCAGGTTATGGCTGAACTTCAGTTATTATAAAGAGCGACTGTCGTCTGACCGTGGCAACCCAGAGGGAAACATAATTCTATGGTTAAACCAGTTGTCAGTAAAATTTTAAGGCACTGACATCCTAATAACGACTGCCATTGATTTTCATGATAGCGGTTTCACGTGCTTTCGAGGCACGGAGCAAGCGATAGGAACTAGGAACATAACTAGGAAGTATTTTTTTTGAGTGTACTATTTCTTTAAGGAACTTGTCTATGTATTTATACAATTACAAATCCTGGTTTTTAAGGAAAATACGCGAGTAAATACTCCTCTGCTCGATGTTATATGCTGTCGTGTATTTTAGATATATGTATATATAGTCTACCTATTCCTATCACTGCATATTAAGCTACCGAGTTCGTTCTGAGAATATTAAATATATAATATAGTTATTGTAATTTGAAAATAAATATAGTAATAGATTTTTTAAGTTATTTAGTTAGTTCCACGTAATAGGTGGCGAGCCTATTGCCAGAGCCCCGTCTGTTGATCGGTAGGTGCACTACTAGCAGGTGAGGTTGGCTTGGGCTCCTTCGATCTTAGTAGGATCCCTTTACACCAATTAAATATATATACCTATTGTAATAAAGAAATAAATAGATTTTAAGTTATTTAATATAATAAGACGGAAAATTACCTATTCCTACTCATAAAATACTTCAGTCATTATAACAAGCTGACGAACCCTCATTTCTAGCCATTCAGTACCTATTAAAAAAGTATTGAACGGTTATAAATATTTCGAAAACTTCCTTCATTATTATTGGATAAGTTATTAGTTATTACTTAAACGAGATTTTTCATATATTATTTAGTAAAATGTTTACTATGTGACCATCACATGAATAAACATCTGATAAACCTGAATTAGAGATTTTTTTTTTTATTTGTAACAGAATACCTAAAATAACGCTGTGAGTTCTCCAAACAAACGAGTATGTAGGTAGTAGACTTCAGAAGTATAAGTTCATTTTAATACTTTGTCACTTTAATTTAGAAGACTAATACAGTATATTAGGACTATTTGAACGCAATTGATAGCTCGACATGGTACTAATTTAAGGACTAACTGTTCAGTTACTTCTGTGGCAGTTCGTACTGTCAGCGTCAAAGATTTGGTAAAACCCAAATAGCAATTTTTTTCACAAAACTGATCAAAGCCGAGTGTTCTGGCCAGTGTCAAGACATTTTTTTTCTTTGAGACTACACTTGGGGAATTAATAGCCTTATAATTATTAAAGGTCAAAATCATGAAAACTTTTTCATGATAAAAACAAATTTTAAGCGTTATTTTTCTTAAATTAACGTCAGCACGCCACACAAAAACGCGGTCTGTTGCGCGCATTACACTGTATGCCGTTTGCAGTTTTTTTTAACGAAAAAAATGAAAATCGTTACCCAACCATTCTTTTAAGGTAATAAATAAAGAAATATTTCTGACACTTACACCAATTATTTAGTTCTAAAATAAGTATCATTAAGAACTTGTGTTATGGATACTTCATCTCAGCCCATAAACGTCCCACTACTGAGCACGAGCCTCCTCTCACATACCAAGGTGCATATGGATACTAAACATACATAAATACTTTTTTTTTGATACATACTTAATATACATAGGAAAACATTGTATCTATGGTGTGTAGAATGCGTACTGGCTTTCATCAAGGTCTTTTTACACCCTCTATATCGGAATACGTTCTACCGCTCCTGACAACAGAGAAGTGTGGCTTCTTGGCGGGAAAGTGAAGCGTCATGCCTGCAGTTTTGCTTTATTTTCTAAAATTTGTGATATTTCGAAAATTAATGTGTAATAACGGTGGATTATTAACCGTTAAGTGTTTGTGAACGTACATGAGTGCTGGTAAATCAAACAAAACAATGCAACATCACTTTTCTAATTCTCTCAAGAAGTCCATATGAGATCTCAGTATAGTCCCACATCTTTCCTGAGGACTCAAGGGATTTAGGGGGAGGGCATCTCATTTTCCATTTATCATCTATGTCACCACTCATTCTCATTTAATATGTATCAAATATTATTAATATTATATCTATAACTTGACACTGGCTAAATGTGCTAAACGCACGAAGTCATTATTTGAAAGAAAAAAAAAAACAGAGATGTGTGTAGTTTGGAGGTTACCAACTATAATAATGTAATGTTGACTGTACAATACAATGAAATCTTAAACATAAATTAATCACAGTCGGTCGGACACGCTGCTCGCCTATCAGTATTAAAGTAGCGGTCATTGCATTCTCAGATACTGCATTTAGAATATATGCGTTTACAAAAGTTTATTAATGTCATTCACTTGCGATATGTCTTTATAAATGTATGTTTACATTATATGGCGATATGAAAGTGTATGTTGTGTCAACAGGGAGCATAATTACGTATTGCAACCATATTGTTAAAAAGAGTTCATTCATCTCAAATTGTTTAAGTCCTACTATTGAGCACAGGCCTCTTGAATAAGAGTCCTCGGGTCATTCGACGTCCACTCGGTGCGGATTGGCCAAAACAGGTGTTGGAGTGGTATGAATTGAACTGCTGTTAGAATTTTACAAGACGACAATTAGATGAGTTTCTTGATGCATTCTTCTCAACCTCGTTTCCTTTTTGGAAGCCTCGTTAGAGTCACCGACAGACTGACTGACTGACGAACAGTCCCCTCCCTCTTTAGGATCACGACAGGCTGACTGACAGATCCCCCCTATAAGAGTAACCGACAGACAGATAAACTGACAAGGTTTGTCACCTTGACAAATTCTGACAAAGAATCCATTTGCTTTTATTTCCTGATTATAGCTCATATCTCTTTCATTGTTGTTAAGAAGAAAAATTATGGAATTTTCATTTTGTGTATAAAAATTTGACGAATCTAAATGATCCTGTTGATCTTTAAGACAATAAAGTATATTTTATTTATTTTGCTTCTAACTAGCCTTAACCCGGCGAGAGTGTGGTGAAAAAATGTAACTAGGAGTATGTGGCAGGGTATGACATACCCGTTCACAAAATTGACTGTAAAAATTGATTTGATAGAAAAAGCATTATATTAAGTAATTTTTTTCATATTAAGATTATATTATAACGTATCGGAAACAAAACATTTGCGCTATTGTAACAATTTTCATATTTTACTTAACAGGAAAAAAATCACTGTGAATTTTCAATGACAATTTTTACACTTTAAAAAAAACTACAAAGAAAATAAAAAAAACAAGTTTTATAAAAATAAACTTAAAGTTATGATAGAACATGAAATAAGTAACAATATAAACTTAAAAAAAAATAACAGTATATCTTAGGAACATCTTAGAAACTGGAGTTTAAATCAGTGCAGTTTTTGCAAAAAAAAAGTTGCATGCTCCATACAGATAGCCTTTCCACAGCTTGCACATATATATTTTGTCTTCCGATCCTTTTTGTATGGGCAATCTACGCATCTAATATAACAACCAGGAATATTTTGAGTAGATGAAAGTGGTTCGTTGATCTGGGAAGAGATTCTCTGACGTATATATATCGGAATATTTTTTTGGTCTTTTCGTAACTTCAGGTGTTCATAAACTAGAGCCAAGCCTAAATAGCCTATATACCCTAAAGCCTTGCGTATAAATTCGGTTCGTTTGGTGTCTTTGCCCTGATTTTAACGATAAAATAACAAAAAAGCAGTGTTATTTTTTGTCACGAAATATATACACCAGCTATGTGGCAGGGTATCACATACCCAAAAGCAGTTTGCACGCATATAATTCGGGCGCAGGCTGCCGCGACACTGAGATCACGCCACTATCCCCTCCCACGCTCCTTTAACTACAGCTACCCAAAGCAACGAAAAGTTTGAAGGTCACGAACAAAAAATACACGCAAATAAGTAGCATGGTGGGTATGACATACCCTGCCACACTCTCGCCGGGTTAAGGACCAACGTCTTGAAGCCTAGTTAGAAGTGCCTTCCGGAAGCCGGAAGCGCACCGTTTTTTATTTGATTTTAAAAATATCCAAAAATAGTGCTTCTTTATCAATAAATGTTGTTTACATAAAGTAATCGTTGAACTCATTGCAAACCTATTATTTTTTGTTTTTATTAAATGAAAAAATATATTGTGTAAAATTGGTGGTCACACAAACGAAGTGTTGGGAGAGGAAGACCACTAAAGACCTCCAGAAGGTTTAGGCAGGTCAAAAGTACCCTAAACCGACTGGCGTGTATGAGAAGATAAATGGGCGTGAATAAAGAGTGTGTGCCAAGATCGTAGCAACTGGAACTATGTGATCTCTGCCTACCCCTACGGAAGGCGTGACATGTTTTTTTTTTACCTATTCAAAATACTTTCCTTTTTGAAAGGAGGTTCTTATATACACTACAATCTAGCCTATCTAAAGACTAATTAATAACTTTATTTTATCATAAACTACTACATATTTCAAAAGTAAGAATTTGTCCAATAACACTATTCTTATTGTTTCTATTAAGTCGAATACACTTTAGTAATGTGTTCTTAGTCACAGTATTACACTTCACTGACACTACACTGAACTAACTCAAAAGGTTTTGTCCTTCTCAGTCTTACATTATGAATGTAAATTAATTATTCATGATAATACTTCGATATTGAAATGCCGATAAATTTTGATCTGAATAAAATATGACCATACGTTGACCTGCCAATTAGGTACAAAACATTAAAAAGCACTTATTTTTATATTTAAATTTTACGAGTAATACTATAAATGTAATGTTACTTTCACGAATTAAGCATTTAAAGCAGGTAACTACTTTCACTTATTGACTCAACAAGACTGTTGTGTAGGGTTACCACCTGTCCTTTATTATAAAGTATTGTACTTTATTTCAAGTAATTGTACTTTATAAAAACAATAAAGTACACGAAAATACTCTTTTTTAGCATGATTTGGGATTGGACTTTAATTTAAATATAGACTGAAGAACCTGTGCAATTGTTTAGTAGAGATACTAATTTGATAGAAACCGCAAAAAGCAATAAAAAAGATGTTTTAAACAAAATAATAAAGAAAAATAAATAGTAATTTATTTTCCATTGTGTACTTTTTTTATCTTACCTATAATTACCAATGTACTTTAACTGTCAAAAAAAAGGTGGCAACCCTACTGTTGTGGCTTCAAAATAACTTTAACAGATTTTTAAAGAAGGAGATTATTATTGTTAGTATATTTTCTACTTTCGAGCATGACTTTTTATGAACTGATTTAGTTTTCGAATCATACCATATTTGTAATACCAGACTTTTTGCTACTCGATCATTTTGCATTCATATTCATCTAGTTAAGCTCAGACAGATTTATTATTTTACTTTTTTTATCACGCCTGTTTCCCAGAAGGGGTTGGCAGAACAGTAATAAACGCCCACATTACACCAATCATATTGTTAGTCCCACGTAATAGGTGGCGAGCCTATTGCCGCTTACCGGGAACTGAAATGTACCAGAGCCTCGATTGTTGAACGACAGGTGAGGTTAGAATGTGTTCCCAAGGTCTTGGTAGGATCCCTAAACACCCTTACATACATACACCTTTTATTATTTATTTATCATATTACAAAATATTACATCATCATCTCAGCCCATTAACGTCCCACTACTGAGCACGGGCCTCCTCTCACATATCAAGGTGTGAGGGTATTGGGTCATACTCCACCACGCTGACCCAGTGCGGATTGGCGGAGGCAGGTGTATGGCGTCCTGCTGTTAGAACTTTTCAAGCCACCCAATAGGCTTCTAACATGGCTACGACTACCACATTTAGTGATAACCGGGACCAACGGCTTAACGTGCCTTCCGAAGCACGGAAGCGCTCGATATTAAATGCCACACAAACGGTCACCCATCCAAGGACTGACCTCTGTAAACTCTGCTGTACTTCGGTGATCATTTCCGACCACCTAGCACCGCAAGGCTACGAGCGCTTATTACATAGCATGTCAAAAAGTCGTATACTTAAACAACTAAGGTTTGTAATGGCGCAACTCGAGTCGACTACTTATTTAAAACTAAAATATAAATCAAAAAATATTGCTTAAGTAAACTTAGGTAGGTCTTCCTAAGCTTTTCTGTACTGGTTTTGTATATTGTAATAATGTTATAGAAGAACGTTTTCTTCTGGAACAGGTATCTTATCAATTATAAGGCTCCTATCATCTCAGGAGTTAAGCCAAAATCACCTGCAAGTGGTTCACCTGCCGATCAACGGACGAGGCTCTGGCGAATGTAATAGTCCCGGTAATAGGCTTGCTATCTATTATTTGGGACCAACAACATAATTGGCGTAATGTGGGCATATTATGCATGGCTCTGCCTACTCCGTTGTGAAAACAGGCGTAAGTGTATGTAATATAAGAAATCGACGTTATAAATTTAAAAAATATTGTCCTATCTATATATTTTTAGTTACACAGTTTGTATTCTTTAATAGTTTGCAAAAACTGCGATAAATATGCTTAGTTGTTTCATTGAACGGCCAAGTTCAAAAACCTATTAATGACAAACAAAATGATATGAAAATACTTCATAATCATTCATGATGCATTCGTTGATGTAACAAGAACTAAACAACAATAGGCCACAAACCTTTTTTGATAACAATCGAAAGATTGCTGCATTGTGTTGCTACTAATAACAATATCAATCTGTATGACATCATTTAGGTATGTTTCTTATTCATCATCATCATCAGCCTTATAAAGAACACTGCTGAACATTGGCCTCCCCTATAGATTATATTCTATTGGCATACTATAAAAAAAATACTTTATTGTCTTTAAGATCAACATGATCATTTAGATTCGTCAAACATTCACACGCCAAATTGAAATTCGATATATTTTTTTAACAACAATGAAAGAGAGTTATGAGCGGTACAATAATCTATATATATAAAAGAAAGTCGTGTTAGTTACAGCACTTATAACTCAAGAACGGCAGAACAGATTTGGGCGAAAATTGGTAGAAAATTGGTAAGCTACCTAGCTTAGAGCAAGGAGACAGACATAGGATACTTTTTATCCCGTTAGACAGCGTTCCCGTGTGACTTGACATGAAACGTCAGTCACTATAAAACGTGATATAACAAAAAAGAATCAGACTTGGAATAACAAAACGCAAATGACAGCTATGTAGTGACGTATGGATGACAATTTGATATTTGTAAGAAATCAATATTCAAACTATTTCTGACTTCTTGGCGGGAATGTGAATATGAGTTTTGAAATAATTTTTAGGTGAATTGAAGTGAAGTTTAATTAATAATGCCGCGAACAAGACTATCGAATCTTTACCGACAAAGCCGTAATGCAAGAAGAATACGAAATACTGGAAATGAAAGGACTGAAGAAGAACAAGAAATTGCACGTGAACATCGCCGCAATAGTATGGCTCGACTTCGTGCTTCTCAATAAATAATAATTAAAAAAAATGTCGTGTATCACAAAGTACTTAAGTGAAGAGCAACTTTGTAATAAAATATAGAAATAATAATGAATGATTAATGTAGGTATTTAATTTTTTTGTAATTTTCCAATAGAATAAAAACACAATCTGCTTATTTATTGTCATTAAGGCGGAACAAAGTTCGCCGGGTCAGCTCGTAAAGAAATAAAAGCAAATGGGTTCTTTGTCAGAATTTGTCAAAGTTTGTCAGTTTATCCGTCTGTTGTGGTTTTTTTTAAATGATATGATTTTCAAAAGAGTTGGGTATAACAAAGTTTAGTTTTCGTTGAGTATATGTAATTATTATATAATAATTTGTGTTATGTTTATTTCAATGTATATTATTTTTGTTTTAGGTCTTTATCATCTTGGTATTCTCTAATATTATAATAAGTTTTGTTTATTAGTATTTGTTTTAACTTATTTATTAATTTTTTATAACTTGGTTCTTCTATAAGGTCTTCTGGGAGTTTATTAAATAATAGTAATAAAATTTTGTTAATATTATATACTAGAATCAACAATTATGTGTAAATTGTTAAATAAAATTCTATTTTAATTGTTTTAACGAAAATTTCAAATAATATTGGTGCCCGACGAATGAATTCTTGCGAGGGCATCGCACGTCGTCTGTGGTAACTATGTTTTAAGTACTAACTATTTTATCGTAACAGCTGAAAAGCATTCCACTTAGTATGCAAATAAAGATTTAATTTTTATTTTGATTGACTATTGTCTAATTTCAGTAACAAATAAGAATAAATATACATAATCTATTTGGGTATTTATTGCATCCGCTTTCCGAAACCAATAAAATGATTCACACTGTGCGATGTGTGTGTGACTGTACCTACTACCACTTGTACTTATAATATAGTGAGCGCTAAAAGTACACAAATCGATACATCAACTGCGGAGAGCACTGTTAAACTAACTAGGATGAATCATGCATGTATAATTTACGGTGAAACAAAAGAAATAAATTTAAAAATGGCCGAGTGTTTGTCGGACTATAGCGTTAAATTATGGTTCCGTGGCTGCACGAAGTGGACCTCTGTGTTTAAAAAAAATCAACAAAATCCAAAACTAATATCCTTATCGGACTTCTTAGCGGTAAAGTAAAGCGTAGTTTCGTTTTATTTTCTATAATTTGTGATATTTTGAATATTAATGTTTAATAACGGTGGATTATTAACCGTTAAGTGTTTGTGAACGTACATGAGTGTTGGTAAATGAAACACAACAGTGCAACATCACTTTTCAAATTCTCTTAAGAAGTCCACGTGAGATCTTAGTATAATAGTCCCACATCTTTACTGAGGATTCAAAGGGTTTAGGAGGAGGGCATCTCATTTATCATCTTTATCACCATTAATTGTCATTTACTATAATTTATATGTTATTATATCTCTTACTTGACACCGGCTAAACGTGCCAACCGCACGAAACTATTATTTAAAAGAACATAAAAAAGAAGGATAATTTTTCACAAGTTGGAGTTATGGCGCCAACGGAGAAAAAGATTGCTGCAATGTTTAATTTTACAATACTAGTATAAATTTCAGTTTTTATGTGTAAATATAGTGGAGTTTTGGACACAACTTATTCAGCAACGTACACAAGTGGTTTAGTGTAATGATTTGTGATTTTTTCGTCTGTTATGAGTCTTATCTGAAGTGGTAGGCAGAGGCATATTATACGCCCACACTTCGCCAATAATATAGTTTGTCCCACGTAATAGGTGGCGAGCCTATTGCCGCTTACCGGGCATGTTATGTTCGCCAGAGCCTCGTCCGTTGATCGGCAGGTGCACCACTTGCAGGTGAGGTTGGCTTGGGCTCCTTAGGTTTTGTTAGGATCCCTATACACCCTATATATTACGTGACATGACTGTGACTAAATAACGATAATTGTTGCAAATTCAAAATTATGTTTAAAAGATGATGTATGCATGATGTGTTCTCCTGTAACTGAAGGAGCACAAACTGTATATAATATTTCATGTACTGTGTATCCATTTTGGAGTTCTTTAATAAATAAAATAAAAATAAAATAACTTGAATTATCTAATTACTTCGCACTGGCACGGCATCGACTCTGTGAAACTGACTGTGAAAAAAAACCCACATTTATGTCGAACTCAAGGATATATTCTCATTTATCTTTATTTAGTTTTACTGCTATTTCTGATCTTGGTTAGGGTTGGCTGGAAGAGATCTCTGTTAGAGACAAGCCCACCTTTGTACTTGTTAGATTTTAATGTTATGTGTATCTTTGTATTATTTAATGTGCAATAAAGGGCAAATAATTATAGAAAGCTTTTACAGTTCAGAAGATATAATTGACGACCGAAATGGCGCGCTGGCGAATATACCCGCACTCTACTCTGGAGGTCGTGGGTTTGTTTCCCATACAGGACAATTCTTTGTGTGCATAGGTATTTAATATTTGATTTGGTTTGGGTGGCTTCCTATGTATTATAATACGTATGTATTTACAAAAAAAAGTATGTATGTATGTTTATCCGTTTATTATCCATAACACAAGTTCTTAATGATACTCATCTCATCTCGGAACTAAATAATAGGTGTAGGTAATTGTCAGAAATATTTATTTATTTACTAAGTATGAATTTGTCGACTTGAATTTTTATAATTTATATAATTACTAGGCCGCTGACAGACGGCAGAATTACTAGGCCGCTGGCAGACGGAATGACGGAACTCCAGTAACTTGTTACGTCACTTTTTTGGTACGGAACTTTATAACATTACTCAGCTCGGTGTCTATACACATTAAAAAATCCTCATTACAATATTATAGGTTTTTATTACTTTTAAGTAGCACGGCGCACCCATAGAAATTATACTAATTAAGTCACGCGATGTCTCCTATTGTTATGGGGATTGAGTTGAAAATAACTCAAAACTCCGTCACCGTAACAATTAGTATGGTAAAACATAAAATTTATCACCACCTCATTTAGAGAATGAATCGTCTTTGAATTTAACTTTCAAGTTACTTTGTAAAACGTTGGTAGAAATACAGTTGTTTAACACAACTTCTTTTTTAAAAAAAGTTAAATGTAGTAACTATTTTTGGCTGTGGGCGGTAATCGGCTAATTGGTTGATTGATTGATGGTACCAAAATAAAGGTTTTATACAACGGGTCTTACTTAACTAGAAACTGAAACAACTGAACCTATCAACACCCCTCTCTGTCAAGAAAGAGATACTCGTAAATAAAACCAATTAAAAGAAAAATCAAAACCATCTATTCAAGTATATATTCTATTGCCCGCAATTATTATGGCAAGAGGACTAGAAAATATCTTATACCTAAATTATTTAACCACATACCGAGTGAAATTGTTTGCTGCAACACAGCAGTATATAGAAACAGGTTAAAGAAATACCTTATTGATGTTTTTGATCCTGGCTGTTCCTAACCTCTTATGAAGGATTAATTATTATGCTTGTGATCTTATTAGTTATATAATACGTTAATTTTAAAAAAGGTGTTATATTCGCCATTAAACTATTATATAGTTTGGCGATAGAATAAGTTTAAAAAAATGTTATGTTATTTTGAATAGTGAAATAAAAAAAAAAAGTTTGGCTCAAAAGAGCTGTTATGAAGGTCAAAACTTAAAAACTAGCGCACCCATTCACTACGGGCGGGAGTTTCATACGCAAGAACGGGCAAGAAAATCGTCAAGGTTAGTTTTATCTTCCGCTAGTTACTAGAAAATGTACTTAGAATATTCAAAACAGTAAGTAAACACTGAATTTACAATCAAAAGCTATATATACGTTATTACGTGTATGGGGATCCTACCAAGACCTAAGGGGAAGCCATCCTCACCTGCAAGTGGTGCATCTGCTGATTAAAGGTCGCGGCTCCGGAAAATATAGCAGTAGCAACAACAGGCACCTATTACAGGTCGCGTCATGTAAAAAGAACGCTGGAAGAAAGTGGAGGGGGTATGTTTGCGCATGGGTCGACTGACGAACCAATCGCGCGCCGTATGGGTCGACTGACGAACCAATCGCGCGCCGTCTAGCATGCGGCGCGTGAATAGACCGATAAATCGCCTAATGCGCAGCTTGACCGCCAGCGTTCTTTTTACATGACGCGACCTATACGTGCGACCAAAAATATAATTTGCAAAGCATGTACGCATATTATGCCTCTGCCTACCCATTCGGGGATTTCATGTATGTATCTATTTAAAAGCTGTTTTTATTTGAAAGAGATACTGGTATATTTAACACAAATTTCAAAACAGTATGTAAGCACTGAATGTGATTATAGTATTGATTGGAATAAGCCGTAAACACATTTTGTTTAGTTTTTATACCACAAGAGGGCACTTGATTATGCGAATTACTTGATGGGAAGTGGTCATCGCATTCTATGGATACTTTTGAAAAACCCCGTGCTGTTATCTCTTGGGAAAACCTTACTAGGGAGCACGTTTCACAACGAACATGCATTATTAAGCTTCAAGATTCCGTACGACTTTTTTTCTTTTACTTTCAGATCATTAAATGTCCTTCCCCCGCTGGAGCGGGGGGGTGTCAGACTTTTACTGACTAAAAACCCCATGTTCCTTCTTGAGCCTGCTACGTCCTGAGGCCGCGTAAAGCCTTTCGACTAGCAACTAGAAATCGAACCTACGACTTCATAAGAAGAGTCATAATAAAGTATTTTAGAATACTTCATATGAAATCATATTAAACCTCGCACATCTGTCGCGGCGAGTCAGTTCGACCCTGAGTCAATGAATACGAAAGTTCTCTTATACCTATCTTTTTCACTCTCTTCTCTCTTGTTACCATTTGATGCTGACTGTACAAGCTGGCAGTTCATAGAGGTGTGTTGGTACCTTTTTTTTTTTTTTTGTTTTACGTCGGTAACAAAATGCATTTACGCACTGCCTTCCGGCCAAAGGGGGACCGAAAGGGGTGTGGGACTCACCACCGGCAGACACGACCGCCGGCAGCAATACCCACTAAAAATCTTCCGACGACGCCCGCCGCTTGTTGAGAAAGAGGCGGGGGCCAGTACCTGGGTTGCAGCTTCTGACACCCCGCCTGCGGTCAACGTCCCCCGGACCAAAACCGGGAGGACCTCCTCAGAGAGGCGCAGTGGACGCGCCCCTCCAACCTCCCCCTGCGACCATAGCGTGTGTGGCCGACTTCCCGGAGGGTCCATGGTTAGACAGCAGGGGCCCCCTGCCCCAGCTGCCTAGACCCTCCTGGCGCTGCTGAGCGGGCCCTCCTGGCCTACCCGCAGCGCCCTCCATAGGTCCCTCTTAGTTTCCCCCCCGGTAGTCAGTACTAAGGGCACCCAGAGTCGTCGGTCTCTGGGTGTTACCTTTTCCCTAGCGCCTCCTGCGCCCTACCGGGAGGTACTCAGCCCCCCCACCACGACAAGGTGGAGACCAGTCGGGGGGGGAGGTGTGTTGGTACCTACACTAATGTATGGAAGCGAATGTTGCTTATGGCAGAAGAAACATGAGAGTAAGATTAATGCAGTAGAAATGAGGGCACTCAGAATTATTCTTGGTGTGAAATTGAGTGATAGGATTAGGAATAAAGTGATAAGGATCGAAGCTGGTGTAAGAGAAGATATAGTGACAAGAATTGAGAAAGGTATGCTTAGATGGTTTGGTCATGTTGAGAGGATGAATGAAAGTAGACTAACGAGTAATTTATGATGGACAAGTAATTGGAAGTGTTGGGAGGAGAAGACCACGTAAGACCTTCCATGACCAAATTAAAAAAAGTTAGAGAAAAGGCTGGTCAAAAGTACCCTAAACCGACGGGCGTGTATGAGGAGGTTAATGAGTGTGAATGAAGCTAAAAGTGTGTGCCAAGATCGTAGCAAGTGGAAGGATGTGATCTCTGTCTACCCCTACGGGAAAGATGCGTGACATTATGTATGTATGTATGTACAAGCTGTGCTTAGAGTGGGGCTAGAAGCTCTGTGTGGGATGTATTGCTTTATATTATGTAGGATCGCTCGTAGCTCCGCGGTGCTAGGTGGTCGGAAACGATTCCCGAATTAAAGCAGAGTTCCCAGAGCTCAGTCCTTGGATGAGTGACCGTTTGTTAGGCATTTAATATCGAGCGTTTCGGTGCTTCAGAAGGCACCTGAAGCTGTTGGTCCCGGTTATCACTGTACGTGGTAGTCTTTAAGCTTTGTTAGAGGCTTGATTTGCCGGCTTGAAAAATTATAGCAGCAGTACTTCTCCACCAATCTGTACTGGGACCGCGTGGTGGATTATGACCCAATACCCTCGCACCTTGGTATGTGAGAGGAGGCTCGTGCTCAGTAGTGGGACGTTAATGGGCTGAGATAATGATTATTTTAGAACGTATTTTTAAGCCATAGTTATGGTGATGGGGATCCTTTTTTATTGTTTTACGTCGGTAACAAAATGCGTTTACGCACTGGCTTCCGGCGAAAGGGGGACCGAAAGAGGGTGTGGGACTCACCACTGGCAGACGCGACTGCTAGTAGTGAGTCCCGATGCCTAAGACCCTCCTGGCGACGCATGACGGGCCCTCCAGGCTCGCCGCTGCGCCCTCTACAGGTCCCTCTTAGTTTCTTCCCCGGTAGTCAGTACTAAGGGCACCCAGAGTCGCCAATCTCTGGGTGTTATCTTATCCCAGGCGCCTACAGCGCCCTACCGGGAGGTACTCAGCCCCCCCACCACGACAAGGTGGAAACCAGTCGGGGGGGGTGAGTACAGGGATCCTTTTTTTTTTGTTTTACGTCGGTAACATAATGCATTTACGCACTGCCTTCTGGCCAAAGGGGGACCAAAAGGGGGTGTGGGACTCACCACCGGCAGACACGACCGCCAAGTAATACCCACTAAAAATCTTCCGACGACGCCCGGCGCTTATTGAGAAAGAGGCGGGGGCCAGTACCTGGGTTGCAGCTTCTGACACCCCGCCTGCGGCCAACGTCCCCCGGACCAAAACCGAAGGACCTCCTCAGAGAGGCGCAGTGGACGCGCCCCTCCTACCTCCCCGTGCGACCATAGCGTGTGTGACTACCCGGAGGGTCCATGGTTAGACAGCAGGGGTCCCCTGCCCCCACTGCCTAGACCCTCCTGGCGCTGCTGAGCGAGCCCTCCTGTCCCGCCCGCTGCGCCCTCCACAGGTCCCTCTTAGTTTCCCCCCCGGTAGTCAGTACTAAAGGCACCCAAAGTCGTCGGTCTCTGGGTGTTACCTATTCCCGGCCTCCGGGAGGTAGTCAGCCCCCCCCACCACGCCAAGGTGGAGACCTGTTCGGGGGGGTGTATAGGGATCCTACTAAGACCTAAGCCCAAGCCAACCTCACCTGCAAGTGGTGCACCTGCCGATCAACGGACAAGGCTCTGGCGAACATAACAGTGCCCGGTAAGCGGCAATAGGCTCGCCATCTATTACGTGAAACCAATTATATAGTTGGCGAAGTGTGGGCGTATGTTATGCTTTTGCCTACCACTTCGGGGAAACAGGCGTGAATGTATGTATTTTAAGCCAAAGTACGTAGTTCACTATAATAGCTACCAATTAAAAAAAACTATTTTTACATCGGTATTACCTTACGAGTAAACATTTACAGTCAAATGCGTAGATACTTGAATAAATCTAAACTCTGAGTTAACTGGTATTATTAATCTTCCTCAGATTAAGAAGTTAAAAAAGGTGCGATGTGCACTAATATAAGAAGTGGACCACGAGCCTAACTTTCTTTATCTATAGATATATTTTTCAAGTCATCAGTTTAATGTAAGTACCCTCCTACTGTGAAAAGGTAATTGCGGTCGGAAATTAAGTCGATATGAATTTACTATAGCAGGAATGGTAGTTTTTTATTTTTTTATTATTTACTAAACAGTTTTTTTTATAACATTGTCAATCATAATTTGCTAATCACTCATATTAAAATACGAAACCCTAAAACTAAATAATGTTTGATACGTACAACTATTTTGTTTAAATAAATATACGCAACGCAAGAAAAATATAAATAAAGATTGAAATGAATGGTGGTCAAGAGCCCGCTGCCGACGGATGCATTGCAAATCAAAAACAAAAGTCAAAAACCTGTTTGCGAAATTCTTACAAGTTGATGAGCAGAGACCGGCAACTTTTTCACCCACATTTTTTTAGCCTATTGTAAATCAATAAAACGAACATGAAGTAGGACAATATTCATAAATTTAAAATATAATTTAGACACTTACGTTTTTGTCAATGCGTCACTTATTAAACCGCTAACTATTCGCGAAACAAGTGTTTTAAAATGCAATTCGTCTGCCGCACTCGTGACCTAGAGCGGGCATTAGCACTCACACTGCTGCCAACAGACAGAAGCAAAACTCAACCTGTGTTGCACTTACACAAACGTATACATAATGTCGCGAACAAGCTTCTACTTTTCAGATTATACTTTTTATTTCCCTCTAGTATTAAATTATTTTCTAAAAGACAGTGAGTAAACTATAGTATTTTTATTAATATTGCCATAATAGTCCGTTATAGGCAAGTGAAAGTCCTATACTAATAAAGCAATGAAGACTTTAAGAGAATAAACTATGAATAAAAAAATACACTTCGAACATAGTAAAAGAATACCTTCGAATAACTTAAATACAAAAAAACTATTAAAAAATTGAAGAATCTAAAAAGCTTTACATCAAAAATCTTATCTAAGTCGTATAATATTCTTTAAATCTACTTTTGACATTTCTTTTGCTTTGCTTTTCAATTAGTTCGGTAGGTAGCTTGTTTAATGTCAAAGGTAGCAAGTATTCTCATTTTTTTTTCTTGTTTATGGAAAGTCTATGACACTACGAGGATTGCTGTTACACATGCGTTTAAAAAGTTTATTTATATACCGCTTTTTTCGCAAACTAATGCAGTTTTAAAGTTGCTAAAAACATTAACTACTAGATTAGTTTTCTCTATTTGTATCTTTTATGACGTTTTGCTATAGTTTGTAGTATGCTATTCTGTATTTTGTTTATGTTGTTCACGTATGTAGTGTAGGTGCGACCGTAGCTGCTGATTCCGTAGTTTAATATGGAATCAGCAAGCGACATGTATATTAGGCGAAGAGTATTATACGGCAATTTATATTTTAATATGGCAATCTTCGCGAGCACCACTCGAAGTTTTTTACATATATTGTCTATACGTATATATCAGGTACTGAATAAAGAATTATTATTATTATTATATGCGAAATCCAGCTCAACTTATTATCTGCAGCTAGTTCTAGATATGCATGCTGTGTTTGTGTTACAAGTTCCAGTATGTCACATTCACACGTAACTGCATTATGTTGGATGTGTATACATTGGTGCGAGTGGGGGACGATTGTTGGTTTGATCCTAGTTTTTAGATGCGATGAGTGATGATGCCCAAATCGTAAAAAATAAGCGTTCAGGCGAAATATTGAAGTTGCCCGGAAAAACCCACTGAGGCAGTTACTGCACCGCTTTAAAGAGCCTGAAGAATTCGAAAGTTGCATTACAGACCATAGCAGTGCATGAAGATGCTACTATTTCTAAAGAAATAAAGAAAATATATTAGAACAAAATTATTGGTCAATGATTGAACATTGTATCAAGTTATTGAAACCAATTACTAGGTTTTTTTTTTAAACTGGAAGATAATGGAATACATATAAATAAGCTTTGAGTGGATGGCTTTCAAGGACCTCAAATCCACACTCAATTTTGTGTTGCCAGATATTTCTATTTTAGATGAACAACACAAACAAGATATCATAAATAATATAATCAAACGCACAGATAATTGCATGAAGCCAATCCCTTATGCTGAATATAATTATGTTGGATACAAAACCCCAAGGTATTGAACTAGATGGAAAACATGAAGTGGATGCCATGGAATATATTCATTAAGTGAGCCAATCACTAAATATCGACGTGGGTCTAGATTTAGCTAATTATAGAGCTAAACAGGGCTTATGGGGTAAACCATTTATTTGGAATAATGTCGCAGAAATGGATCCAGTAGTTTGGTGGAAAGGACTTTGCAGATCCAAATTACTAAGTGGAGTTGCTGTAAGAATTTTTACTGCTCCTTGCACTTCGGCTGCCACTGAAAGATCATTTAGCACACATGCACATATTCATAGCCATAAAAGAAATAGATTGACGACGGACAGGGCAGCAAACGTAGGATATATTTCTTATATTATCAAGTCCAACAACTAGTACAATTCATGGAGAACAACCTTCTACATTCACAATTCGGGTCCGATTGTACTTTGCTGTGCACAGTTAGTATCAAAAGCACGCGTAGCTTCGTGTTTAAGATTTGGTTATTATTGAAATTGTATATTACATTACATTATTAAGTATGCTATTTTAGGCCAAAGCGTACATTTAAATGATTGTTTAGATTTAAGTCAATAACATAGCAATTGAAATGAGAAATCGAAAATTGAATGACATAAATTACTAGGCCTGAAAAAATCAATTTTGTTAACATTTTTTTTTCTTTTAAATAATGGCTTCGTGCGTCTAGCACATTTAGCCAGTGTCAAGTAGTGATATATCAGTAATATATAATTCATAGAAAATGAGAATGAGTGGTGATAAATATGATAAATGGTAAATGAGATACCCTCCCCTAAGCCCCTTGAGTCCTCAGTAAAGATGTGGGACTATACTGAGATCTCACATGGACTCCTTGAGAGAAAATTTGAAAAGTGATGTTGCACCGTTTTGTTTGATTTACCAACACTCATGTTTTTTCACAAACACTTAACAGATAATGATCCACCGTTAATCCACTTTAATGTTAGGAATATCACAAATTTTAGAAAATAAAACAAAACTGCAGACATGACGCTACACTTTCCCGCCAAGAAGTCCTTGCTAACATTCAACTTTTTTCTCCATAAGTTTGTAGTGTATGTAGTCAGGGCTCAATAAGGATAACTACGAACGGCAATCATTGGGGAGGAAAAAAAAACGTCAGACAGTATTACCGTTTGTTATTTGACCGTTCTTGATAACATAAATTTAAAAAGAATATTGTCTAAAACTTTATGGATTATGTTGAATTAAACATTAGCATATTGATGAGTGTCAAGTGTCACTTCGTGGTGTTTGGCTGAATTTTTTTCTCGTTTCTCGATTTATTACTTTGAAACTTTATTATCCCAAATTAGTTATTGTAATTATTAGTTCCATCCATCTTTATGTAGCCCATGTAAGTATTGTAGATAATATTTGTAAAATAACATCTTAATTAATTGTCGCATTTTTACCTTCATTTGTTTTGAAAAACAAAAGAATTATTAGATAAAGCATGGCCGAATTTTCTGGGGGACCCGTTCCCCCGGACGAAATGGATATTGCTTGCAATCTGACGATTGATGACCGGTCTTCTTTCGATTCGGCGGAAGACTCTGAAGCGGATTTAAAAACTTTAGGGTTTTCAGTAAAACGGGAAAAACACACCAAGCATACTAATAAGAGAAGTAAAAAACCCAAAACTACAACCCCTTCTGAAATTTCTCTGCCCTTAGGACAGAAGAGCGATGCTAATATTAACACTAGTACTGAATGTTCCATTCCTTTGGGACAAAATAATATTCCTTTGACTCAAGAATCAACTGGTTCCAAACATCAGCCTACAGGACGTCAACACTTTTTAAAAAGTGATAAAGGTCCTTTTCAAGTCCACATCCAAAAAGTAGAAGAAAATCCTGGATTTTCTTTGAATGCCATAACTTTTGGTAAATTATTAAATCAGCTTAACATTAAAGACATTGTGATAGGTTCTCTCCAGAGAATTGGCAGAAATAGAATGACCATTTGCTTTGTTTCAGCGGAGTCTGCTAACACATTTATTAGTTCTAATCCTTTGGCGTCACATAACTATAAAGTCTTTATACCCACATTTAGTACTACCAGGATGGGCCTTATCAAAGGTGTTCCATCAGATTGGAGTACTGAAGAGGTACTGAAATCAATTTCTATTCCCTCTGGCTGTGGCCCGGTTCTCTGAGTCCGCAGACTTAATTATAAGGTTGAGGGTTCCAAGACATGGAAACCTTCTCAATCCTGTGTAGTCACATTTGATGGACAGGTCCTTCCCCCACGTGTATTTATTTTTTTCAATTCCCTCCCAGTGTTACAATATTATTTTCCTACTATACAGTGTTACAGTTGTTGTAGATTTGGACACACTAAAGCCCAGTGTCGATCTAAACCTCGCTGTTTTAAGTGTGGTGATGGTCATACTGGGGATTCCTGTCGTATAGATGAAGATAAAGCTTCTTGTGTTTCATGTTCTGGTTTCCATTTTGCAAATAGCAAGAAGTGCCCAGAATATGAAAGGCAACACTCCATTAAAATTTCAATGGCTGAAAAGTCAATTTCTTATAACGAGGCCTCTAAGTTACATTCATCTTCTAAAATATCTTATAGTGATGTTGCTTCCAAAACGGTATATGCTTCTCCTGACCACCATTTCAGAACGCCTGTTCATACTTCCAAAAAAAAAACAGTTTTTATGAAACCCAAAGGCCCTCCACCTAAAAGTGTAGGCTATGATAGAGAAGCTCATAACAACATAATCTCTCACCCAGTTTTACCTAAGAGTCATAAGTCCATTTATGATTCAATTTCCCACCCCTCTATAGCTGATTTGATCCAAATCCTTATCAAACTTCTTTCATCTGCTTCTCCTTCACTGTCCAACGATGCCTATATATTACCTACTTCATCTAAATCAACCAATAATGGATCCAGCCCCTTCCATGGCGATTCAATGGAATTGCAGAGGATTGAATCACAAGAAAGCTGAGTTGGCTTTCTTGTGTGCCAAGTTCAATCCTCTTGTGATTGCAATCTCAGAAACGTATTTGAAACCCTAACCTCCTTCTTTTTTAAAAGATATCACGTATACCGTGACGACCGCGCTGATGGGTATGGCGGTGCATGTCTTTTGGTTAGCGGTCATGTAAATAGTATAAATATTCCTTTTCCATTTCCTCATCCTGAATATTCTATTGTATGTATGAAATTATATGGTATAATTTTTATCTCTTTATATATTCCCTATCCTTCTTACTCTATTCTTCAACAACTCTTTTCTTTTATTCAGTCTATCTCTGATCCTGTGATTGTTATGGGTGATTTTAATATTTATAACAATTCTTGGGGTTGTGAAAAGAATGATAATCTATCTTTTAAATTTATTGAATTTTTAGATTCTACTGGACTTGCATTTTAAATTCTGGTGTTGCGACTCGCAGAACTAAACCTCAAGAATTTGTTAGTGCAGTAGACTTAACTTTAGCCTCTCCCTTCTTGGCTCCAGTTATGTCTTGGGATGTTCTTCCATCTACTCATGGTAGTGATCCCTTCCCTATCTCCATACATTTACCATTCAATAAGCCCTTAAGGCAAAAAAAAAATATTTTACTTAAGTTTAGTATCAATAATTATACCGACTGGACAACATTTTCGGCGTCAGTGTAAGATCTTGTTACTCTTTTACCTGTTATTAATAATAATAACATACATCTTTGTGCTCGGAAATTATCTGAGTTTCTTATGTCGGCTGCAGAGTGTTCTCTTCCTCTACGTTCAATTGTAACTAGGAACAAACCTTTACCGCCCTGGTGGGATATGGAATGCACGAAAATTGTATATTATAGAAAGCAAGCGGAGAGAGAATACAAAAGAAATATGAGCGAAAAGAATTTTTCGGCTGTTTCTGACTTATGTCAAAAAGCTAGCTCCTTATTAAGAAGTAAAAAAGCTGCAGGCTGGAGAAAGTTTTGTGAATCCATTTCACCAGAGACTCCGTCCCAGGTGGTTTGGAATCAAATAAAAATTTTTCGCCGTGCTGTTTCCCCCATTAATCCTTCTCCTCCCGATTCTTTACCATGGATCAATTCCTTTTTAGATAAGTTAGTTCCTTGTTTTGTTCCCAATATTTCTGATATTCCAAATATTGCAAGTTCCATACATCCTTCAAGTTCTTTTACTACACTGACTAAGCCTTTTTCTTTAGAGGAATTAAAATTTGTTCTTTCTACTGTCAAGGATTCTTCTCCTGGCTTAGATGGTATTCCTTATTCTTTCTTAAGTAATAGTAATTCAGACATCCTTTGTTACTTTCTGTCATTGATAAATTTTTGTGTAGACTCTGGATGTGTTCCGATTCCTGGAAGGTTCAAATTGTTCAATTTCTAGTAATTCTATTGTTTGTCGATCACTTACTGTTTAAAAATTTAAAATTGTTTTTTTCTTTTCAGAAAACCGACTTAAAATGCATGCCCCTTCTTGGTCTTTTCATAGAGATGGAGCAAGCACTTGAACCTTGGAAGCCATTAACTTTTCGCTTCAAATAGAAAACAAGAAAAATATTATACGGGTTGTATCACTAAATTGATTGTATCTTAAAGGATCTTTGACAATAATAATAAGGCAGATTTAATGTAATTACTATATTAAAGAGCATACCTATGTTATAAAATAGAATACCAGACTTTTATTTGAAATGTTTAGTGGTACCTTGTTTAAGTACAACAATTGAAATAAAACACAAAATAATTTGTTTAATTGTTAATATCAAATTAGCAAGAACCTTGTGGAGTTTGCAATTATTTACTCCCATCCAAGTGAGGGTTTCAAATGGAATTTGTTGTTTGGAATTTTGACATAACATGGAGCCATGAGTAAATCATAAGTATTGAAATACATTCAACATTAACACCATATACATAGGAGCTTAATACATAGATACATTTTCATAGCAATATTTCAGAAATATTATAAAAAATTACATTTGACGTGGCTTAAATACCAAAAATCACCTAAAATATTTCATCCTGATTATGTACAGACAAGCTTAATACATAGCAACATTTTTTATTGAAACATTACAGGATCATTACTTACATACAAAAGCTTGATATAGCATGGAACTATAAATAAATTGTTTAATATGAAATTAATAAATAAGCACATAGCCATAAAAATAATTCTGTACTTGAAACTTGGTATAACATGGAACTATAAATAAATAGATTAATTCGAAATTGATAAATAGGCACACAGACATAAATATAATTTTGTACAGGAATTTAGGTTTAACAAGGGGCTGTGAGTACATTGTTGTTTGGAATTTTGACATAACCTGGAGCCATGAGTAAATTATAAGTATTGAAATACATTCAACAATAACACCATATACATAGAAGCTTAATACAGAGATACATTTTCATAGCAGTATTTCATAATTATTATAAAAAAATTACATTTGAAGTGGCTTAAATACCATAATTAAACCAAATAATTTCATTTTAATAATGTACAGACAAGCTTAATATAAAAAAACATTTTAATTGAAATATTTCAGGATCATTAATTACTGACTTACATACAAAATCTTCTTAATTAACATAATTCACCTGAGGTAATTCAGCTTAAATATTATATAAACTTATTAAATCCATAACATTCAACTTAATTATTTCAACTAAGATTGTTCTGCTTTCTTGGTATTTCATATAAGGTTTGTAATTCTTCTTTAACCTGTAATATAACACATAATCAGACATATAATTTTATATTTGAAGCTTGTAAAAGCATGGAACTAAATTGTAGTATGTTAGTAGTAAGTAATTGTAGCATGGAAATAAATGAACTGTTTAATATGAAATTAATAAATAAGCACACAGATATAAACACAATTTTGTACAGGAATTTAGGTTTAACATGGTGCTATGAGTAACTTGTTTAAAAATACATATAAAAAGTTCTCCCTATGTGTAACATTAAGTGGTTCATTTGTGAGAATTTAAAGAAATAATGAAAACTTACATACATAGTCTTACATTTCTATTGGTCCTGAAACATATCCTCAAGTCTTTTGGCTCATTTAGGACATTTGTTATCTCTGCTAGACCATTAGAAACAGTCAGCTTAGTTTATAGTTGTTGCTGACTGTGTGTTTCTAATTACTGAACAGATAATACTGGAGATCAGCCAATATCTGCAACAAACACACACAGGTATAATTTATGTTATCTATCTATCTATCTATATCAGCCCGTTTTGCGCCCGTCTTCGGACATGGGCCTCCTCCCCAGCTCTCCACGCGTGTCTATCTATCGCCTTCTGCATCCAGTTTACACCCGCCTGTTGACGGATGTCATCCACCCATCTCCGTGGTGGTCTGCCTCTGCCCCGGGTATTGGCACGGGGTCTCCACTCTAGAATTTTCCTCGCCCAACGACTGTGGTCCATCCTAGCAACGTGTCCTGCCCATCTCCACTTCCGGCGTTCTATCTCCTCCACTACGTCTCTGACCTTCGTTTTCTGCCTGATCCACTCATTCCTTTTGCGGTGCATCAGGTTTATACCCAGCATCAGTCGCTCCATTGCCCTCTGTGCAACTCTGAGTTTCTCAGCTGACTTCAAAGTCAGCGTTGTAGTCTCCATCCCATACATGAAGACTGGCAGGACACACTGATCAAACACCTTAGATTTTAGGTGTTGCGCGATTTTTTTTGATCGAAGGATAAAGCTGTTGGCTCCGAACGCCGCCCAAGCCTGCCCGATGCGTCTTTCAACTTCTGCCACCTGATCTTCCAGACCAAGGGTGATTTTGTGGCCCAGATAAATGTAATGACCGACGACTTCTACAGGTAGATTGTAATTTTCCGCCTCCGGGATGTTTGTCATGATCTTAGTTTTTGACTTATTCAGTTTTAATCCTATTTTGGCTGATTCACTCTGTAGGTCACCGATCATAGCGACCATATCGTCGACGTTATCTGCAACCAGGGCAATATCATCCGCAAACCTTAAATTGTTCAACCTCTCTCCGTCGACTATTATGCCTCTATCATTCCAATCAAGTTCTCTGAAGATGTTTTGAAGGGCAGCATTGAACAATTTTGGTGATAACGTATCGCCTTGACGCACACCGCGCTCCAGCTTGAATGGCTCTGTAGTTTTGTGGAGACTGATAGTTGACGTTCCATGCAACTGCAAATGCTTAATAAGCTGGATATACCTCTCGTCAATTCTACAGTCCACCAGAGCCCTCTCAACCGCCCAGGCCTCCACGGAGTCAAACGCCTTCTCGTAGTCTACGAAAGTTATGATGATTGGCTTTCGGTATTCATGGCACTTTTCTATTAGGGTCTTCAGTGTATGCAGATGATCGTTTGTGCCATATCCAGATCTGAAACCGGCCTGCTCCTTTGACTGATACTCGTCAAGTTTATTGCTTAGTCTATTTAGGATAACTCGAGTGAAAAGTTTATAAATGTGAGATAAGAGACTAATTGGGCGATAATTATCCAGTTTACGAATGTCTCCTTTCTTATGGAGCAGGACTATTACGGCTTCGTGCCAGACATCAGGTACCCTGCCGTTTAATATACAATTTGTAAACAACAGTGCCAGGCCCATCCATAGCGCGTTTGACCCCAATTTTAACATCTCGGGAATAATGTCATCTTGCCCCGGAGATCTCCTGTTCTTCATTTGGCTCAGCGCTAGCTGTATCTCATCCACCGACACGTCAGGAATTTCCTCAGATCCCACATTAGCGACTGGGTGGCGCTGTCTCTGACCCTGCGACACAGGACACGGAACCTTACTTTCATACAGCACCTCGTAAAATTTTTTCGCCACTTGCAACAGATGTTCTCTATTCGTTGTTACTTCGCCTCTTTCGTCAAATAACTGGAAAATCTCCTTCCTGCCGTTTGATAATTGATCGCGCAATACTCGTCTGCTGGTGTTGTTTTCGACTGCCTCAGAAATCTTGTCTTCTTCGTATTTCAGAAGATCTTCTTTTATATTCCGGCGAATGTCTTTGCATAGATCATGGCATTCTGGAGTATTACCCTGGTTGTCTAACTTTAACTGACGGCGTCTTTCCATAAGGTTGAGTGTAGCATCTTTTAACTTGTTTTGTTTGAAGTTTAAGTCCTTGGGTGTCACCTTTTCTAATGCATCGGTCATCACGGCAGTAAGGTGCTTATTTAGGTCATCCACCGACAGAGACTCCATGCGATCGAGCTCGTGCAGATGATTTTCAATATACAAATTGTACTCCTCGGTATGTGATCTTATGACATCGGGAATAATGTGACGTGGTTTATTTTTTCGGACAAGTTTTCGCCTCATCATTTTTGTGTTGACCTCTATAGCAGCGCGAACCATACGATGGTCGCTGCCAGTACAGAAGCTGTTGAGTACTGAAATATCCTTCACAAAATCTTTGCGGTTACTTATGATGTAATCGTATTCGCTTTTGTGTAAGCCATCTGGGTGCCTCCAGGTCCACTTGCGCTGAGTCTTCTTCTCGAAAAAAGTGTTCATGATGTACATGTTGCTTCTCAGTACATAATTAACTAACGCCTTGCCTCTGTCATTTCTCACCCCCAAGCCGAAATTCCCAGTGCAGTTCTCAAATTCTGAGACTCTCTTCCCGACTCTGGCGTTAAAATCTCCCATCACTATCGTAAACTGAGATTTACACTTTTGTATGGCCATGGTAATCTTATCGTACATGTCCTCGATTTCATCGTCAGGGTGGCTTGTGGTAGGAGCATATACTTGTACCATGGTAAGCGTGTATTTGGCAGATAACTTTATCTTTACATATGCCACTCTATTGGACACGCAACCGATCTGGAGTACTCGATCTCTAACGGCACCATTTACCAAGAATCCGATTCCTCCTGTTCCCTTAGTTTCACCCTCTTTGTAGTAAAACAGATTCCCAGACGGTAAGGTAATGAGCGCTTCGCCTTCCCTTCTAATTTCGCAAAGTCCCAAGACGTCCCACTTGATGCGTTGCAATTCTGTTTCCAACTCTAAAAGCCTATCATCCGTGGATAGAGACTGGATGTTGTATGTGGCGATGTAAAGTTGCTTGCGGCAGTGTGTCAACTCCCAGTGATTCCTTGTCGCACCCCTGCCCTGTGTCACCTGGTCACTGCTAGGACCAAGGAGTGACAGGGCGCTGGGAACTCGGGGTCGATATTGTGTTTTATCTATCATTTTGAATTTGGGGAGGGGGGGTAGCCAATAATCACCACGCCAGCAACGGCGGATTGGTGATCGCAGTGCTGAAACCGGTCTTGATGGATTCCATCGCCGCTAACAGGTACTCATTTTCTTCAGCCATACTCCTCTGTTTGAGGTCTGCCTGGATGAACGCTGGCAGGCTGCTGCCCTCTGCCAGGGCGATGCACTTATTTAATGGCGGTGCAAGCTCGCCTAGTCGTAAGATATTTAGCGGGTAGTGTGGTATTTCTTGGAGATATCTGTGCCGCGAGATATCCCACCACACCCTGGTACCTTACCGCTTCGGTCCGGGACTGCTTATTTGGTAAACCTTATTCACAGCTATCCTGCATATCTGCAGGACGTTCCACTATCCGCCACCTGTGGACCCGGTAGGTAGCCGAAAGCTAGCCCCCACCAAAAGCTAGCCCCATTTATGTTATAGTAGCACATAATTTTATTTACAAGTTTATGTATCACAGGTGTATATTGAATTTAATTTACTATGATACCTTGATCTCTAGTTGCATAGCCGCAGAAAGTTGGCCCCTATGTCAAGTATGGCCCTAAATCAAAGCATTATGTGCGAATTGCATCTTTACTTAAGCGAACATTATGTATAAACTTATCTCTAACAAAAAACAATAAACTTGGAATACAACGATCAGAAGGTTTGCTGGCCAAATTAATGTTACAAATCTTATTAGGAATAGCTGTGTGTTTACCTGTGATTTTATTTAATTCGTTTAACAAAAATAACCATTTCACTAAAAAGTAGATACCAGCTATTAGGTCTTGTTGGTTGGATGTATAATTGGTTGTACGCATACTCTTTTTCGTTTATTCTACCTCACAAACAGAACGATAAATAAATACATTTTTTGGAACTTATCATGTCCAATCAGATTTTATCACGTTCCGCGCATGTGTAAATTCATTGGAATTAATTATTGAAGAGTATGTTGGCAGAACGGCCTTTTTGTTTTTTTTCTTGGTTATAGACTCACTCCTATGGAGTATTTGCCATTATTATTTTTATTTATTTATTAATCCTGAATTATTCATACGCACGTACATTTACTCAATAAACACAGCATATAAAGGCTCCACTACGTTACTGGGGTATGACTTCGACTTCACTGGACGATTGCGGACTTTTCTTGACTATGATAACGTTGCATTAAGGCAATTAGTTGGTACATTAAATTAAATGAAACTGTCAAAAATAAGTTATTCGCTTATGATGCTTATTTGGTCAAATTAAGTCAAGGTGAGTCATTTTACAGTTATACCTTAGACCCTCACATGGCACATGCAACGCATTCATTATGTATTTCATAGTTATTGGCGTTGATATAATGAAAAATATTACAATTTTACATAACTGTACATGTGTAAGCAAGATGAGCATTTTGTCTGCCACCAACGGCACCGGTGGCAGACTTATAGTGAGGGCCATCGGAAGGTTGAAACAATTATTATAGTTAGACTTCTTGGTGGGAAAGTGAAGCGTCTAGTCTGCACTTAGTTTTATGAACATAACATTAATTTGTAATAATGGTGGATAAATAACCGGGAAGTGTTTGTGATCGTACATAAGTATTGGTAAATGAAACAAAACAATGCAACATCATGCGAGATCTCAGTATATACATCCAATTGTTTGTGCAATGTTATTATTTCAATAAAGTATTATTATTCTTATCTTCACTGAGGGGCTTAAGAGAAGGCATCTCATTAACCATTAATCATAACTATTTTTTATTTACTATGAATTATATATTAGTATTACTATATTAATATACATTATACTTGACACTGGTTAAATGTGCTGACCGCACGAAGTCATTATTTATAATCTCAGATCAAGTAAAAAAAGGTTTTTTTACTTGATCTGAGTTTATAATGAAAAGGGTTGTTGTGTATTTATTTGCCCCGGTCGAGCGCAGCGGAAGCAATCTCCGCTGCGATCGACCGAGGATTTGCACTGGGCACCAAGATGGCCCAGCTCAAAGCACCTGAAGCATCGATCGACCGGGGCGAGGCTCTAAAACGCTCACCCCGGTCGACACCATCCGACCAACAGTCGCCCAGCGGCGACCTTCTGACCCCATAGAGGTAGCTCTCCCGATCTCACCAGGCCTGATTATTATTAGTATAATTAGTATTAGTATTAGATATTTGTAGTAGTAGTTGTAGTTGATTCTAGTTTAAGTTCGTAACTTAAAAATCACTGCGGACAATAGCAAAGAATTGGGAAATTTTATGTAAAGTAAGCAAATGAACTAGTCATTTTATTCAATATTTTTTTTAATTTAAGTTAATAATTTTTTACTTTAATATCATTCAATATTTTATATCACCTGCCTATTCAACGGCATAATAAGAACCGGACGCTTCCCAAAGCCTAGAAGATGGGCCACGTTATTATGATCCCGAAACCTGGGTGGGACGTCACGAAGCCTGAAAGCTACCGACCCATTACCTTGCTTCCTATCCTCTCAAAGCTGTTCGAGAGACTACTCCTCGTCCACCTACTTCCTTACACATAGAGCCGCGAGACGAGCAATACGGATTCCGTGCGATTCCGTTCCACGACATTTCAACTGTCAAGTGTTCTGCACCACATGACTGTAGCCTATAACAAGAAGGAGTTCACGGCTGCAGTCCTACTTGATATGGAGGAAGCCTTCGATAGAGTGTGGCACGAAGGTTTGTACAAGCTGTCAACGTCCCCTGCGCCCAGACGCATCAACCGTGCCCTGTACTCGTTCCTCGAGGACAGACGCTTCAGGGTGGTGATGGAGGACGCCGTATCTGGAGAGAAGAAGATAGAGGTCTGAGTACCCCAAGGCAGCTGCCTTTCGCCAGTTCTGTACTCTCGCTATACTGACGATATCCCTAAGACAGAAGGCGTACAGTTCGCCCTATACGCGGACGACGCCGCGTAATACGCCTCCTCAACAAGTGGCGTCTGATGGTCAACGTCGCGAAGACCTAAGCCATCCTGGTACGCAAGGTACTGAAATACCCACCACCACTCCGACAACACGGACAAGACATCTCGTGGTCTCTCAAGGTCAAATGCCCAGTAGTCTGGATAGATCGCGACCTCAAGATGACGCCTCACGTATCGGACACGATCAACAAGGCCACAGCAGCTCGGAACCTTCTGAGATCAGAGAGCATTGAAGCCTTCGTGGGACGCCTAGCAGGACCGATGTTCGCGCGGGCGGATGCGTCACGTCACGAATCACTTCGCGGCCTGGCGCCGCTGCTCGCGCGACCACCGGATGCTAAGGCATATGCCCGAAGCCTGATCCCTCGAACGACGTTGGATTGACTAGACCAGGAGACAAGTATTTTTCACCTGCTAATTGATCGCCCTAGGGCCAACTGCCTCGCAGCTAGATCGCAGCCACCACCGGACTGACACCCCGGACTTTACCAGACTCTAAGTCACTACATAGACGTGTCCGTCGCAACGGACGCCGCCAGAGACTGCGGTCAGGGGGCACTGAAACTGAAGACTACGAATGATGATGATCCTGCGTAGTGGCTCGCGTTGGCGATCAACAACTCGCCTGCCCAGCTGAATAGAAAGTAATCTATTGCGGAGGCCAATGTTCAGCACTGGACTTTATAAGCAAAGAAATAAAAGAAAGAAAATAATTTATTCTGTGACACATGGTACATTGGTTTATAAAAATACAAAAATAAAAATTAATAAACACATGTGGCACCGAAAAGGCTTGTACTCAGCATATGCCGAGGGGTCATTATGGCCCCGCTGAACCCCGCTGAAGGCTGACCTGATGAACACTATGAGCCACTGTCCACTGGGTAACGTAGCCTCTTTACTGCCGGTAAGCAGAATTTACAGAGATAAGTCCTTAGGTAGGTGACCGTTGTGTGGCATTTGATATCGGACGCTTTCGTGCTTCGCAAACCACGTCAAGCCGCTGGCCCCAGTCATTATTATATGTGGTAGTCGTTTCGCCTTGCTTGAGAAAAAAATAACAGCCGTACGCCACAAAACTTCGCCAATATGCACTGTGTGGTGGAGTACGACTTGAGTTAATTTAACCGAGGCTCGTGAGTGCTCCGTAGTAGTGCGACGTTAAGGGGATGGTGGATGTCGCTGTCTTTAAGAAGCCTAGCAAATCTCCGCGCCCGCGGCAGAGGGAATTCCAGATGGATTTCGTGCATCGATTGCATATAAAAATTCATAAAAAATAATAAATAAAGAAATTGACAAAAACAACCAAACGATCTCTTCGGTATTTAATCTACTAATAACCTGAAGTCATTAAAAACTAATTGCGATTAATAGCTTAAAAGCAAAATGGCCGAAAAAAAAGAAGAGACGAGAACTTTACATATGTACCTCATCATCATCACAGCTCATTAACGTCCCACTACTGAGCACGAGCCTCCTCTCACATATCAAGGTGTGAGGGTATTGGGTCATACTCCACCACTCTGACCCAGTGCGGATTGGCGGAGGCAGGTGTATGGCGTCCTGCTGTTAGAATTAATCAATCCGCCCATGAGGCCTCTAACATGGCTAAACGACTACCACATTTAGTGATAGCCGGGACCAACGGCTTAACGTGCCTTCCGAAGCACGTAAGCGCTCTATATTAAACGTACCAAACGTACATATGTACCTAATATTGAGAAACTAATCTGGTTATCTTATTTTTAACCACACGTTCTCATGTGTTATATGATGTAGGTTTATGTAAATTTTTTTCAAATACTTTCCGTACTATTTGACAAAGAACAATCAAATTTAAGGCTATTTCAGCCCAATTTTAGCTATCTCACGTAAATCCCCACCTTCATGTGTTGAAATGATGATGATAAATGAACAGTTGAACAATAATAGTGAGCCCGGTGATTTGGATAAGTTGTCAATAAAAACACTTGTTTGTCGGTTATAAAGGTTTATAATGCATTATAATATGTGTAAGTCAGTGAATAGCTATGTAAAATCCGTTATAATTAACAGTAGGTGAGAAGCTCCTCGAGGTAGCATGGTTTGATGCAGCATTCGTCGACCACGCCGTGGGAGCGCTTGCGGCGCGAGGTCAGTTGGCCCAGGGCACTGGCCTTGGGCAGCCACGGGGAAACGACCACCGCAGCGATTGGATCATTTGGTATCATATCTGCGAGGCATGAGATCTTTTTCAACAAAAGCTATAGATATATACTAGCAGCGCCCTGCGGTTTTACCCGCGTGGTTCCCGTTCCCGTGAAAATATCGGGCTAAAGAGTGTCCTATATGTTAGTCCAGGACTGCAGCTATACACGTACAAAGTTTCATCACAATCGCTCCAGTAGTTTTTGCGTGAAAGAGTAACAAACATCCATCGACACGTACAAACTTTCACGTTTATAATATCAGTAGGAAGTAGGATATAGTAGGATAAATATTGTGTATGTCTTATCGACTACTAACCAGTAATAGGAATACGAGTGTAATTTAGTGTCAATAACCTCCAACATTATGATATTATAGATACGTCTGCGGGATTCCGTGATTTTTGTGGAACAATTATTATGGTTTATCGTTATGGTTATTATGGTTAATAAAATCGAAAGTTATTTGGACTGCATTGATTGGAACAAAATAAAAGGCTGTGATACTCACTCTTCTTCATTTTGGTTGGTGCGACATGCATGATGGTGTTGGGGATCGGGTTATACGACTGTCTCTTGGTGATGACCTCATCCGGGTCACAGAAGTAAGAAGCAAGGGCCTCAGGTAAGTTTTGGCCGCAGAAGGTGCGCACGTAAGAGCCCCCCACGGGGACTTGGGTGCTCGCCACCGCTATCAGAAATAACAAATCTACCAGCATCTAGTTGACAGAATCAGAAATAATTGGTACATTAGCATCATTTTAGCCAATAAGAAGTCCTCTTCCGAACATAGCATTGCTCTTATAAATAATTATTTAGATTAAACGCTTATTTAAGAAAAGTTCTGATATAAAATTAAAATTAACTCAAAAAAAATCTAAGCGCCTAGTTGAAATGTTTCTGTAACATGATTACTCTGTACTCAGTTAAATATTCAACGCAAATGAATATGTTTACATTTCTCATCTATGTAGAATAAAATTTCGTATATACTCGAAATACTCATATAATTTTTATTTAGAAGTTTTCCCGTAGTCCTTTCAGCATTTCTTGGTACAGAGTCAATCGAGTGGAACTAAATTTCCTAGTAGAAGGCCAGGCAGGATTCAAATATTACTATTGTAAAAGATTTTTTTATAATATTCTATCACTATATAGTTAAGTGGGTATTTCTTATTTCATCATCATCATCATTTCAGCCATTCGAAGTCCACTGCTGAACATAGGCCTCCCCAATTGCTTTCCACGTAGATCGATTCTTTGCCGCCTGCATCCACCGGCTCCCCGCCGCCCTGACCAGATCATCGGTCCATCGCGTTGGGGGCCGCCCTCTACTACGTTGATTCGTGGTCGCCATTGTAGAACCTTAACGCCCCATCGGTCGTCGGTTCTTCGAGCTATGTGCCCCGCCCACTGCCACTTCAGCCTGCAAACGCGCTTCGCTATGTCGGTCACTCTGGTTCTCCTACGGATTTCCTCATTTCTGATTCGATCGCGTAGGGACACTCCGAGCATAGCTCTCTCCATTGCACGCTGAGCGACTTTGAGCTTCCTTATGAGGCCCATAGTCAGGTCATTTATTATTTAGGTATTGGTAATTTCATTATACATAATCGAATATAAAAAGAGTACCTAACCAAATATACTCCAAATATAATCCAAATATACATATTTTGCAAAGATTAACTTTATTTGTCAGTCAGTCTGTTTCGCCTTTACCCCGTAATGGATAGTTCAGTTCCAGTTCTGAAGATATTCTGTTAAATGATAAAAGTCCGATGAAAGATTCAACAGCCCGTTTAGGTAACTTTTATTCCGAAATATAACAAAAGAACTCGCAAAAAAACATCAATAGACACCTTGAATTGATTTATTGAAATGTTCGTAGGTATCCCTAATTTATCGCTTGATAATACCTGTAACCTATGATTGCATATCGCCCATGTAACTCACAAAGAACGTAGCTTTTGTCTCCGATGCTATTCAATGCGAACAAAGAATAATCAAATCTTTTCTTTTATAATATTGTAGAATCACGAAAATATATCGATGAAAGTATATTAAGTAGATATAAAGATAAAATAGCTCTCACCTTGTATGCCATCGTTGTATTGTGTGTGGCATCAAAGTACACGATCAACTAAATTGTTATTGGAGCTCTCCCATCTTTTATAGTAGCTCCAGAGGGTGGTTCGACACTCACCTCACGCATAAATATTCATAATGTGTTTAAAACAGATTTTCTACCTGATAACACCTTGAATGACATTTGCAAATTACAGTATATCTATACTGGATTGGGAGCATAATAATCACTAGCCACTGTCGCGACTTTGTCTGTGTAGATTCCATAACTTTAAAATCTTGTCTTGTTTTGTATTTTAAACATTTAGTTAAGTACATAGGTATTTATATAAATAAAAAGTTTATACCTCAATACTGTTTTATATAGATTTGACAGAAAAAAGGTCGGGAAAGGTGAAGTCAAAACTATAATTTGTATTCATTACTAAATAGAATAAACATAACCTAACCTTTACCCTAACATACGTTTCGTACTTTACATTGATTGAGACTGAAATGATAGGTGTCTCCATATTCTTAGTCACAAATTTAAGACTACCCTCAAAAAAAAATTTAAAGTAACGTTCGGATTCACACTTTATTGAGGACCTTGCAATGGTCGGGTTATCTATGGACTTCACAAAAGCCTAGCTAAGTAGGTTTAGTCGCGATGAAAAATCGGTTAGGTCTTAGAATGATCCAGTTGGCTTTTGAAATGAAAATGGCGGGAATAATTAATGAACGAGTACCATTGGTTCATATTTTATTAGAACAATAAATGACTTAGTTTTTAAGCCTATTTATACATGTCTAGAGCATTTGTTGAACGATCTCCATATAGCTGCTTTTTCACTGGCGAGGCGAGTGTTGTCATTGCACCTGACCGCACCGGCCTTATTTCCACCAACAATTACATGTACTAGGATGCGCACGCTCGCGCTTTATCATCACCATGTGAGCCACAGTAAGTGCGCTTCTGTCCTCTATCCTCCATCCCTGTCCTTTCTAAAAAGCGCGACTAAAATTCTCGCTCAGTGCGCGCTGTTTCGGCGCCTGCCCATGTTAGAGCGCTTCAAATTTCGCCTAAAATCTGTATTTTCCGTGTGTAGAAAATTTTCAACGCAAAACATTCATAATTATTATAATCTCAGCCTTTTAAGTTCCCAAAGATTTTTTAAACCTACCTACATACTTAGAGCAATATCGTGCGATAATATTAAATGAGAACGAGATTATCGTCTCACCTTGTCTCGCCTCGCCTCGCTTCGCCAGTGGAACAGCACCTTTAAAATATAGAGACACGTGTAGAGATGAAAATATAACCTATTGAAGGTGACTTTACGGGCCGCCAGTAGTCTAGACGTACATCGAAGGTTTTAACCACATGACTAAACATTCACCAACGGTATGAAAGTCACCTAAAATCAGGCTCAAAAGGAAATGCCGGCTACACGATGGCGGCACGTGTAGGCGGTGGTTAGAATTACTTAGAATAAATCATTAATAGGGACAAAACATGGTGTTTTGGTCGGTGTTTCTGTATTAATAATCTGCAAAATTTTAACTAACTAATTATAACTCATTGGTGAACATTTCAATGTTGTCGTACACATATGCATGATAATTTGTTAATATGAAATACTAAAATAGTGATTAGGAAATGATGGACAGGAGGGTGAAAATGAGCGACAGATAAATAAAGGCAGAAAGGTGAAAAATAACTTACGAGCTATTCTCATATCTACCTCTGCTTCTCATGATAGTATTACAGAAAATTATCCCATTGTCCCGATTATCATTAAATGTGGTACATACATACATACATAATGTCACGCCTCTTTCCCGTAGGAGTAGGCAGAGATCACATCCTTCCACTTGCTACGATCTTGGCACACACTTTTAGCTTCATTCACACTTATTAACCTCCTCATACACGCCCGTCGGTTTAGGGTACTCTTGACCTGCCCTTTCTCTAAAATTTTTTGTTTTTGGTCATGAAAGGACTTACGTGGTCTTCCCCTCCCAACACTTCCAACCACTTGTCCATCATAAATCACTTTTGTTAATCTACTTTCATTCATCCTCTCAACATGACCAAACCATCTAAGCATACCTTTCTCAATATCTTCTTTTACACCAGCTTCAACCCTTATCATAATACATACTTTCACAATACATACTTACTTGACTGTGATGGAAGGTTCCCTTAGTGCTACTTTATTGGTTACAGCTTCGGGGGACCCTTTCAGTATCATCAAATTTACACTGTGTGTGTTTTGTAATAAAAATAATTTAAAAGAGCATAGCATGTGAGTTTCTTGTCAGTTCTTCTCACAGAGCGGGGGCTCGGAACTGGCACTTAGATTCAGTTACACCTAATTTTTATTTATTTGCATGTAAGTGAATCTAAGCTTCGTGATTTCAGGGTTGATATTAAAAAAAAAATTTCTTCATGTATATTTTGTTTTGACGTTTTCAAGTGCTATGTAATAGTTTATGAAATAAAGAACTTTTTACTTTACTTTACTTTTACTTTACTTTACATCACTTCATTCCTTATCCTATCACTCAATTTCACACCAAAAATATTTCTGAGTGCTCTCATCTCTACTGCATTAATCTTACTCTGTTTCTTCTGCCATAACCAACATCAAATCAAATCAAATATTCTTTTTTTTTCCTTCATTCGCTTCCATACATTAGTGTAGGTACCAACACACCTCTATGAACTGCCAGACGTGCCTTTTCAGACACTTTGTGGTAGTCGTTAAAAATTCTAACAGCAGGACGCCATACACCTGCCTCCGCCAATCCGCACTGGGTCAGCGTGGTGGAGTATGACCCAATACCCTCACACCTTGATATGTGAGAGGAGGCTCGTGCTCAGTAGTGGGACGTTAATGAGCTGTGATAATGATAATGATGATGATGTACAAAAATAACTGGGCAATGTTTAAATAATTTGGCTTTAATTATATTGGTTAGGCAGTAGTATTAGTCTATTAGGTAGCCTTTAGTACCGGTGTACCACCCGTTCTTAGAAGCTCTGCTGTCATCCCCTCTTCACCTGAATCCTTGTAATTCTTCAGCTGGCGACTTGGCGACTAATATAAACAGTCGGATAACAAATAATATGTTATGGCAGTTGTAGACATCTAAAAAAACACTTTCTGGCTTTGATTTAATATAATACTAAATCGAATTCTGTAAACCAAGGAATCATTTTTTTAGTTTTGGATATCATAAAATGAAAACGGCGACAGGCGCACCCGCTCTACTCTACTACTGATTGCGTGAATAATGTTTATTTAAGTAATCTGTTTCTTTTCCGAAAATCGTTCGTCCGAAAATCAAAATTCCTAACGCGTTCACTGTTACTATCACAATTTTTTTTGATTCTAATGATTTAGTGTCTTATCTTACTTAGTGATTGGTGTAATATCGGTTGCTATAATAATTAAATCTTCTAAATTTTCTTGCTATGAAGTCTCATGCCCTAGAAAATTGTTACATAGTATAATGTACAATGTACAGTACTACGGATGGAGGTTTATTTACTATATATATTTTTATATAGTATATATTTACTCTCTGCCAAATTGTCGACTTCACAAGACAAAAACTTCATTTTTGGATAATGGTATCAGATTTCATAATAAAATTCCGCAGGAAATAATTGACCTACCATTGGCAACTTTTGGGCGGGCGAAGGTTTGTGTCACCTATAATGCACATAAGACGCTGTGAGTGTTGTGACACAGTATTCGCCTATAGTACCAGATTGTCCCGTCTGGTGCCTTGGCTCTTGGCTTTGGGGAGTAGCGCCGGTCGCCGATCCCCCAAAGCAAGTCTGACTGTTATTTCCATCACGTGGTTGCTGCCTGTTATAGGTCAGATTCCCTATGAAACTGACGTAACTGAAACAGTCAGGCGGTCTCCCCCCACCTACACTATGTATACCTCCTACTATCCAATCCTCAACTTCTCTTCCCCCTCCCATCCTGTCCTACTAATGACTTATGTCTTCGGTTCCAGCGGTGTTTTGGAGGGCGGCCCGTATGGACTATGCAGTCCTTCCTGCGCTAGGGCCTGCGCAGTTGAGCGCCGTAAGGGGGATGAAGGAATCCTGGGAGGTTGAGCCGAGTAAGAGCGGTGGTTGTTCTCTTCGCAAGGCAACACGCCCGTTTGGTCCGGAGTTCTCTTACAAACGGTGGCCTCCTACAGTAGCCGAGTGGGGGAAATGGTCAAGCGTCCCATCAGAGGGCCTCGGCGAGGCGCGGGGAGGAGCTGGGTATTGGCCTCGGCTGATGACCAGTTTGGGGTGATGGCCATGCTGAAGGGGTAAGTTTGCGTAGGTTTGAGTTAGCATGCGTATAACGAGCCCTGTATGTCGCGTCCTCTCATCCACTTCCTGTTGCCTATACCTGCCAGATAATCTTAGTGCACCGGGAATCGGGCACTCCCAAATGTACGGGCTCCATGGAGGGTGGAAAATCTGGCAGGCGAATCAATTATATCAGTAAGCATGGAAGACAAATTAACTCCCCAACTTATTTCCAAGACGCCTACGGGCGTCGGGCCCGCTAGGGCAAAGGTCTCGAGAGAGACGAATGCGCATCATGCGGCTAAAAGAGAAGCTGGGCTGCCAGGACCAACTGGGACTCCTCGGAGTACCAGCTCGGGCCAGGGAGACCGCAACAATGGAGCTCGTGGTAGAGTGGGCCAGCTGGGGCATACTGGTGCCTTTCGGGGGGCTGGTGGTTTCGGCATGGACCGTTTGCCAGGAGGGGGAGGCGAGCCTTCGGCCGTGCGGGGAATGATATCCCCCTTGACCGCTAGGACCGGGGCAACTCTGGCACCTAGTAGGGCAAGCGGAGGTGGACCTCCGGGGAGGGATAGCAAGCCTTTACCACGACCTGGCGGCACCCAGCGGCAGGGAGCACCGGAGCTTGGGCCCATGCGGACCGGCATTGGGGTGCCCGCTGCTGGACCATCGGGAAGGGGGAAGAAGTCTCGCCTAAGTGGTGCTCGCCGTAAGAAGGAATACCTCTTACGGCAGAATGCCGAAGAATCACTGGGCCCTGTGGACAGGGCCAAGAGGTTGAGGGCCGACATCAGCGATGAGAGCCGGGGGGATGCCGATGCCAAACGCGTGAAGATGGGGGGATCTTACGCGGATGCCACGGTAGCCCAGAAACTGGCTATCATCGCTGATGAGTACCCAACCACAGTGATCAGTGACGGGCTAGCGGTGGCCATTCAAGGCATGGTGTGGGACCGTCTGGAGGAGACTCCTGACCCGGCTCCCGACATCAACATCGCGAACCTCGTCGGGGGAGTCATCCCAGTAACCTGCAGGGGGGATGACTCAGCAGACTGGCTCAGGGCCCTTGACGGTGCTACCGTTGAGGGCACTAAGATCAGGGTGGTTGATGCCAGGGATCTTCCTAGGCCCATCAAGATGGCCTGGAAATCCAGGAACGTCAGCCGCCTTGATATTGGCAGGTGCGCATGGTGGAGAGGCTTCATCCGGGCCTGAGGGCTACCCGCTGGAAGGTCCTCACTACCCTGCTGGAGCCGCTTCACGTTAGGCGCATAGTCCTCATGGACGAGGCCTCGGCTGCCTTTATAAAGGAGAAGGGGTACATGCTCAACACCGCGATCAACAGGAGCACATTCAAGGTGCTGGAGGCGCAGGACAGACCTGGGGATGGGCCTGTCGATGCCGGGGTCGCGGGTACCGAGGAGGTCAGCCGGCAGGCGTCGACTTCGACGGCCTCAGGGCTGTAGAAGACGACCTCGGCCTGCAAAACCAACCAGGCGGATCGGAGAAGACAGGGAGGATGCCGTCTGGATTGGTAGGGCCTCTTGGGGGAGAAACCACCTCCGAGTACATGGTGGATATATCTTCCCCAAGAGAAGAATAGGACCTCCAGATGGACCACTTAAGGTGCGTGCAAATTAATTTACACTATTGTAAGGCAGCTACCGCCCTTCTGGCACGGGAGCTGAATAATGACAAATTCGATGTTGCCCTGATTCAAGAACCCTTTATTTACAAGGGTCAACATCGAGGCTTCAATGGGCTCAATGGTAGCGTAATGTATTATTGTGAAACTAATGACATGTGGACTTGTATCTATGTCAAAAGAGGCATAGATGCGTCTCCTCTTGCACAGTTTTGTTATAGGGATCTGACGGCAGTCATGATCCGAAGAAGGAGGGATGGTATTGCCTCTGCCTACCTGCCCTTCGAAGAGGCGGAACCTGTATCAACCAAGCTACGGGAACTGGTAAATCACGGCAGACACAGCGACCTAGAACTCATTGTGGGCTGCGACGCCAATGCGCATCATGTTGACTGGGGCAGCTCAGACATCAACAGCAGAGGAGAGAAACTCCTGGAATATCTGGTGAGTTCATCTTTACATGTTACTAACAAGGGATGTAAACCAACATTCATCAATGCCCGAAGGGCGGAGGTAATTGACATTACAGTGGCTAATCAAAAAGCGGTAAGGTATATTACAGGATGGCATGTGTCGGATGAGGTAACGTTATCGGACCGCAACTACATCTGCTTCAAGTATAGGGCTCAGGTTAGTAGGAGCACTTTACGTAGGAGGAATCCCAGAAACACCGACTGGTCAGGTTTCAGAGGAGGCCTCGGGGCCGAGCTAGGCAAAGTTCAGGGCAGATTAAATTCAACAATAGACATTGAGTTTGAGGCTGACCGAATTACTAATGCCTTGCTCTCTTCATGGAAGGACAACTGTCCGGAAAGCAAGGTCACTGCATCAAAACTACCTTGGTGGACGAAAGAGGTAGCAGAGATGAGAAGTTAAACTTTCAATCGATCAAAAGCTACCATGAACTTTGAGGAATATACCATCTCTCTAAAGCTATATAGCAAAATGGTACGCAAAGCCAAGCGTCAGGCATGGTGGGCACACTGCGAAAAGATAAGCTCACTTCCTGAGGGAATGAGATAATTTAAGGCTATGGAAACAACCAAGGCGATCCCACTCACGACTGTTAAGAAGTCGAATGGGGAGCGCACGGAGTCCATACATGAGACCCTAGACACACTTTTAAGGACCCACTTTCCGGGGTCAATAGCCCTAGGGGCGAATGATAATCCACTAAGCCTAGAAGACCAGATAAAACATACTTGCTGGGCAGACTGGACCATTGCAAAGAGAATTGTAGATGACAATAGACTGAGATGGGCAACTGGTAGCTTCCAACCCTTTAAAGCTCCTGGCCCAGATGGAATCTACCCTGCAATTCTTCAAAAGGGAGCCTCAGAATTGAACACTCACCTCTGTAGGCTTTATAAGGCCTGCATATCGTTTGGATATACAGGCCTTGGGATATAAAGCTTGGAGAAAGGTTGAGGTCATATATATATACCGAAGCCAGGCAAACCAGACTATGAAAAGCCACGTGCGTACAGGCCCATTAGTCTTCAATCGTTTCTTCTTAAGACCCTGGAGAAACTAACTGACCGTTACATCAGAGATGGTCCGCTCAGGAAACTTCCCCTACACAAGTTTCAATGTGCGTATCAATCCGGGAAATCAACGGAAACAGCACTACACCTAGTTGTTAAGAGAGCAGAGGCCGCGATCGAGAATAAGGAAGTGTGCCTGGGAGCCTTTGTTGATATAGAAGGCGCCTTCGACAGAACAACCTTTGAATTTATTTATGATGACTAAGATGCTTAAGGGTAGAATCATTACCTCAGATAAGTTTGGTGAGACACATTAGTGTCTCACCAAACTTAACGTGGTCTTTACCATTAGGTAAAGACCACGAAAGGTTGTCCGCAGGGGGGAGTTTTGTCACCCCTCCTGTGGAGTCTTGTAGTGGATTCTATTCTAACCAGACTAAACCAAGGACCATATTAGACAATAGGCTACGCTGACGACCTTATCATTATGGTCAATGGGAAGTTTCCCAATGTCGCATCACAACTGATCCAAAGAGCCCTGGGTCAGCTTGAGGAATGGTGCGACGACAACCACCTCTCTGTAAACCCTGGGAAGCTGACCGTGATTACATTCACTAAATGAGAAACCTGTGGTACACAGCTGCCTTGGAATACAGAAGTTAAATATCTAGGTGTAATCCTATATAAGGAACTAACTTGGAAGTCACACGTAGAACAGACCCTTAAAAAGGCTCTTAGGAGCTTTGGATTGTGTCGTTTTACTTACGGAAAAACTTTGGGGCTAAAACCATGAATTCTAAGGTGGATTTACACGGTACTGGTGCGGCCTATAGTGACCTATGGGTGCATTGTATGATGGGCTCGAGTGAGGCTATCTACTTGTAGAAATGAGCTCAGTAAGCTTCAAAGGGTGGCTTGTATGGCCATTACTGGAGCATTCAGATCTACACCACCGGCAGCAATGGAGATCCTATTGGACTTACCGCGGCTGCATACTGTTATAGAGGCGGAGGCCTGGAAGACAATCCACAGATTGAAAGTGGCTGGTCTGTGGGATCCCTCTAGTAACCAGGGTAAACATACAAGATGTGAGGCTAATTCCAGCCAAATTCAATTTTATTGAAAAAGAAAATAAAATTGGTCGAAGTGACTGTAATTCTGGTTTAAATAGTTCACTTCCGGTTTTGAACAGGAAGTAAATATTTTTTTTTAATTTTATTTTATTGTCAAAAAGATTAATTAATATGTGCCGCTATAAAAAATATTTTTTTATAAATTCGTGGTATTCGAAAAATTACTTAAGAAAAATAGTAATTAAAATCACAACAATTCTTTAGAAACCTATAACTTGGTAAATATACACTATGCAAAAAAAATATTTTGTGTACCCATTCATACCTGCTAGAAGTACATGTGGACCGAAAATGGTCGATTTTCAGAACCTCACTTTTTTTCCCTGTCCGCTTCACGTGAAATGCCCCATTTGTGAGATTAGAATAAAAAGTCAACCGGATCATTGTCGGGACCACAAGGGCGGATCCAGCTTTGGCGCCAGGAGGGAGTCACATAGTCATGGTCAAGTCAAGAACTTAAGTACGAAGTACCGGGAAAAAAATCAATAATACGCAAAATTTTTAGTATTCATCCAAATTTATTTTATCACCTTCAAAGTATGTCCCTTCAGAAACGATACCCTTACGCCAACGAATAATTCAATCATGAAAACATTTTGTTTTCTTTTGTTCTCCGGAATTGAGGTCAGTTCTCGCCGCGAATTCTTGTGCTGATTACTACTGATTGAAAACAGGTGCCACGAAGTGGTAATAGGAAAAATAAAGAAGTCGGCTGGAGCCATATTTGGTAAATATGGTGATTGCTCGATGGTATTTATTGAGTGTTTGGGCAAAAATTCGTTTACAATGATGGCCTTGTGCGAAGGCGCATTATCGTGGTGCAAAATTCAAGAATTTTCTTTCTACAAATCTGGCCTATTTCGTCGAATTTTCTCTCTTAAACGCCGCAAAACGTTCAAATCATCATTTCAGCCCATAAACGGCCCACTACTGAGCACGAGCCTCCTCTCACATACCAAGGTGCGAGGGTATTGGGTCATACTCCACCACGCGGACCCAGTGCGGATTGGCGGAGGCAGGTGTGTATGGCGTCCTGCTGTTAGAATTTATCAAGCCGCCCATTAGGCCTCTAACATGGCTTAACGATTAACACATTTAGTGATAACCGGGACCAACGGCTTAACGTGCCCTCCGAAGCACGGAAGCGCTCGATATCAAATGCCACACAACCGGTCACCCATCCAAGGGCTGACCTCTGTAAACTCTGCTGTACTTCGGTGATCGTTTCCGACCACCGAGCACCGCAGAGCTACGAGCGCTTCTAACGGTCAAATAATATTCTTTATTTACCGTTTGACCTTCCGGCGAGAATTCCGAGTGCTCATCACCGCGATAGTCAAAGAAAACAGTCAGACTTTGACTTTTGATCGACTTTGACGTGTTTTGGTTCAGTTGGAAGGCGCCATTCCGAAGCTTGTTGACTAGTTTGCATGTCAAACTCATAAACTCACGGCTCGTTACCAGTAACGTGTTTCATAATTTTTGGGTCGGTATTGACTCGTTCTAGCATGTCCTCAGCAACTCTTATGCTATTTATTTTTTTAGAAAAATTCAGGTCTTTTGGGAATAGCCGGGCAGCAACACGTTTCATACCCAAACTATTAGTTAAAATCGTGAGATACAGAAAGTTCGGTGGCCATCTTTCTCAAACTTGAATGAGGATTTTTAGTCACTATTTCCTTCACTTTTGCGATGGTAACTTCAGTTGCAGATGATGGCCTACCAGATTCTGGCAAATCTTTCATCATATCTCGACTATAATAATCATACTTTTGGACGCTTTGTACCACTCATAAGCACGTCTTTTTGATAAAGTCGAATCACCGTAAGCCTTTTGTAACATTTTCAGTGTCTCCGAACACGAAATTCCATTGGCGATGCAAAAATTAAGACTAACTCTTTGTTCGATGTTTTTGTCCATTATGAAATTTGCAATATACCTATACTAAATATTATAAAACTAAAAACAGCAATGTTTTTAATATAAATGACAGATGCAACTTAAACTCAAAATGGAAAACAATTGTGCCAATCTAACAACAAAAAAATAAAAATTTGAATTTGGAACCTTATGGTTTGTTTATACAAATCATTCATTCCCGATACTTTGTTTACTGAATTCAAGTAAAAAGATCGTATTTTCTAAATGTACCTACGTAAGTACTGCACTTGCAAATAATGAATGAGGCAGCCTATTTATATTCCATAAACAAGGTGAATGATTTGTCATAACAGATGTCGAGGGGTAGTATGACGCAAAACACTGCAATAGTGAAGAGGTGGGCTGACAAGGGTTTCCAACAAAAAGAATAGAAACAGACAAAATACATGAATTTAAAAATAAATTTTTGATTTACGGATTTTTTCCGCAACGCCTTATTACGTCATTTACGTCAATGGGTATGGCGTCAGTTCTGAGCCAGGATTTAATTCTGCGCTACGTAGAAAAATATCTTTCTGCTGTCGCTACACTGACAAGTAATGTAGCCATTCAGCACTCGAACCAAGAAATTTGGGAGGTCGTTTCTTTGCAAGACCACTAAGCTCTGGAATTCGCTGCCGGCTCATGTGTTTCCTATTTCCTATGATCCCGGGTCTTTTAAGCGGGACGTGAAACGGCATTTTAGCAGGCCGTCATGAGTGGATGCGCTTTATAGCGTGCTTATTTAACGTTATAAAGCGCTTTCATTTTCTTATTGGATTGCATCGACTGCTTATCATCAGGCAGGATGTAGTCATTATGACGTGTAACAATTAAAAAAAAAACATAAAAAAAGTCTTATAATTATCGATGTCTCAAATTAAAATAAGATCAGATCAATGGTGGCTCTTTTTTTAAAGAGCATTAAAATTAAATGAAATCATTTTCGACTTATATAATCAAAAACTCTATATATCAAAAATGTGTAATTTTAATTAAGTTATATTTTTATGTATACTACTTTTCACCCAACAAAGGATCATGTTAGGAATATAAAATACCTACTTCTAAAAAATATGCGTAAGACAGCGAAAAATGAAACGTCACAATTGTCAGCTGCCATCATTCAAAATTAAATGTCAAAGTTATTTATATGGTTAAACGCGTCCTAAACAAGCGCCACCTGTTTTAATTTAAACTACGTCTAAGGAGTGTTTTTTACGCAATCACTAAACAAGGTTTTGTTATAGTTTTATTTAAACGCGTGTTCAACACACGCTTAACTTTTTTATTATAACACCGTTAGTATTTCCTAATAGCTTATTTAACAAGCTATCTATACTTATTAAAAAAAATTGGCGTTCCAGTTACGTAACGTTCAAGTATTTTGAAAAACGCCCATTCATCAAAAACTGTTTCCGTTGCCCCAGCGGGAATTTTATAGGAGAAAAAAAATGGTACAAATATTCGAGTGTGCCGTGATGTAGGTACCTAATTATGTACCTACGCATGAATGAAATTAGTAAGACATTAAACTGCGAAAATATTCGAGTTGCATAATGTTGATTACATTCGTCACTTGCCAAACCGCTATAAAGCATAACGCATAACATCATATCGCCGAATTTTGAAACGCAGAATCATTAAAACGCATAATTTAGATAGGCATAGGTAATGAAAGGCAAATTTTTTAGTTGGGCATAATTATACTTCTTATTACCTATTATATGAACAATAATAATAGTCTGGTGGGCAAATTGTATATGACTATAATAAGAAAATACATACTTTTTAATGTTCGAACCTCAATCTAACCCAAAAAGAGAAGTAAAGTATGCTTTATAAAAATATGGCAAATGAAAATAAAGATTTATATGATTATGTCTTTTATAATTATGCCTTTAAACAATTCTGCATTATTATGGTTATGCGTTGTAATATCTTATGAGAAAGGATATTTTGCTTTTGGATCTTTATGCCATATATGTCTTTTGAAATTATGGCAATAAATCGTATGCGTTTCGAAGCGTCACCATAAATAACCCTTAACCGCTTTTTGATATACTTACTTACTGTGTACCCAATAAAGCAGGCCTCTAAAACTGAATAGAATCTTACCCTGTTTAGTCTTTAAGACATTTTCCAGCACCAATAACATTCCCTGTAAAGAAATAGTACAGCCAATGGCCGCGAGATTTTGTTTGTTTAGAAACTGAGAAACATGTTTTTTTTTTATTTTTTGGCGGTTGCAATTTTTTTTTACATTCATTTTTTTTTACACAACATTGATAAGTCACAAGCCAATTTTTTCTTGTGTTACAAATAATGACGATTAAAAAATCAGAAGCAACCGCCTCCAAAATATGTACTGACTTGTGAAAAAATATTTTTTGCCGGTTCATATAGCTATTATTGCTTATTAGTATTGCTTTTTTTTTTAATTTCCGGTCGTTTGGTGATGAAACTTCGTTTTTTTTATATCTTTTTTACAAGATCATTACACCTAAGGCAGTTACATTAGGAGCTACTACTAAAAATAAGTATAGGTAATGTACAAATATTTAAACAAAATAGTACAAAAAACGGATGATTTTAAATGCGGGATATTAATTACAGATAAATATTTTATACAGAAATACACAAAATTTTTGCTTCCATATTATTTGAAATTTGTATAAAAGTTAAATAAGATCAATACTTTTCATAAGAGTCTATCGATATAAATCAAATCCCAAACACGATTTTAAGTTTAAATAACAAATAAATTTTGAATACTGCACAAACATTCTGCACAAAAAGCGTCCGTTTTTTATAACAAAAAAAAAACTAAAAGCTATCGATATATTTGTAAACACTCAACACTAGGACTAAATAAAATTAAATGGGCATTAAATATAGTTCTTAAATACAATTGTTGTAGTACAAGTTCGTATATCTTTAACAATACAAGGTATGTTGTTAGGTAAGTGTCATTAGTATTAACAGAAATTGTCTTAAATATACAGATGAATCTAAGAGCAACAGTTAAGATTTATTTTCAAGAATCATTTAAACGATACAATAAATAAGAATTATATAAACAATACAAATAATTATTAAAAATTATATTTTCACTTATTCAATTTCATGATCTTATTGCATTCCATAGAAAACAAACACAAGTACTAGATCAAAACGGGATTGGAACCCGCTTCCTACTGAATTGAGAGCTATCTCACCAATTAATACACTAAGTTATCGAAAAGAAAAGCAATAACATAATCGTTGCGTTAGATAGAATTGTTCTTTCGAATGAACTATGCACCGCACGGCGCCGAACCCTCCGGTACAGTCAGTTTCAAAATTTCAGTGTCGAAATTTATAGCGCTGTGGATGTCAACAACTATATAGTTGTATGACGCTAACTGTACAATTTTTACGACTTGCACAATTGTTATTCCCTTTAAAAACCACAACATTAATGAAACATCGAGGAAAGGAGATAGGATGAGGCCTCATTGGTGCGTTGCGTTACGTTGCGTCGTTGCATAAGTATTGGTAGTGCACATAGCACATTCGTATGTAGCAACGTTGCATGTAGTTGAGAGACGAACCGCCGTGTGCGATGACTAACTTATTCAACTATGAGAGGCCCAAATACTAACCACAGCTATTTGTTACTGCAATTAACAGATTCTTACATTGCGTCTGAGTCGAGTTTTGACGGCGGACTTTTTATCCAATCCAGTCTATGCAATGTCTGCATATCTATGACATTAGAATTCAAAATACCTGCGCACGCGATTTGCGCGGCCTACCAGACTACCACTCGGAATGGAGTAGGTCACCCTCTTGTAACGAACGCATCGGAACACACTTCAACACACTACCGAGGCACCCATAGACCGAACAATTCACATTAATCCTTTGCTAACTACTATCAAGTGTTTCGCTCATGATATGTATGATTATAGAAATTAAAAATGCCTAAAAAGATATGGATCAACCAATACCAGTCAGCTTACTAATATTTCTCTTCTAACCTTACAATGTATAAGATAAAGCAATTCCTCCTAGTGTTGACACAGTACAAAGCTTAGCTTCATCCAGCTTGGAATTTACCAGGCCGTTAGACATTAGGGCCTATCCATAAATTACGTCACACGTTAAGGGGGTGGGAGGGGGTTAACGAAGTGTGACATGGTGTGACAAGGGGATGGGAAAGATCCGAAATTTAGTGGCATCAATTTTCAAAATTCAGGTCCGATGCAAATTTTAGAACTGCAGTTTTAATGTAATCATTTCTTGCTGTACATTTGCAAAATATGTGACATAACACTAAGGAGGAGGGAGTCTCACAAGTGTGACAAGCTGTGACAAGGACGGAGAGAGGGTTCAAAACGTTACGAAATTCGTGTGACGTAATTTATGGACCCCTTAGCGAACAACACATTAAAACAAACAACCAATGTACATTAAACGTGATACGAGTCACCTTAGATATTGGAATTAATTGAGTTTAAAGAAACGGCTATTGAATAAAAAAAATATAAATATTTGGCAATCATTTTTGATTTAGTGATTTCCACACAATCCACCTAGCAGTTTGTAGGTCCGTGTGCTATATGAAAATTAATTGCCAAAAAGTAACCCAATTGAAAAAAATAGAGCCCTAGGTCCGAACCAAAAATAAAAAAAAAATTAAGCCTCATTCTAAATACTAAAAAACAACAGAAGAAAAAGTTAATTTAGATTTGCGTAACTGCATTGTCAAATATTTTAAAAAAAAAACTATCCACATCATGTCAAAATGTAGTACCTAATTATCAACTTCACAATGAAATATGATTTGTCACATAGTTGCGTGTTAATTAAATTATTAATACATTAAAATAATCAAGTTCAACAAAAATGTAATTATACGCTAGAAACCACACGGAAAGTTAAATAAAAAGAAATTATGTTTATATAGATTCCTACAATTTAAATCAAACCATTTAGTTTAAATGTGTTTAATTTAAAATGTACAATCGCGTAAATAAACGGTAAAAGTGTATTAAAAGACCAAGTAGCTATGAAATCAGAATTAATCGCAACTGTGTGGCAAGCCTATAGAACCACTGAAAACAACCTAACCTAAAACAAATGTTATCGTACCGAATAACTAAAACGAGAAATGACTAAATCGCCACAGAGATATGAATAAAATATTTACAATTACGGACTACATTCATGTTTCAATAAGTATATAATAATAATATTATAAATGGTAAAATATATATTTACACCGATAAGACATTGAGACGAAAATACGATCTACTTTAAGTAATAGAGTTCAAAATTATTATTATTCCCGTAAATAGACACCTATTTTGTTTATATAAGTAGGTAGTCCTTTGGGCATCAATTTTATCGTTCCATATTCTCAACGATAGCTGTGTTTAAAATTTGAATTATCAACACAACATTTTATATGGAGTAAGCATTGCCGAGTTTGTGCAAAGAAAATCGCAAAAATTATTACAAAATATTTTGAGACGACGAATTTTTTTTAATATCTTGTTAGATATTTATATTGTTCTTTAAACAAGAACATTATTTAATAATATTCATATATTTAATTTCAAATATTTTTTTTAAAATTTTAATTATATATATCCATCAAATTTATGCTCTATATTTGCTCTACCCTAATAAATAACATATCTGGGATCCATAGTTCATAAACTTTTTTTTAAATACATATAATATATTACAGAATAATTGTAAACAACTAATCTAACACAGCGACATTGATTTTATAATATAATTGTGTTGCGACAAGTCGCATCGCGCATTAATGTGGCCAACTGAAGACCTATCTGATACTATCGCGTTAATATTTTTTTGTATTTACCCTCAAATTACACAAGCGATTTCAAATATTTTCACGTATACGAAAAGACAGATATGCACAAATTTCCATCATAGTATGTATATCTCTATAAGCAATCGGACACGTGTAATGTGACATTACAAATAGTTAAAAAACATTATACTTAGACCGTTCCAATCCAAAACAAATATACAGATATGTAAGAAGTGTTTAAACAGGATTAGACGAACGGTTATTAAAACATTTTTAAAAGACGACGAATGTGTTTATTTATTTAAATACATCTAGCAAATTACTTGAAAATAAAATGTTTACGTCGACTTTAAACTAATAAAAGTTAGGAACATCGATTGAATATCTGATGACAAATCATAACAATTATATTATTAAAAGCTAAAAATAACAACATAAATTGATACTAGATTGATGTACTAATATGTGTACTGTGTGTTAGGTTAAATGTTAAAATTATAATACTTGGGAATTGCGGCTAGGTACGTTAAGTTAATTAATGAATTATGTGCGAGCGAAAAACATTTAAATAATAATATATTTAAGTAGGTAACTAGCATGCCTGGACAGGAGTCTTACAAGTAATTGCAATAAAAAAAAATCGATTTCAATCTGGACTAAATAGTTTAAGTGATCCTTATAAGATTTGGTATAACATTTTAGACATTTAACATTCGCTTAACGACTAATAATTTAAAACTCCACGAACATTTATAAACATCAATCCTATAATTTAATATTAAAATGACACAAATCCGACTTAGATCAGACGACGAGACGATTACCATACGATTAAGTCAAAAACATTTAAATAAAAGAAATAGGAAGCACTAAGAAAGTCGCAAGCTGCATCAACAAGCATGAAAATGGATAGGCCAGCTACAAAAGATTGGGACAAACAATTAGAAAAGTTATTGAGTATAATCGACACAATTTTCGCGGAATTAGGTCTAGGATTCCCCACGAAAATGACTGAAAGTATGCTTGGAAAGGAAATTGATCTTGACATATCAGACGAGCTAACTGGAGTCTTATTGACGTTGTTCCTTGCTTGCGGAAAGAAAAATATGACAGGGCCGGATTCACAAAATTCCTCGCATACGCGGCGAAAGTAGACGGAATAGAGGTTAGCGTGAGACAAAATAAAAGCCCAAGGCATCAAACTGAACTTCCCTCGCAAATCCTTTTGTGAAGATAATCACCCTTTCAAATCATTCTTCGATGAAGTTAGTACACACGTTTCAAAGTAAGCAACTGCTCGCAAAAGTGACAAGCTTGACAAAGAAGGTAGAGTAATTGTCACAGCTGCAAACACTGGAAACACGCAAGATATTACACAATATGTCCTATCAAATAAACATATCCCACTCCTACAAGGTGCATTGGCCCCAGAAATTGTTCTGGTGTTCTGCGCAGCTTAGACCCACTTACTCAATCCATTCTTATGATCATGGACAATAAATGATATGATAAACCATGATAATCTACTTTGAGGCATAGCTTGCAAATGATAGATCATTTATGCTTTACAAGAAGCCAATTATCCTTGGAGTGTTTGTAGAGTGCTTGAAGTATTGGGGAGCATGCTTTTGACCACGACGCGCTCAACACAAAAGGTTTACACTCAATTAATTTTATTACGTATCCTCTGAAAGAATAAAGGCGATCTCAAATGGAGCTTTTCAGGTATGCTGAAATTTTATAGTGAATTCTGTTCAGGTGGGAAAGTCATGTTCAACATGAGAAGCGGTGGTGACATGATAAAAACGTCTGACGCAGTATCCCACGCAATGTTCAGCACCTATTTAACACATAGGCAGAAGCGGCATACTTGAAAAGAATTTAACTTAATATTTGTAAAAAGCTCCTCCCAACCATTATATTCATTATTGTTTCAAAGATGTCTTCTGACCAAATCAATAGGTAACATAGCCCCAATGTCTATTGGAAGACCCTCCTTTACTGGCTTGATGAAGAGGCATTTAACCCAAGAGTTATTGACATATATAACGAAGGGTTAGAGGGCTACAAATTTTACAACTGATCCCAGCCAACTTCAGAACGCTTTAAAGAAACTCAAAGATGAGCTGATCGGAGAAAAAGATAAATTGGTTAAAAATAATTAATTAAAAAAAAAAATATTATAGATGAAAGATCGCGATCAAATTGACGATATATGAAAAAAGCACAAATAACCAATGTTAACGTTGAAGTGATGTTAAAACCGCCAGAAGTCGATCATACCAAAATATATAATGATATCGCTTTGAAAATCGTAACATACGAGTCCTCTCAAATTACTAATGTACTTGGTGAAGTGGCGTAAGAATTACCACATAAGACCAAAACGGAGCAGAAACAACTAGTCGACATTATTAATACGAATTGCCAAGGCCACATGACTAAAGCAAGACAATATTTCTAATAAAATATATGTATATATGTGTATATACATATATCGATTTTGATACTTGAACGTATACGATATATATATATACTATATATAATACGATACCCTTGAACCCTAGGCGAACAAGTTTTACTACATTTAGATGGTAGCAATTAACAATGTCGTAACTGAAAAGTCGTAGCATTTAGCAATGTCGTAAGTGACATGTCGTTACTATTTACTTACGACATTGTTTAAAGTAACGGCTTTTCACTTACGACATTGTTAATTGCTACCGTCGATTTGCAATATTTAAAAAACATAAACATAAATGCAGTGAGTCAATAAATTAAGAAAAAGTCATAAAAACACAAATTAGCTTAAGAAGTGGTGAATATTTTTGTGGTAATTTTATTCATACGAGTGGGTGTTTAAATAATTTATCTAAGAATATGGTAACAAAATGTACCATACATCGCCTGTTATATAATTTAATTGTCATTTTTATTATAAACAATAACTGTAACATATAATAAACAACCAACCCGTTACTTTTATCTGTTACGATCACCGACACGTATCATATAGAGACGTAACATATCCGGACATATTACTATTAACTGTTTAAAATAACGTTAACTCGTAAAGCAAACCTTATAATAAAAAATCACTTTAAAACACATGTCAAAACTTAAGTAACTCAACCATTGTTTAAGTTAATGTTTCGTCAATTGTACTTAACATACTAATAAATATTAACGTTTTCATGGCCATTAAGTACAGCGTAGGGCAATGTTATGCACTCAAATAGCGAAGATGCTATGTGGTAATAGGCAGGTACTCTGCCTCAGACATAAGCCACTGTAAGTAAAACGTAGTAAATATTTTAGTGCGACATAGTGCTCCACCAGTTAAGATTGTTTTTAAACTCAGTAAATAGGACACGAATGTGTTTACATGACAGTAGACATAAACTCGGGTCTCTAATATAACAGGTATCTTTTACTCTGTAAAATTATTTTGCAGAAATTAAATATTTGATATATTTATTTATATTACGTCTCTATGTGATACAATTAAATACACCATTACTTAACTCGGAGGAATACCACAACAAATAATAATTAATCGTAACATAACATATTAATGACTTTTATTCTGCATTCAGATATATTATGCCGCCTATGTCGCTTCTAAAGCCTTTTTTTTTTACTAGTGCCTCGTCATAATGACTACATCCTGCCTGATGGTAAGCAGTGAATGCAGTGATAAAAGTGAGAGCACTCAATACCGTGAACAAGCGCATCTACCTGATGGTGAGCGGTCTCGTCTTCCCCCCCATCCCCCCCTCAATAACCCTTAAATGCATCCATTAAATATTAAAATGAAATCTTGGATATTTTAAATAAAATCCTGTGTGTCACATAAAATAACCGAATTTAAGTCAAATCTGGTTCGACCAGTAAGCCGAAAAAAGGCTAGGATAACACACCAGTAAATCCAATGGTTCACCAATAGGTGTGTACGTTCGTTTAAATTTATTTTTTATACCCATGTGTTGGTATGTCTGTTTAAAATGTATTTTATATATCAATACAAAAGAAAATATGCATTTAAGGGTTAACCAGTAAATTTGTACATCCGTTTCAAATGTTTTTAATAAAATACATAGTAACATATGATAGGTTTGTTTTACATAGTAAAATTATGTATGTTAGTCTGTCGATTAAAAATGTTTTTTTTTTCAATTAATAGTAACATAAGTTTCGTTTGCGTGTCCGTTTAAAATACATAGTAACATATAGGTGTGTATGTTTGTTTGTCTGTTTACAACTTGTTTTTAATAAATAGCAACATATAGAATGGTATTTATGTTTGTGTGTCCGTTTACAATAAATAGTAACATATAAGTGTGTATGTATGTATGTCTGTCTGTTTTTTTACAACAGATAGTAGCCGCCAGCGCGGCGCGACGCCTGTCAACGTCGCCACGAGCGATCCTCCTCGGCGTCGTCCTCTTCCTCCTCGTCGAAGCGTAGTAATGCATCCTCAGCAGCCTTCTCTTGAGCAACCTGATTGATGAGTTGTGGTAAGTTACAATTACAAATACAAGTGATTCAGGCGTTACTTTGCGGAAATCCATTGTAAGCAAGTGATGGATTAAAAATATCTTTGTAACAATTCCCGCGCTACTATAATTTAAAAATAATTTCGAGAGTCTCTCGTTTCAGCGTTGGTCGTGAAGACATCGTTGTTCTGAGGCTCCTATCTTACCTGAAGATGCCCTGTGTAAGGGCGAAACACGTGTCGTGTTGAATAGTTTCTCGATTTTTCGGGAAATTATAGTAGCGCGGGAATTGTTACAAAGATATTTTTAATCCATCACTTGCTTTTGTTAAGGACGCTAAATAACGGATAAAATACAAAACTATTTCAGAGCATTACGTTAGCATTTACTTGCCCACCCCTCTAAGACACAATCCAGTAGCTTTTACGAACCTATTCTTTGAAGTAACTTTAAACGCCCTCAATTGCAGTAACTTTTGCTAACCGCCCTCATTACAGTAACTTTTACGATCCCCCTCACACCCTCTTCATATGGTAACTTTTACTAACCCCACCCCCTCAATACAGTATCGTTGCCCAATCACACTCCCTCAATATACAATTACAGTAAACTTTACGACCACCCTTCTTACAGAAAAATTAACGACCTATCTCATTACACAAACATTTACGACCCCCTCATTAAAAGTATCGTTTACGACGACTCTCCCCTTCATTAAAAGTATCTTTTACGACTCCCCCCTCATTAAAAGTATCTTTTACGACTCCCCCTTCATTAAAAGTAACTTTTACGACTCCCCCCCTCATTAAAAGTAGCTTTTATGACCCCCTTCATTAAAAGCAGCCTTTACGACCCCCCTCATTACAGAATCATTCACTACCCACCTCATGACAGGAACATTTACGACGCCCCTCATTAAAAGTAGCTTTTACGACCCCCTATAATGATAGGCCTGTAATCACAGAACCATTAACGATCCACCTCATTACAGAAACATTTACGACCCCCTTATTAAAAGTAGCTAGAATTTTGACCGATATGGCGTGGTGGCGAGTATACCCGCATTCCACTCCTGAGGTCGTGGGTTCGATTCCCACACAGGACAAATATTTGTGTATATAAATATGAATATTTGTTCTGGCCTGGGTGTTTTTCTATGTATATTAAGTATGTATTTACAAAAAAAAAGTATAGATGTATGTTTATCCGTTATTTAGTATCCATAACACAAGTTCTTAATGATACTTATCTTGGAACTAAATAATTGGTGTAAGTGTCAGAAATATTTATTATTATTATTATTAGCTTTTACGACCCTGCCTCCCCAAATTGCAGTAACAGTAACGTAGACTAACCTCTGGCTCTTTGTCTCCGTCGGCGGTTTGCAGGGGTCGCGGCGCCGCTGCCGAGTTGGGAGCGATGCTCTTAGTGTTCGGCACCCAAGTGATCTAAACCAACAAGGTATTTTCATATTTAGTACCTGCCTTTTTACCTGCCTAGCCTAGCTCCAAAAAATTAACAAATCTTTTAAAGGTCAATGTGTTCGATTCTATAATAAAATCCCAAGCAATATACAGCAATTAAGCCTAAATAAATTTAAATTAACAATAAAACGCAAGCTGTCTTTAAAGGGATACTATTCTATTAAAGACTGATAAAAATGCTTGGGATTAAACTGCCGTTTCATACAGGCTATTCTAATATGAATGACTTAAAACATGAGTATTTTAATGTTATATTATGTTGCATTGTATAGCGTCACTGACAAATGAAGATTGTAACTAACCAATCGATAATTTAAAAGAGCATAGCCTGTAAGTTACTTGCCAGTTCTTCTTACAGAGCGGTGGCTCGGAACTGGCACTTAGATTCACTTACACTTAAATATTTTTTGTTTTTTTAAATTGTTTAGTTGCAAGTGAATCTAAGCTTCGTGATTTTAGTATAATTATATTTTATTTGTTTTTGTTATTATTTTATAATTTTGACGTTTTCAAGTACTATGTAATAGTTTATGAAATAAAAAGTATTTGATTGATTAGTGGAGTTCTTTTGGCCGAGAACTGATATGACGATTATAAAAAAAATATTTTTAATTATTTGACTTAAAATTTAAAATTATGCAGCATTTTCGTCATTTGGCTTTATTCAGATACTAATGAAGTCTTATAAAGTTATCTAAAATGTCTACCAGTTCGTTTTAACAAAAGATCTTTACATGTGTTTTGTTATGACTTTTTGCCAATTCAAATTAGATTATTGCAAATAAAAATCTATTTGCACACCCTAAATGTTGGTATCATCTAAAGCGCTAAAAAAGATCGACACAATTCAAAGGGATACTATTCTATCAAAGACTAAAATGCCGTTTCATACAGGCTATTCCAATATGAATGACTTAGAACATGAATATTGTTAATGTTATATTATATTGCATTGTATAGATTCACAGACAAATGAAGATTGTAATTCAAGTACCAAACCAATGGATAAATTTCAAAGAGCATAGCCTGTGAGTTTCTTGCCAGTTCTTCTTACAGAGCGGGGCTAGGAACTGGCACTTAGATTCACTTACACTTAAATATTTTTTGTTTTTATGTGTTTGTGTTTGTGTGTGTGTGTGTGTGTGTGTTTGTGTGTGTGTGTGTGTGTGTGTGTTTGTGTGTGTGTTTGCCTGTGTGTTTGTGTGTGTGTTTGTGTGTGTGCCTGTGTGTGTGTCTGTGTGGGTGTGTGTGCGCGCTTGTGTGTGTGTGTGTGTGTGTCTGTGGGTGTCTGTGTGTGTGTTTGGGTGTGTGTCTGTGTGGGTGTGTCTGTGTGTGTGTTGTGTCTGTGTGGGTGCGCCTGTGTGTGTGTGTGTCTGTGGGTGTCTGTGTGGGTGTGCCTGTGTGTGTGTTGTGTCTGTGTGTGGGTGTGTGTCTGTGTGGGTGTGTCTGTGTGTGTGTGTGTGTGTGTGTTGTGTCTGTGTGTCTGTGTGGGTGCGCCTGTGTGTGTGTGTGTGTCTGTGGGTGTCTGTGGGGGTGTGCCTGTGTGTGTGTTGTGTCTGTGTGTGGGTGTGTGTCTGTGTGGGTGTGCCTGTGTGTGTGTGTGTTGTGTCTGTGTGTCTGTGTGGGTGCGCCTGTGTGTGTGGGTGTCTGTGGGTGTCTGTGTGGGTGTGCCTGTGTGTGTGTTGTGTCTGTGTGTGGGTGTGTGTCTGTGTATGGGTGTGTGTCTGTGTTTGTGTGTCTGTGTGTGTGTGTCTGTGTGTGTGTGTCTGTGTGTGTCTCACCGTGAGCGTGCGGTCGTTGTAGTGCTTGCCGCGCGCGGCGGCCTGTTCCGCGTGGGCGCGCTGCGCGAACTGCAAAACGAGCTCGGGCACGGCCGGCCGCACCTCCTTGTGGCTGATCTCGCCGAATTGCTGCAACAAACACGATACCACGGTTACAGTCCGATTCACGGCGTAGCTTTTAGTGCGCACGACCCATATGCTTTGTAAAAACTGTTGGTTAAACCAGTGCCGTGCATAGAAGCAGAGTGCAGCGCTAGTAGCTCTGTTAGACCAGCTAATCAAATATATGTTTTCGCTTAGGCTTACGGTATGCAGTGACTATTTGAACGTATGGTGTGTAGGCCACTGGGTTAAACAATATAACGATCCAAGAAACGTAAAGCTCAATTACAAACAGCGCTGCCGAAACCGCCATTGCAAAACCACATATCAGAAACAAGAACTACCGACATTGCTTAAAGGATTACTAAGCTGAAGTGAAAGTGGGTTGGTCTGCCGTAAGACTGATAATTGCTGGGGCAGACTTGTCCTACAGTGAAGACCTTGGGTCGGCAAACCATCTAGGTAGAACGACGACATGAGGCGTATAGAATCTAAGTCAGCTAAATCCATACCATGGTATATGTTTGGTATACATATGAAAAGCTATGCGAGTAGCGAGCTTGCGCTAACGCGACAGGCGTTCGTTCAGGCGCTTGTGTCGAGCGACTTCCCCGCATTTGGCGTTTTTTTTTTTTTTTATTGTACTATTCAAAATAACATAACATTTTTTTTTTAAACTTATTCTATCGCCAAACTATATAATAGTTTAATGGCGAATATAACACATATATATATATATATATATATTTATTACACACACACATACACATATATATTTGAAGTGTGCTGTGGGGAATGTGTGGTCGCCGCGTTCAACTTGTAAAAACGAATGAAACCGCCAATCGCCGATGCTAAATGAGAAGTGTCTGCTGTTAATAAGGATGTTGATTATAATATTTTGTAAATTCAATACAAATATTAAATTTCAACCCTAATTATAAGTTCTTAAGTGTATGTTGGTCATTTGTGTAAAGTTAAAGTAATTTTATTTCAAATTCCCTTTAAATATTATTTGATTGTAATTTAATTCTTATCTTACTTTAATGTTTTAACCTGTTTTGCCTTGTGAAATATTTTATTTGCATGCTGTGGTCTCCTATAATTGAGGGAGTACACATAATGTTACAGGTGTGTCACATGTTAGGGATCATCCATAAATTACGTCACACGAATTTCGTAACGTTTTGACCCCCCTCCGTTCTTGTCACACTTGTGAGACTCCCTCCTCCTTAGTGTGATGTCACATATTTTGCAAATGTACAGCAAGAAATGATTACATCAAAACTGCCCTCCTTAGTGTGATGTCACATATTTTGCAAATGTACAGCAAGAAATGATTACATCAAAACTGCCCTCCTTAGTGTGATGTCACATATTTTGCAAATGTACAGCAAGAAATGATTACATCAAAACTGCCCTCCTTAGTGTGATGTCACATATTTTGCAAATGTACAGCAAGAAATGATTACATCAAAACTGCCCTCCTTAGTGTGATGTCACATATTTTGCAAATGTACAGCAAGAAATGATTACATCAAAACTGCCCTCCTTAGTGTGATGTCACATATTTTGCAAATGTACAGCAAGAAATGATTACATCAAAACTGCCCTCCTTAGTGTGATGTCACATATTTTGCAAATGTACAGCAAGAAATGATTACATCAAAACTGCCCTCCTTAGTGTGATGTCACATATTTTGCAAATGTACAGCAAGAAATGATTACATCAAAACTGCCCTCCTTAGTGTGATGTCACATATTTTGCAAGAAATGATTTCATTAAAACTGCAGTTCCAAAATGTTTATAGGACCTGGATTTTGAAATGTGGCGTCACGAAATTTAGGATCCCCTTGTCACACCATGTCACACTTCGTCTATCCCCTCCCACCTCATTAATGTGTGACGTACTTTATGGATAGCCCCTTATTGTATTTTTGTCGTGTATGTCCTTTGTTGGAGAGCCTAATTTTCAATTAATCTTACCGAGAAGTGTTGCACCAAAGCTCCCAGCTCGTCGCTCTCGAAGCCGGAAATGAGGAGCGAGCGCGGCCGGTGGTCCACGCTCTGGTTAACGCTGAACGACTTCTGGGCGCCGCCTCGCACGTAGCGGTTCGTATTGTACCTACCACCGCCCCTGTACGGAAAAACAAATAATATTCACCATTTTTCTAAAATAATGTAAATACTCAGAATGACACAAACGGAAAAGTCTAAAGCTAAAAGAATACGAATGTCTGTGTTGATTTATAGAATACTAGTCGCACGTTTTCGCTATTTATTGGATTACATTAATGGAATTTTCCCAGGGATACCAATTTTTTTAAATAATTTATGCATACATAATATACGCCCACACTTCGCCAATTATATAGATAGTCCCACGTAATAGATGGAGAGCTTATTGCCGCTAACCGGGCACTGTTATGTTGGCCAGAGCCTCGTCCGTTGATCGGCAGGTGCACCACTTGCAGGTGAGGTTGGCTTGGGCTCCTTAGGTCTTGGTAGGAACCCTAGACACCTTCATAATGTATGTGCGTGATATTATATATGATAATGTATATATATGATAATGGTAGTTTTAGACTTCTCCATAATTCTTTATTCTGTCATATTCTGTGTAATGATTAAGTGCCTTGGGTATATAATTATAACAATCCAGTACTCAAAAGGTAGTATATATTTTATTATAAATACATAAGGCCAAGTTCAGACGGACGAGTGAAATAATATAAACAGCGGCCATTTGAAATCAGCCCTTTTAACGCCCCTCCTGTAATAACTGCAGTAGGTACTTATGCCGAACTGAACCTTATTTATATGTACATGTAGTTTAATATCACCGGGTGAGATGAGACGAGTGAGACGTTCTGATGATTAGTGACACGCCAGCCTGTAATAATTACAGTACTATTCGAAGCTATATGAAAAAAATTACCAAAGACATTAAGTCTTGAAAACTACTGTCTATGGATTGACCGCTAGCGATGTATTTACGGCTTCATTTTTTTTGCCATGTCACATCAATAATTGTATCAAGGTTGCCACTTAGGGGCTATCCATACATGACGTCACACGTTCACACGGGTTTGACGAAGTGTGACATGGTGTGACAATGGGATGGGAGGGATCCTACATTTCGTGACGACACTTTTCAAAACCAAGATCCTATTAAAACTTTGGAACTGCTGTTTTGATGTAATTATTTCCTGCTGTACAATTGCAAAATATGTAACATTACACTAAGGAGGAGGAGTCTCGCTAGTGTGACCAGCTGTGACAAGGACGGAGGGGAGGTCAAAAGTACGCGAAATTTGTGTGACGTAATTTATGGATAACCCCTTAGTACTAATGCATGGAAGGCTAGCCTTCTAGTTAAGAGTGACAAAGTACTAAAGTAAACAATCGCAATAGTCACGTTAGTCACTACATGTAATGACTAAGTGACACTATACTTCTGCTCATCATAACCAATTTTACTTTTACGTTGGTTTGCCCACTGCGCCAAGCTTCGTCTATTGTATTCAAATTTAATTAAATTAAAAATTCATTTATTCAATTTTGGCTCAATAGAGCTCTTATGAATGTCATAGTTATAAACTAACGCGCCCATTCACTGCGGGCGGGAGCTTGATCGTAAAAGAACGGGCAAGAAAATCGTCAAGGTTGGTTTTTTCTCCCGCCAGATACAATTAAAATACATAATATTAAAACAATTGTGTTCTGCAGTCACAAGATTTGAAAAAAAAAGGAAGACAAAACTCTTTTTAGCAATATTAACATGATTACGGATAAACATAGTAGACATGAGCAGACGCGTTACGCTCAACCATATTTTAGGGAGCGTAACGACCCGACGCATGACGCTACCACCGCGGAAACATATAAGTGAGCGTGATATACTTAAGCTAGATAAAAGGATTTTAGTAAAAATTCAAGTAAGTATGTGGAATAATACTTACTTCTTCTTCTTCTTCATTTAAATGATGGCTTCGTGCGGTTTGCACATTTAGCCAGTGTCAAGTTAAAGATATATTAATATCATATAAAATATAGTAAATGAGAATGAGTGGTGATAAAGATGATAAATGGTAAATGAGATACCCTCCCCTAAGCCCCTTGAGTCCTCAGTAAAGATGTGGGACTATACTGAGATCTCACATGGACTCCTTGAGAGAAAATTTGAAAAGTGATGTTGCACTGTTTTGTTTGATTTACCAACATTCATGTATGTTCACCAACACTTAACGGTTAATAATCCACCGTTATTAAACATTAAAGTTAGAAATATCACAAATTTTAGAAAATAAAACAAAACTGCAGACATGACTCTTCACTTTCCCGCCAAGAAGTCTAATACTTACTTGAATACAATAGACGAAGGATGAAGCAATGACGGAGGTGGGGTCAAAAGTTCACGAAATACGTGTGACGTAATATATGGATGATCCCATATGGGATCGACACATATGTGTCGGACGCTTTGGGTGTTACGAACTATGCGAAATGAACCAAGAATGTACCAAGCAGTATCTCAGTACGTTAAAATCTGCCGTCTAGCGCTGCGACGGAGAGAGGTGCAGTGTCTAAACCGTCTATAATTCAATCTTTTCAGTCATACAGTTTCAGCGGTCAAGCTATAGCAAAATAGGCAACCAGAAATATAACCCGGTCATCAAAATGCTATTTAAAATATATATACATGGTTATGTTACTACTACGGGACGACTAGTTGTTATAAAGCTGTCCCTCTGAGCCTATAGCGCCTCTCACCGAGTCTCACCTTAGCCTTTTCTTCACAATGCGGTAGCTTGGAATGTAAATCATATATTAATACAGAAAATATGCATAAAACCACTGTCCTTTATTCAAAATGAAAGTTATTCAACTTAAGTTTTTCTTCAAGAGCTTGTGAAGGTCACTTAAATTTAAGAGCGACAGTTTAATAGGACGGGAGCTTGCTGTAGAGAAAAGCTGAATGACATACACAATATTTTTAAAAAAATATTTTATGTCAAGACAAAGTGTTTGAACATACATACTTATATATGAACATACATAAACACACACAGGGCGAGACAAATATACAAGTTAATGCACACAAATATAAGACCTGTGTGGAAATCGAACCCACGACCATTTGGAACTATGATCATATCGATTTTCTTTTCTTATTCTTTTGACTTATCAAATGCAAAACTTTGAAAACATTGCCACTTATTGTGCTAACATAACTGATGCGTTCATGACAGGCAATATAAGTCAATTTCGCCATCTTTACACTTTCAGCTTATTGTATTATATTATATATTAACTAAACAACCCTATCTAATATGACGTGGAGGCTCCTGAGTTCGATTCCCACACAAGACAAATCCTTGTGTGCATAAACATAAATATTATTTATGACCTGGGTGTTTTTGTATGTATATTAAGTATGCATTTACAAGTATTTTGTAAGTATTTATATATGTTTATCCGTTATTTAGTATCCATAACACAAGTTCTTTATGATACTTATCTTGGAACTAAGTAATTGGTGTAATTTTAAGAAAATATTTATTTATTACCAAGTAAATGTGTCTAAGTAAATATATATATATATATATATATATTTAACAAATTTTATGTTTAAGTGGTGTTTTGTTGTTTTATGTATGCAAAATTTATATGTTTAACTTTGGTGCGCATAGTTTCAAGTTTGTCCTACTTACGTAGTATTTACAGGCTTGTACGGAAGACCAGCGCCGCGGGGCCACAGTGACCCCTCGGCATATGCTGAGTATAAGCCTTTTCGGTGCCACATGTGTCTATTAATTTTTATTATTGTAAACCAATGTATTATATGTCACGGAATAAATTATTTTCTTTATATTACAACGACTGTAACAAGTCTGACTAACTCCTAATATTACTCCGTGCCCTAAAAAGATATTTGGGTCTACAGTTATTAATAATATCTATCATCTACCACATTTCAACAATAAACTCATAAAATTTGTAATTTACTTTCCAATCCCGAAGCTTTTGGGCGCACTCAGACTTGAGTCGACATTGACAAACTGAAATAATTGAGTTTCGAATTCAGCTTACCTTGAGTGCGGTCGCCTCATGCCCGGGTGCGTCGGGAACTGGATAGCCAAGGCTCGTCTCATTTCTCCAATCTTCTTCAGAAGTTCTGTCACGTCTTGTCCTTCCTGGTTACGAAAAGCATCTTTATTTTTAACATTTTATCATTATATTTGTAAAAGCGAAAGGTCACCATACTCATTAAGTACGCTCAGAAACTACATGTAGACAACTACATGTGTACATAGACGACCGATATGGCGTGGAGGTCAGTATACCTGCACTTCACTCGAGAGGTCGTGGGTTCGATTCCCACACAGGACAAATCTTTGTGTGCATGAACATGAATATTTGTTCTGGTCTGGGTGTTCTCCTATGTATCTTAAGTATGTATTTACAAAAAAAAAAAAGTATTTATGTATGTTTATCCGTTATTTAGTATCCATAACACAAGTTCTTAATGATACTTATATTGGAACTAAATAATTGGTGTGATTGTAAGAGAATATTTATTTATTATTATGTGTTTAAAGTCCCGAATTGTACATTGTAAATTCTAACGTATTTTTTTTGTATTTCCATTTTGCTTGTTAATATTTGACGAATCTAAATGATCATGTTGATCAAACAGACAATAAAGTATATAATATTTTTACTAAGAAAGTATTTTACCCCTAAGGATTGTAGTCTTTTTTATTCGGCTAATAAAACTGGGTACAATTAGTAACATACATTTGTGTGAGCTTAATTTATAACGTACGTATTTCAAATTGCCCCGTACTAGTTATAAGCACAGCATGCAATAATTATATTCTAATAATCGACAATAACTTATACTAAACTGAAGTAAGTTACAATTGAAATAAAATATAAGCACCTTTAAGAATTAAATAACATTTTTAGAAATAATGCCATTAATACATTGCATATAACAAACATTTTTTTAGGTAGGTTAAGCAGAGCTTAATCGCTTTTATGGTGAGCACGCAATCCCAAGCGCTCATAGCTCTGCGGTGCTAGGTGGTCGGAAACGATCACCGAAGTACAGCAGAGTTTACAGAGGTCAGTCCTTGGATGGGTGACCGTTTGTGTGTCATTTGATATCGAGCGCTTCCATGCTTCGGAAGACACGTTAAGCCGTTGGTCCCGGTTATAACTAAATGTGGAAGTCGCTAAGCCATGTTAGAGGCCTAATCGGCGGCTTGATAAATTTTAACAGCAGGACGCCATACACCTGCCTCCGCTAATCCGCACTGGGTCAGCGTGGTGGAGTATGACCTAATACCCTCGCACCTTAATATGTGAGAGGAGGCTCGTGCTCAGTAGTGGGACGTTAATGAACTGAGATGATGACGCAATCCCAAGCAGATGTTGTATGACTCTGAGAGCTGAACAATGAACCTAGCTGTATATACTAACCTGTTGTTTAGTAAACATATCCAGTTCGACATCTAGAATCTCCTTCTCAGTCTCCTGTCTCGTGCGAGGTCTCTTAGCCGCGTTGGCCTGCGGGCAACCGACATCATTACCACACTTTTATTTAACACCATAATTAATGGACCAGGATAGACTTTATAGTCATGTTTTGAAGACCGATATGGCGTGGAGGTCAGTATACCTGCACTTCACTCGAGAGGTCGTGGGTTCGATTCCCACACAGGACAAATCTTTGTGTGCATGAACATGAATATTTGTTCTGGTCTGGGTGTTCTCCTATGTATCTTAAGTATGTATTTACAAAAAAAAAAGTATTTATGTATGTTTATCCGTTCATTAGTATCCATAACACGAGTTCTTAGTGATACTTATCTTGGAACTAAATAATTGGTGCGATTGTAAGAGAACATTTATTTATAATCAAAAGCGGTATACGGTTAAGTCAATTAAAAAGTTAAGTTAAATTTATTTAACCGTAAGTTAACTTAGTTAAGTTAATCTAAATAGTTAATTGATAGCACACTAACCAGACTTATTTCTGGTACTGATACTAGCATAAGCAACATGTGCCTAGCAAATAAAATACAGTATATAATAATTAAATAATAAAAACTTGGCTGCGGTGGCATTTTTCTATCGGATTGGCAATATGATTGACTTGCCTGTACTAATACATATTACTTAAATAAGTTTTGCTCAAATTTAGAAGAGACGAAAAGAATACATGATTCTTTTAAGTATAAAGCTTAATTAATTAATGTTTACAAATAAATAAACACTAAACATTTCACTATTCGTACATGAAATAGTCAGAAACAGTATACAATTGTGTGCATTCCATGTTAATTTATTTTATTGCGTAGTTATGTACAGAAATAAAGATATATGTCATTATTAATGAATAATTCATGTCACTAATATACAGAATTATGTTTACATTTAATTATTGTGTTAAGAGAACACAAAAGTTTCTAGGTTAGAAATTACTTCATTATTTCTTGAATTTCTTTGGGTCAGTTTACTTTAGGTTTTTTACAAGACAAACAATATTAAAAATTTAAGGTATTATTCAATATTTTCTTGGCAAACAAATGTTTTGTCGAATAAATTACAGAAAGAAGAAAAAATATTATTACATGCATACAACTAAATCACCCTTAATACCAAAAAAAGTTGTTAAATACACAAATGTACATTGAGTTTTTTTAATGTTCATATACTCGTAAAATTAATTATTAATAAAAAAATAACAAATTATATTGTTAAGTGAAATTATGCAACAAAATGAAACGTGTGAAATAAAAAAAAACAAAACTTTACATGAGGTGAACACATAAACACCTCTTTAACTTCTGCCAATATTATGTTATAGCTTGTTGTTAATTTAAAAAATACAAAACGACAAAAGTTAATACAGCAGCAAAGTATTAAATTAAATAGCGTCCAGTTTTTATAATAAAACTGCACTGAATACTCAAACGGGAAAGATCACCAATATTAACCAGATATAACAGAGTTTATTGGCAATTCTTATCAGTTGTTCGTTAAGCACTTTAACCCGATATTTCCAGTAAAATATAGAGAATAAGATTTTTTTTGTACATACTATAAAAATATGTATTTAGTAATCCTCTACGTGTAATCTTCTATAAGAAAACTTTACAATTTAAACAGGACACTGAACATTAGCTTTTGTCAATCCGCACTGGATTCGCGTGGTGGAGACACTCACATTGGTCAGTAGAGCAAATTTAATAAACTGATGAAAATGTATCTGAACAGCACGCATAATCTAATTGCCAGTAATACCTGAGTTCCGATACAAAACCTATAATCAACAAAAACGAAGTTCGTAAATTGTATGTCTCATTTAAACAAATTGGTAACATAATTGTACTCACAATTTGTTATACAAATAATTTACTTTAACTCTCTATCAGTTACGCTAACTAAACGTTAGTCTACAAAAAGTTAATGAGATGAAGACTGTATTGATTTACATACAACTGATGATATGATACGATGCTTTTTACATGACGTACAACAGAGAACGTGCAGAAATACTCATGCGTGTGATTTCATTACGGCAACAACAAAAGAAAACAAATGTAAAGAAAAACAATGTATAAATGAAAATTGAATACAACTCATGCTACATATGGAAGAAAATAAACACAAAATCAAATCAAAAGAAGTTCTTTTACATTTTAGAATTTCTCGAAAAACTTTTTTTCGCTCGTACTTTTTATGTAGTTTTTTAAAATATATTTTATTAGTAGACGAATAATATATACCACATGGTGTTGGCAATGAAAAAAATAATATAAAAAACTGAATTGAATTGAGCATCTAATAGGGGATTAGGTGCTCAATCAGATTTTTTAATGTACAAAAAGGTTAGGTTAGGTTGGCAATTAAATTTGGTTTTGATTGCACATCAAATATTGTCTATAACAAATTTTAATGTGCTTATAGGTTAGGTGATTTAATATTAATATTGATGATAATGTGTTAACTTATTCTGCACTGGCAACTTTTCCATGGCATATATTACATTTAATTTCTGAAACATACTTCTATTACTTCCTAAAGTTTTATATATTTACGACAACCCTGACGATGATAATGATAACATAACACTTTTTCATTTTCGATAAAATAATATATGAGAATTTTGTTTTGCGGTATATGTAAACTTTTCTATAACTATATAGATCCCCATAGCTATAGCAATCTTCCCAAATGGGTTATATTGGGTTACATTATGTATGTTTTCCCTGTATGGCAACAACACGCATATTTGACGACCGATATGGCGTGGTGGCGAGTATACCCGCATTCCACTCCTGAGGTCGTGGGTTCGATTCCCACACAGGATAAATATTTGTGCGTATAAATATGAATATTTGTTCTGGTCTGGGTGTTTTTCTATGTATATTAAGTATGTATTTACAAAAAAAAAAGTATTTATGTATATTTATCCGTTATTTAGTATCCATAACACAAGTTCTTAATGATACTTATCTTGGAACTAAAAAATTGGTGTAAGTGTCAGAAATATTTATTTATTTATTTATTATTTATAATGAATGGTCAAATCACACGCATGCGCATCCGTGCCGCTCTATACCTGTAGTTGCAGACGGGACATCGAACGCGAGACAGCCTCGTCCTGTTTTACAATATAACCATTTTTGTTCGTAAATTTAATAATTACATATCGACAAATATTCATCACCGTTATCAAGTGCACTACTAAACATAGGCCTCCACAGTAATTTTTAATATAATTGGGGTATTTTTAAACCACTTTGGGCAGGCGGGATGATAATCGCAGTTCACGCCAGTACGCATGATGACTGCCCATAATCTGATAAGATTTCTTTTCGTCGACTTCAGTTTTCATACTACGTTTATTAAAAAAACTATCTATTGATCGAGTCGCGTTTAAATATCGACCCGAACCCAAAGATCCGTGATATCTTATTGTTAATTCTATTACGCTTTTACGTTAATAAATATCAAAATAATAAAACATGTCTACAAAAAAAAAATAATCTGCAAAAACAAAATCTTTGGGCGCAGACAAAGTAACATACGAGGAACGAAGACGAAGTTCGATGAGTATATAGTGTATGGATATGACACAAGCCGTCGCTAAAGTGTGATATCATTTAGCGGCGGCTTATACCAAGCCCATACATTACCAGCTGACGAGTATGTGCAAGTTTGTAGCACCATATTTTTTATCTGCCTTCGTCTGTGTGCACCTTTATCCCTCTCACTCTAGATAATGCCCATTAGCTGTAGAATGGTATAAAAGCGAGATAGATGTTAGGGCGCGATACAACTATGTCGTGACGATAAATTTATTGTTACACGACTGTCGTATTCAGCTGTTTTCATTATATCGACTGTATGCCATTATATAGATTGGACGACCGATATGTCGTGGTGGCGAGTGTACCCGCTCTCCGCTCCAAGGTCGTGGGTTCGATTCCCACACAGGACAAATCTTTGTGAGTATATTATTATTATGTATGAATATTTGTTCTGGTCTGGGTGTTTTCCTATGTATATTAAGTATGTATTTACAACAAAAAAAAGTATTTATGTATGTTTATCCGTTATTTAGTATCCATAACACAAGTTCTTAATGATACTTATCTTCGAACTAAATAATTGATGTAATTGTTAGAAAATATTTATTTATTATTTTATGGACTGCATCGACTGCTTATCATCAGGCAGGATGTAGTCATTATGACGTGTCACATTAAAAAAAACCGCAATATTGTATCGTTATCAACATACATACGTATCTATCTATTCTCATTGGATTGTTACAATTTTACGATTCAAGGCAGTCGCATTGTAAGTCTTGACGATATGTTTTATCGTTTTACGACTGCCGTGCTAGCACTGCTCCCGTTTTACTTAAGAAACTGTCATTACTGCAAAACAAAATCAACGACAGTCTATATCTTCCTATAATTATGTTAACACTCCTATTTAAATACACAAGTCACGACTCTTTATACGACACGATCTGTCGTCACGATATAGTTGTAACGCGCCCTTAGTGCCGCTTGATACGTAAAAGGCCCATAAAGTGCTTTGTAGTTAGTCAAGTCAGCTTGTAACACAACTAACCTGCATCTGCTTCAGAGTACTGTTGTAGGCGAACAGTTCCTTCCTGAGTTTCTCAATACCCTCCTGAGCAGAGTTGATGGCGTCGAGCACAGCTGTCTTTTGATTGGCCGTCATATTTGAACCTGGCAACCATACATTAATACTTAAAAGAGTTCAAAAGCGCGTCTTATTATACAGTACCGCGCTAAACTTCGCAGATATATTGCGCTACAGTATTTTAATATCGCTAACCACCGCTACTAAAAAAAAAATACACGCGGCGATAGCCCAGTGCCGAGATTTCTTGCCTTCAGAGGTTCTCGGGTTCAAATCCTGGTGGTGCACCTACGACTTTTCGAAGTTATGTGCGTAATTGTCGCTTGCTCCGTGCCTCGGAAAGCCGTTGGTCCCGGCTGTCATGAACATTATGGCAGTCGTTATTAGGAAGTCAGTGCCTTCTAACAGACTGACAGCTGGTTTAACCATATAATGATGTTTCCCTCTGGGTTGCGGAGGTCAGACGGCAGTCGCTCCACGTAATAACTGAAATTCTGTCAAATCTGGTTGAACCAATGAACAGACCCTGGGCCCTAAGCTTAAGTCTAGGGCAACCGGGATAATGCTAGGGTACGATGATGACCGCTACTAAAAGAAAATGTGAGATGTCTCTCAATTCATGCAAACTTGGATTCATTTCGAAGCACTTCACAAAAATAGAAATTAAATCTAGAGGCGCCACTTCACTAGAATTGGCGAGAAACTCACAAGGCTCTGCCTTCCGAACGGAAAATTGCCCAAATCATAATAGATCTGGGTAGTATCAGATTGAAGTAAAGTACTATACTACTAATATTATAAACGTGAAAGTTTGTATGTGTGGATGGATGTTTGTTACTCTTTCACGCAAAAACTACTGGAGAGATTGTGATGAAACTTTGTACGTGTATAGCTGCATTCTTGGACTAACATATAGAACACTCTTTATCCCGATATTTCCACGGGAACGGGGACCACGTGGGTAAAACCGCAGGGCGCTGCTAGTTAAAGATATATCTTAAATTACAGCTACAAAAAAATTTTGAATCACTAACCGTTCTCGAGTTTCTCAATGAGCAACATCTGCTGTTGCAGCTGCGTCTCTAATAAGGACTGAGCTCGCTTCGTCATCTCCATGACTTGCTTGCTCTTGTCGACCGGCTTTATGGCAGGAGGGGCCTCTTTTGGTTCCTGGCCGTTCGCCAATTCTTTAATCTGGTTAGAAACACACATTTATATCAGTCTGTATTGATAAACTTCTCATAGCCAGTCTTAGGTGTGATCGCAGACCAGTCGGGAACGTTTCTTTTGTCTGCCAGATGTTGAACAGACTAATGAAAGCGGTCTATATTGATAAAAGAAGCTTGCATTCTTGATGGGTTTGAGGGAAAATCTTCTTAAATTTGTCTTTTTACTAGTTAATATGAAAGGAGTTCGTTGGTATTATCACAAATATATTTTTTTTAAATTTTAATTCTGTTTGGATAAATAATTTGATTTGAGACGAGTTGACTTAATGATCAATAAATACGATCAAAATGCAGTTACACGGACTTCCTAAAACGTCCGGGACAGTAAGAGAAAATCCTGAAATACATGAGCTGAAAGAAAATTCATTACTTAGGTGATCTGACACAATATGGATATACTATATAATATAGACTTTTTGTGTTACTTTAAATAAGTAGTTACTTAATAGATTATTTAACTACTTATCTTATCATAGTATGTACCCATGTCACTAAATTTAAATAACTAGGTATAATATGTACAAGTACTTTTCTATTCTCTTAGTCTTAAGTGATCTTTATAATAAGTCTTGTATTTGATGTAACACGTCTTTTATTCTGTTTTGCTTGTCACACGCAAATTTGAATTACAATCTAGATTCTGTACCTTAGTTCTTAAGATTTTTATTTGTAAAATTGTAATTTGTCGTGTGTATTAATAAATAAATACCAATCCATGTGGGTGGAAAACTGATAAATTATCAGTGATAATATATCCCGCAGCACGTGAGTTGAACAAAGATGGCGATTGCCTACGTAGTTACAATCGTGGACAAAAAAAGTGACCTAAACGCATTGCTATTCAGTTACTCTCTCCCCCCGCTATACCGCACTTCGGTTGAGACCCGATATTGTGTTACTTATCATAGTACCCAGGGTAATTTTTCAACGCACGGGCCACAGATTATCATCATTTCAGCCCATTAACATCCTACTACTGAGCACGAGCCTCCTCTCACATACTAAGGTGCGAGGGTATTGGGTCATACTCGACCATGCTGACCCAGTGCGGATTGGCGGGGGCAGTTGTATGGCGTCCTGCTGTTAGAATTTTTAAAGCCGCCCATTTAGGCCTCTAACATTTCTTAACGACTACCACATTTAGTGATAACCGGGACCAACGGCTTAACGTGCCTTCCGAAGCACGGAAGCGCTCGATATCAAATGCCACACAAACGGTCACCCATCCAAGGACTGACCTCTGTAAACTCTGCTTTACTTCGGTGATTGTTTCCGACCACCGAGCACCGCAGAGCTACGAGCGCTTCTCACAAGCGCGCAGATTATACTAAGCACAAAATAAAAAGAGGTGGAAAATACTGATTGAGGCCATTTCCACTGAAGATTCGCTAAGACCTAGAGTTTGTTCTGATGATCTGCAAGCTGTTTAATGCGGTTTAGTCACAATATCATTTTGAACAAATGTCCACCGTTATAATAAATACACAGAAGCCCAGTAGGTTCAGGTTTCTTTTTTATAATTCATAATATGAGCCTTTAAAAGTCCACTGCTGAATATGAACCTCCCCAATAGATTACATCATATTGTGGGTATTTGCCTATAATCAACCCGCTGGGCAGACGGGTTGGTGATCGCAATTTAAGCCAGTACGCAGGATGACGCTGCTGCCAATCATCCGGTTGAATTTATCTTCGTCGACTCTTACAACTCCCCATGAGATGAGAGTGAGTAGCACTATTCTAGGCCGGCACACGAACTTATAATTATGAGAATTTTAAACAGTTTACATAATTAACTGAATTTTATGGTAAAACCACTGTCCAAAAGAGAGCGCCAACACCAAAAAGAGTACGATAATAGTTATAACAAATAAAATCTTTAAGCCGGTCTACTATAAAATTGACAAAATGATATTCAAATCTTTTAAGAACTAGATGTGCCATATAGCATACTTAACCAAAAATGTCTACCATGTCTCGAAACATCATTAAATACCGCTGAATAGTTTCTACCTGTAAGATTTGGTCCTTCGTATTTAAGGTGCAACCGCCCTCACAGGTGGTTAATAAAATGTACACTTTACCTTCTGGAGTTGCCTGTTGTCGCTCGTGGCTTTAATGTTGTCTCGGTTGATGAGCACTTTGTTATGGGACATCGGGTGGGCTTGTTTGTCGTTCGGTTTGTGTTGCGGCGGCTGGGCGACTTCTGGTTTTGGCTATGAAAAAAAGTTACTCATGTTACATTATACGCCAAAATTTTGGCCGATTATGTTTTTGGTTCCAAGTAATCTTTTAATTTTCTTTCTTGTGTAATAGTGATATATATATAATAGATATATTTTATGTGTGTGCTTTAAAATGTTTGTGTTTTATGATGCAAATTATATATTTGAATTAAATTATAATTGTAATGTGCTTTAAATTATAATTTATCTATCTATGTAATAGCTGGCGAGCCTGTGGCCGCTTGCCTTAGATAATTGTTAGAGCCTCGTTTGAGCCAATTATTGGCAGGTGCACCATTCGCAGGTGAGGTTGTCTTGTTTGGATCCCTATACACCCTATAACTCATGTTTACTATGTAAATTTAAAATTTTGTAATCGACTTTTCTTTTCTTTTGAATGTTATTTGTGAGGATTTATAATCTGGGCGTAATTTTTTGTTGCCTTGTCTAGTTTTTGTTGTTGTTTGTCTTTCTAGAAATAAACAATTGTACCGGGTTGGTTGCGGCACCTGAACCATTTCTACCACCCCAGGTCTTTGCCCGAGGGGGTCGCATAGGTTGACTATAAGGGGATCTCGTCTAGTGGCCATGAAGGCGAAGGTTTCTTATGTTATGCAAAATAAACAATATTAAACAGATTCTTATGATCGAAAACAGAGTTGCAGATTTATGCACCATTCTATCGTATTGCACAAACGCTTTTGGCAGTTTTTCAGTTTTGTAGCCCCCCCCTGCCGCACTTCGATTGAGATCCGATAACGCGTTACTGCGCATTCAAGGTCATATCATATGTTTAAAATCAAAATTCATTTATTCAAGTTTGGCTCAATAGAGCTCTTATGAATGTCATACTTATAAACTAACGCGCCTATTCACTGCGGGCGGGAGCTTGATCGTAAAAGAACGGGCAAGAAAATCGTCAAGATTGGTTTTTTCTTCCGCCAGTTACAATTAAAATACATAATATTAAAACAATTGTGTTCTGCAGTCACAAGATTTAAAAGAAAAGAAGACAAAACTTTACTTGTTAGCACTTAGATAAATTATTATAACTTGCTTACCTCATGCGCGGTGTGCCAGAAGACCTTAATGAATCGGTTGTTGAGCACTGCTTCGGTGCTCTTGTAGGCAACGCTTGCCTCTACCGGGCTCGAGAAAGTCACCAGCGCCGCCTCGGGGTCGCCTTCCAGGCAAACCTAAGCAAAAACATATCATTTATTGGACACAACCAGGGGGCTTACCGCCGAATTCGATGGATTACCGGTAATCCATCTAGATCAAACTTTGTTTACGTTCATTAATCCGCACCGGGGAATCTGCCGACAGCCACCTCTCATTCATGACCTTCAGTCCGTGACAGACCAATAGGTAAATGGAGAACGCCATTTTGTTTCGATTTCCATGAGTTCGGCGGTACGACAGAATCAATTTGAAATCCATTTTGCCTTATAATCGATTGCCATCGAACTCGGCGGTAGGCCCCCAGTAGCTGTTATATTTATGTGTGAATAAACGGTCATTATTACAAAGGTAATGGTTTATGACAACATTTTAAGATGTCCACGACATGAATATAAGGACTTTTTTTATTACTGAAGTTAATTGCTATAGTTTTTAATTTAAAGTTGAAAATTTTGTGATTAATTCAGAGCGTAAATTTTTGACTCTACTTTATATTTTATCAAAGTTAGAAAGAAGTTTAATTTCAATTATAAATAACAAGTAATAAAGATTCATTTTCAGAATATGAAAAATTATTATATTTCTAAAATTTTTAAGCAGTTCAGGTCGAAAATTCTCAAAAATGCACAACTCGAAACACATAGTAAATCGCGGAGCATATATGATTTTCGGATCGAAAAAGATGTGAATAGTCTAGAAAAAAATATCTGACGTCACTATTTGTACTGTAAACACAACTTCAGTATATTGTTTAAGAGCTTAACCACGCCACTAACCTGTATGTTGACAATCTTGCCAAACTTGGAGAAGTGGTTGTTGAGATGGGTGATGTCGTTTAAGCCACGAGGCACCTTCTTCACCTCGAGCGAGCTGTTCGCTGCGTTTAATGGCTGCGGCGGTCTGGGGTGGCCTGCCAATCGAAATTCACAATTCAATAATGAAATCATATCCTAGCATTATCCCGGCTGCCCTAGAATTGAGCTCAGGGCTCTGGGTCTGCTTTAACTAAATTTGTCTGAACTTCAGTTATTACATGGAGCGACTGCCGTCTGACCTCCGCAACCCAGAAGGACACATCATTCTATGGTTAAGCCAGAAGTAATATTATATTATATTGATCTAAGGCTGCGATTTTTACTAAATATATGTGTGGAATCAGATTCTGCAGAATCAATGGACTCGCTTCATTTACCTAACTCAGCTCAGCACAGCGATTTTATTGGTCCTTTACAACCACATCTTCGCACATTTCTAACACAATGTATTAGGTCGGGGAAAAAGTCTTTTCGCATAACGTAGGTATAAACTTATTATAAATTTTTTTTGACTGTACTATTTGTGTCTGGCTGGTTTTGGTAACATTTAAAAGGTTCCATTATAAAAAAAAGAAAAAAATTAAAAAAAGTTGTTTCCCGCTATTTTTTATTTGTTTTTCTCTCCGTAAAAGTGAGTGAATCTAATGAAGAAATTCAATACATTTTAAAATTTTATTATAAAAAAGGCAAAAATGCAACTCAAGCAGTGAAAAAAATTTGTGATGTTTATGGACCTGATGCAGTGTCAGTAAGAGTAGCACAACTTTGGTTCAAACGTTTTCAGTCTGGAAATTTTGATGTTAAAGATGCACCTGGTATTTTGACAGTGGCCGGTCAATTCATTTATGATAACCTGGTTCATGTACATAAGAATACTGATCAATTTAGTAAGAAAAGCTGTATACATAACCTAAACACAAGGAATAAGCATAAATTAGTTGTACCTGCCACTAGGCTCCAAAAGATAAACGAATCTTTTAAAGGTCAATGTGTGCGATTCTACAATAAAATCCCAAGCAACATACAGCAATTGAGCCTAAATAAATTTAAATTAACCATAAAACACAAGCTGTCTTCAAAGGGATACTATTCTATTAAAGACTATATGGCAGATAAAAATGCTTGGGATTAAACTGCCGTTTCATACAGGCTATTCTAATATGAATGACTTGAAAAAATAAATATTTTTAAGGTTATGTTATATTGCATTGTATAGCTTCACAGACAAATGAAGATTGTCATTCTAGTACCAAACTAATGGACATATCTAAAAGAGCATAGCCTGTGAGTTTCTTGCCAGTTCTTCTTACAGAGCGGTGGCTCGGAACTGGCACTTAGATTCACTTACACTTAATTATTTTTTGTTTTTAAATTGTTTTTTTGCATGTAAGTGAATCTAAGCTTCGTGATTTAGTGTAATATTATTTCGATTGTATTTTTTTTTCATTTGTAATCATGACGTTTTCAAGTACTATGTATAATAGTTTTTGAAATAAATAATTTTTTTACTTTTACTTTTACACCTCGCTCTGTACTTTTTTGATCAGAAGTCCCAAAGTTTCTACAGTAACGGGATAATGTCTCTGCCCACAAAATGGCAGAAAGTTATTCAACAAAACGGTACATATATATTGTAAATAAATGTAAATAAACTTTGAAAAAAATGTCTTGACTTTTCATACAAAAATACGAAAAGACTTTTTCCCCAACCTATTATAACATAGTTGGTATTTTTATATAAAAAGAGACACATTTTTTGGTAATAAACAATACAATTATAAATGGTACAGTAAAAAGACGAAAAAAAATACGCTCTTTATGTGATCACCAAAATTGTGCTCAGTCCAGTATAATAAATAAATATGATAATTACAAATAACAATTATTTAAAAAAAAAAAATTTTACAAACCACCAATTACTATCTGCTATTAATAACCTATCTCGATAAGATAAGAGCCACCCTTTACTGAAAGAAAGCGTCCCAAAACCCAATCCTTGGATTGCAATTTCAGGATTCATTAAAATGAGGATATTGGTGATTAATTTCAAACGTAAATGGACAAACTTACCCTGATTGTAGTCAAAGTTCTTCTTGTGAGGCATGGCCGGGCGGTACATCGGCATCGGAGTCATGCCTGGAGGCTCTTGCATCACCCTGTATATACAAATAATTATCTTACAATCACACCAATTATTAAGCTCTTAGATAAGTATAATTAAAAACTTGTGTTATGGATATTAAATAAAATTACTATGTATTAGGAAACACCCAGATTAGAACAAATATTCATATTCATGCACACAGAGATTAGTCCTACCTACCTATCTACCTATTGGGGGCCTACCGCCGAATTCGAAGGATTACCGGTTATCCAGATGGATTACCGGTAATCCATCGAATTCGGTTGATTCGGTCGATCAAACTTTGTTTTACGTTCATTAATCCGTACCGGGGAATCTGCCGACAGCCACCTCTCATTCATGACCTTCAGTCCGTGACAGACCAATAGGTAAATGGTGAACGCCATTTTGTTTCGATTTCCATGAGTTCGGCGGTACGACAGAATCAATTCGAAATCCATTTTGCCTTATAATCGATTGCCATCGAACTCGGCGGTAGGCCCCCTGGGAATCAAGCTCACAACCTTAGGAGCAGAATGCAGATATACTAACCTTTTTGACTCCATACCATATCATCATCATCATTTCAGCCATTTAAAGTCCACTGCTGAACATAAGACCTCCCCAATTGCTTTTCTCATTGATTGATCTTGTGCTGCATGTATACACCGGCTTTCCGCCGCCTTGACCAGATCATCGGTCCATCTGGTGGGAGCTTGCCCTCTACTACGACTGCTGGTTCGTGGTCGCCCTTAACGCCAGTTCTCTTATGGATTTCCTTATTTCTGATTCAGAATCTGAATCCGTTTTATTGCCAAATGTGGGTACAATATCAGATGGTACAGTCAAAATGTTATAAAAGTTCCATTCACATTTATATCCCTTTGGGATATGCAACTATTGTAACAATTAGAGAAATACATTACATAACAAATTATATTTGTGATTTTAAATACAATATGAATGAATGATTCCATTACGTAGGTACACTCCGTCTCTCCATTGCACGCTGAGCGACTAAGCTTTCTTATAAGGCCTATAGTCAGGCACCACGTCGCAGTACCATACGTCTTCACTGGCAACACACACTGGTCGAAGACTTGTCTTAAGACACTTGACTTATATTGGACGAGAAGATTCACGCTATATACCGATATGTCAAATATTATATACGAAATAGGAAAAAACAATTGTTTAACTATCTGTGGTTTCGCATACAATAATTTAAAGATCCCTACTCTAATCTCCTCGCACAACCAAGGTGAGATGGTTTGAGGTTATATTCCACCAAAAGAACTCAGTTCGAATTGGCGGAGGACAGTGTGTGGCGTCCTGTTGTTGGAATTTTCCAAGCCGCCATTGCTGGCCTCTTACCTTGTCTGAACGACTATTAAATAGTGATAACTTGAGAAATATCGATTGCTTGCCTGTGTAAGTACCTTGGAATAGGAATGAGTTCCCTCGGCGCCGGGAGTCTCGGCGGCCCAAACGGCGGAGCGAATGTCGGCGCGCCGCACCAAATGTCTGGCGACAGCGGGTTGTATTCTGTACCAGACAATTTATTTAGAAATTTTTATTTCACGAATCCCAGAGTCAAATAATAATAATAATAATAATAATAATAATCTTTATTAGCAGAAAAATAAATGTGACAAGGATATTTGTAAACTATGGCTTCTGCACTAGGCTCGCAGACCTGTGTTGCAGTAGTCAAAAAGAGAATAACAATTTAAGGTACATAATGTAGTTATAAGAGCTCCGGTTCGACTAAGACTATGAAGTAGTTCGAACAATAAACTAATGAATAATAGAAAAGAAAAGAAAACACTTAAATAACAAAATTTAAAAACAGAATAAAATGTGTCGTGTGTCTGTTGGGTGTGTGTGCGTGTGTCTGTTGGGTGTGTGTACGTGTGTATGTGTATGTGTGCGTGTATGTGTGCTTGCGTGTGTGTGTGTGTTTGTGTGTGTTTGCGTGTTTGCTTGTGTGGTTGCATGGGTGCGTGGATCGGTGTCAATTTCTGGTAGGGATTAAATCTTCGGTTTCAGCATAACTTTGGGTCAGTAACCACATTTTAAGATGTTGCTTGGCTTTATTGACAGTAAAGTTTTTGATGGGACAGATACGATTTACATTGTTGTAGATATAGGGATGAGAAAATGTTGAGAGACGTTTTGCAAACATAGTATTAACGGTAGGTGTAGAGATTCGGAAAACACGTTTTTTGATTAAAGTTTGGAATTCCGGGGAATTTATAACTTTCCTATGTTGGGCACAGCACACTCGCCAAATGTATAGTTGTCGAACACGAAGGATTTTTGCTTCATTGTATAGGGCGACAGTGGGGAATCTAAATGGTTTATTGAGCATCACTTTAAGAACGGCCCGTTGTGATCGCTCTATGTCGATAAAGCTGCTTTTACTTGAGCCACCCCACACGCCTATACAATAGGTCAATATAGACTGACACAGCGCGATGTAAACCATATTAAGCACCTCTATTGGAGCAGATCGTCTCAGGGATTTGATAATGTGAAGCAGCTTTCTAAGTCGTGCTGATAAGTATGTTATTTGATTTTTAAATGAAAGGTTTTCATCTACTTGGATTCCTAAGTATTTTACGAAGCCTGACCTCTTTATTGTCTTGCAGCTGCATGATCCTTGGGAAAGGTTTAGTGATGCAGCAAAATGGGTACTGCTGATTAACTGGCATTCGTGTATGGCCACTTGTGACAGGTTTATTGGGGACGAAGCTTTCGTTTTGTGAAAGGCTAAAAAAGAAGTTTTATCAGGGTTGAATGTTAGTAAATTTCGACTTAACCATCTTGCTATAACTGACATGCCATTTTCCGTCTGTTTTAAAACCCTACCCCAAGATGTGTCGTGAAAGAGCACAACTGTATCATCAGCGTAGCACAGCATTTTTGCATTATTTATAGGAAGGTCTAGGAGATCATTGATATATATTATAAAGAGGTTAGGGCCAAGAATGCTTCCTTGAGGTACTCCAGAGTTGATGGGTAGTGTAAAGCTAGATATGTCGCCTACTTTAACCGATTGGGTACGACCAGTAAGATAGCTATTAAACCAATACAACGGAGTTCCCCTAATACCGAGGCATTCTAACTTTTTAAGTAAAATCGGAGAAGAAACGGTATCAAAAGCTTTGGCTAAATCAATGAAAACTCCAATACAAGACTCCTTTTGATCCAAGAACTTCGATATGTTATCAGTCAAAAGAGATACCGCATCCTCTGTTGAGACTCCGTTCTTGAATCCAAATTGTTTGTCTGAGATCAATTTATTTTTTTCTAAATAACGATTAAGACGTTTGTTAACAACCTTTTCGAGAAGTTTAGAGAAAATAGAGAGCAAGGAAATCGGTCTATAATTTGAAGGTTTGCTTTTATCACCATATTTGTGTATTGGAGTGACTATAGCTTGCTTCCAGCGATCTGGAAAAACACCTTGGGAGATACTAAGATTGAAGATATGGACTAAAGGTGCCATAATTATATGTCGTACTTGTTTGATGAGATATGGGGTAAAACTATCGAAACCTGGTGCACTTCCGTCTTTCAAATCCGTTATAAGAGAATTGACTTCGAAGTTGTCGGTTGGAAGCATGAAGAAGGACTCTGAAGGAGTGTTAATGAGACAGAATTCAGCAGCAAGGTCTGAATCCTTAACCTTTAGTTTAGTGAGTGTTTTCTCTGCTAGGTCTTTACCAATTGATGTGAAAAATTGGTTTGCAGCATTTAGTGATTGGGTTGGATCGAGTTTTGAATTAGTGAGGTTAGTTGCGTTGTTAATTTTACACGGAATATTGCAAATGTTTTTGACTGTGGACCAAAGTTTTTTAATATTATTTTTGTTTTCAATGAGTTGCTCGGTTTGATATTTACTTTTAATCCGGTGTAATAGTTCAGTAAGAAAATTACGGTAACGCTTGTAGCTGGTTTGTATAATAAAGTCCTCAGGATTTTTTCTAGCTTTTGCATGAAGTTTATCACGCGTTTTTTGACATCGCATTAATCCAGGGGTGATCCAGGCCTTTATGATGTTCTGCGACCTACTAGTTTTAACTGTTGTTGAGCATTTTATCAATGCTTTATCCATAATTTCAGAGAAATTATTGGTAGCTTGATTAGTGTCGTTGCATTCCAACACGGTAGCCCAGTTGGATGTAGATAATTCTATGAGCAAACCTTGGAGGTCAGTTTTGCGTCGGACTTTATTATTAGAAGATTGAGGTGAGATGTTCGTGGAAAGCCCAGCTATGCAAATATCGTGGTCAGTAATATTACTATTAAGAACGAGTCCTATTGCTATGTTGGAAGGGTTTTTGATGTAAATATGGTCCAGACACGCTGATTTACGAGTGGGTTCCGTAATCGCTGCTACAAGATGGTGTTCAGCCATTAAACAAGTGTAGTCTGCTAATTTCTCACTGGGAGTATGACTAAGAGTATCTATATTGGTGTCACCCGCTAAAATGATAGTTTTTTTATGCTTGTTTTGGATTAAAATGTTATTCAGTGATGATAAATATTTTTCAATATTCGCAAAAGAGGGAGAACGGTATATCCCTAAGACGAATATATCGTTGATAGAAATAGCTAAAAAGTTGCATTCTTCGCAAAATGGTTCATAAACAGTGGGGTCCCATGATTTTTTTACGTATGCTATAATACCACTGGATTTGTTTATGGAGTTTTTTGTGTAATAAGCGCAGTAGCCCGGCATTATAGGGATTAAAGTGTTATCATTAAGCCAACACTCTGTAAGTATTAAGACATCAATCTCTATATTATGAAGCCTACGTAGTGTGATTAAAAAGTCGTCAAAGTTATGCTGAATGCTTCTGATGTTTAGAGTTAATACCTTGAAATTCAGGTTAGGAGTTATGAATGAAGAACAACTCTCGGGACTCTCAAGTGTAAGGCATTGAATATTTAATATATGGTCTAAATCTGACTGCAGGTCAAGCATTGCTTAAATTTGACTTTTGAATTAAAAAAAAAAGGAAAACAATGCCTACAAAGAGCCCAAGAGGTATCAGTTAGAATATATTTCAGAAGGTAAGTATAATATATGAGTTGTTTAATTTTATTATAGTATTTTGAGACACGCTGTGTAATATTATTATGGAATTTGGTGTAATTTTGTGAGTGGTGAGTTAATATGTGTTGTTTTGGGTGGTGATGTGTATAGAGTGTGCTTGTTAGGTAGACGACAAAAGAGATTAAGTTCAAAGGTATGACAAAAAAAGTAATAATAGGTAATAAAATAAACATTTCAAGAATCGGCGAGGCCAATCTTACGGTCGAGGTCTTCGTGGCACTGGATGTGGACTGCAGGCTTGTTTTCTCCCTGTCGAACATAAACAAGGCCGTTGCGAACCCAGCAGAATTGAAAATTATGTTTTTTTGAGCGCAGTCTGGCCTCTCGAAATAAAAGCCGATTCTTTCGCGTGAGGCGCTCGTTGATGTAAACTGCATTGTGAGGACCAGGGGTAATTCCTTCGGTGGTGAGTTTCTTATGTAATTTGCTAGCCTTAATTATTTCATTTCTCTTTATCCGTCGCACTAGTTTGACTAATATAGAACGCGGTCTAGACTTTAGGCCAGTCTTGGTTGGTGGTTGATGTTTAGGACCAACTCTGGTTACGTAACTTACGTCAACTTCCTTTAGGTCCACCCCTAGTTTGTTGGATGCGGTAATTATTGTGTTAACTAAATTTTCATCATTATTTTCAGGTATACCGACTATTTCGAGCTCGTCGCTGGCGGCAATTTGTTCTTGTGTTTCAAGGTCCCTCTGAGACTGAAGTAATGTACACTTTAGAGAAGAGATCTCACGTTCAGTGTCCTCTAGTTTTTTTTTAAAGTCGAACAGCGTATCATTCATTGTGGTGGAAATAGACAGTACCTGGGATCGTAGATTAGCAATCTCTTGTCGTAGTACTTTAATCTCACTGACTTCTTCTCTTAGTTTACCGATTTCCATAAAAATATCCATTAAATTCACCTCACTGCCAGTACGCGGATTGGTCATCTTCTGACGTCTACTGCCACGCGTCGTGATGCCATTGTCTGCATCACCCACATCTTCTAGGCTTCCAAGAGTGCTTTGGCGAGCAGGAGTGCCAGAGTTATCTTTTTTTGGTAAAGAACTTGCGCATGCCGGGCATAGCCATTTGTTGTTTTGTTGCAGCAAAAACTTTTTTCTGTCTTCAGTATTTATGCCAAGACATAATAAGTCATAGAGTTTTTTGCAATTGCCACATTCCATGAAGTCAGAATTTTTGATAGTATTTCTACAAGCGCCACAAGACTTCGGCATTATTATTTCTTACAGTGAACGCGCGAGGTCAATGAACTCACTCGAGTAGCGAGGAGAGTAAGCGAGCGAGCAAGCAATGGTACGGCCGACGCCGTTGATAGATTCTTTTAAAAGCAAACACTAATAACTTTGTTTCTACTTAACGGATCATCAATCGGTTTTCACAAATGACAGACTTATGTTATTAACTTTCTTGTAGTTTTGATATCTCTATAGCACAACTGTTTTAAACAACTAAACAAAAAATAACTTCCGGGAGCGGCCCAAACGCGTCTATTGCGAACCGGGGCTCATTTCACTCTGATATATATGAAATATTTGGATAAATCAAGTCGTTTGGATAAATCAAGTCATTTGGATAAATCAAGTCATTTGGATAAATCAAGTCGTTTGGATAAATCAAGTCGTTTGGATAAATCAAGTCGTTTGGATAAATCAAGTCATTTGGATAAATAAAGTCGTTTGGATAAATCAAGTCGTTTGGATAAATCAAGTCGTTTGGATAAATCAAGTCATTTGGATAAATAAAGTCGTTTGGATAAATCAAGTCGTTTGGATAAATCAAGTCGTTTGGATAAATCAAGTCATTTGGATAAATAAAGTCGTTTGGATAAATCAAGTCGTTTGGATAAATCAAGTCGTTTGGATAAATCAAGTCATTTGGATAAATAAAGTCGTTTGGATAAATCAAGTCGTTTGGATAAATCAAGTCGTTTGGATAAATCAAGTCGTTTGGATAAATCAAGTCATTTGCACATTATTTTATTCCCTCATCTTGCCTGATAGAAAGCAATCGATGCAGTCCATAAAAATTACGGTGCCGTGGAATAAGCACGGCTTAAAGCGCGGCCATTTATGACGCCAAAAGACCCCGGGGTCTTTTAAGAGCAGGGAAAGTTCGAGAACCAATCTGTTTTGGAATTTCACTGCATAGATTCGGGAGAGCTGTTCCTCTTTTGGACTGAATTAACTGCTTCCATTAGGCAGGGTGTGGTCAGTAAGACTAAATGTTATTATCTAAATCTATCTAATTTCGCTGTCTGTCTGTCCTTATATATGTTTCGATCTTTAAAACTACGCAACTGATTTTGATGCGGTTATTTTAATAGATAGTGAATCAAGAGAAAGATACTAAAGGATGTAAAAAGACCCTGCACAAAGTCAAAAGTAAAGAAGACAAACTTTAAAAAACATTGCTTCAAATTTTGTTTTAATTGAAATCAATCGATGGTGTTTATATAATTACTTAGTTCCAATTCCCGCGCAAAAGAGGTTGTTTCCCGATTTTCCGGAAATTTTATTTCCCGAAAAATCGAGAAACAATAAAAGTAACCACCACTTGCTTACAATGGATTTTAACAACTTTGTTAAATTCAGGATACTTATCCTGAATCAATAAATTACTTCATGTAACATTTTATGACTTTCACCTTCAATTACGTAATGGTTAGTAATTTTCTGGATTTTGTACGTACATACATACATTCACTCCTGTTTCCCCGAAGGGGTGGGCAGAGGCATATTATACGCTCACATTTCGCCAATTATATAGTTGGTCCCACGTAATAGGTGGCGAGCCTATTGCCGCTTACCGGGCATTTTATGAGCCTCGTCCGTTGATTGGCAGGTGCACCACTTGCAGGTGAGGTTGGCTTGGGCTCCTTAGGTCTTGGTGGGATCCTTATACACCTTATATGTAGTAAATAATAAAGTTTTGACTATAATCTGACCCGGCGGAGGCGCGCTGAGTACGCTGGTGAGTGTCGCATCCTCTAGCACCAGCGGGTCAGCGCCGTGGTCCCACTGGCAGAGGTCCCCGCGCATGCAGTAGCCTTTCTCTGCGCAACGCATCACAAACAAATATTCATATAACATACTAACAAACATAGACGGTAAAATCTTAGGCCTTGCTTTCTGGTCTAACCAGTTTAGGCTGAATTCAGTCATTAGCTGGATTGGTGATACTGCTAGGATGATCTATGAATAAAACAGCATAATTTCTAATTTCAAAAATTCAATTTTTATTGTTTTTTATCATAATTATTTTGTGAAAATAATTCGACTAATTGTATAAAACGCGAAATGTTAAATTGCTAAAGATTGCGAAACAAGATTAGTTTCACAATCGAGAGAAATTAGACGAGAAATATATTATATTTTATTTATTTTTATTTATGTGTGCAGAAGGAACATACACACAGTAAAAAGTTATGAAAGACATGTACAACGGCACTGCTTATCCCTAAAAGGAGTTTCCTCTAGCAGACCGAATATTATAATACAAAAACTGCGATAAATGCAATGCAAATATCTAAAAATGAAATTTTTTTCTGTTTATAGTATTAGTATATATTATTATTATAATTTAAAAACTGCGATAAATGCAATGCAAATGCAAACATCTAAACATGTAAACTCTTCCTGTTTATATTATTAGTATGATATATCTTACCGTCAAAGTCCCGACATCTGCGCTTGTAGGCGTCGCTGAGTTCCTGCCTCATATCACGCGGAGATGCAGACCCGCGGGATCGTTCGCGGGATCGTTCGCGGGACCTGTCGCGAGATCTGCCCACAAACGTCTCTCATGTCATTACACAATACAAAACACACAAGTTCTGCCCATAAACGTCTCTCATGTCAATACACAATTTAAAACACACAAGATGTGCCCACAAACGTCTCTCATGTCATTACACAATACAAAACACACAAGATCAGAACACATACATCGCTCATATCAATACAATATAATATACACAAGCTCTGTCCAGAAACGTCCCTCATATTAATACAATACACACATTGAACACCAAATATTTTAATATTAAATTTAGTGCCCGTAGATCTAACACAACTAATGTTTTTGTTTTGGGTATTCAAAAAAATAATATTAGGTCGGGGAAAAAGTCTTTTCGCATAACGTAGGTATAAACTTATTATAAATTTTTTTTGACTGTACTATTTGTGTCTGGCTGGTTTGGGTAACATTAAAAAGGTTCCATTATAAAGAAAAGAAAAAAATAAAAAAAAGTTGTTTCCCGCTATTTTTTATTTGTTTTTCTCTCCGTTAAAATGAGTGAATCTAATGAAGAAATTCGATACATTTTAAAATTTTATTATAAAAAAGGCAAAAATGCAACTCAAGCAGTGAAAAAAATTTGTGATGTTTATGAACCTGATGCAGTGTCAGTAAGAGTAGCACAAATTTGGTTCAAACGTTTTCAGTCCGGAAATTTTGATGTTAAAGATGCACCTCGCTCTGGTCGCCCTGTTACGAATAAAATGGACGCCATTTTTGAAAGAGTGGAGCAAGATCGGCATATTAGTAGTTACGATGTAGCTGAAGAACTGGGAATTGACCACAAAACAGTTTTGACCCATTTGAAGAAAGCTGGTTATACAAAAAAGCTCGATATTTGGGTGCCACACGAGCTCACTCAAAGAAACTTAATGAACCGTGTACTCATTTGCGATTCATTATTGAGACGTAATGAAACCGAGCCGTTTTTGAAGAGATTGATAACTGGCGATGAAAAGTGGATCACGTACGACAAGAACGTGCGAAAAAGGTCGTGGTCGAAAGTTGGCCAGGCTTCACAGACTGTGGCCAAACCTGGCCTAACACGAAATAAGGTGATGCTGTGTGTATGGTGGGATTGGAAGGGCATTGTTTATTATGAGCTTTTACCGCCCGGCAAAACCATCGATTCTGATCTTTACTGCCAGCAACTGATGAGATTAAAGGAAGCAGTCGAGAGAAAACGGCCGGAATTGATCAACAGGAAGGGTGTGGTCTTTCATCACGATAACGCTAGACCACACACATCTTTAGCCACTCAGCAAAAATTAAGAGAGTTCGACTGGGAGGTCCTAGTGCATCCACCATATAGCCCTGACCTTGCGCCTTCAGATTTTCACCTGTTTCGGTCTCTGCAGAATTCTTTAGGTTCTGTAAGGTTGACCTCAAGAGAGGACTGCCAAAACTATTTGTCCCGTTTTTTTGATCAGAAGTCCCAAAGTTTCTACAGTAACGGGATAATGTCTCTGCCCACAAAATGGCAGAAAGTTATTCAACAAAACGGTACATATATATTGTAAATAAATGTAAATAAACTTTGAAAAAAATGTCTTGACTTTTCATACAAAAATACGAAAAGACTTTTTCCCCAACCTATTATATCATATTTTAACCCACTGGTACGAATGGCACGAACTTATAACAAAATGTCATTAATACATCAAGATATTGATATTTTTCGACCAAAACTGAATCAATTCAGAAAAACTGTCAAAGGTATCCTCCATGGGGGAAATGCTTCCTCAGCCCTGGTACTTGAATCCCTTTGAATTCAATTTTGTTGTATTAGTATGTCATCCTTTTATTCTTTTTTAAATCCTTTTTTATCATTTTTTTTTTTAATATACAGACATTAATTTTTAATTTAATTACTTTTAAAACATATTGTTAATCTACCCGTCTTAAATATGGTTTTTATGTATGAACACATAGTTTGAGGTGTAACTTAGTTTATAAATTTATTTAATTTGTTTTTACTTTGTTAGCATAAGTTGCATTTTGTTTTGTGTTTGAATAAATAAATAAATAAATAAATGATATATTCATTTAGGACTCCGAATAGCTTTTCATGTCGAGTTAACTGTATACAAATGCGCCTATTCACTATGACAAGCTAAACTGGACAAGCGAAGCGTCATGTCTGCAATTTTGTTTTATTTTCTATAATTTGTGATATTTCGAACATTAATGTGTAATAACGGTGAATTATTAACTGTTTGTGAACGTACTTGAGTGTTGGTAAATCGAACAAAACAGTGCAACATCACTTTTCAAATTTGAGATCTTAGTCCCACATCTTTACTGAGGGCTCAAGGGTTTAGGGGAGGTTCATCTCAATTACCATTTATCATCTGTATCACCACTCATTCTCATTTACTCTGGATGAATTAAAATTATTTATTATTATTGATATACCTTTTACTTGGCTAGATGTGCTAAACGCACAAACCCATTACTTAAAAAACAAAACAATTTTTTTTATAGTTATTGTGGTATATTTTATGTTGTACCGCCCCATAGATTCTTTATTCTTGATTATAGTATAGTAGTATTTTTGATTATTTTTTTATATTTGAAATGAAATGAAATAATTTATTCACAAAAAAATAGAGTAACGTGAGGTGGTTTTCGTATATAATAGAACATCTATTTTGCCAAACGCAGGGCGTGTGAATGTCAATATAAAATAAGTAGAATTAATAAATCACTGTAATAATCATAATAAAATAAAACTGAGGTCAAAATAACGAATAATATCAAATTATATACTTTCAATTTTAGTGTTAAAATATTTTGCGAGTGAATAAAAACATTTAGTTTTAAGCCATAACTGTAGTTTTATTTTAAATATGGGTAAACTAAGCTCTCTCATTGAGTTTGGTAACTTATTATATATTATCTTAACACAATTTGGATAACAATTCCTTTTATAATATTGTGTGTGCGTATTTGGCAACATCAGCTTACCATGATGTCTCGCTAAATTGCAGCTATTAGCATTTTTGAATTTAAAAATATAGGGATGATTTTTTACAAACATACAACATTCTAGAATTTCATTTTGATGTTTTCAAGTACTATGTAATAGTTTATGAAATAAAAAATTATTAATTGATTGAAGATAAGATAAGACATTATACCAATGCGTAAATAAAATGCATTAAGACTCACCTTTCTCTATCGTTGGAACGGGACAGCCTTTCGCGATGATCCCTGTCCCTCGACATTCGGTCTCGCTCTATCTCCCTCGGAACGCGCAGTCTGTCCCTTTCGCGCTCATGCTCCCTATCTCGCACTGATACTGGTACCGGGGATCTTGATCTGTTATATAATTGTTATATTGAATTATTTTTAATTAATTACAGCATCTTAAATCATAGCAGTTTGAATCATACCAGACCCAGAGCGGGGGCATATGCCTCAGCCGTCTATTAAATTCACGACTACAATAAATTTTACTAAATATATATATATATATATATATTTATACATACATTTTTTTCTGACCATTACACAAATTATTTAATTGACAGATATGTATTATTAAGAACTTGACTTATGGATACTAAATAACGGATAAATATACATATATTCTTTTTTTTACGTACATACATACATACAAACAGGTTTAAGCACACAAAGATTTGTCCTGTGTGGGAATCAAACCCACGAGGAGCGGAGTGCGCATCGACAAACTACATAGACTACACCAGGACATACTATCAGGTTGGGTGTGGTCATTATAAATTGTGAATCAATCCAACGAATGTATGAGTCGTTGCCTGATCGTCAAATTCGCTTGATCGTGTAATATGCCTATGCATTACACGGGGCTGGCCTGATTTTACAAACATATAAAGAAGCGGCGACAAATCAACTAGTAAATTTTAGGTTTAAAGTTTGTTTTAACATAAGCAATAAAATACTGCGTCAATAATATCTGGTTTTGTTTCCTACGGGTTAACGTGCCCCCCCCCCCCCCCCGACTGGTCTCCACCTTGTCGTGGTGGAGGGGCTGAGTACCTCCCGGTAGGGTGCAGGAGGCGCTAGGAAAAAGATAACACCCAGAGATTGGCGATTCTGGGTGCCCTTAGTACTGACTACTGGGCGGGCCAGGAGGGTCTTAGGCAGCGGGCCCTTGCTGTCCTACCATGGACCCTCCGAGAAGTCGGCAACACACGCTATGGTCGCACAAGGAGGTAGAAGGGGTGTCAGAGCTGCAACCCAGGTTCTGGCGCCCCGCCTCTTTCTCAATAAGCGGCGGGCGTCGTCGGAAGATTTTTAGTGGGTATTACTGCTTGCGGTCGTGTCTGCCACATACCGTTCTTTCCACACACCTTTCTCGGTCCCCCTTTGGCCGGGAGACAGTGCGTAAATGAATTTATTTTATCGACGTAAATATTAATTTGTTTTTTAAATTGTTACGAATTGACAATCAAAAAGCGACAGAAAGTAACATATATATAATTAATTAGTTACCTAGATTTGCTATTCTGCTTGTCAATGACAGCTGATGGTGAGCTCCTATTGCGGTATCTGCCCCGGGGAGACGGCGAGCGGGAGGGCCTTCTGCGGGCAAACGGAACATTTATAGACACTGCCTTTCCACCACAATATGCGAGGTATGTCAAATCAAGTCATTTCTCGCAAGCCCAGGTATTCAGGACATACTGTTGCCTTTTTTTGCAAGTAGGCGTTATTGCACAAAAAATATTAAGTTACAAAAAAATATAATTATTTTCGTTACAAATTCAAAGTTCACAATCATTTCATCAATGTGCTTGTGTAGAACCAATATATCGTTACCAATTCAAAATTATTTCATCAATGTGTTTGTGCAGAACCAATAGATTCGCATCATTTATTCACCCTCGCTTAGCACAGATATGGTGGAAACGACTTAGCAGAGCGAGGTTTTTGTACGCACAAAACCAGCGAGCGATGTATGAAAGGAATCTCATAACTATAACTTTTTAAGAATCACACCACTTATGTATCGAATTTGGATTTCGAATACCTCTGAAGAATATCTATGAAGACAATTGATTGTCACTTAAATTTATATAGTTTTTCAGCGGTTAGGCAATACCAAATTTCTTAGTAGTAAGAACAAATTTCTTAGTTTTATCTGCGAAATATCAATTTAGAACAAAACCTCTTTAATATGGTGTAGGCGGCAAAGTTATATGACATAACAATTGTTTAATTTAAAAAAATATCACCTCCACTAAAATGGCCACAACAAACGGGGGAAAATAGTATAGTTAGTAATGAAATGAACCTACAATTAAGTGTTAGTGCGATGGTTACCTCCTTTCGTACCTCCGACCGTCCTCGTGAGGGTCGCGCGCGCGTCGCGAGCGCACCTTCCTCTCCCACGAGCGTGAACGCCGGCGACGCCTGTCGTCCTTGTCTCGCAGCTATGGAAATAAGACAGATTATCAGCATCATCACCATATGGGCATGGGCATATAGCCCATATATTAGGTCGGGGAAAAAGTCTTTTCGCATAACGTAGGTATAAACTTATTATAAAAATTTTTTGACTGTACTATTTGTGTCTGGCTGGTTTTGGTAACATTAAAAAGGTTCCATTATAAAGAAAAGAAAAAAATAAAAAAAAGTTGTTTCCCGCTATTTTTCATTTGTTTTTCTCTCCGTAAAAATGAGTGAATCTAATGAAGAAATTCGATACATTTTAAAATTTTATTATAAAAAAGGCAAAAATGCAACTCAAGCAGTGAAAAAAATTTGTGATGTTTATGGAGCTGATGCAGTGTCAGTAAGAGTAGCACAAATTTGGTTCAAACGTTTTCAGTCCGGAAATTTTGATGTTAAAGATGCACCTCGCTCTGGTCGCCCTGTTACGAATAAAATGGACGCCATTTTTGAAAGAGTGGAGCAAGATCGGCATATTAGTAGTTACGATGTAGCTGAAGAACTGGGAATTGACCACAAAACAGTTTTGACCCATTTGAAGAAAGCTGGTTATACAAAAAAGCTCGATATTTGGGTGCCACACGAGCTCACTCAAAGAAACTTAATGAACCGTGTACTCATTTGCGATTCATTATTGAGACGTAATGAAACCGAGCCGTTTTTGAAGAGATTGATAACTGGCGATGAAAAGTGGATCACGTACGACAAGAACGTGCGAAAAAGGTCGTGGTCGAAAGTTGGCCAGGCTTCACAGACTGTGGCCAAACCTGGCCTAACACGAAATAAGGTGATGCTGTGTGTATGGTGGGATTGGAAGGGCATTGTTTATTATGAGCTTTTACCGCCCGGCAAAACCATCGATTCTGATCTTTACTGCCAGCAACTGATGAGATTAAAGGAAGCAGTCGAGAGAAAACGGCCGGAATTGATCAACAGGAAGGGTGTGGTCTTTCATCACGATAACGCTAGACCACACACATCTTTAGCCACTCAGCAAAAATTAAGAGAGTTCGACTGGGAGGTCCTAGTGCATCCACCATATAGCCCTGACCTTGCGCCTTCAGATTTTCACCTGTTTCGGTCTCTGCAGAATTCTTTAGGTTCTGTAAGGTTGACCTCAAGAGAGGACTGCCAAAACTATTTGTTCCGTTTTTTTGATCAGAAGTCCCAAAGTTTCTACAGTAACGGGATAATGTCTCTGCCCACAAAATGGCAGAAAGTTATTCAACAAAACGGTACATATATATTGTAAATAAATGTAAATAAACTTTGAAAAAAATGTCTTGACTTTTCATACAAAAATACGAAAAGACTTTTTCCCCAACCTATTATATAGAACCGCTTGTAATTCTGCGGTGTTCGGTGGTCGGAAACGATCACCGAAGTACAGCAGAGTTTACAGAGGTCAGTCCTTGGATGGGTGACCGTTTGTGTGGCATTTGATACCGAGCGCTTCCGTGCTTCGGAAGGCACGTTAAGCCGTTGGTCCCGGTTATCACTAAATGTGGTAGTCGTTAAGCCATGTTAGAGGCCTATTGGGCGGCTTGATAAATTCTAAGAGCAGGACGCCATACACCTGCCTCCGCCAATCCGCACTGGGTCAGCGCGGTGGAGTATGACCCAATACCCTCACACCTTGATATGTGAGAGGAGGCTCGTGCTCAGTAGTGGGACATTAATGGGCTGAAATGATGAAAAATGATGATATAGCCCATCAGATAAATATTTAAATCTACCCATCTCCATCCATCATATCCTAGCAATATCTTGGTTGCACTAGGCTTAAACTTAGGGCCCAGGATCTGCTCACTGGTTCCACCAGATTTTACTGAATTTCAGTTATTACGTGGAGCGACTGCCGTCTGACCTCCGCAACAAACCTCCGTCGGGAAACATCGTCCTATATTATAGCTGGTTTAACTGTCAGTCTGTAAAAGGCACTGACTTCCTAATAACGACTGCCATAGATGTTCATGACAGCCGGGTCCAACGGCTTTCCGAGGCATGGAGCAAGCGATAATTACGCACATAATTTCGATAACCGGGGTTTGAACCCGAGACCCACTGAATTTAAAGGCAAGGGATCTCGCCACTGGGCTATCGCCGCTCATTATAAATAATAAAAATAAAATAACTTACAGAATCCGCGCGCCTCTCACGTCTCCTGGGAAGTTGGTCTAATGGCTCCTCGAGTAGTTCTGTTGGTAGTACCTGTGAGATAGCAATTTTATAAGTACCCATATAAATATATATTAGCAGTTTCTCGCTTAGCTTCGGTCGCTGTTGATTAAATTCATATTCATTTATTCAAGTTTGGCTCAAAAGAGCTCTTATGAACGTCAAAACTTAAAAACTAGCGCGCTCATTCACTTTGATCGTCAGCTTGATCGTAAAAGAACGGGCAAGAAAATCGTCAAGGTTAGTTTTTTCTCCCGCCAGTTACAAGAATATGTACTTAGTAGTAAAACAATTTGACAAATCTACAAAAACATGTGTTCTGCAGTCACATGATTTAAAATAAAAGAAGAAAATAACTTTTTATTTTAAGTTATACGAGTATGATGTGTATAATAAAGTTAAAGTCAGAATAATTTATTAAAGTTTGGCTCAATAAAGCTCTTATGAAGGTCAAAACTAAAAATCTAGCGCGCCCATTCACTGCGGATTGTAAAAGAACGGGCAAAAAAATCGTCAAAGTAAATTTTTTCTCCCGCCAGTTACAAGAAAATGTACATTTTCTTTAATGATAAAACAATTTGACAAGCATACAAAAACCTGTGTTCTGCAGTCACAAGACTTAAAATGAAATAAGAAAATTACTCTTGTTTTGGTTATATGAGCATAATTACAAATAAAATATTTTACACCTTTGATTCACATTATTGAAATTTTCGTATAGATCCCCAATAATCAGATATATTTATTTATTTATTTATTTCCAAACTTAAATCAATTTTTACAGGTTATTGGCCCAATACAATAGACAAGATTATATGAATATTACATTTTTTATACACTATAACCAATGACCTTCTATACACATGGACATCGCATCAGCGCGCCGTCAACGGCACGGCAAAAGTGTGCTTAAACGCGATATAAGCACACTTTTTCTTTAGTCGTGTTTTGACAGCTAAGTCAGAAGGATGCCGAAGTAAGTCATAAAAAAGTGCCCAAATAATACGTTAACGATTCAAAAAAAAGATGATGTGACCTACCACCGGTAAGTTGATTTTATTTCTGAAAGATAACACACGAAAATGTGTAAATAATGTTGTAAAACCATTTAATTTTCAATAATTATCATAAATTATTGACAAGTATTTCCATCACTCTCGCGCGTCAGAAAGAGATAGGTGTAAGGACGCCACAAGAACAGAGTCAGAAAAGAAAGCAATAGAATCGCTATAGACCTTTATTTTTTGCCACATTGCTTTCATCTGTTAATACATATAAATCCTGTATTTATCTGTTAATACATACCAACATATTTCCTGTTGCTTGCTAATGCTTTTTTTTAGCTTTCCTGTACACGAGATTTTAAGGGAGAAATGGCGCAAGATAGTAGCAAGAGAAAGGTCCGAAGAATTTTACAAACCACATAAATCAAGCGTCATTTACTCAAATCATTTCCTTGAATCTGATTTATATTACACCCCTAAACGATTTACGCGTATAAATTAATATAAAATAAATTAATATAAAAATATGTATAAAATACGAATCGATGTTTATAGCTCCAAAACATGTTTGATTATTTTCGATTTTTGATACCAGTTTTACCGATTACTATTACTACTTTAAAGTCCATATTTTTTTTAAAGTGTTGGTTTTTCTTACATGCACAAAGCTTATATGTATTCAGCGAACAGTAGTTTTTGGATGTATAGATAAAAACGTTAATAGCTGATATTTTTGCGATTTTCTAGTAATAAAAATTTGTTCATATTTATGGGTGATGCCAATACCCCTTAAAATATCCCTTTAAAATATTTTTTACTAATTACAAGTGATCCTACATTAGCTATCTTCATAATATTTATTACTAGGAAAAAACTGGCATAAGAGGCATTCTATCTTAACCCTCTAGGTTGGTAACGCATCGGCACTTCCTATGGTATTGCAGGTGTCTATGGGCAATAGTGCTCACTTGCTCTCAAGTGACCCACTTGCTCGTTTGCCTTCCTTGTTGTATAAAAAAAAATCTATAATTCGGTAGTTTATAATAATAATAGGCACATTCGGAAACCGTGTGGTACCGGAACACAGTATGGCCACTTCTAGTCTTCCTGTGGACTATTACGGGCTGAAATTACGATATTCGCAAAAGTATAAAAATCTATCTCTTGTAAATAAAAAACAAAAATTAACAGCCAACGCCACTCCACTGCTATCTTTGTTCGAATCCGCTTCTAAATTCACCTTATGTAGCTTATTGCTGCTCATTTAGCGCAATGTATGAAAAGATCAGTCAAAGCATAATATGGTGAAATTAGAGACCTGTGCCTTATTATTGCTTTGTCATTGTATGACGTAATTAGTCCATGTGTATAGAAGGTCATTGACTATAACACATATAAAAAAGCGTAAATTTCGTGAATTCGCCAAGAGAACATTGAAATATATCTAACAGCTCAGCTATGTTATTGAGGGTGTGAAGCGTACGCGTGAGAGGCGACTTGCTCAGCAGCTGGGTGCGCGCGCGGCACCGCCAGCAGATTTGGCCGCCGCCGCCGCTCCACGTACCTGTCCGGCACAGAGAACCCTATCCTATCTTACATTACTGCATTAAACAACTTTCCCCTTATTATTTTAAATATGTACACTGCCAAAGCTAGCTTTCGACGCACGCTTAGCTCATTGTATCCTACCATTCCCAATATAAATAAATTAGGGTACATCAAAGGGTAGAAAGGATATACCCCGATAAGGATATATATGTTCTACTTTATATATAAAGTAGAACACAGTGATACAATAACGCACTTGCGACAGCTTGACAAATTATCTCATTAAATAAGTGCAATAAACGCATTTGGCAAAGACGGTCGTTTACTGTTCGGGACTGCACTCACAAGCGCATCCGACAGTACACACTGCCACTGTATATGAAATAATATTTTAATAAATATTCCAAGACTTTCTCCGCTTATAACTTATAACCTAAGAAGAGCTTATACTTCTTATTAGCATTTCAAGGGTTCATTTTATATGAGTGTCTTAGCTAGACACCGGACGGACCAAGTGCAGGTGACAGGGCTCGCGGAGCAGGATATAAGGTAGATCATGATTTAATATATATTTTAGATCTTATATCATGAGAACTAAACAACGGAAAAACATAAATATAATTGGTAATTATAATAAAAAACAAAAAAATATTATATCAATTTGACTTTAATGACTTTGATTCATATCAATGATGTGTTTATCGATTTGGAGCCCCATGTAATATAATAGTTTCAGTATTCGACACGTAAGTTAAACAGAAATGGTGGTTGTCTGCGCAGGTACAGTCGCTGATAGCTATTTAAAGCCTAACCACATTTCGCCAGCTATATTATTTGTCCCATCTAATAGGGTGCCTGTTATCGCTTACCGGGAACTATTTCGTATGCCAGAGCCTTGTCCGTTGATCGGCAGATGCACCACTTTCAGGTGAAGTTGTCTTGGATTCCTAAGATCTTAGTAGGTTTCCTTAACACACATCCCAGTCTACTCTATAATTAAATTAAGCTGCATGTGATACCTTAACGAGGGTCTGTTCAAGCATCGGAGGCCTGAGCATGGTGGGCGGAACCGGGCGGGTGACCCGTTGCATGACGACGCGCTGTCTGGTGGGTGACGAGCCGTTGGGAGCCTGCTGTTCAGGGGACTCCAGCAGCGGCGGCGGCGGCGGTTGTGGCACAGCTGCTGGGTACACATTAATCGATTAGTAGGCATACTTGAGTGGCCAAAGCATTACCGAGCACGGTCCTACTCTCACAAATCAAAGTGATAGGTAATCTTGCGGACCCAGTGCGGATTAGCCGAGAAAGGAGTATTGCGCCTTTTCTTAAAATATTGATACAATCCCTATCTATGTATCTCTTTTTTATAATTGTGGTATTTTTAAACATGTAACTTGAGAAATGACATATTATTATACAAACGCCTTTTTTTACCATTGGTGAATGAGATACCCTCCTCCTAAGAGGAGTCCCTCCCCTTGAGTCTCCAGTAAAAATGTGGGACTATACTGAGACCCCACATGGACTTTTTGAGACAATTTGAAAAGTTATGTTGCACTGTTTTGTTCGATTGGCAAACACTCATGTACGTTCACAAACACTTAACGGTTAGTAATCCACCGTTATAACACATTAATGTTCCAAACATCAAAAAAAAAATGATAATCAAACAAAACTGCAGACTCTCTTAATTCCCACCAAGAAGTCCACCCTCATATCTAGTAGTAGAAGAATGGGAACAGCTAACACGAAAACTTGCAAACGTTGCATATTTTAGCACCTAATACCGCAGAGCTATGAACTCTATCTACCTCTACCCTCTTATATAGTAAAGAAAGAATGGAAACAGCTTATTCTAATGAAATGTATTTCAAAGTCAAAGTCAAAATACTTTTTATTTCATAAACTATAACATAGTACTTGAAAACGTCAAAATTATAAAAAAATAACAAAAACAAATAAAATATAATTATACTAAAATCACGAAGCTTAGATTCACTTGCAACCAAAAAATTTAAAATAACAAAAAATATTTAAGTGTAAGTGAATCTAAGTGCCAGTTCCAGAATTTAATTCCTGCTTTACATTGACATTCTATTCCCAACACTATTCATTTTATATTTGTTGAATAGGACATAATAATTTATTTTTCTTATTATACAATTGGTTTGTCTTGTCACATAACATTTTTATTATCTATTTTTAAATTGAAATTACATATTAATATTTTTGTCTAAGTTCTTAGATAAATAGATAAACACTTTATTGCACACAAAAATACATTAACTCTTACAAAAACTATACAAATAGTGAGCAAAGGCGATCTCTTCCAGGCAACCTATGTTAATTTACTTTGTGACTTTATTATTGAATTATTTATAAACGACATTGTAGAAATCTTTAATTATGGCTGTGTAAATTTATTTAAAAACTGAAATAAATAAATTAACATTAAATACATACCATGGTTATCTTTATCTTCAAATCCTGGTAGTTCCGTTTCTTGCTGCTGCTGCTCTTGCGGGGAAGGTATCTTCAGATCAACATATTTGAGGTGTTCTTGGGTCTCCAGTGCCTTGAACAGCATCTCCACGAATGGTTTGGTTTCTGCGTGGAAAATCAATCCAGTTATTAACTGTTAAGTTATCAATATTAGTTCTACTTTCTAGCTGAACTAAGGGAATAAAATAAAATAAAAAATCATTTATTGCTTTTAAGGAATACATTAACATGACAGAATATAAAATTAAAAATAGTCATAATCCTAAAAGCAACTGGAGTAAGCCCACTTTATGCTGCACAGAGTAGGCTACTCTACGCAGCGCTGGTTTTCAGCCCCCCCGTTTCATTAGGTTCGCAACATAGTAGTGACCACGTAGAAAAACAGAAATTACAAGTTAACACTTCAGCAAAAACGAAAAGTAAACAAGTAAAAATTAAACTGCAAATAAAAACAAAAACAAACCACAGAATAGAAACAAAAATAAGGATAATAATAATAAATTTCACTTTTCTTAATTTAACAAACAATGATATAAAAATTTAGATGAGTATATGAATGTGTGGGAACGGGATTTCTACTAGTGCCAATATGGGCCAAGGGCCTAGCCATCTCCTGTGAACTTGGTTTCATCTATATGTATCCCTTGTATACTGGGGCAATGTATCTCTGCCTCTGCCCACCCCTTAAGGGGTCTGGGCGAAAGATTATGTCTGATATATCTCTTTCATTGTTGTTAAAAAAATATATCGAATTTAAATTTTGTGTCTGAATGTTTGACGAATATAAATGATCATGTTGATCTTAAAGACAATAAAGTATATTTTATTTTATTCTGTATGTATCCTAACAACATCTAGCCAACCTCACCTGCAAGTAGTGCACCTGCGGATCAATTGACTGGCGGATCTGGCAATCATAAAAGTTCCCGGTAAGCGGCAATAGGCTCGCCACCTATGTACGTGGGACCAACATTATAACTGGCGAAGTGTGGGCATATATTATGCCCCTGCCTGCCACTCCGGGGTTATAGGCGTGATAGTATGTATGTATGAACTAAGTAAATTCTCTCCAAAGTAGCAATTTTCAGAGAGAACATCCCAACCTATTTATCTTAATATCTCAGCGGGACACACATCTTGCCAACTTCTTCTCGAAGCCAGCTCCTCAAGCTAGTAGTCACATTTCTAGATTGAAGAGATAACATTTAACACGTTAAACGCCATCTGTCCCAGACGCGATAGAAAATCTATTGTTTATCAGCAATTTGGCATTTAAACAATTCAGTTTTAATTAGCCAAAACGATATTATATTGTATGTAGTGACAAAGTAAACGTTATCATTATATCAACCTTATAAAGTCCACTGCTGAACATTGACCTCCCCAATAGAATGTATGTTATTGGGGAGGCCCATTATCACCACGCTAGGCAGGGGGGCTGGTAATAGCAGTTACAGCTGATACGCGGATAGCAGTGAGGCTGTCAAACGTAACCCTCCGGTTTCTAACGGCGCCCGTTAATAAGGGAGCGGCGTTGGGGTGGCTGTTCAGCCGATGGTATTTGTTCGGGGTGTAAAATCAGGTGAGCGCCGCAATCAAGCCCTGGGCGATCAGCACCCTGGGGCAATCGGGTGTCAAAATTGCGCAGGATGACGCTGCTGCCTGTCATCCAATAGGATTACTCTTCGTCGACTCTTACGACTCCCCGTGAGATGAGAGGGGGTGGCACTACACGGCTCGTTAATAAACTTTATAGGGTTAGGTTAAGTTAGAAAACCAATGCTAAAATATAATTCGCATCGCCACATAGTCTTACCATGTTGGAGGAACACGTCGAGCTGGTCCAGCATGCACTCCCGGAGGTCGTCGAGTTGCTTGTCCTTCTTGACCAGAGCGTAGACGTACTTGGCCAGGGCAGCCGGGTCGGCATCGCATCTGAAACAGAAAGAGTTGTTTATTTCTCATAAGAACAAACATGGTTCACTCAAAATGAGAACATTACATTGTTATATAAACGATTAAAATTAAAAATGTGCGCTGCGCTATTGCTAAATAATAATAAAAATATCAACAAAAAATTTTTTTTTTGTAGTAACAGCCGGCATAATTATAATATTTGTAGACGCTTTCCTGACTCCTTTTAAATTCAATAATTTATATATTTCTACCATTAGTAGCCTAGAACAGTGCCCACCCCGTCTCATCTCATGGAGTCGTAAGAGTCGACGCTGTTCCTACCGGATGACGGGCAGCAATGTCAAAACCGGGGTGGTGATAACCGGCAAATATTTTTTATAAAATGAATACTATTGAGGAGGCCTATATACTAAACTACTTATGTGTTAAAAGTGATCTTTGCAACAACAGGTAAAAACTAAAGCCAGTTTGGCTCAATAAAGCTCTTTCAACTGTCAACTTGAAAACTAACTAACAGGCAGGAAAATCGTCCAGGTAAGTTTATTTTTCTTCTTTTAAATAATGGCTTCGTGCGTTTGGAAAATTTAGCTAGTGTCAATTAAGAGATATATATAATACATAAATCATAGTAAATGAGAATGAGTAGTGATAAAGATGATACATGGTAAATGAGATGCCCTCTCCTAAACCCCTTGAGCCCTCAGTAAAGATGTGGGACTATACTGAGATCTCACATGGACTTCTTGAGAGAATTTGAAAAGTTATGTTGCACTGTTTTGTTTCATTTACCAACACTCATGTAAGTTCACAAACACTTAACGGTTAATAATCCACCGTTACTGCACATTAATGTTCGAAATGTGCAGTTTTGTCAATAAGTGTTGCTTATTAAAACGAATTGTATGTTTAGCTGTTATCATGTTATGGATATAAATAAATATGTTATATATAACAATAGTTAATAGAAAGGTATGTTGAAAAAAGAGTATTGTATAACGTGTTCAATATTCAGTCAGTACCCGACTGCTGAAATCAAAACAACTTTACAAAATTGATACCCGTGATCGTAATCCAAGGTATCGCACACGGAAATCAAGTTTATCACTGTGCGACAAACACACATCGCCACACAAGTCATAGGCCACTTAGGTCATAGTTCTTATCTAACACATTGACGGTTCAATTCTACCACGAGTACTAACAGCTATCTCCAACTGTTTTATCTACACCATTATTAAAAAGAGGAAGGATTTGATTGTTTGTTTGCACTGAATAGGCTCTGGAAACTACTGGATTGATTTTTAAAAAACTTTTACGTTAGAGAAACATTTTAAGCTATTGCTTCTATCGCGGATATTGAGCGTGGAGACCGAATCCAGAAATTCCGTAACGAAGAAATAACCTAACACCCCCCACTCTGACCGGCTCAGCGGTAATACTTTTTGGTTCTTCCATCTATCGATAAAAAGCAGAACTTATAATGACTTTTTGAAATATCACGCTTGTCTCTTTAGTTCAGTCAGCAACCCGCCTTTAGGTTGCATTGGTTGTATCGGCGTTAAATTAATTGATTTTTAATTAGTTATTTTATATCTAATTTATTATTTATTTATTATTATTAGTTTTAATTTATTTTTTAATACTAAATAAATTTTGCATAAATAGCACTAACGCATTTATTGTGGATACCTAAGTCAAAAGTAATTAAGTTTACTTAGTTAAGGTAGATAACACTTTAATCAACTGCATTAATATCCCAATTTATGTTCGTAAAATAATGTAATTAGGCTATTTATAGATATAAATTATTATTATTATTGTTATAAATAAAATAAATTAATAATTATAATTGCATAAGTTGATGAAAAATGCTATGCAATAGCTTTACCGCGGCAGTCTCTGAGTGCCACACGTCTTTTTATGTTTTTTTAATTATTTGAATAGGAGACACATTAGAGTCGTCTTTTTTAAATTTGCCGGTATGGTTTAGTGAAAACTAAAATACGTAGTAAAGCAGCTGTCAGAATAATAGAATACACATGACAGCTGGGACCAACGGCTTTTCTTTCTTTCCGAGATACGGAGCGATAAAGACGCGCACAATTCTGAAAAGTCATAGGCGACCACGGTTTGAACCCGAGACTCTCTGAATTGCAATCTATTGGTCTCACCACTGAGCTATCGCTGTTTCCGAAGTTGACAAAATGTATTGATTCTTAAAACGGTTGTTAACTTGACAGCCATTTTGATGTAGGCGCAGGCCATTAATCAAGCAATTAATGATGTATGTCTCCACAGGACTCCACTTGAGCCCAATTACGTCGCTTCTAATGTTATTTTATTATGCTGAATGGAAGACAAATTTGGCGCCTTAGGTCTTATTTATAAGTTTTTTATGATATAGGTACATACTAAATAGTTTTTAAGTTGACGGTCCGTATCCGTATACTTTTTGGTATATTATTCTTCACCAAAGCCCATTATCGGCCTAAATTAGTGCCATCCCCCCTCATCTCACGATGAGAAATTCTACTGGACGATGGGCGGCAGCGTCATTCTGCGTACTGGCTTAATTTGGGATCGCCAACCCGCCAGCCCAATGTGGTGAGTATGGGCGAATATCCCCAATGGAATGTTATCTATTGGGAAAGCCAACGTTCAGCAGTGGGCTCATAATGATGATATGATAATCAATGAGCACGGGCTTGCTCCCACGAACCACAGACACCACCATGCGACGCCAGTGCGTATGACAGTGGCTTAGGCACGAGTACTGCGTTCTACAGTTAGAATTATTCTAGCAGCCTAATAGGCTTCACAACTATTAAATGCCACACGAGCGGTCACCCATTCAAGGACTGATATTTATGAAATTTGCTTAACATCTGTGATTGTTTCGGACAAACTAAAGACTTCTTCCTGATAAAGCTATGAGTATGTCAATAGTATTGTTTTTTATATACATGTATTCCCTTTGTACATGTTATTTTATGTACCTTACGTCATACTTACATTTATTTTGTGCAATAAAGGATTGTTATTACTCCATAACTCTCGGATAATTTTATATTTCAACATAATTATAAAAGAGGTAATCTGTTTTTATACAATTATTACGCAAGAAATATTACTATGCTATTACTGATATAATTCAATTGTTAAGATTGCGCATGACACGTGAGTTTTTAAATCTCTTTTTTATTTGTTATCAGTACTTCAGCAACTGATAACTTAAATACTTGTTTTATCAAAACGCACTCTTTAGGTTGGTTAGTTTTTATAGCGATGATAAAAATTATATCACATTTAGGGTTAGGGTTGCCATCCGTCCGGAATTACTCGGATTTGTCCTAATTTCAAGGAAGTGTAATTTCAAGGGTGTCAGTCCGGCAGGGGTTTTTAAAAATGTCAAGGAGAAATCCGAACCCTTTTGTAGTTAAGGCAAAACTTTTTATTTAAAAACAATAAATTTAAATAAATCTTAATTCAAAATTGATTGATGATAACCCACCAAGAAATTATGAATTTTAACGATGATTTTATTTTGTTGCAATAAATATTTTTAGAGAGGTCCGGGGAAGTAACCATATATCGCACAATGTCCGGGATTCTTGCCGTGTTTATCCGGCGTCGGCAATTTAAGTGATGGCAGCCCTATTTAGGGTCTTATTACAAAACGGGATCTAAAGTTAGACCAGGTTTAAAACTATTCCCCCCCGACTGGTCTCCACCTTGTCGTGGTGGGGGGGCTGAGTACCTGCCGGTAGGGCGCAGGAGGCGCTAGGGAAAAGGTAACACCCAGAGACCGACGACTCTGGGTGCCCTTAGTACTGACTACCGGGGGGGAAACTAAGAGGGACCTATGGAGGGCGCTGCGGGTAGGCCAGGAGGGCCCGCTCAGCAGCGCTAGGAGGGTCTAGGCAGCGGGGGCAGGGGGCCCCTGCTGTCTAACCATGGACCCTCCGGGAAGTCGGCCACACACGCTATGGTCGCAGGGGGAGGTAGGAGGGGCGCGTCCACTGCGCCTCTCTGAGGAGGTCCTCCCGGTTTTGGTCCGGGGGACGTTGGCGGCAGGCGGGGTGTCAGAAGCTGCAACCCAGGTACTGGCCCCCGCCTCTTTCTCAACAAGCGGCGGGCGTCGTCGGAAGATTTTTAGTGGGTATTGCTGCCGGCGGTCGTGTCTGCCGGTGGTGAGTCCCACACCCCCTTTCGGTCCCCCTTTGGCCGGAAGGCAGTGCGTAAATGCATTTTGTTACCGACGTAAAACAAAAAAAAAAAAAAGGTTTAAAACTATTGCTGTCACTTTAATTTGATGAAGACAGTGACAGCACTAGTTTCAAACCTGGTCTAAAGACCCATTCAAACTCTGGAGCACAAGCAGGCAATCTCACCTGCGCACGGACAAGTCATCAGATGGAAAACGGTGTCCGCTTCCTTCCTAACCGCAATAGGCTTGGCTTTTCAAAAGCTTACGTACAACTCGAACCTAAACTACGTCATGAGACCCTAATCAACAAATGATCAGGCAGCAACCGTAGCAAACTTATGAATCTGCAATTTTTGTAAATTAAACATTTCTCTTTAAAAATGCACCTTATGTTGTATTAAATAGGTATGAAAATATTCAAACTTCCTTATCTATTTTTCTCTCCTAATTAATATTCAACTGCAGCACAAGAGCAGAGCTCACATTTAAGCAAACATTATTATTACCTATATACCATACATTATTTACCCTATTTCGTAGGAAGTAGTTTCTCTTAATGTGATGCTATTATTTTTAAAAAACAATTTCCAACATCTTACAGAAGGCTTCTAGACCCAAACAAAGCAGATGGTTACGGTACTACACAACAGATAAACATAGTATAAATAGTTGTGTATTGGTAAAACACCCAGACTAAGACCATCTTTCGTATTCGTCCACTCAAATATTTGTCTCGTATGGGAATCTATTCTACGATCTTAGGAGCGGAATGCAGGTATGTCCCTCCAGTTAGGACTTCTGATAAGTCTGATTCTAAGACTTATAAAAATACATACATATATAAACTAAAGTCATGATCCCATATAATGAATACGTTATCCCACTAATCGTCCACAATCATAGTTATTGTCATCCATACTCTTAAAAAATTTCATTACAGTACATTAAACAGATATATAGCATTCAGTAGGACGAATCAGACAACTCCAATTGATATTATGTAATATGTTTGGCGAGAGAGGTGGCGATAAACATATATTTCGCATAACAACAGCGTAGCAACAGGTCATTGAGACAGGCTAATGTAAACATGAGGCGTACGGGTCGCGCATGCGCCGTGCCCGAGACGCCGCTTCGAGCCCGCAAAGGACGCCGTTGTATTGATTTTCAATGCCTCGAGTCCCTCACTCCTGTCCCAGCCCCGCAGCCTAGCGCCGGACACTACTATACAGCCTATATAACTATGACAAAACGTGACGCACATATCATGCAGCCTTTAAGTCGACATTCGAGAATCTTCTAGATAGATCTTCTAGTTTGCTGGCTTATGTTTATGGACAAAACGAACTTTTCTTAAACTATACTATATAAAATGTTTTTGAACACAAACAATGGTATTATGAATAGAAATGAAATTATAATGTACGTATTTATTACGAAATAAATATGAACATTCGAATCTGTGTTCAGTGTGGTCAACTTGAGCATCATTTATAGGGTTATGTAGTATTCATTTTTGTCAATTTATAAAAACAACCCAACAACTTAATAATTATATATGATGTATAATTAATAACGTATATTGCGTAGTATATGGGAGCGCTCGTAGCTCTGCGGTGCTCGGTGGTCGGAAACGATCGCCGAAGTACAGCAGAGTTTACAGGGGTCAGTCCTTGGATGGGTGACCGTTTGTGTGGCATTTGATATCGAGCGCTTCCGTGCTTCGGAAGGCACGTAAAGCCGTTGGTCCCGGTAGTCATTAAGCCATGTTAGAGGCCTAATGGGCGGCTTGAAAAATTCTAACAGCAGGACGCCACATACCTGCCTCCGCCAATCCGCTCTGGGTCAGCGTGGTGGAGTATGACCCAATACCCTCACATCTTGATATGTGAGAGGAGGCTCGTGCTCAGTAGTGGGACGTTAATGGGCTGTGATGATGATTGCGTAGTATGTAGTATTTCTTATAATGTAGTAACCGGCGGTAATAAATACACATCGTCCATTTAATAAAGGCTGCATCGTCTCATTTAATTTTTTAATAAAATATTTGCTTCTGAATCCAAATTCTTATTAAGGATAAATCTAATATTTGATGAACATGGAAATTAGCTTACGTGTATTTTCTCTCTCTTCATAATGACTGCCTGATGGTAAGCACAAAAAAGTACTAGATGCAGTACAAAAAAATAACACTCATACCGTGGAACGTACACGGTATTAAACGCACCTACGAAATGCCGTTTCATGCCCCGGGATTTTAGGAACTAGGAGACACGTGCGCTGGCAGAGGATTCGGATAATTGCCAATGTGCAATAGTTACAGTCGGATACTATTGAGTACTTTAAAAGTTATGAGTTAAACGTACCGGTCAAAATAACAAGCTTCGCGGTAGTCGGGTAAAAATAGACCAACACTTTAAATGTCAAAATTAACTCCTCCGGGGGGTTTCAGTGGACTGGTAAACATTTAGATCTCTGTACATTCTATTATATTTTTAGTATCCCTGTGTGAGATGCATATTACTTTGTATAAGTTCATAAATACACTTGAGAGCATAATTATCGAACAGTTAGCTTTTATCGAACCCAAATATAAAATTTACCAAATAGTCATAGTGTTTGTGTGTTGTTTGCTTACGTTATGTTTATAACAAAACAATATTTCTAAAAATATTACATTTATGTCCTGGAAATCGGAAAAACACATATATCTTTTAAAAAAATATTGCTGATGTGCGGTATTTATGCTCTCAAGTATATACTGCGCTAACTAAGGTTGTCATCCGTATTCTAAAATATAACTTTTTTCTCTAAAGTGAAAGTAATGTATAACAGTAGTAGGCATAGGCATATTTGATCGCAAGTGCACCACTTTCAAGTGAGGTTGGATTTCGGACTCCGAAGATCTTTGTAGGATACCTATAAACTATTTGTAGGATACCTATAACATATCGGTCGTCAAAATAGGTATAGTTTATACCTATAAACTATACCTATTTTGACGACCGATATGGCGTTGAGGTCAGTATACCTGCACTTCACTCCAAAGGTCGTGGGTTCGATTCCCACACAGGACAAATCTTTGAGTGCATGAACATGAATATTTGTTCTGGTCTGGGTGTTTCCCTATGTATATGAAGTATGTATTTACAAAAAAAGTATTTAAGTATGTTTATCCGTTGTTTAGTATCCATAACACAAGTTCTTAATGATACTTATCTTGGAACTAAATAATTGGTGTAATTGTCTGAAAAATATTATTTATTATAAATATTAAACACATGAAATAATTCTTCCTTTTTTCTAATTCTAGTGACCGCAGAACACACGAGTAGACTTGTCAAATTGTTTTTTATTAAAAAAAAAATTCATTTATTCAAGTTTGGCTCAATAGAGCTCTTATGAATACATATCAACATCATACTTATAAACGAACGCTATTAAATACTTTTCCTTGGAAATGGCGGGAGAAAAATCTAACCTTGACGATTTTTCTTGCCCGATCTTTCACGATCCAGCTCCCGCCTGCAATGAGCAGCTAGTTTTTAAGTTTGACGTTCACAAGAGCTTTATTAAGCCAAACTTGCATACATGATTTTGATTTTACAATCTGTTTAATTTGTTTGCTACTACGTTCCGAAACAACTGGAACGATTTTAAAAACTTTCAGTAATAGTTGGTTTCATTCATCGCAATGAACAGGCTATATTACGCCTACGAAAACTCGAATAAGTTAACTAACAATATTTGTAAAAATTATATCACACGATCGAAGTTGTGGATTGAAACTAGTAGACTCGTAGAATATTCGATTCCACATAACAAAAGGAACTCAAGATAATTGGTCTAATAATAGTTTATTGCCAATTCAAAGTGTCAGTTAGAAGTGTTGTCATTTAATTGCCTACACACATTGTTGGACGATTTATCAAAAACATCTAACATTGTACATTTCAAATGTAAACAATATTAGTACAGTCATCTAAACAGTATCAAGGAATTCATTTACGTCATTATGTCATTAAAGCTACCTCATGCAGAATGGAATAATAATAATAATGTAACGAGCGATGCAAATCACGACCTTAGTAGCTGTAGTAGTACTGAATACTGATAGTCTGGCCGGACAATTAATTACCTACCATACACTTTAAATTGGAGCTAAAAGCTCTGTTCGAGAATATTCGAAGGGTACAGGAGCAAAACAAGAAATATCACAAAAACAGGATTTTGTGTATTTAATCTTTTGTTGTTTGGAAGTGTATAACTTTTTGTTTAAATGCTTAAATATTGATGGTATTAAGGATTCTACTTGATTTTACTAATTTTATTTAATTAATTAATGCTACATAAAAATATGTGGGAAAACCGAAATGCTGCCATACTTATCATTTATTGGAATTACATGTGACATTCCTTGTTTGAATATCTCGCACAGAGCTTTTAGCTCCTAATGATTTACGAAGCGCTTGTAGTATCACTATTTTGGTAGTTGCGTAACCAAGTTACCTATTGAAAAACTTTAAAAAAATTTGCAGCAGGATGCCACACACCTGCTGCAGCCAATTCTCACTGGGTTCACGTGGTGGATTATAAGCTGATGTATGATCAGTATATTTGACAGTCCGGATAAAAGACCCAGGACTTAAGGAACAGGGGAGACATAACCAAATGTTTCAGTTAAAGTACGCATAGTCTGCACAGTATGAGGAAGATTCCTAAGATCAGCACACGCAAGAGAGGATAGGAGCATTTACAAGAATAAGCATGATCTAATTATAATTCTGCCTGGGGTATGAGTCGAATAAAAAGTGCAAAAGAGTGGTTATTATTTTTGTGCTCTGTGGGAGTCATTATTGGTGTTAAAATATCCTGGATTTTAGTTGTTTTTTTTTGTAAAGACATTGATGCACAGCTTTCTTTGATGTTAATTATATTTTACCAGGTAACTACAAATGCTGGGGTCATGTTACACAAATTAGGTGCTCCCTGTTTATAATTACATTTCCTGTAAGACCTATATGTTTTGTTATAAAGCGTTTATCTATGTATCTTATTCAAGTATTCAACAGTTGGTTTCATAAGTTGTGTGTTGAGTTTTCAGATGAACATAAGAGTATTTAACCTAAAAAAAAAAAATGGGGCGTCAGTATGAAAACTATCATTATTATTCACAAAAATCTTGCCTTTATTAAGAAAATGACGAATATGTCATCTTATCAACTACCGCACTGAGGCTTCTTTTATCTATACAGGACTTGGTTTTTTGGACTTTTAATTTACAATGGTTTAAATAGTTATACAATGAAAATTTTCATCATTAATCAGTAAAATTAGTAGGGTTCGATTCCCACTCAGGCTACCATGGACAGGTTGATTTTTTATTATAGAAACTTGGGTGTTGTGCTCTTATGTACCTAAACCATATCCAACTTTATAGTGCAGTCCACAAGCCACAGTGCAACAATATGTTTACACTTGTAAATACATTTTGTTGCTTTTAAACAACATATTATTGATTTTGACGACCAATTTGGCGTGGAGGTCAGTATACCTGCACTTCACTCCAGAGGTTGTGGGTTCGATTCTCACACAGGACAAATCTTTGTGTGCATGAACATGAATATTTGTTCTGGTCTGGGTGTTTTCCTATGTATATTAAGTATGTATTTACAAAAAAAAAGTATTTAAGTATGTTTATCCGTTCTTTAGTATCCATAACACAAGTTCTTAGTGATACTTAACTTGGAACTAAAGAATTGGTGTGATTGTAAGAGAATATTTATTATTTATTATTATTATTATTAAAATAATGTACTTATTCTTAAAAACAATGTTTGGATGTAGTTAGCAGTTGAATCGATGTGGTTGCTTGCAAGTGTAGTTACTTTACTTTGCTATATTTATTTAATATTTTACATAGTAGGTAAATTTCACATCGTCTCCTTATTTTCTAGCTAGTCAAATAAATATAGCCTGCACAACTTAAGGATAATATATCATTTGGAATCATTCCAGCAGTTTTAGGCTTTATTAATTAATTACAAACCCTGTGCAACCCAACATGTCCAATATTACTAATGTTTTAATGATTTGTAAGTTTTACCACACCCAGAACAAAAAAGGTTTACCAATTAAAATTGATAAAAAATTGTTTCAGATAAACATTGCACACATAGACAAAAATAATAAAAATAAACACAATATAATGCTGAAGTAAAAAAAATGTTCAAATAAAATTCGCCATTTTATTTTCTGTTTGCAAGCGCATGTATAATATCAAAAACCCAGCAGATGGTCATACATATTTCAACAACATGAAAGGATAAAAACTAGCTCTACTAAAAAATAACTTATGTGCATATATTGATTATAACAGGTCAAACTCAGATCAGCATAGCAAAATGTATAGCTTGATAGGTAATGTAAAATTTTTAGATGAGTATATTAAGTAAGTTACATATCAACTCAGGCATTTTTAGTGGTAGTACTGCTTAAGAGCTGAAAAATTAAAATGTAAACCAACTATTTAATGAAAAGGGTCATACAAAACCTTTCTATTTTACTTTGTGGAGTTACAAATTTACATATTAATGCTAATGATAAGGTATAAGAGTAGTGTTAGCCATCATCCTCATCAACATTTCTGCCATATAAAGTCCACTGCTGAACATTGGCCTCCCTAACCCCTTATACGTATTACATACATGTCTAATCTAGCTGGCTAGTAGGTAGGCTAGATGACAGCTATATTTAGTGACAAATTGACGCATACATCACTTCTGCCCAGATTTATTGCCTTTTTGTTCAAAAATGAGACAGATTTAGCCATAAATATTACATAAACCAGACTAACTGTGTACCAAGTGACCAAAAAACAATAGATTTTATATCTGATGGTGTTCTATGTGTTCCTCTACTCTGATCCAGTTTAAATTGGCTAAGCTAAATGTGTATGTGTTCAGATGTTAACCCTTTAATAAACAGATCATGTTAAAATTTTTCATTGGATTTGCACCTTAACTCAACTGCATATGGTTCAATTTATAGTGGTCATATATTGACCACGGCCTGGTAAAGGGTTTAAGCTTGCAGCCACTGAATGTTCTCATTGTGTAATTAATATACATTTCCAAACCGTGCCATTCATTTAAAGCATACAACACCAAAGTCAAGCAATTAGACACTTAAAAAAACTCTGAAATCTGTAAAAAATTTTTTAGTAATGGTAATTGTTCCCAACTAAGTCTCTCTATTGTCATCTCTGTAAATTAAACATCCCACTAGTGAACAAGGGCCTTTTCTCACTAGCCAAGGTAAGTTACCAAACAGATCCAATACCGATTGGCCGAGGCAGACGTGTCGTGGTGTTAAATTTTCTCAAGTCGCCCCAAACAGGGCATCTATTATGTCCTATCTAAATTGAAATTTACAAATCGCAATTGATGTTTTAGCATTGTGGGGCTGTAAATAATATTCGCCAAGACAGTTTTTTTTAATAATAATATAATATAATATTCTCTTACAATCACACCAATTCTTCAGTTCCAAGATAAGTATCACTAAGAACTTGTGTTATGGATACTAAAGAACGGATAAACATACTTAAATACTTTTTTTTTGTAAATACATATGTAATATACATAGGAAAACACCCAGACCAGAACAAATATTCATGTTCATGCACACAAAGATTTGTCCTGTGTGGGAATCGAACCAGTAAATCATTCACCATGTAAGAAAGAGCCTGATTACCATTGTACTATTGTGCCAATCACTCCCAGACATCAGTTGTTAAGCCTCAGGTACACAGTTGTAGCCACAGATCTATTTGTAATTTTCTAGCAACTGGCTGTAAATCAATATTCGCAATGACTTATATGTACAAAATGCTTGAGCTCATATTATTAGTAATGACAAAATATCGCAGTGTCTGTACAGCAAAGTCACATTATATAGTGGTCATAGATAAAAATTACTTAATGTGTTTCTTGTACTTGAAAATATTATCCTGATCAATATATTTATAATATTCACATATTTATAGTCCTTAGCTCACTCCTTAGTGAGATTATGTATCCATGTATGTTAAATAACTTAAAATACTGAGAGTTCTATATTTGTAGTAGTAAAGATGCTATATGGCAACAGTGGCTAAAAATCCTAATTGAAATAATAGTTCAACCAGAGACTTTAAAGTCCCTAAAGGATGCAGATGTTGGACCCTGGATCTGAGAACCCTACACCTGGATTTTAATAAATGATAATAATTTATAAAGATAAAGAAAAAGCGATGAAATCACCATGTGTTACATTTTTATAGTGATACAATGACATACGATAGTGAAAATGAAATGTGATATCGCGGAAAAAACACCATACAATGCAATTAAATATTAAGCGTCATCAAAAAAAAGAGAAAAATATGACATCCGCACGTAGATTATCAACACAATTTTTTTTTGCATGTAAATCAAAAAATGCGAATGGCTGCGAAAGTTCACTTACAGGGGTTCCAATATGGACGTCAACCACGACTTGAAGGCGTCGGGATTTTCAATAATCATTTCGTCCACACAATTTATTACCACTTAATCACAAAAATTCATAAAAAATTGAGTTCTTCAATCGATTTATAGCAGTAGTTATCACACAGAAAATCAGTAACTCGCTAGCAAATGGAGATCACTTAATCACGTAACGCGCTGATGTCAATTTCTTCACTAACTTTTTTATTGAACTGTCAAAGCCTTCGACAGCCAACGTCACCACACCAAGAATAATTCTCTATGGTATTTCTCTTTTTTTTTCTTTTATATAATGGCTTCGCGCGTCTAGCACATCTAGCCAGTGTCAAGTAAGTGATATATTAATAATATATAATTCATAGTAGTAAATGAAAATAAGTGATAATAAAGATGGTAAATGAGATACCCTCCCTTAAGCCCCTTGAGTCGTCAGTAAAGATGTGGGACCATACTGAGATCTCACATGGGAGTCCATGAGGAGAATTTGAAAAGTGATGTTGCACTGTTTTGTTTGATTTACCAACACTCATGTATATATTTACAAACACATAACGGTTAATAATCCACCGTTATTACACATAGATGTTAGAAATATCACAAATTTTAGAAAATAAAACAAAACTGCAGACATGACGCTTCACTTTTCCGCCAAGAAGTCCTGGTATTTTTTTATGTATTTTATATTTAAGGACGAAAGTTGTAACCTATTCTGCCTATTCTTTATTTATATTCCGGGCTACTATTAATTTCTTTCGCACAATTAGAAGAATTATCCAACGAATATTTGGCGCATTCAATTGCATTTTGTAATCTATAAATCATGCAGTAGGTACGTATATAAGTACGTTCCTACTTTAAAATGCTATGCCTAAATGCTTGTTTTAGTATATATTTTGAAACCAGGGGCCAAAAAGAAAACCATTTTTTGATAACACTTATACAACAATTTTCAATAAAAAATGGTGTTGTTAAATAATTTGCTATATAGCTGAAAAATGCAGAATTTCAAAAATCTTTTATACTTACTTATAACATAATATTACCTATTCGCTAACATCACTCGAAGCTGCTTACGCAAAACCTGTAAAATTTATCATCTGTTTCATTTAACAACTTTGCTTTGCGACCTGCGCAGTCGCTAACATCACGCAAAGTATATTGCTTACGTTGCTGCTTAAGCAAAGGGCATGGTCCAATCAGGTCACTTACCTCTGGGTAATGATTGATCGTGGCCTAAGCATGAGCGTGGAATCGCGCGGTCTTGGCCTTCGCGATGATCTTTGCTACGTGAGGAATGCCACGATCGCAAGGGATTTGCTCATAGTGAGCATTGAAGCCTTGGTGGGCATCCAACCTACGACGTGCCCGTATTTACGTGCGCCGCAAGAAACCGCGGCCAGGGGGCACTCCCCAATCCCGCGCTGAAACCCCCACAAGGGTTTCGTATGAACATACCTCACGATTGGCAAAGGGCGTTATACCAGAAGCGGAACTTCCCGAAGAGATCGCGACTCACTAAAGACATTCTTAGTAAATGATAGGAAAGCCCACATTGAAACTAAACGAGAACTAATTCCCTTAGTTGTCTTCTACGACACTGTCGAGCAGAGCATAGGGCAATAGCATTCCTCGAAGTTGCCGCTATATGATTATTTCATATTTTATTTGAACTAGTAGGATCAATAAGACTAACACAGGCGACTTTGTTTCTCCAATAAAATCGATACATTCTGCACTTTTTTTTCCACTCATTTGACAGTGCAGTTATTTTAAAAGGCTCATATTTAATGTGTCATCAAAATTAATAAATTACCAACCTAACCTAACCTTTTTGTACATCAAAAAATTCTGATGGAGCACCTAATCCCCTATTAGATGCTAGATCAGTATTTTTGATGATCAAAAAAGTATTTTTTAGAGGTTCAGTTTATTATATTCCATTTTAAAATACCTATCTGTGAAAAGTAGGTAGTGATAGCGGAGCGAATTATTAGTGTTTTATTGTATTTATTTCACATAAATACGACCATATTATAATTTTTTTGATATTTTAAACGTAAAACTCTTAATCATATTTCAGCTATTTAAATAATTTACTTCAAGAACTTGGCATCTCAAGATTCTCTTACCCATGAGTTTAGATAATACCAATGAGTATACATACCCAATCAAATTGTCTTTCGAATTAATCCTTTATTATTACGAACTTGAATCATGTGGTTAAATAAAACACACATTAATATAAAACAGTATATCTTTTACTACATCACATATCTAGACATTAAATATTAATTCAAAAAAATAAATTAAACGATCCAGCTGCTTGCTGTATTATTTATTTAATTAATTAATTAATTATAATACACTGATAACAAAAATTATATTCAAAAGATTGCTATGCAATCGCATTTTCACTTAGAAAACTTTTAAGTAAATAATAAATTATACAGGAATGATATTTAGCAATACCATTGGTATAGCTTGTTTGCATCTGCGGTACAAGAAAAAAAAAAGTTTGACTGGAGTGCATATTAAAGAATATGAATATAATTATTAATTAGAATATACTATATCTCTAAACAATAAAAAAATATAGTGCAAAAATTACACTACCGCATAGTTTTGAGTTGAGATATTTTTGAGATTGGGAACACCTTATGGGAGAGTCTGGCATTCTTACATAAATTTTGAATATTTTTTACTTATCTGGGAGCATATTGACTAACTTACATAAACTGAATTAACTGGGTGTATAGGGATTCTATAAACATCTTTGAAGCCTAATCCAACCTCACCTGTCTTTTACAATCAATTACATTCTGATGTCATATAAGACAGAAAATCTCCTAAGAACACCAGCTTCTAGCGAACTTTGATACATATTATGACCATAATAGTAAGACTAATTACGTACAATCATGTATTTTAAAAGAGCACTTTCAAAGTGATACCTGCTTCACAATTTTTAATTTTTTTATGGTCAACTTTGTATTTCATAAAGGTATAATTTAGTTTTCATAGCACCTTGAATATTTGAATAAGTACTCATTTAACCTAAATTTATCAATAAAAAAGCACCAAGAATATTTCATTTTAATTTTTATAGAAGTATTACATAATTTAGTTTTTGTAACAAAATAAGTACACACTAATATGATGATAGACAGCATAGCACTTGAGAATTTTTATTTCTATAATAGACAATATAGTTTTGATAAATAAATTTATACAATTCGTGTTTTACTTAATTGAAGTGAAACATACAATTGTTGTATTTGTTTAAAAGAGTGACTTATTTTGTAAAGTGGAGTTACATCTACCTTAGTTGTAATTGCATTAATTAACAGTATAATAACTAATAGGTACAGGGCCGCGCTCAACAAGATTTTGTCCTATTTTTCGCACCTCATTCCGTCTGTAGTGAATTAAATGTTAAACGCGACCTGTGCAGATAGAATAACATATATAATATACAACATATTGAGGAAAACACAAAATACTGCTTGGTACCGTACCTGCATTGTTATCACATTTTTTACGTTTTTAAGAAAATTCATTAATCTGGCAAATTGTATCACAAATTAATTAAATAATATAATCTAGTACTTCAAGTATACGTTTTCATTATAAAAAACTTATAACAATAAATAACATATTTTTAAGTAACATAATAAAAAATATTTGTTTTTAAATTCTATTAGTAATCTTATCGTAGTAAATAAACGAATTTGTTTTCAACCAAATTAATGATAAGCTTTATAAATAGAGCACATAAAGATAAATATTTTTTTATTTGATAAAGTAAATATTTGTAATAAATAACGCAAATATAGACCCTGGGGTAATTTTAAATTAGTATTTACCTAGGGTATGTATTTAAAAGTAGGTACACATTAATTCTCTACTTATTTGTAATTAAAATCATTGGGGCATAATTTTTTTTAACACTCTATTTAACTATGTCTATGTATATTCTAACACCAAGTAAGTACGTGAGACGAAAGTTAACGTTATAATTATAAAGCTAATAAATTTATTTCTAACATACCGACTCGATATTTAGTGGTAACATACAATAGCAAATTCTTGGTACGTAAATATCACAATAATGTAATTGATTCAAGTTGTGCATTATAGAAAGTTGTATATTAACAAAGATATTGTCTTCGTAATATTTGGACATGTTACATTACAAATGTACTGTTACATAAAGTGTAATGTTACATAAAGTGTAATGTGACATAAAGTGTAATGTTACATAAAGTGTAATGTTACATAAAGTGTAATGTTACATAAAGTGTAATGTTACATAAAGTGTAATGTTACATTCAAGTTACATACTCAGCCTAAATTTCTTTGTTCTCTCTTTTATGTTAAGCTACAAGACCGCCTTATGAAGCAATAATTAAAAAAATCTTATTTACTTAAAGAAAAATGTGAGAACATTTAAAAATTTTACTATCAACATAAGCTACACTATAAAATTAATCATATGAAGACTTTAAGATTACTGAGTTTATTAGTAAAAGACAATTTTATTAGATCAGAGTAATATCATTTTAGTTTTCTAATCACTAATAGGCAGTGGCGGTCTTATAAATTAATTTACAGTAAGTTAGGGTTTTGACGTTCCAAAAAATTGGCAAAAAGGGGAAGTAAATTTATCTAAATTCACAATTTAATTTAATATTTATGGACAATGAATAAGATGATTGCAATAATCTAAAAGTAATTCCGCTAATTGATGAAAATTGTTGATAACTTTTACAACGGACTGAGAATCATTATTTTAATTACAAATAATATTTGAAGACATATTGTTATTCTTTTTAGAATATACTCGCTTCATAATTTAAACCTACTGAATAACCCTAATGAATGAAAAATATTAAGCATCTTCACTGAACCCTGTTACCAATGCACCGACTTTTCTTAAAATATATATTAATGTGCTATATATATATCAAGTACATATGTAAAGTAAAACACAGTTTAGATGAGGCCCTCAAGAAACCCACTCAATACAAAATGAAATGCATAAAGAGACCAAGTCTTTGATATTTCAGTTATTTAATCCTTAAAAGGACAGAGGAGTTTTAATTATTTATTACTTTCCACTTTATGTTAACAGCATAAGGTTCACTTTACGGTGACAATATATTGACCATTGTCCTATTAAGGGTTAATTGAATACCTGCTCAGCTCATCTTATATTATTCTACTAACGATACTCAGTACGGGCATTACATTTACACCTTCTTCTTCTGTAGCATCTTGTTGTAACTCTGGAAATAAGAAGAAAATATATTAATTGGGTACTAATATTTTATAGTTATAAAATAATAATAAATAAATAAATATTTCTGACACTTACACCAATTATTTAGTTCCAAAATAAGTATCATTACGAACTTGTGTTATGTTAAATAACGGATAAACATACATAAATAAATTTTTTTTTGTAAACACATACTTAATATGAATAGGAAAACACCCAGACCGGAACAAATATTCATATTTATATACACAAATATTTGTCCTGTGTGGGAATCAAACCCACGACCTCAGGAGTGGAGTGCGGGTATACTCGCCACCACGCCATATCGGTCGTCAAATCGGTTTGCTTTTGCGTTGAATAAGCTTTTAAACTAACACGACAAGACGTATTAAAAAAAATCTTTTGCTATTAGAATGTTGAAGTAATATAGGCTTACTTTTTACTAGAACAAATTAAAGATTTTTTTTTTTAATGTGACACGTCATAATGACTACATCCTGCCTGATGATAAGCAGTCGATGCAATCCAATAAGAAAATGAAAGCGCTTTATAACGTGAAATAAGCACGCTATAAAGCGCATCCACTCATGACGGCCTGCTAAAATGCCGTTTCACGCCCCGCTTAAAAGACCCGGGATCATAGGAAATAGGAAACACATGAGCCGGCAACGAATTCCAGAGCTTAGTGGTATTGCTCAGAAACGACTTCCCAAATTTCTTGGTTCGAGTGCTGATATTCTGAACAGTATGAGGATGGTTTCGAAGACCAGCACGTTTTGTTTGGGAGAGGAAAGGAGAGGGCGGGATGAGATCGAAAAGCTAAAGGAATCCTAATGAAAAATCAGCACGGTTAGCACTGATGATTCGGCATAATTTGCAAAAAACAATACCTATGGGTGTGTGAGGTTTACTGAGGATCCTACCAAGACCTAAGGTGCCCAAGCCAACCTCACCAACAAGTGGTGCATTTGCCGATCAACGGACGAAGCTCTGGCGAACATAACAGTGCCCGGTAAGCGGCAATAGGCTCGCCACCTATTACGTGGGACCAACTATATAATTGGCGAAGTGAGGACGTATAATATGCCTCTGCCTACCCCTTTGGGAAAACAGTCGTCTGTATGTATGCATTATCCCGGTTGGCTTAGACTTAGGGCACATAGTCTGCTATCTGTTCTATACAGATTTCAGTTATTAATAAGTTCAAATCTTTTTATTCCATTAACTATTACATAGTACTTGAAAACGTCAAAATTAAATGCAAAATATGATTACACTGAAATCACGAAGCTTAGATTCACTTACTTGCAACAAAACATTTACAAAACAAAAATTATTTAAGTGTTAGTGAATCTAAGTGCTAGTTCCGAGCCACCGCTCTGTAAGAAGAACTGGCAAGAAACTCACAGGCTATGTTCTTTTAAATTTTAAAAACGGAGAGTAAAACTTTACTTTCTCATAATTAATATCCGAAAAAAATTGCAACATTTTAAGTGTAACGTTGTCTATATGGAGTAAGCGTATTGGTGTCAAAATATTTAATAAGTGTGTGGTACCGGCCTAGAATACCGCCTCTCAACTCACGGAGAGTCGACGAAGCGAAATGTTACCAGATGAAGGGCAGGATCGTCATCCTGTAAGTCTGCCAGTCACGCCATGGCCGCACATGGAGGTAGGGGAGGCGCGACACACCGCGTCTCTCTGAGGAGGTCCACCCGGTTCTGATCCGGGGGACGTTGGCCGCGGGCGGGGAGCCAGAAACAACAAATCCCCTGGCACTGGCCCCTCAACAGTGATGGGCATCGTCGGAAGTTTTTTAGTGGGTAGGATTGCGGCGGTCGCGTCTACCGCATAAAGTCCCACACTCCCTCCCGGTCTCCCTCTTTGGCCGGAAGTCAGTGAGTAAATGCATTTTGTTACCGACGTAAATAAAAAAAATAAAAAAAGGATCGTCATCCTGTTTATTGGAATTGCTATCACCTACCCGGCTGTCCAGTGTGGTGATTATAGGAATTACCCGCAATAGAATATAATATATTGAAAAAGGCTAATTTTAGGCAGTGGACTTTATAAAGCTGATATGATGATAATTATGTAATTTTTTCCAAGTGTATTTTCGCTCACCTCTTCCGCCATGCTGTATAACATGGCGGCAGTCTCTTTGCCGGTTTGTTCCACCAGGGACTTGAAGATGCCGGTCGTGTCTGGTTCCGTTTCCGACCTGAAATTCGACAAACAATTAAGGCTGTGTCTCCAGTAGGCAACCTGTTAGCGGCCGACTGAATTTGCGGCGTACCGATTTAGTACGCCCTTCCATATATTTGAAATTGAGTGTCCTTGTCTGCTAGTTTTGCGCTCACTATACGCAGTTTGCAGCGTCGGTCTCTCAGTCTTGAAACTCAGTCGGCCGCTAACAGTTTGCCTACTGGGGACACGGCCTAACTTTGCAATAAAAATGAAAAATAGTTATTAAATCACAAAAACCACTTTTTACTGTTTATTATTTATATATGAAGAATCAATAGCTTTTTAGGAGTGGGCTGGCCTTCCTTAAACCCATTTCGGAATCGCCTCCTTACAATTTTGACGACCGTTGCCTGTGGTCTGGTCAAACTGATAAACTGACAAATTCTAACAAAGTACCCATTTGCTTTTACTCCTTTATTATGGTAACGCTCATATTTCTTTCATTGTTGTTAAAAAAATATATGGAATTCCCATTTTGTACGAATCTAAATGCTTATATTGATCTTAAAGACAATAAAGTATATTTTAATTTTAATTTTCTTCCGCCGTTTATCTTTAACTGACCAGAATAAGAACGAAGTTTCGCTGCGGGATATCTAGATTTTTGAATGTGATACGATGATCTGCCACATCTAATACATAAGGTGTGGGTCTTATGTACAAATATGAAACTTGATGTACCTTTCGTCATTTTGTGAGGACATTCAAAGAGATTCAATCAACAGACATATAATATAATCTCAATTTATTGACGTTCCACTACTGAGCACTAGTCACTACTCCCGAACCAAGCTGAGAGGGTGTTGGGTCATATTATACCCAGAGACAAGTGTGTGGAGTCTGGCTTTAAGAAGTATACAAACCGCTCCATTAGGCCTCTGACATGACATAGGACTTCTTGGCGGGGAAGTGAAGCGTCATGTCAGCCGTTTTGTTTTATATTCTAGAATTTGTGGTATTTCTAACATTTAAGTGTGTGTTATTAACTGCGAAGTGTTTGAGTTAAACGAGTGTGAACAAAATAGAACAACATCACTTTACAGAAGTCAATGTGAAATCTTAGTATTGTCCCACATCTTTACTGAGGACTCAACGGTTTTAGGGGGAAGGGCATCTCATCTACCATCTATATTACGACTCATTCTCAATTACTTTAAATTAAATATTATTATTATATCTATAACTTGACACTGGCTAAATGTGCTAAACGCACGATGCCATTATTTAAAGGAAAAAAAAATTACATAACTGTCATGTCTTTTCCTTGGCACAGATGTTACACCGGGCGGATGGAATTGCCCGGATAAGTTTAAATGATGATACATATCGTCTCTTCGCACTAAAAGTGAATAATCTCTAAATTTTATTTTTTTTCAGGCAGCGTTGCAATTATTTTTGTATATTCTCGGAAATTATGTAGTTTTAACGCGAAGAGGCGATATATTAGCGTTGAGATGCGCTAGTAGCTCCGCGGTAACGATCATCGAAGTAATACATGAAGTCATCATCATCAGCCTATCTTCGTCCAGTGCTGGTTCAATGGGACGCCACTGAGCTTGGTCTTCAGCTCTTCGTCTCCAGCCGCTGCCAGCCTTTTTGCGTATGTCTTCGCTCCAACCAGCCGGAGGGCGCCCTACGCCACGCTTACCGCGACGAGGTCTTCACTGTAGGTCCCGTCTACCCTAGCGGTTATCGGTCCTACGGCAGATGCGACCGACGCACTGCCACTTCAGCTTACTAATCCTTTGGGCTATGTCGATTATTTTTGTTCTCTGTCCGAACACCTCATTCCTGAACCGATCCATCAGAGAAATACCAAGCATTATTAACCGTCAAGTGTTTGTGAATATACATGAGTGTTGGTAAATCAAACAAAACGGTGCAACATCACTTTTCAAATTTTCTCTCAAGGAGTCCATGTGAGATCTCAGTATAGTCCCACATCTTTACTGAGGACTCAAGGGGCTTAGGGGAGGGTATCTCATTTACCATTGATCATCTTTATCACCACTCATTCTCATTTACTATGAATTATTTATATTATTAATATATCACTTACTTGACACTGGCTAAATGTGCTAGACGCACGAAGCCATTATTTAAAATAAAGAAAGAAAGATATATCAAGCATAGCTCGCACTGGTTAGTCAGTGTCTAGATCTCGGCACCGTAAGTCATGACTGGTAGAACGCACTGATTAAGCCCTTAAGCGAGCGGTATTGTTTTTAAACGACATACTAAAAATCACAGACAAAACTGACCTTGCTTTGATTTGTTATTAATTTTGACAACTAGTTGTCGTTTCTGTCGTAGTAAATTAAATTAAATAGTAAATTAAAGTTTAGATTTTTTAAATTATTTTTCCTACGCAGCATGTTCTTTATCCTAACTAATATTATAAATGCGAAAGTAACTCTAGCTGTCTTTTCTACACGCCTAAACTAATGAACCGAGAAAAGTCGAGAAAGGACATAAGAAGATTTTGGTTTTTATCCGGAAAATCGAGCGGGAGCGAGAAAAACTCATAAATCCTGCGAGACTGGAAACTATTTGGGTAAAACCGAAAATCTGCTAGAAGTCACTATTCCACGCGAACGAAGTCGCGGCCAAAAGCTAGTCAAATATATCGAGGGTTCCGTGCTCAAACCCGATAAGTGACAACATCAGATACATAATTTCTGCCGCTTTTTCTTGTGATATATCAGATAAGTCGATTTCAGAAAAGAAGACTGAAAACTGAGGACTTCATAATCCAATAAGCAAACCTTTTAAGTTTCATTTTTTTTAATTAACCGATAAATTCTTTTAAGTACTGCTTTAAGCCCAAAAACGCAAATTTTGTCACTTATCGGGTTTGAGCACGGAACCCTCGATATTTAATGCAAACGTAAAAAAATCGTTCATTTAAGGTATTGGCGATGAAAGACTTGCCGAAGTACCTGAAGTATTGACTTGAATCCCATTTCTCTTGGTTCGTGACAGTAGGCCAGTGATTAGTATTGAAACGGTAATGCGCTACGATGGAATTGATGATCTTATTGTAAGGAAGACAATTTTACTTGTTGGAGAAAGTCCTGGTTCTCTCCTTAGTGAGGAGTGTGTCGTTCTCGTCCAGCCGCTCCGCGTGGACTAATGAGAAGTTCTCCGGTATCGCCAGCGGTGCCTGGAATGTTAACTAACATTAATGACTTAAAACATGAACATTGTTAATAAATAAATAAATATTCTCTTACAATCACACCAATTATTTAGTTCTAAGATAAGTATCATTAAGAACTTGTGTTATGGATACTAAATAACGGATAAACATACTTAAATACTTTTTTTTTGTAAGTATATACTTAAGATACATAGGAGAAAACCCAGACCAGAACTAATATTCATGTTCATGCACACAAAGATTTTTCCTGTGTGGGAATCGAACCCACGAACTCTCGAGTGAAGTGCATGTATACTGACCTCCACGCCATATCGGTCGTTAATATTATATTATGTTGCATTGTATAGCCTTACAGAAAAATTAAGATTGTAATTCAAGTACCAATCCAATGGATAAATTTAAAAGAGCATAGCTTGTGTGTTTTTTGCCAGTTCTTCTTACAGAGCGGTGACTCGGAACTGGCACTTAGATTCACTTACACTTTAATATTTTTGTTTTTTAATTGTTTTGTTGCATATAAGTGAATCTAAGCTTCGTGATTTCAGTGTTATAATATTTCGATTGTTTTTTATATTTAATTTTGACGTTTTCAAGTACTATGTAATGGCTATTATGAAATAATTGATATTTGATTTTTGTTATATTTTAATTAGGGCCTGTTTCAAAATGTTTGAATAGGTTTGCATTACCATACCCTAATACGCGAACCCGCTCACTACAAATGGACATTATTTGCAGGAGACACTTAAACTGAAATTATTCTTCTTGTATGTCAATTAATCAGTCAGAGTTTACAGAGATCAGTCCTAGGATGGGTGACTGCTTGAATGGCAATTTGATATCGCTTCCGTGCTTCGGAAGGCACTTTAAGCCGTTGGTCCCGGTTATCATTAAATGTGGTATCATTAAGCCATGTTGGAGGCCTAATTGGGAGGCTTTTGCCAATCCGCACTGGGTCAGCGTGGTGGTGTATACCCAATACCTAAAAAGAAGGCTTGTGCTCAGTAGCGGGACGTTAATAGGCTGAGACGATCATTATAGTAAATTTAATTGAATGCCTTTGTTTGAATTATTTATTTTTTAATAGGGACCCCTGGCTTTTATAGTAAAAAATATAGATTTTGTTACTCAAGGATAACGTAGCATTCCAATGTTAAAAGAATTATCAAAATACATACAGTAGTTTCGAAATTTATTCGTAACCAGCATACATACAAAATGCCTGGAAGAAATTGCTGTTAGCAATAAGGCCGCCCATTGTACCATATATTTGTTTATGTGATTTTATTACTTTTTTATATTTAGTGTACAATAAAAATAATAAAATAAAAATAAAAACTATTTTATTGTTTTCTTCATATTAAAATTTAAACCTAAGCAAATGAAAAAAACAATTTAAACATGAAAAAAAAATAACAAAGGAAATAAAAATTAAAGGATATGCCACTTAAAACGATAGGACACTTAATAAACTTAAATCTAAGAACAAAAGAAAACAAAAGGTAGTGGCTCAGCTTGTGCTACCCGACGTATGTTACGCCGAGCGACGCTGGTTTTCAGCCGCCCCCGTTCTACACATTATTAAACAAAAATTGTCAGGGCCCACGCCCATAAAATAAAGAAGCATAAAGAAATACAATTATAATAACTTAATATTGAACAATATATAATTTTAGGTAAATGAAGTGTTCATTCATTCATTCATTCATACAAAAATAAAAATAAATCTCTTTCTAATATTAGTATAGATGACAAAATCTGAAATACCGTTATTGTAATGAAAAAGAAAGAATTGTGGCTATTTCGGGTCATTTTTGCAAGTTATGCCGAATCACTGACCATGAATCAAACACATCTGATTCATAAAAATATATTCGCCGAAATGACAATGTGTAGTTGGCTGGATTGCGAATAAGGTATCGATTAGCGTTTACTTGACAGACAGTCAAGTCATACCAAACCATAATTTTAACTGCCAAGAATCTCCTAATCTTACATTGTAAATTTTGTTTAGTTGTTCAGTGATAAATTCTCTTAAAATGCAGTTTACATATTTTATAAAAGTAAAAGTAAAAAAATTATTTATTTCATAAACTATTATACATAGTATTTGAAAACGTCATGATTACAAATGAAAAAAAAAAAACAATCGAAATAATATTACACTAAATCACGAAGCTTAGATTCACTTACATGCAACAAAACAATTTAAAAACAAAAAATAATTAAGTGTAAGTGAATCTAAGTGCCAGTTCCGAGCCACCGCTCTGTAAGAAGAACTGGCAAGAAACTCACAGGCTTTGCTCTTTTAAATATGTCCATTAGTTTGGTACTAGAATTACAATCTTCATTTGTCTGTGAAGCTATACAATGCATTAAAACATAACCTTAACAATATTTATGTTTTCAAGTCATTCATATTAGAATAGCCTGTATGAAACGGCAGGTTAATCCCAAGCATAACTAATCTGGCTCATTTATTTCAAAGATTATCGCGATTTGACTATTGTATTTTCAATAATTTCTTTAAGTAACATAACAATAATAAAAAAGGCACCGAAATAGATCTATTAGTAATGGCAATTAACAGATAATTGATAATAAACTGTGTCATACAAATGAGATAAAAAAACGTACTAAATTAACGATTGTGAGAATTGCCCAAGTTTAGGCAAGTCCATATATTATCGCACACACACATACACACGCATAAACACACATTCGCACACACAAACACACATTTTTATTGCTGTTTTCACAATGATTGTACTTCATTGTCATTCACGGGTTTGAGGCCTAGTGATCTAAGAGACCGGCACACTTTGTCTCCAACCTCCCACATGCACTCATAAATTAATTCTTAATTAAATTGTATCTATGTACGATTGTATGTGACGAAAATCAAATGATTTATTATTATACTATGTATAAAACATTCAAATATAGATTGAGGTAAGTATAAAAGTATGCACATTCTATTGCAGCTGACTGTACACGTAGCCTTAGAAATGATCGTCGCACCGTAAAAGTGTTCCGGTCAGTCTGGGACCGAAAGCGTTCAACATGTCAAGTAGAAATTAAAAAGTCAAAGTCAAAGTCAAAATACTTTTTATTTCATAAACTATTACATAGTACTTGAAACGTCAAAATTTTAAAAAATAACAAAAACAAATTAAATATAATTATACTAAAATCACGAAGCTTATATTCACTTGCAACCAAACAATTTAAAAAAACAAAAAATATTTAAGTGTAAGTGAATCTAAGTGCCAGTTCCGAGCCACCGCTCTGTAAGAAGAACTGGCAAGAAACTCACAGGCTATGGCTCTTTTAAATTATAGATTGGTTAGTTACAATCTTCATTTGTCTGTGACGCTATACAATGCAACATAATATAACAATATTCATGCTTTAAGTCATTCATATTAGAATAGCCTGTATGAAACGGCAGTTTAAGCAAAAAAGAATACATACCTGACTCTTTGAGAGCAGCGACCTTCTTTGTGGCTGGTCTTTAGCAGCTTTGGTTTGAGTCAGCAACTCGAATGGGTGACCAGTCTCCACTACGTGACCCCTGCAAAAATAATAATTTTTCTTACAATTCACACCAATTATTCAATTACAAGATAAGTTATATTAAGAACCTTCCTTTTACGATGAAGTCTACAGTGAATAGGGACGTTAGTTTTAAGTTAAAACGCATGCTTCATTTTGCTCCGACGTAATAAAAATTTTTTATATCGAAACATACATACTCGCCTATTTCTCTAAATATACAGGCAGATACCAAATTATACGTTCACATTGCCCCCATTAAATTTTGAAGCCCACGTAATAGGTAGCGAGATTATAGCCGCTTGGAACTTAATCCTTTAACAGACAGTGGTCAATAAATGACCACCATAAATTGAACCTTATGCGGTTAACTTAAGGTCGAAAACAAATGAATGTTTTCAACGTGCTCTGCCTGTTAAAGGGTTAAAGTTGATCGGCAGGTGCACTACTTGCGGGTGAGATTGTCTCGGGCTCCTAAGTTCTTGGTTTTATAATGATTGAGTAAATAGGCCTTACTTGTCCATGACGATGATCCTGTCGTAGTCCATGACGGTGTTGAGGCGATGGGCTATCGTCAGCACGGTGGAGTCTGCGAACTTCCGACGGATGGTGCTCTGGATCTGTTTGTCTGTCCTGAAATTTTTTTTTTATATTCTCTTACAATCACGCCAATTATTTAGTTCCAAGATAAGTATCACTAAGAACTTGTGTTATGGATACTAAAGAACGGATAAACATACTGTAAAAACTTTTTTTTGTAAATACATATTTCATATACATAAGAAAACACCCAGACCCGAACAAATATTCATGTTCATGCACACAAACACTGTGTGAGAATCAAACCCATGACCTCTGGAGTAAAGTGCAGGTATACTGACCTCCACGCCATATTGATTGTCTAATTAAACACATTGTGATCAAAATCTTGCAAAAAAACCACAAATAACTCTCCGTAGCGTCGATGTGTAAGGAGGATGCCATACTTAGCGCACGTTTTGTATGATATACATAGATACCAACATACAATCACGCCTGTTTCCCCGGGTTATGCAGAGGCATACTATACGCCCACACTTCGCCAATTATATTGTTAGTCCCACGTAATAGGTGGCGAGCCTATTGCCGCTAACCAGAAACTGTTTTGTTCGCCAGAGCCTCGACCGTTGTTCGGCAGGTGCACCACTTGCAGGTAAGGTTGGCTTGGACTCCTTAGATGTTAGTAGGATTCCTATACACGTATGAGATGGGGCTGCGAATGTACCCTGACCCTTGTCTAGGCTGTTTGTTGGCTGTTAGGTCTGACACAGCTGAGGTTACAAGTCTTAGAACCTTTGAGGGCTTAGCTCACTTTAACGCATCGACGCCCTCGATTCGGCAAAAATTATATAATTTCCATAAAGACTTTGAATTGCTCTTTAGAATAAATATATAAAATAGCAGACTTATGGCTGTTAACGAAATTATTAAAAAAAAAAAAAAAATTATTTTCCGAATCGGAGCGTTAAAGTGAGCTATGACGATTAACAATGACCTTAGCAGTGCTAGCTATTAATCAAATATTTTGGTCAACCTGGCGGCCATACTGCGGCTTACCGCGAATTTGTCGGAGCATAGTCAATTGATCAACAGATGCATCACTTGCAAGTGAAGTTGGCTTAGACCCTGAGGTCTTTTACTCTAAAAAATGTTTATAATGTTTATCTAAACAGGATGCAGAAGACCGAGCGAAGTGGAGGCAAAAGAGCAAGAAAGCTTACCCCGGGCCAGTAAGGTGGCAACCGGGAAAACGTTTAGAAGACGAAGACTCCAAAAACAAATAATAATAATAATAAGATTTATTTCTCTCAAAAAGGTACAATAGGTATCTTATGAACTATTACAATTACAATGGCATAAGTCGTCCCTTAGTGAGAGCTGGAGTCTGTACTAGGTACAGGACCTGTGTTACAAATCTCCAGGTCTCCCCTACTAAAAATATTCACTATGTTTGTTATTGGGTTACGTATCATAATAACTAAAGTTGTATCGACTATTGTCGAAATAACTACGGTTGAAATAAATAACGTTTAAAATATCTAATGATCGATTCACATAAGTTTATAAAAAATAATGGATGAAATTCCTAATGGACGGTTCACCTACAGTTGATATACCTACAGTTGATTTATCTAAGGTTGATTGAAGTAATGGACGATTCACTTATTGTTGATTTATATAACACCCTTCTGGGTATTACACGCTTGCTTCGCTCGCGTGCAGTTTATGGTCACTATAGCAACTATCGAAAAGGCTGTGACGGGAGCTCACAGCTCACAGCCTTCTCAACCTATAACCACCCATGTCGTTTCTGTATAGAATCCACCTTGTTCGCTCGCTTCGCTCGCTCACCTGTTTTCGTGGGTATTTTTGGCAAAAAAATTAGGTAGCGAGGAGCGAAGCGACGAGCGGTTAGGTTATATCGTGACCACAATGCACGAGCCGAGCGAGCGAAGCGAGCGTGCCGCGGCAGCGGCCGGCGAAGTGCCAGAAAATACTTTGGTCACGTTATTCTCCTCCTTTTATAGTGAACATAGTGAATCCCAACAGCTGGCTGGACTCCTTAAATAAAAAATGTATTGTGGCGTGGCGTGGCGGTGCGCAGAACTGTGCTGTAGGTGAGTCGTCCATTAGGTTTTTCAAACGTAGTTGAAACATCCCATAGTTGACATAACCATTACATCAATCGTTCGATAGTTCTTTTAATTATAGTCTAATCAAAATTATTTAAGTTAATCAGTACTTGAGTCAACCAATATACAATATGAACATATGTGGGTGGACCGTAGTTATATCGACAATAGTTAAACTGTATTTAGTTATAATAATATGTAACCTTGTTATTGTATGTTCACAATCACTCATTGCACTAAACAGTTTAATTGTAGATAAAAATAATGAAAGTTGAAGGTAGAATAAGATTAAAGTAAGTAAGCAAAGTGATGTGTTGTGAATGAATGTTGAAACTAACGTAAAATAAATAAATAAATAAATATTTTTCAGACAATTACACCAATTATTCAGTTCCAAGATAAGTATCATTAAGAACTTGTGTTATGGATACTAAACAACGGATAAACATACTTAAATACTTTTTTTTGTAAATACATACTTAATATACATAGGAAAACACCCAGACCAGAACAAATATTCATGTTCATGCACACAAAGATTTGTCCTGTGTGGGAATCGAACCCACGACCTCTGGAGTGAAGTGCAGGTATACTGACCTCAACGCACCAACGCACGTAAAAAATAAAGGAAACTAACGTAGTGTCGACGTTGGCGGTTGCCTCGTCCAGGACCAGAACCTTGCAGCCGGCCAGGGCCGCGCGCGCCAGACACAGCAGCTGCCGCTGGCCGCTGGACAGGTTACCTCCACCGTCCCCGACCTTCGTGTTCAGACCAGCCGGCAGGTTTGCCACCATTTCGCGCAGTTCCACCTAGGTAACAATATCATCATTATTTATACTTTCAACGATGAACTTTCTATGGCTGAGATGATGGTTATACATATGTGCATCGATAACTGTTTCCCCGAAGAGGTCATCATCATAATCTCAGCCCATTAACGTCCCACTACTGAGCACGAGCCTCGTCTCACATACCAAGGTGCGAGGGTATTGGGTCATACTCCACCACGCAGACCCAGTGCGGATTGGCGGAGGCAGATGTATGGCGTCCTGCTGTTAGAATTTTAAAGCCGCCCAATTAGGCCTCTAACATGGCTTAACGACTACCACATTTAGTGATACCGGGACCAACGGCTAAACGTGCCTTCCGAAGCACGGAAGCGCTCGATATCAAATGCCACACAAACGGTCACCCATCCAAGGACTGACCTCTGTAAACTCTGATTAACTTCGGTGATCGTTTCCGACCATCTAGCACCGCGGAGCTACGAGCGCTTCCCGAAGAGGTAGGCAGAGGCATTTTAAACATCCACATTACGCCAATTCTAATGTTGGTCCTACGTTATATATGGCAAGTCTATAACCGCCAGAAACTAGTATATTTGTGAGAGCTTCCTTCGTTAATCAATAGGTGCAACACTTGCAGGTAGGGTTGCCACCTTTTTTTTGACAGTTAAAGTACATTGGTAATTATAGGTAAGAAAAAAAAAATTACACAGTAAAAAATAAAGTACTACTTATTTTTCTTTATTATTTTGTTTAAAAACATATTTTTCATTACTTTTTGCGGTTTCTATCAAATTATTATATCTACTAAACAATTGCACAGGTTCTTTACAGTCTATATTTAAATTAAAGTCCAATCCCAAATCCCAAAACATGCTAAAAAATAGTATTTTCGTGTACTTTATTGTTTTCATCCTTACTAATATTATAAATGCGAAAGTAACTCTGTCTGTCTGTCTGTCTGTCTGTCTGTTACTCTTTCACGCCAAAACTACTGAACGGATTTAAATGAAATTTGGTATAAAGATAGTCTAGACCCTGAGAAAGGATATAGGCTACTTTTTATTGCGAAAAGGGGGTTGTAAATGCTACCCAAAGATACTATTCCACGCGGACAAAGTCACGGGTAACAGCTAGTAAAGTATAAAGTACAATTACTTGAAATAAAGTACAATACTTTATAATAAAGTACGGGTGGTAACCCTACTTGCAGGTGACATTGGCTTAGGATCACCAAAGAAAGTCCTTGTGTTTCTCCAAAACCTGATGTATTATTCACCTGTTCCAGAGCCTGATGGATTTCAGCGTCGGAGTACTCGTTCCCCGGGTCCAAGTTCTTGCGAAGGCTGGAGGCGAAAAGCGCCGGGCGTTGGGGCAGGGCGCAGAGCCCGCAGCGCCACCGCCGGAGCCCCGTCTCGGCCGCCGTCAGACCGTCTACCAGGATCGTGCCAGAAGTGCGACCCAAGCTGAAATAGAAAGCAACAAACATGTATTGAAGACATGATAATAATATGATAAAAAAAAAACAGAATAAAAAAATATGTTCCAAACTATGTCTGTACCAAATTTCATCAAAATCGGTTCAGTAGTTTGGGCGTGAAGAAAAGACAGACAGAGTTACTTTCGCATTTATAATATTATACAAATTAATATTCATCCGGACCTGACCGATATGGCGTGAAGGTCCGTATACCTACGCTTCACTCCAGAGGTCGTGGGTTCGATTCCCATATAGGACAAATCTTTGTGTGCATGAACATGAGTATTTGTTCTGGTCTGGGTGTTTTCCTATGTATATTAAGTATGTATTTACAAAAAAAAAAAGTATTTAGGTATGTTTATCCGTTGTTTCGTATCCATAACACAAGTTCTTAATGATACTCGAAACTAAATACTTGGTGTAATTGTTAGAAAAATATTTATTTATATATTTAATATTAAACCAAACTAAGATCGTGATATACTATTAATTTCGGTTATACGACGTTTATTATTTCTCGGTAATTGCCATATTGAGGATTGGTTACCTGAACAGCGCATTGACCAGCGAGCTCTTCCCGGCGCCGGTGCGACCCACAACAGCTACCTTCTCAGCGGCGCCCACGCTGAAGCTCACATCCCGGATTGCATACGACGGCTCCTCCTTAATACCGTCACTGGGACCTAGCTCCGACCCCTTCGTGGGCGTGTCCACTTTGGGAGGCCTCTCGTATTCCAGTGATACGTTCTCGAACACTATTTCACCTGAAATATACATAAATATGACCAAATGTTGAGAGGATGAATGAAAGTAGACTAACGAAAGTGATTTATGATGGACAAGTAAATGGAAGTAATGGGAGGGGAAGACCACGTAAGACCTTCCATGACCAAATTCAGAAAATTTTGTAAAAAGGGCAGGTCAAAAGTACCCTAAACCGACGGGCGTGTATGAGGAGGTTAATGAGTGTGAATAAAGCTGTGTGTGCCAAAATCGTAGCAAGTGGAAGGATGTGATCTCTGCGTACCCCTACGGGAAAGAGGCGTAAAATTATGTATGTATGTATGTATACACATATAGATGAGCCGCTGAATTTAGTATCACATTGTGAAAGCTCCTATAGGTATTTGACTATCAAGTGACACAACTTTGCATTAACAAGTAGAACAAATTGTAATAAAAAAAAAGGTCATAGCTCGAAAACTATGATAACTCCATTATAACAAACACATATAAAACTTTTAAACGTTTACTGAAAAAGTACTTAATTAATTTGCTACCATAGACGCCCTCCCAATTATTATATTCTAAATGCAAAAAATATTTATTAATTTTTAATGTATAATCATAGTAATTGATCCTTTAGGCAAACTATTTAAACAGTTTTGTTAGGCTTTTATTAAACTTGCATGTAATACAATATACTTAGTAAATAAATAAATAAAATAATAATAATACTACAAGACATATAAGAAGAACATGGGGTATTTTTTAAACAAAAAACATAAGTGTAAACTAAAAAAAAAATTACGTCACTATTTAGACCAGGGATGTTGCGGGTGCTGATTTTTTTACATCCGCGGATGCGAATGCGGATGCGGATGCGGATGTTTAAGATATGTTAATTAAAACTATTAATATAGAATTAAAACAGTGATAACTTAATTATTAATAATTTTATTATAATTAAATCAAACGTAAGTAGGTACTTATTTTTGTAACGTGTCGAATCTTGTCACCAATTTCTTTGCTCCCATTGGACATTGTCACATGCGACCGGCACGCGCCCGAATCGCTGGGCCCCTTCCAATTCTTTCTTGTCGTTATTTGCACGATATTCGCATTCGCATGAACATCCGCACTGATTAATGCGGATGCGAATGTTCGCAACATCCCTGATTTAGACCATTCTGTATCTCATAATTGACGTCCTTCGGAAGGAGCGTTAAGATGATGGTCCTGTTTATCACTATAATATGGAGTAATGGTAAAGATATGTCTAACAGTCTAACAGCATGACGTCACACATTTGCTTTCACCAATCCCCACTAGGTTCGCGTGATGGAGTATGACCCAATACCTCACCCACAATCTCAGCCTGGTTCGTGAAAGGAGACACGTGCTCAGTAGTGGGGCGTTAATGACGATTACTAAAGGTAAGTAAGTAGGTACCTTTGGTCGGCCACTTGCTGAATTCGAGCCCCGGATGGTTGTTCTTCAGAGCACTCTCGTTCGGTTCCACCGGGCTCTCCGACGGCAAGTTTTTGTATTCCAGTATTCTTTCTACCTATAGTTAAATAAATTACACCAATCATTTTAGATCCAAGATAAGTATCATTAAGAGAGGAATCCTACCAAGACCTAAGGAGCCATAGCCCCTCACCTGCAAGTGGTGCACCTGCCGATTAACGGACGAGGCTCTGGCGAACATAACAGTGCCCGGTAAGCGGCAATAGGCTCGCCACCTATAACGTGGATACGACTATGGGTCCATATCGGCTCTCATAAAATTTGTATTCATATTTACGATTTTACTACGAATTGGAGTTCATAATAATCACTCTTCATAATTTTTTTCTTCATAAACTTTATGTTCATACATTAATATTCCTATAATCGGAACTCATAATACCCCGTCATCATATTTTTTTATTTCATAATGTTTTCATTAAGAAGGTGTTTAATTAATATTTTTTTTATTCATAATAGTTTTATTCATAATAGTTTTCTTCATAAGAGAGTGAAGGTCGCAGTTCTAACCTAACCTAACCCACCTTCTGGGAGCATTTTATTAACAGTATGATTTTTGATGTATAGGATAAATAGCACTTCTGATTAAGAAATATATGAAAGCAAAAATGAGTACAAATAAATGTATGAACAATAAAATTATGAAGTCGATTCATTTGGCGTTTTAATATTTATTGAAATAAAAATTATGAAGAGTGATCATTATGAAATAAAATTGTATGAAACATATTTTCGGACTTTCGATGTTAGGAGTTAAAAAGTTATGTAAGAAAAAGCGCCCCCTACGACTATATAATTGGCGAAGTGTGGGCGTATTATATGCCTCTGCCTACCCCTTCGGTGAAACAGACGTGAATGTATGTAATATGTTATGGATACTTACGGAGTATATTAAATACTTAAATAATTTTGTTATATAGGAATCAATATATTATATAGGAAAACACCTAGAACAGAACAAATATTCATATTTATGCACACAAATATTTGTCCTGATTGGGAATCGAACCCACGACCTCAGAAGCGTGCCCACCACGCCATATCTGTCGTTAATACTTAATATGACTCTTTTTAACGTTTTAAAGTAAAAAAGAAAAACATTAATTGATAAACGCATAACAAATAAACAGTATTAATTAATTTTAAGCATTACATTTTATATTTTGAGAATAAAGCAATTTTTTTAAAACAATAATTACAATTAATAAAAAACATATTAAAATAATATGACCGATGGAAAAAGTAGCGCTCGATCCAACATCGATGTTCGGTTTTCGATAATTATCAATCGATGTTGAGCTTTCGATTATGTTTTTTAAATATTGATCATTTTGATAACATCTAAAAATAAAGCAAGAATTATAAAAAACGTCGTTCATTTTATGCTGAGTGTGTAATGCAATGCCACAGTGTAAGTACTTACGGAGGTCATCTGGTTCTCCACCTCGGCAGTTTGCCTGATGCCGTACTGACACATGCCTAATAGGCCCAGCACTTGCGTCACGGCCAGACCCACTGTCCCACCAATCGTATCTAAAAATTATAAGTTGACATTGTTTAATACAAGTAGCGGCACGAAACTCTAGCGCTGACCGTTATTGCACAGAAGTCAAAGCGACGCACGCACTCTTGGTTCTCCAGTCGCATTTTGTCCCTTGCACTGATACGACGCCCTGCGCACTTCCAGAGTACAGTAGCGTTCCGAAATTGTATTGTTATCGCTGTAATTGTTGTTATTGTTAAGTTTGAGTTTGATGTTTGTTTTTTAGGTAACACGAAATCTTTGGAAATCGGAACTTATAAGGGGTTGCGTTACAGCGCATGCACACTAGAATAAAATAAACAAATTTGAATTTAACGACTCTGGGACGTGAACTTTGTACAGAAGTACTTAAAACTTTAACCATTTATATAAGTATAATATCTGCGTGCGCGACCTATCATTTGGCGCGGAATACGTTAAAATAGTATGATTAATAATTTTTTGCCTTAATTAATAATTGTATTCCATCCGCGACAGTACCAATGCGCAGCTATCCCCTCCAAGTTTCGTTCAGCGCTAGACTTACGCGCCGCTCCTTGTAACGCCATGCACAATACAGATTTTATGAAATTCGGCATAAAAACGAATGATACCGGAACAGTCAGCGGCATATAGTTGGTAAGTAAAGCGCTATAAATATCGACACACGTCACACACACATATAGTTATCCTTATATTGTATCAAACATATCGGCGGCAAAGACTAGCACTCAAACATAATAATAAGAGATCACGAGGTCTAGGTGGCCTGTGACAGGCATTTAGTTTTACATGAAAGAAAATACTTACCAAGTGGCGATAAAAAGAAAGCCACCATCACAGCTCCCAGGAATGCGCAGCAGACCAAGTCTGTCCAACAGGCGAAGGCTCTCGCTGTAACGAGGACCAGAGCCCACGCCGAAGAGTGCAGGTCTTGCAGGATGTCGAACTCTCGGGCCAACATTCTTTGTCGAGCACCAGCCGAGCGAATAGTCCTCAGCCCCGAGACAGTGGCGGCGGCGTGGTTTAGAGATTGACTTCTTGCTGTTGGGGCGAAAAATAAGAAACATGTAATTGTTTATTATGAAAATTTCATTGACGAAATAAGAACGGACTCAGAATATTCCCTTGTGGTACGCCAGCGAAATCTATATTGCGGAAAATGTAGACCTAACAACTTTTAATATAAATTAATAAAAAACTGCTTATTAGAGACTAGACTCATGTGGTTGCGGGACAGTCCTAAAGAGTTACCGCTCAAGACATTAAAGGCTCAAGGAAGCACATGGTTGGTTTTTCGTTAGTTCCACATTCAGGGGCTGTAATTTAATAATTTTTGATAAAAAAAGGATTATATACGTGTATTTAATATGCACTGTAAAAGAAGGTATATTAAAAGGAAAAGAAATACATTTAAACTCCGATGGAGCACTTATGAAAGTCAATTTACTTAAAATATACGCACCCATCCACCACAATCAGGAATTTTGGCATAGTTGATTTACGAATAAAGTCCCAAAATATTTTAAAGATCCACAAAAATAAAGTGTTACCTATAGCTTCTATCCTTTTCAATTCGCGACTGGCAGACACGAACAGCTGCCTCAACATTAGCAACAGGCAGACGAGCACTGCAGTGGGCAGAAGGAGCCACCAGTTCGCGATGCATACCACGATCAGGATGAATATCACTTCCAAGAAGAACTGGAAACAATTATACTGTTAGTGGCTTGAAAAGTTACTGAAATGTGATCTCTAATATCCATCTAAAAACACGCGAATGCTTCTAGCGATCTTAAGAGAAGGGCTAAAAAGAACTCAAGATTAAAAAAAGCTTCCAGAGCTTAATAGTCTTGCTCAGAAACGACTTCCCAAATTTCTTGGTTTGAGTGCAATACAATTATAAATATTTACACCGAAAACAACAGTATTATTTCAGTCAAGTCAAAATTATAATGCATATTGAATATTCATTTATGTTTAATTTTTTTCCAAAAAATATATTAGAAGAGAGATTTTAAGAGAACAGATTAGTGGAAGTACCGAGTTAATGACCACTATTGTCAATTTGTTCATTATCTTCGTTTTTGTTGTATATTTTACAGTTTATCTTAAGTTATACTGAATTGGTGTGAGCTGTGGTTGTCTATATTTAATTGCATAGTAATTATATGTAACACAATGCATGTATTTGTATTGAAATCTTAGTAATATAACATGACGATAGAAGTGCAGTTCGCGCGTATAATCGCTGGCGTACTGGTGAATCGTATGTGTGCAATGCAATGGTGTGCATTCAGAACGATTAAATACATTGCTAATTGCTTTCGTTATATCTGAATCGTATGTCACTAAAAACAATCAATGTATTCTGTTCAAGTATAACTTGTAGTCCGTAGTGAATGACAGTGACGTCTATACCGAACTTAAATTTTTAAATTAAGGGGTATCCATAAATGACGTCACACGTTAAGGGGGAAGGAGGGGGTTGACAAAGTGTGACATGGTGTGACAAGGGGATGGGAGGGATCCAAAATATCGTGACGTCACATTTCAAAATCCAGGTCCTATGAAAAGTTTATAACTGCTTTTTTGATGTAATTATTTCTTGCTGTACAATTGCAAAATATGTGACATCACACTAAGGAGGAGGGAGTCTCACAAGTGTGACCAGCTGTGACAAGGACGGAGGGGGGGTTAAAAAATTAGGGAATTCGTGTAACGTAATTTATAGATGACCCCATAGCGAAATGCGTTCCGATAGTTTTACGCGGCACATACCATTTCTATTGTGTTATTATTTAGATTTCTATGATTTATCTATTGTTATTTAAGAATTGTGTATCATCTGTTAGCGATCCTAATAAGTTCACTTACCCCTAAGCAGTCAACCAAAGCGACGGGCAACAGCGTGTCAACTTGACCCATATCCTTCGAGAATCTGTTCAATATGCGGCCGGACGGGTTGTGATGGAAGAACCACATTGGGGCGCTCGTCACTCCTCTGTAACAAATAGTAATTAGTAAAATCATCATCGTTATTATCTCTGTTGCCCTAGACTTAAGCTTAGGGCCTAGGGTCTGCTCTCTGGTCCGACCAGATTTGTCTGAATGTCAGTTGGAGCGAATGCCGTCTGAGCTCCGCAACCCAGAGGGAAACATCTTTCTACGGTTAAACCAGCTTTCAGGACATTAGAAAACACTAGACTTCCTAGTAACGACTGCTACAGATGTTTATGACAACAGGGACAATAGGGCTACACGTAGTGTTGTAAAGAACTCGAGTCTTTGAGTCCTAAATTTAGAGCTCGACTCGGCATTACACGACTCGACTCATAACAATAAGACTCTTAAGAATAAAGAACTCAAGTCTATATGAGCTCTTGAACGCGAGACTCGAGACTCGAGTCTTCTTTAGCGCTCGAGTCATTTTTACGCGCCGAGTCGCGCTCGAGTTCTTTTCCGCTTTGAGTCATTATTTTTAAAGCAGCCAATAAAAGGCTATTTTTGTGAGATATAATCATGTGTAACCAGAAGGAGATGTCGAAAAATAAATGAAAGAATTAAAGTTTTAATTAACATGAAAAATCAGTTTAATTATTTATAATCATGAAAATTATTACAAAAGAAAACATTAATTAAACAAAACTACCAAACAAATAAACTCTTCAGCTTTATTATATAAGCATAGACATTTATTCTAAATAAATCACTGTCAGCATTTCGAAGACCAGTTTGAAGAAGACTCGAGCTCTTTATAAGACTCGAGTCTCTCGAGTTCTATTTAAGGTTTCGAGTTCAATAATGGCGCTCGAGTCTTCATGATAGGACTCAGACTCGGCTCGACTCAAGACTCCGAGTTCAGTTAGTTCACTGAGTCTTAGAAAATTGAGTCGAGTCTATCAAATAAGACTAAAAGACTCGAGTCCTTTGCAACACTAGCTACACGTGTTTACCGTGTCACGGAGCAAGCAATAATTACGCACGTAACTTCGAAAAGTCATAGGGTTTGAACCTGAGACCCTCTGAATTGATCTGCTGATATGATAATGATTGTTAGATACTCACGTGAACATGCTATTGTGCAAGGAGACGGAAGACTTGATGCAGGTGTTGTAGAAGACGACTAGCTTTTGCCAAGTGAAAATAACGGAGACGGCGATAAGGGTCCCGTACACGTACACGCACTGCTGCCGCGTCAGCGAGAACCGGTTCAGGGACAGCTCTTCAAACGACACGTCTATAAAATAAGAAGATGTTATGCCATGAATTTCGCTCTTAAACAGGATTGAGCACTGTCAAAACGACCCGCCTGCAACATAGGGTCAACTGCCACATTTGACTGTTTAAAAACACTAAGGCCGTGTCTCCAGTAGGCAAACTGTTAGCGGCTGACTGAGTTGCAAGACTGAGAGACCGACGCTGCTAACTGCGTATAGTGAGCGCAAAACTAGCAGACAGTGGACACTCCATTTCAAATATATGGAAGGGCGTACTAAATCGGTACGCCGCAAACTCAGTCGGCCGCTAACAGTTTGCCTACTGGGGACACGGCCTAAGGGTCTTCTTACAAAACGAGATCTAAAGTTAGACCAGTTTAACAATAGTGCTGGCACTTTCATTTGATAAGCTGAAAACAGTGACAGCACTAGTTTTAAGCCTTTTTTTTTTTTTTTTTTGTTTTACGTCGGTAACAAAATGCATCTACGCACTGCCTTCCGGCCAAAGTAAAGTAAGGAAAGGGGGTGTGGGACTCACCACCGGCAGACACGACCGCCAAGTAATACCCACTAAAAATCTTCCGACGACGCCCGGGGGCCGTACCTGGGTTGCAGCCTCTGACACCCCGCCTGCGGCCAACGTCCCTCGGAGCAAACCCGGGAGGACCTCCTCAGAGAGACGCAGTGGACGCGCCCCTCCTACCTCCTTGTGCGACCATAGTGTGTGTGGCCGACTTCCCGGAGGGTCTATGGTTAGACAGCAGGGGACCCCTGCCCCCACTGCCTAAGACCCTCTTGGCGCTGCTTGACGAGCCCTCCTGACCCGCCCGCTGCGCCCTTCACAGGTCCCTCTTAGTTTCCCCCCCGGTAGTCAGTACTAAGGGCACCCAAAGTCGTCGGTCTCTGGGTGTTACCTTTTCCCTAGCGCCTCCTGCGCCCTACCGGGATGTACTCAGCCCCCCCACCACGACAAGGTGGAGACCAGTCGGGGGGGACTAGTTTTAAGCCTAGTCCAACTTTAGATCTCGTTGTGTAATAATAAGGAAGCTTTGATTCCTTTATTATATTTAATAACATCAATATCTAAATATATGTGTTTATTTATTTTTCAGTACAATTTTCCTGATCATTAACGTCCGTACCGATTGTCATTGGCCGTCATAGTAAAAATAGGAAAACCAACTGCCACAAATTTAATAAACACCATTTTTTTTTTAAATTCTAGTTTGACTTAATAACAAATTCTTATGAACGTCAATTTTGAAACGAATGCGCCCTTCCACTGCGCGCTGGAGCTTGATTGGAGAAGAATCAGGCAAGAAACTCATTAAACAAAATTGAACACATTCCTAAATGCCACGTCTACAATAGACGTGTTACTACGGACGGACACTCACTTACTAAAGTGAGAAAGATCCAGGTTATTAACTCGCCGCCCGTCCGCCTATTATAGGCGACAGGCCGCGTCGACGGCGCGTTCATGTTCCACGCGCGCCTTAAAGAGATGTCAGCACACTGAGGGGCCCCTGGGGAGGGGGCCAAGTCTGCCGGGGTTGCGGGACTGTTCGAAAGGGTTACCGCCTTGGTGTTACAGGCTCAAGAAGGAACATGGATGGTTTTTAGTCAGTAAAAGTCGGACACACCCTTCCGCTTCACCCACAGCGGAAGACGGTCATTTGATGATTTTCCATCCGAAAAAAAAGGTTATTGTTAAAAACAATATTATAATATTTTTTTAAATTGAAATTACTCCGATAATATTAGAATGCGGTTACATTTGAAACAAATTGCACATACCATCAGGCAGAGGTCCGGCGGTTATATTCGGATTAGTCCGGTTCACTGCGCTGTTCTGCTCTTCAATATTGACCCTGAAGTAAAAATACGAGTAGTATTAATCATATCTCCCTATTGAACGGAAACTCCCACGGAAGACCAGCGCCGCGGGGCCATAGTGACCCCTTGGCATATGCTGAGTATAAGCCTTTTCGGTGCCACATGTGTCTATTAATTTTTATTTTTGTATTTCTGTAAACCAATGTATCATGTGTCACAGATTAAATTATTTTCTTTCTTTTTCTATTGGGGTGGGCACAAATCTTGGTACAGCTATTAAATACGCATTTATGTTGTAGATCTCTGTTGTAGGTCTATAGATGAAAAATGACAAATAGTCAGAGGCCCATCGCCTTTCTTCAAGTATGTCGCATAAATAGTTACGCTTCATAGGCAATACTTTAAAATTTCAAAAGTCATTTATTCTTGTTTGGCTCAATAGAGCTCTTATGAATGTCATACTTATATACTAACGCGCCCATTCACTGCGGGCGCGAGCTTGATCGTAAAAGAACGGGCAAGAAAATCGTCAAGGTTGGTTTTTTCTCCCGCCAGTTACAATTAAAATACATAATATTAAAACAATTGTGTTCTGTAGTCACAAGATCCAAAAGAATAGAATACAAAACTCTCTCTAGCAATATTAACATATTTTACGGACAAACACAGCAGACATGAGAACACGCGTTTACGTACTGACGTACATATAATTTTTGGATGTCCAGCTAGGTGGAAACGGCAGTTGTTGACAGAGAGCTGAAAAACAAGCTCAGTAGCGGGCCATTGGGAACCCTATTTTTAGCAGTGAATTAAGGTAAATTAATAGTTCTCTTATAATCACACCAATTACTTAGTTTCAAAATGAATATCGTTAAGATCTTGTGTTGATACTAATAATAATAAATATTCTCTTACAATCACACCAATTATTGAGTTTCAAGATAAGTATCACTAAGAACTTGTGTTATGGATAGTAAAGAACGTATAAACATATTTAAATACTTTTTTTGTAAATACATACTTAATATACATAGGAAAACACCCAGACCAGAACAAATATTACTAATAAATAATATTATTAAATAATACTAATGTTCGGATAAACGGATTTAAATATATATATTTCTTTGTACATACATACTTAATATACCTATAACACCAGAACAGACTATATTCGATGCACATAAAGATTTTTTCTCTGTAGGAATTGAACCCACGACCTTAGGAGCGGAGCGCAGGTACTCGTACCTCCACGCCATATCAGTCGTTAAAAAAGTGAATAAAGTACTATTTCTTATTCTTTCTTTCCTTATTCTGTGTAAGATTGCACTGACGCCGATAGTACATTTACACTTTTTAATATAAACTACTATTTCTAGGAGTTTCCCCCGATATGGTTGTCATCTGATCAATGTGGGCTGACGCTGATGATGATGAATACTGACCACTCCTTGAGCCACAGGTCGACGGACGAGTAGAATATTTGCGCCACCACAAAGAGCCCGACCAGCAGAGCCATGCCCCAGCTGTTCCCGCCGCTACGAATGTACGTCGAATATACGTCTTTTGCCACGGACCCTTTGCTTTGGTTTTCACCTGAAAAAGTATTATACTAGTAATAAAAATATTTTATTGATTCAGGCGCTACTTTGCGGAAATCTTTGGTAAGGTACGACAGTCTCTCTTTCCAGCTTTGGTCGTGTAAGGATCTGATGTCTTCCTCCCCGCCTGGTCTCCACCTTGTCGTGATGGGGGGGCTGAGTACCTCCCGACAGGGCGCAGAGGGCGCTAGAGAAAACACGGTTACAACCAGAGATTGGCGACTCTGGGTGCCCTTAGTACTGACTACCGGGGGGGAAATTAAGACGGACCTGTGTAGGGCGCAACCCAGGTACTGGCCCCGCCTTTTTCTCAACAAGCGGCGGGCGTCGTCGGCAGATTTTTAGTGGGTATTACTGCTGGCAGTCGCGTCTGCCGGTGGTGAGTCCCACACCCCCTTTCGGTCTTACTTTGGCCGGAAGGCAGTGCGTAAACGCATTTTGTTACCGACGTAAAACAAAAAAAAAAGATCTAAAAATTCTAATTTCAATTTCAATTTTCTAATGTCTTACCTGGAAAATGGAACACGTTTCCTGTTGAGTTGTTTATCGATTTTACGTAAAATTATAGTGGCGCGGGAATTTACAAAGTTGTTTTAATCCAATTAAATTATTCCTGTATATCCGCATACGAAAACGATCGCTGCAATGAAAGCAGAGTTCACAAAGTTTGGTCCCTGAGATGGGTGATCGATGGTGTGGTATTTCGTATCGCGAAATTTAAAATAAATTTTGATAAAAATTATAAATGTGTGGTTAAAATTAGTCTTAAATGCCATCAGCCAATTGCCATCCACTGCTAAACAAAGGCTTTAGGAATAGCATATGTATTGTAGCACCGTTCTACCAGGCCAGGTGGACCGTCGAGTTAACACAGGTGGATGGTACCTGATGAATGCGTTCTGTGGGATGTTGTCGCTCATGGGAGAGGCCTAATAAATGCTTAATATATTTAATCAAAAGCTGTTTGACATACCTTCATATTTAGGATTAAAATTGTTGTCCAAATCCAAGTTGAAGGATAGCTGCGACGCTTCCGACATCGAGCGCTGCGATCTGAGCTTATAGTTGTGTTCCTGTACAATAATCAATAAATTATTATACAGTATGGTTGCGGCCCCTTCAATAAAACCTACTACCCTGCATCTTGTCAGAGAATGTCATAGAAGGCGACTGAAAGAATGGAATATTGTCTAGTTTTCAATGAAAAGGCTACCTAATGCCTTATTGATTATGTACTTATTGAAGATGTAATTTAGTTGAAAATGTATTGTATATATTGTACAAAATGTATTTAAATTAACTGTATTGCATTTGAATTTTTTCTTCTGTGTATGGGTATAATTTACCTACATAAAGTTCTTTATTGGGTAGGAAAGTATTATTGTATTTACAAAAAAAAGTATTTAAGTATGTTTATCCGTTGTTTAGTATCCATAACACAAGTTCTTAATGATACTTATCCTGGAACTAAATAATTGGTGTAATTGTCAGAAAATATTTATTTATTATTATTGATAACCTCTCCTCTTTTTGATTTGATACGTAGACGTTCAACTTATGTGCCGCGGATTATACTATACAACGGATAAAACTATTTATTTGTATATATACACTTGTTAAATGTGTATGGGTGTATGGGGATCCTACCAAGACCTGAGGAGCCCAAGCCAAGCTTCCTGCAAGTGGTGCACCTGCCGATCAACGGTCGAGGCTCTGGCGAACATAACAGTGCCCGGTAAGCTGTATATAGGAAACACCTAGCCTAGGACAAATGCTCGAATTTATGTTTAGAAATATTAAGTTATTCGCCTTCTCGGGCATGACATGGTGTGGCAGAATTCTTTAGTGTTGCCAGTACCACACGGCATCATATCAAAATATTCTATTTAGACACTTTTTGATGTAGTAATAATAATTTTTTTCTTCTTTTAAATAATGGCTTTGTGCGTCTAGCACATCTAGTCAGTGTCAAGTAAGTGATATATTAATAATAAATAATTCATAGTAAATGAGAATGAGTGCTGATAAAGATGAAAAATGGTAAATGAGATACCCTCCCCTAAGCCCCTTGAGTCCTCAGTAAAGATGTGGGACTATACTGAGATCTCACATGGACTCCTTGAGAGAATTTGAAAAGTGATGTTGCACTGTTTTGTTTGATTTACCAACACTCATGTATATTCACAAACAATTAACGGTTAATAATCCACCGTTATTACACATTAATGTTAGAAATATCACAAATTTTAGAAAATGAAACAAAACTGCAGACATGACGCTTCACTTTCCCGTCAAGAAGTGATACATAACTGAGTTACCTTTTAAGGGCAACACTAAACTAGTATTCAAATGGCTACAGGCCGGATAACATAAATCTAATCTAATAAAACCACTGTTTAAACTAATAAGACGCTAAAGAGCTACACTTCATATAAAAAAGCCGATTCAGTTATTAATTATTAGTTCTATCTATAACTTTAAGATATTTTGTTACACTATCGAATGTAATAAAATGATTGAATTGAATCGACTAACACTTCTTATCGAATCCGTTTTGTGTTGTTCCTGCTTCACAGCCATGTTGTAAGCCTTTGAAATGAAATGTTTAATTTAATCATGTATCTTTCACGAATATATATATTTTTTTAAAATAAGTGGAGGAGTGGTCATAGTAGATCTAAGAAATAAAATAAAATAAATAAATAAATATTCTCTTATAATCACACCAATTATTTAGTTCCAAGATAAGTATCATTAAGAACTTGTGTTATGGAAACTAAATAACGGATAAATATACATAAATACTTTTTTTTTTTGTAAATACATACTTAATATACATAGGAAAACACACAGACCAGAACAAATATTCATATTTATACTCACAAATATTTGTCCTGTGTGGGAATCGAACCCACGACCTCAGGTGTGGAGAGCGGGTATACTCGCCACCACGCCATATCAGTCGTCAAAATAATCATCATCATAATCATATCAGCCTTATAAGTCCACTGCTAGACAATCTCCTCCCCAATAGATAACGTTCTATTGGGGGTATTTGCCCATAATCAGCACGCTGGGCAGGCGGGTTGGTGATCGTAGTTCAAGCCAATACGCTAAATAACACTGCTGCCCATCATCCGGTACGATTTCTCTTCGTGGACTCTTATCTACTCTCGTCGTGAGATGAGAGGGGGTGGCACTGTTCTAAGCCGGTAGCATATGGCACGTAATATTATATGTTTTAATGTTATAAGATACAACTCAAGTACTTTCTTCCTACCAGACCAGCGCCGCGGTGCCATAGTGAAACCTCGGCATGCATTTTTTTCGGTACAAGCCTTTTCGGTGCCACATGCGTTTTTATTATTGTACTATTGTTACTATAGTTTCTAGTGACACGAAATCCATTCTCTCTCATATTGTCAGCGCCCACGGACGTGCCGCAGTTATGACAATACATTTTTGTACATTGTATAAACTGTAAGCGATAGCCCTAGTGCTTAGGATTTTATCGCACGCTATTTTTTTCTACATTAGCATGGCGCTCGCCACTAGAGAGCTATTGTAGAAGTAAGTCGCTAATTAAAGTACAACCACAGTATTTTTAGGGCTAAAAATCAACGAGGCATTCTTTCTTCTACTTGATACTGGCAAATACTTTTAATCGAGTGAGTCCTTGTAAGCAGTCAGAGTAAGTGTCCGAAAAGGCACGTCTGGCAGTTCATAGAGGTTCGTTGGTACCTACACAAATGTATGGAAGCGAATGTTGGTTATGGCAGAAGAAACATTAGAGTAAGATTAATGCAGTAGAGATGAGGGCACTCAGAATTATAATAGGTGTGAAATTGAGTGATAGGATCAGGAATAAAGTGATAAGGGTTGATGCTGGTGTAAAAGAAGATATAGTGACAAGAATTGAGAAAGGTATGCTTAGATGGTTTGGTCATGTTGAGAGGATGAATGAAAGTAGACTAACGAAAGTGATTTATGATGGACAAGTGATAGGAAGTGTTAGGAGGGGAAAACCTTCCATGACAAATTCAAAAAAAATTGAGAAAGGGCAGGTCAAAAGTAACCTAATCCGACGGGCGTGTATGAGGAGGTTAATGAGTGTGAATGAAGCTAAATGTGTGTGCCAAGATCGTAGCAAGTGGAAGGATGTGATCTCTGCCTACCCCTACGGGAAAGAGGCGTGACATTATGTATGTATGTATGAGTGAGTCCACAAGGAAAGAAAATCTCACCAACGTCTCCTGGTTTTCATAGTTAGCGGCCTTTTGCTTCTGTTTCTCTTCCTCCACCTTTTCGGAAACCTCTTGAAGCTTCTCGAATTCGTTAGCGTTGTTTTTGAGATCGTTGTACGGGCCTTGCGCTACTATCTGTAATAATTATCATCATGCTAGCATTATCTCAGTTGCCTTGGGCTTAAGCTTAGGGCTGAAGGGTGATAGGTGACCCAGTCTAACAGTCCTCAGGACACACTCCGCGGTACATACCTGCCCGTTACTCATGACGACAACATTGTCGGCGTGCCTTGTGTAATGTACGTGGTGGGTAACCAGAACGGTTGTTTTTTCGCGGAGGAAGCCTCTGACGCAGTCTTCGTATATCGCCTGGGCTACCTGTAGGTGAAATTTAAGGTTTATTGTGAAAGCAAGAAAGGGGGAAGTACTTTTCAGAAAAGATTAAACACTATAACAAACTACAAATAAAAAATAACATGGAAAAGACGTAGACTACCAACTAGGCCGTAGTCTGAGCATAATATCACAGCGGCAGCAAGGAAGCCACCTCTTCGCTGATATTCTAGTGGGGTCTAATCGGTGTAGACGGCCCAACTAAAATGGGACACAACATGCTCATATAGAAGTAAAAAAAATGCTATTTCAGCTGGCTGACCATACATCATGCCAGACGTGAAACTTTTTGGTTACTCTCTATGAAACTCAGTGTGCGGGAAAATATGATTAAAATTATGTAACAAACAATAAAGACGTAAATAAAATGCTATTTCAGCTGGCTGACCGTACAGCATGTCAGACTTGAAACTTTTTGGTTACTCTCTATGAAACTCAGTGTGCGGGAAAATATGATTAAAATTATGTAACAAACAATAAAGACGTAAATAAAATGCTATTTCAGCTGGCTGACCGTACAGCATGTCAGACTTGAAACTTTTTGGTTACTCTCTATGAAACTCAGTGTGCGGGAAAATATGATTAAAATTATGTAACAATCAATATAGAAGTAAAAAAAATGCTATTCCAGCTGGCTGACCATACAGCATGCCAGACATGAAACTTTTTGGTAACTCTCTATGAAACTCAGTGTGCGGGAAAATATGATTAAAATAATGTAACAAACAATAAAGACGTAAATAAAATGTTATTTCAGCTGGCTGACCATATAGCATGCCAGACTTGAAACTTTTTGGTTACTCTCTATGAAACTCAGTGTGGGGGAAAATATGATTAAAATGATGTAACAATCAATATAGAAGTAAAAAAAATGCTATTCCAGCTGGCTGACCGTACAGCCTTTACTCTTTATGAAACTCAAAGATCAGTGTGCGAGAAAATATAATTAAAATTATGTAATAATAAATCAATCGGCTACCACGTTGTGACTTCATAGTTTGCTGTTTTGTTTGGGTCGCCTTTGAAAAAAAGTTCCCTTTTTCCAAAGCTATATTAAACGTTGTGTTTATTATACAAGTTACTTAACAAAAGTTGCTTTAAATTATTTAACGTTTCAGATTGTAATTATTTTTTTGAATTTAGACTATACTTTTAAAATGGACTATCCATCTATAAAGGCTCAGGCATAATTTTTCAAACAAATTTTAATTGTTATCTCTCATGTTTTCTATTGAAATAATTTTTATCCCACTTACAAAATTCTCACTCTTGTTAGGGTTGGCTGGAAGAGATCTCTCTTAGAGATAAGCCCACCTTTGTACTTGTTTGATTTGTATATGTATCTCTTTGTTATGTTAAATGTGCAATAAAGGATAAATATATATATAAGTCGCACCCCCGGTGCTACAACGTCACTTCTGCAACCAATTTAATCTTCCAGGAGAAGCGTTTCCAAATTAAATATCCTGTTTAAGAAATTAACTAGTAATATTTAAGCCTTTATTTCAGACTTCATTTCACAGTAAAACGAAACATCTTACAGTTTGGTATATTCGTAATTTTTCTCATAATTTGATTTATTTTGACAAAACTGCGTAAGTGACGTTGTAGCACCGCGGGTGCGATGTGTATGAATTTAACCCTTTACTAGGCTGTGGTCCATACATTGCCACCATAAATTGAATCTTATGGGGTTGAGTTAAGGTAGAAAATCAATGAAAAAATCAGAATGTTCTGCCCGTTAAAGGGTTAATTTTAGCAGGCCGTCATGAGTGGATGCGCTTTATACCGTGCTTATTTCACGTTATAAAGCGCTTTCATTTTCATTCTTATTGGACTGCATCGACTGCTTATCATCAGGCAGGATGTAGCCATTATGACATGTCACATTAACAAAAAAAATTTTTTCTGTTGAATATCAGATGCAAAAATGAAATTCTCACTAAGACTAGTGCTAATACCTTAGCATCCACGGCAGCCAGCGGGTCATCTAACAAGTACACGTCGGCGTGTTGATAGACGCATCTCGCTAAAGATATTCTCGCTCTTTGGCCACCAGACAACTTTGCACCTGCAATGCAATGGTTTGCATAATTTCAAAATGGCGGCTACACACCAAGCCCACGTGATGATATAAAATGAAAATGCTTTATTCTATTTAGGCTCCAATGGGGCACTTATTTAGGGCTGCCATCCGTCTGGAATTCCCCGGATTTATCCTAGTTTTAAAGGCGTTCGGGGTCCGTCCGGGAGGCGACTTTAATAATATCCGGAGAAAACCCTTTCGTTGTCTAGGAAAAACATTTTATTTATTTAATGATAAGCGATGGATTGAAATAAATATTAGTTGAAAATTCAATAATTAATTATAAAAATGCTTTTATGTGGTTTTTCTTTAGATGTGTCCGGGGAAGTAACCATATTTCGCCCGAATGTCCGGGAATTGTGCCGTGTTTATCCGACGTCAGCAATTTAGGTGATGGCAGGCCTACACATAATATCTTATTAAATGAAATGATAAAAAGTAATATTTGATTATAACAAAAAAAAAAAAAAAATAATTTTGCTAGTTTGTAAGATCAATATTTGTACACCAGTAATGATAGCGTACAAGATGTTAATATATTTAAATAGCACCTTAATATACTGTATTTGGACAAATGAATAATCTTTATAAACTAACGCGCCCATTCTCTAAGCACAGGACCCTGCCAAGAAACTCGTTGTTTGTTTTGTCCTTCAGCTAGTAAAAAATATAATAGTGAGTGTCAAATTCAAAAACTTTTATTTCATACACTATTACATGGTATGTACTTGAAAACGTCAAATAAATATAAAAAAACAATCGAAATATGATGACAATGGAATCACGAAGCTTAGATTCCATTAAAACTCGTTGGATGTTTCAAGATAAGTATCATTAAGAACTAGTGTTATGGATACTAAATAACGGATTTTTTTGTAAATACATACTTAATATACATAGAAAAACACCCAGACCAGAACAAATATGCATATTTATACACAAATATTTGTACTGTGTGGGAATCGAACCCACGACCTCAGGAGTGGAATGCGGGTATACTCGCCACCACGCCATATCGGTCGTCGAATACTTACTCACTAGGTAGTGTTAGTAGTAGGTAAAAGAGGCTGGTAACTTTATTTTGATACAAAATACATTCCTGTTTACTAACAGTTTCTCTTATAGGCAATAAAACAATTCAAAAACGAAATTGATGATTGAACTGATTGTAAGACGTAAGTAAAAAAACTAAATATATTTTTATTATATAATTGATGGCCAGAGAAGCGACTTTGAAATTATATTACTTACATAGTCACAGTTAACCCTTACAATTGTTACCCTACCCTGGACAATTGTTAACAAAACATCTTCGCATAATAAAAAAACCTTAACAAACTAGCAAAAGTAGAAAATTATATTTTAAAAAATTAACATGCATTTTTCAAAGTCTTATTACTAGTACTCACCCCTCTCGCCGACGATAGTTTTGTCGCCATGTGACAATATTTCCAAATCGGTTTTGAGCTGGCAACACTTAATGACCTGCTTGTACCTCTGGAAGTCCATGTCTTGTCCGAAAAGTATGTTTTGGCGTACCTGCAATAATTTATATTATTTATATATAGCATTTAGCGTTAGGATTTGGATTTGATATGAACAGCACAGGATCTCAATAGTATTATTTCTCCAGCTCCCATTCTAGCCCGCACAATATGTCCTACTTTGTATTAATCATTTTTATTATACTAATTACGATTTCGAAACTTTTAACTCTCGATTAGTAAGTAGCTACATAATAATAACAAAAATTATTTAAACTAAATACTTTCATAACAACAAAAATATACAATTAGATATATGTATTTACAATAACATTTTATATCTCTGTGCCTAAACTTGATAACTTAATATCTATGCTTCAGGCAGCAGCGCCCTTTACATTTACTATCTAAGACATTTTATAAAATTCAGGAAAACTTAAGGTGTAACAATCTTGTATGTGTAACAATCGGAAAAATAAAATAATTAGATTAATTAATTTCTAAAAAGTAGATATATAATATATGGTGGGTCAAATTTTTATTAGATTAATCACACCCGATTTTACCCCATGTTGTTCCGCGTTATGAATTTTGGATTAAAAATTATGGACGTCACTGTTTGGACCATCCTGTATATACGCACACCTGCAAAATGGATTAACAACCTGATAAAGGGACTTCTTGGCGGGAAAAAGGAGTGTCATGTTTGCAGTTTTGTTTAATTTTCTAAAATTTGTGATATTTTGAACATTAATGTGTAATAACGGTGGATTATTAACCGTTAAGTGTTTGAACGTGCATGAGTGTTGGTAAATGGAACTAAACAGTGCAACATTACTTTTCTAATTCTCTTAAGAAGTCCATGTGAGATCTCAGTATAGTCCCACATCTTTACTGAGGACTCCGGGGCTTAGGGGGAGGGCATCTCATATCCCATTTGTCATCTTTATCACCACTCATTCTTACTTACAATGATTTTTATATGATTAATATATCTTTTACTTAACACTGTCATTATTTAAAAGAAAAAAAACCCGATAAAGGGTGCAGGATCCTATTGGATGCCGGCCGCCTGCAATGGGACACTGCAAACTAATGGGTGAAGCCCATGTTCAGCAGTGGATGATAATATGTAACGAGAGGGGTGTTTAGGGCTCCTACCAAGACCCGAGGAGAACAAGCCAACCTCACCTGCAAGTGGTGCACCTGCCGATCAACGGTCGAGGCTCTCGCGATCATAACAGTGCCCGGTAAGCGGCAAAAGGTTCGCCACCTATTACGTGGGACCTGCTATATAATTGGCGAAGTGTAGGCTTATCATATGCCTCTGCCTACCCCTTCGGGGAAGGAAATATATATTATGAGGCTACACTTACAGAAGCCTCAAACAGCCACGGATCCTGTGACGCGTATGCGATTGCTCCTTTGATTTCAATCTGCCCGCTGGTGGGGGTCACTTCTCTCAGCATCGCCTGTAGCAACGTCGATTTTCCGGACCCCACAGTGCCCACAAGTACTGTTAGCGTGTCGGGTTTTATCTGGAAAAGTATTTGTAATGTTTATATTATTTTAATCCTTTATTGCACATAAAACATAAATAGATTACAAAAGGTATTTAAAAACTAAAAGTACAAAGGTGGACTTATCTCTAGAAGAGATCTCTACCAGCCAACCCTAGAAGTTGTGTATAAATTTGTAGGTACGGGATTAAATTTGGTTAAAGATCTTTGTAAAAAAAAGGAAATAAAAAATCATATATATACCATACAGACTTACATACATATATATCAATATTATACATACATATATATCAATATTATGATCATCATCTGAGCTCATCTCAGCCCAGTGGAAGAAAGTTAATGGGCTGAGATCGGGATATCACTAGGGAAGCCTGTTGGAAGTTTTCACCAAGCTCATCATTTCGTCTGCTTACTGGTAAACATGATAAATGCATTTTGTGTCTAAAATGACTTATGAATGCATTTATATGTAATTTTCGATGCTTTATCTACTGGTAAAACAGAATAATCGATAGGACCGTAAATACAAAGATACCTTAGATAAAAAACATAGTAACCTACAATGAAATAGCAATAATCATTCAGATAAACCGAAGTAAATCATCTTACCATTGATTTCGAGCTAAACTGTACAAGTAAATGATGATAAATCACTTTAAGATATTTTCGTTGTAGATGTACCTACACCACATCTACGTAGCTATGAATATTATGTCAGGATAAAATATGTTAAGCTGATTTATTTACGTTTGTTTGCTATAAAATACAGGTAAAAAGATATAAATACAGTGAAAGGTACTAAAAAGCAACGCCAATTTACAAAAATGTTTCTTTTATCACGATGGATCTAAACATCAAGATTGTCAAAAATAGTTCTGCTACATTTTATCAATTTCTCCCATCGTTATAAATAGTACAATTGAAAAATGCAACCAATGTGGTCTGTATGACGCCGACGACCAAAGAGGAAAAAAAGAACCTCCTAACAAAAGTAATCAAAAAGCATATTGAGTCTTTTCCTACCATGGGTCACATTATACGTAATACATCGAAACGTTTAAATTTAGATGCGTAGTTGACTACTGCGAAAATGTACCAGCTTTACCAGTTTAACTGAAAAATGCACAGGTTGCAAGTAGTACACCAAAAAGACGCAGAATTATGGAACAACCGCATAAAACTAGCCAAGTACGTCTTAAAAAACTTTATTCTAAGGCTTTGCCTATAACTAAAGCAAAGAAAAAAGATCTTCTGACGTTATGTAATACAGGTGTTATCCCCGAAGAATACCACGGCTGGTTCCAATCTTTAACCGACATAGATGGGCATGATCACCAACCAGAACCTGCAATTGACGAAGATTCTCCTGAAGAATGAAATCCTTCATAGTATTAATTTACAATTTAATTTCCTTGATTATACTTCCCTACTCTGATTTCTTTATGATTTGTGATTACGAATGAATACTGTCTGACTTGATTATTAAATTATACACCTTCAGCAACACTTTCAAAGATGTTGAACTTATTTGTATGAACATTTTTATAATAAGTGCACAATTTATTTAAAGTCCTACAAGTAAAATCAGATAAATGCAGAGTTTCACCCAATAATTCCACAACTCCATCACATATACACCTTTTTTCTATTATAATGCCTAGCTTTTACCATTCGCTTGTTGTTTTCATTCAAATTACTAAGATTTTATGGAAAACATAGGTATTATCTCTGTTCTTTCTATTACAGCTAAAACCAGTTAAGTGCATGCCCTGCATCAATAATAACTGATTTATTGCTTAATTTTCTGATACTGATATTGTTTTAAATTAATAGAGATAAAGTGTAATATTTTATCTATCAATTGGCATAAGTATATTTTACAAAAAATAATTTTAATGAGAGTAATAAATCGATTGAACTTTCAAACCTTATTATCTCAGTTCAAGGAAATATGCATTTAACACACTTTACCAGTAAGCAGACGATTATTTATTTATTTTATGTTCTTTGGAACAACAAACAATTACACAATATGTATTAATAGTAACTTGTTTAACAAAAATAATGTGTCATTGCACAACACTGTTATCCACGACTTACCACTGTCACATTAGTAAATGGTGACCAAACATTTTAGTGCGGCCACGCGGTGGAGAGCGATCGTGATCCCAGTCCGTCCTAACACCCGGTCCGTCAGGGTCACTTTCATTCGAAATTTGAAATGATGTTATTTTTATTTTTAAATAATGGCTTCGTGCTTTTATCACATTTAGCCAGTGTCAAGTTATAAGCACATTAATAATTTTAAAACTAATTAATAATTTATAGAGTCAGATTTGTATTAAATACAGAATTTGAATTTCAATCACTGTCTGACAATGATTGAACTCATTCAGCATTTAATTTATCTGTCCACGCAGTAAATAGCCTCACACGACGACCCACCAGTCGATAAATAGGTAAACTACTTATATAAATTGTTACCGCAGAGCACTTATACAAAAGCCGCTTATGAAACTAAACAAAACAGACACGAATTTGACAATAGAAATGTTAAAACGAAATTATTAAATACTATAGTACGGCAATCTCGTGCGCGAGCCCCCCCCTTCCCCGCTACCCGCTGACATCTTGTTTACCTCGTCCCCGCCACCGTCTGTCACCCCGCGGGAAAGTCGCGCATGAGATTGCCGGTCTATAGTAGGCTGTTTTAGCAACACACTTAAGGAGTACTTGATTTTCAAGGAATTCTTTCGTTAATGCAAACAGATCAATGTCTAACAACTTTTCATTATATGAGGAAGTCATTCTGTAGAGCGGAGCACGGCGTCCTGCATTAGTGTTTATATTCTTAAGGAAGATCATCAACCAAGAGTTCAGCTGTTCCAGCTGTCCACCCCTTAGGCTTAAGATCCAAAGTCTGGTTCTTGGTCTAATCAGATTTGGTTGAATTTCAGTTAATTCCGAAGCCGTGGTCAGAAACTATTGTATATTTAACGCCAGAGTGGAGATAGTGTGGGGGTCAGTATATCTGCTCTCCGCTCTTTAGGTCGTGGGTTCGATTCCCACATAAGACAAATCTTTGTCCTAATCATAATTATGTCATCATCATGTGTGTATTAACAATGTTTTTTTTCTGTTCTGGGGATATCCTATATATCATATCTACATATGATTTATATATGTAGTAGTATTTATATATGCCTATCCCTTAGTATCCTTAACACAACCTCTTACTGACACTTATCTGAAAACTTAATAGTTGTCGTGATGGTAAGGGAGATTTTTATTTTCTATTAATTATTTATATGTAAATTTAAAATTTATTTATTGCCATCTAAGTGTACATAAGGTTTTAAGACTTAAATGTGTACAAACTTATTTAAATTTATAGTCTAAATAATCATTAATATCACCGTATTGTATAGTAATAATTACTAACTATACAATTATTGTACAGTTTCTTTTTTTAATATTTTATTTTGAAGTTTTAAGGAACTAAAAAATGTGATTGTTTGTGAAATATAGAATTTCTGTACCTTTAAAGTGATGTCCGTGAGGGCGGCGACCTTCTTGTCCTGAGTTTCGTCGTCGACGTTCTTCCAGTAGGCCGTGTAGCCTTCCATCGATATCAGCACGGCCGGCTTGGCTGCTTCCAGGTTCGATTCCGACTTTATATAGGTCTGTTGGCTGGAATGAGGCGCCAAAGTTATAACTAACTAACTAACCACCTTTTTAACAGAAGCTTGTAAAGTCTTAAGAAAGCCTGTTTCTCCGAAGGGGTAGGCAGAGACATATTATACGACCACACTTCGCCAATTATATAGTTGGTTCCACGTAATAGGTAGCGAGCCTGTTGCCGCTTACCGGGCACTGTTATTTCGCCAGAGCCTGATCTGTTGATCGGCAGGTGCACCACTGACAGATCAACGGACGAGGCTCGTGAATGTATGTATGTATGAAAGATATTTTAATTTTTATTATTATCAATATGCAACTAACCCATTGCCAATCTTCTCGAACACGCCGTTAGAGACCGGCTTCTTCTCCTCAATGTTCACCAGATCCACGCCGTCCTGGTTGTCCACCTCAGCCAGAAGCAGGAACTCCTGCATCCTTTGCACACTCACAAAGGCCTCTAGCGTGAACGTGATAGCTAGAGGTAGGAAATCTACCAAATTGTACTTCAACATTTCGTAAAACGTGAATATGACGTAAACTTTGGCAGCTGTCAGTTGGTTTTGGAAGGATAAGAACGAGATGATGCTCAGGAATATTGCCACTTTGGTGTTCAGCTTCACGCACGAGATCATCACGGCTCGGAGCCACGACATTTTCTTGATTACATTCATTTCTTTTCTGGAAGAAAAATTAAATATTGGTAAATTTTGACGACCAATATGTCATCAGGACAGGATAAATTATTGTGCTTGGTCATGATAATTAATTCCAGTAAAGTAAAAAGTTCTTTATTTCATAAACTATTACATAGCACTTGAAAACGGCAAAACAAAATATAAATTAAAAAAAAACTGAATATTAATACACTGAAATCACTTATATTCACTTACATGCAAATAAGTAGTATTGTATACACCGTTACTATTAGCGGGCCGATTATTTAGCACTGTGCTACGGGTTTTTACTAATCTGTTATTTTTACATACACAATGCTATATTTAGGATACGAGCTGAATTTTATACTATAAAAAGTCAACTTGTCCGTGATAGCTCGAGCCAGAATCGAACTCGCGACATTTGGATAAGCTCCACTGCTCGTGCGCAGTCGGAACGTGAGTTGAACAGTAATGGCGGTTATCTGCGCAGGCGCAGGTTGTATACGAAATAAAAAGAAAGGAAAAGAATGTAAAAACGAGCTAGCTATTCGAGAACCGAAAATATGTTACAGCGCAAGATTGAACCTACTTATTTGAGTAAATGGCTGGCAGAGCGGCGATAGCGAATAGAAATTCAAAAGGTCTTGGGTTTTAATCCTGGACAGGCACCTATAACTTTTCGATGTTATGTGTGTAATTATGGGTTGCTGCGTGCCTTGGAAAGCACGTAAACCTGTTGGTTCCGGCTTTCATGAACATCTATGGCAGTCGTTATTAGGAAATCAGCGCCGTCTTATATCCCGACAGCTGACCTAACCATAGAACCAGGCTTCCCTCTAGGTTGCGAAGGTCTGACGGCAGTCGCTCCAAGTAATAAATGAAATTCAGCCAAACTGATTACACTAAGAAGCAGACCCTAGGCCCTTTTCTTTTTCGGTTGGAAATTCATCAAATGACTGTCTTCCGCTGTGGGTAAAGCGGAAGGGTGTGTCAGACTTTTACTGACTAAAAACCATCCATGTTCCTTCTTGAGCCAGTAACACCAAGGCCGCGGTAACCCTTTCGAACAATCCCGCAACAGACCCTGGGCCCTAAGCTTCAGTCTAGGGCAACCGGGATTATGCTAGGATATGATGATTTGAGTACCTGGCTACATTAAGCAACAACAATCTACAACCCACCTTCGAGCCTCTCCTATGATTTTGGAGAACGCCTTCTCCCAAGCGTACATTTTGATAGCCTCAATGCTTTGTATTACTTCGTTCATCATGCGTATTCTGTTGTCGGTGCGAACAGCTGTTTTCCTTCGTAGTTTACTCGATATCTTGCCGAGGTAACCTGTGTATAAAATTAATGGAGTATAAAATAGGTTATAAATTAATTTCTTACAATCCCTTCAATTATTTAGCTCTGAGATAAGTTTAATTAAGAACTTGTGTTATGGATACTAAATAACGGATAAACACAATACTGAATGACTCCATATCAGTCGTCAAAGTTTAGTTTCGACGGCCGATATGGCGTGAAGGTATTACACTATACCTGCACTTCACTCCAGTGGTCGTGGGTTCGATTCCCACACAGGACAAATCTTTATGAGCATGAACATGAATATTTGTTCTGGTCTGGGTGTTTTCCTATGTATATTAAGTAAATATTTACAAAAAAAAAAAGAACTAGTACTTTAATAAACATATACATGTAGGTACACGCTTGACACTTTATCAAGAGAATACTCCTTGAAGATAAATTTTCTTTTTCATTGAATTATACGGCGCCCTTCCTCCTCTCTCCTACACTGCTGTGCCCGAAAGGGTCGACAAATGTACCAAATTGTAATATTCACCACCTTATAAAACCATTGTGGAACGCAATACAGTATTGAGGTAAACTATGAGCGCGCTCTCTATGGGGGCTCGCACCACGTCATGAGGAACTGACCTTGCAGAGGGATGAAAAGCAGCAGGAACGCGACCCCTACCAGGGAGGCTGGCCCGATCTGGCGATACATGAGGTAGACGATGAGCGCGCTCTCTATGGGGGCGCGAACCAGGTCCATTGCAAACAGCGCCGCCATGTCGAACCGTTGAGCGTCTGTCGTCAGCAGGTTCACCACATACCCGGCGAGACCCTCCGCCGCCTTGCCCCCTGCGTTGGTATCGAGGCGCAGTAACTGGAAACACGTACTTGCGTTACCACAACATCCGAACTAATATATTGCTATTATAAATATTATTAATGAGTAACTTTTGGTGGACCTTGCTTGGACTTTAGGCCCAGAGATCATGCGAACAGAAGCTCGTAAAGTCTTAAGAATGAAAGGAATAATAAAACAATATTATTATTTAATACTTATCAGTATCACAGTTATTTTATAACATACAATAGTTCTATATCCTTATTATTGTAAAGACCCAAAAGAAAAAAAAGAAAAATTTATAAAACACAAATTTATAGCTAATTACTAATGTTGAATAATATTAAGTAATGACATGGTACAAAAGACTTAGGTAATAAAAAGGTACCCATTCAGCAAAAAGTCTATTCATTGAATGTCACGACGATGATCTTCCGTGGATACCCAAAATATGTGGGTAAATTCATATGTCACTGTCGTCCTGATGTAACAAGGTATACCTTATGTAAGTAAGCCTCCTTAGAAGTTTAATGGTCTACAGGGATCCTAACATCTAAAGAGGCCAAGCCAACCTCACCTGCAAATGGTGCACCTACTGATCAACAGACGAGGCTCTAGCGAGGAGTAAGCGGCAATAGGCTTCATGACCAACAATATAATTGGAGAAGTGTGGGCGTATAATATGCTTCTGCCTACTGCCCTTCGGGAAAACAGGCGTGAAAGTATGTATGTAAATGTTATAATAGATAAGATAATAGAAAATTATCATACACAACCTAGAACCCTAAAAAAACATTATCAAGTTTCTGTGGGTTCTGATGCAGTCGAAGTCGCGTGCGGATGCTAGCTATTACAGCAGCAGATTTAACATTGTTTTATTTCGTTTCGCATAGTAAAAAGTCGTGTCATATCAAAATCTAAATAAGTGTTTCCAACGTCACGACCTCCATTTACGATCACGAGTTACGTTATTTACTTAACTGTAGTACATATTGGTGATTGACTATTTTCGTTTTATTTAGGGGGCTTACAGCTTACTCAACACGAACACGCACGAACTTAACTTCCAAAAGGCAATAGCAATCTACCAGAGATAAATTAAAGAAACACTTTGTGGACTAAGTCTTCAACTTGGAAAATAGCAGAAGTTAAATAATACCAGACACGTCTGGGATATCGAACAATGTAAAACAATTATTTATTATTATTAATTATTACAATTATCCGATTTTTACGATCTCATATTTTTCTCACTTTAACGGGGTATAACATGTGACCATAAATATCATAACAATTCTTTATTTATTCAGTACTAACAACTTATTTATAACATAGTCCCACAAAACCGAGAGATTATTATTATTATTCTACTTACATACGTCATACTATCTTGACTAATGCCCAGGAGAGGCTTATAGAGGCATAACAAGTATTGTCACTTCTTGGCGGGAAAGTGAAGCGTCACGTCTGCAGTTTTGTTTTATTTTCTAAAATTTGTGATATTTCTAACATTAATGTGTAATAACGGTGGATTATTAACCGTTCAGTGTTTGTGAACATATATGAGTGTTGGTAAATCAAACAAAACAGTGCAACATCACTTTCCAAATTTTCTCTCAAGGAGTCCATGTGAGATCTCAGTATAGTCCCACATCTATACTGAGGATTTAAGGGGCTTAGGGGAGGGTATCTCATTTACCATTTATCATTACTCATTCTCATTTACTATGAATTATATATTATTAATATATCACTTACTAGACACTGGCTGAATGTGCTAGACGCACGAAGCCATTATTTAAAACTTAAAAAAAACAAGTATTGTACCATGTTATATGCAAATAAATAATTTTGATTTGAACATTTCGGTAAATATATTTTTGGTTCAACGAAATAGGAATTAATTGATCTACCATTGCTAACTTTGAAAACTGTATGAAAAGCAATTTCTTAAAAAGGAGTATTATGCTGTTAATGATTACTTATCGTAAACACAAGCTTGGGCTTAACATTTTCAACTTGTATTTGTGTAAATTGGAATAAAAAGTCAACCAGATCATTGTCGTGACCATCCCCTATTGTACAAATTCAGCTCAGTTTCACATTACTTGACTGTGATGATAGGTTCTTTTATTGGTTACGGCATCTGGGGACTCTTTCAATATCTTCAAATATTCACTGTGTATTGTTATATTTAATTGATAATTTAAAGCAGCATAGCCTGTGAATTTATTGTCAGTTCTTCTCACAGAGCGGGGGCTCGGAACTGGCAGTTAGATTCACTTACACTTAATTTTTATTTATTTGCATGTGAGTCTAAGCTTCATGATTTCAGTGTAGTAATATTTAGTTTTCATTTTATTTACATTTTGTTTTGACGTTTTCAAGTGTATATGTAAGTTTCTATGTAATAGTTTATGAAATAAAGAACTCTTTTTACTTTTATTTTAATTTTAGGTTGCGACCTTTTTACCGCTTAACGGGAACTTTTATGTTCATCAGTAGTCAACAGTAAGAGGCTAGTATATATCTCGTTACTAACTAATATTTAATAACAAACGGATTAGTTTATGAGTAATATTATTGTTATTACTATACCTTTCTATATATTAAGGAACAGCAACCGACACGTATCTTCAAGGCCAGGTCGAGGAGCCAAAGCAACATCGGGTGAATCATCAACGATTGGAGTGCCGTTAAACTGAAATATGATAGAAAACATTAAAAACCAATAGCAATATTTAACAACGGCCCAGACGAACGAGCAAATGCAAATCATCAACGTCCCACTACTGAGCACGAGCCTCCTCTCACATACCAAGGTGCGAGGGTATTGGGTCATACTCCACCACGCGGACCCATTGCGGATTGGCGGAGGCAGGTATATGGCGTCCTGTTGTTAGAATTTATCAAGCCGCCCATTAGGCCTCTAACATGGCTTAACGACTCCCACATTTAGTGATAACCGGGACCAACGGCTTAACGTGCCTTCCGAAGCACGGAAGCGCTCGATATCAAATGCCACACAAACGGTCACCCATCCAAGGACTGATCTCTGTAAACTCTGCTTTACTTCGGTGATCGTTTCCGACCACCGAGCACCGCAGAGCTACGAGCGCTTCAAATGCAAATAGTAGTACTCAATATACTTGGAGATACAAATTCATGATCATGCACACTAAGATTTATCCTGTTCGAGTATCAAACCCACGACCTCAAAAGCAATGTGCAGGTATACTGACATCCACGCATTTCGGAAGTATATTAGTCAGCATAAAGAATAAACACACAATATGTCTGCGGTAGTAGATAAGCCAAGTTAGACGTCCAATTCGGCAGAATTGACCATTTTAACAGCGGTAGCTAATGTATAATCAATTCTCTTACAATAATGTTTGCATAAGTTGTATCTATGTATATATTTTTAATATATTATTAGCATGCAAGAGATTTGCTTTATATTGTTCTTATTTTTATTAGTAACACTTTTCTTGGACAACATTTATCCCGTACAACTATTTAGTTTACAACTGCTAGGGTTGGCTGGTAGAGATATCTTGTAGAAATAAGTCCATATTTTATATACCTCATGCAATACTTAAAATGATTTTTGTGCAATAAAGAATTATAATCACGCCTGGGGCCTTACCATGAGCTCTTATAGCAGTATAATTGCAGTTGTGGAAAAGAGACGCGTGTAGATACGCCACTACACGCGTCTCGCTTTCGCAACTGCAATAATACTGCTATAAGAGCTCATGGTAAGGCCCCTGTTTTCTAGAAGTATGGCTTCCGCCCACATTTCGCCAATAATATTATTGGTCTATCGGAAATTGGTGACGAGCCTACAGCCGCTTACAGGGTTCTTTTATGTTCGACAGAGTTTGCTATAATTTGGTAACACCTAAATCCCTCACACCTCGGTTAGTGGATACGATTCTTGAACTTATATTCATTCATTTGTTGCACTATATAAATTACAAAGATGGTAAAATATAAAAGTATGCATAATATATAAGGCACGTTAAGCCGTTGGTCCCGGTTATCATTTAAATGTGATAGTCGTTAAGCCATGTTACAGGCCTAATGGGCGACTTGAAATATTCTAACAACAGGACGTCATACACCTGCCTCCGCCAATTCGCACTGGGTCAGCGTGGTGGAGTATGACCCAATACCCTCAAACCTTGGTATGTGAGAGGAGGCTCGTGCTCAGTAGTGGGACGTTAATGGGCTGACATGATGATGACATAATATATGGACCCTGTAGGGCTACCTTACACTATAGTAAACATTCTTTGAGGCTTTTATCGTCTTAAAATTCTTGTAAGGAGACTTTTATTTTTAATAGTAATTACTTTAATAGTTTTCTTAAAGTTTTTTCTACTGTTATCCCGGCACTTTAATAGGATGCGATAATAACAAATACAAACCCGACCACACCACCGGCGTACAGATAAGCTTGTTTACTGGTAACACCCGAATGTGATGGTGAGAAATAATTGATCAGTCTTTCAAGGCACAGTGGGATAACTAATCTGAAAAAAAAAAAAAGAAGTGAATTAAGTTCTAGTGAATTTCCCGCCGTTGCCGAATCAGAGATGAGAAGATCCGTACACGAACTAACGTAACAGACATAGCCCAGACCCAGAGAGTAAGCAAGCTGAGGTGGCTGTGGGCAGAGCACGTAGACCTAACCTACGTGCTTTGTGCCCTGGCCGTTGGGGCACTAAAGCCTAAATTAGCATTAAAGTCCTAGAATGGGACTCCATTCGGGTTCGCGTAATAGAGTGAGTTTGGAATTTCTCTTGTTAATACTTGCGGGAAGAACTCTAAGTCTGGGGGCCTACCGCCGAGTTCGATGGCAATCGATTATAAGGGAAAATGGATTTCAAATTGATTCTGTCGTACCGCCGAACTCATGGAAATCGAAACAAAATGGCGTTCTCCATTTACTTATTGGTCTGTCACGGACTGAAGGTCATGAATAAGAGGTGGCTGTCGGCAGATTCCCCGGTACGGATTAATGAACGCAAAACAAAGTTTGATCTAGATGGATTACCGGTAATCCATCGAATTCGGCGGTAGGCCCCCTGGTTGAGGTAATGTCAAATAAGTGACCACACGAACGAAAGAGATGTGCAACAACCAAAGACAAGGCGGTACATATTGCACATCGGCACTTATCACATTTCTGAATACAAACAAATGCTAATTTCCACGTCCATCAATTATTAGAGTTATCGTTTATCAAAATGAAGTACATACAGCAATTGAGCCTAAATAAATTTAAATTAACAATAAAACACAAGCTGTCTTCAAAGGGATACTATTCTATTAAAGACTATATGGCAGATAAAAATGCTTGGGATTAAGCTGCCGTTTCATACAGGCTATTCTAATATGAATGACTTGAAAACATAAATATTGTTAAGGTACATAACCTTAACTTATTGCATTGTATAGCTTCACAGACAAATGAAGATTGTATTTCTAGTACCAAACTAATGGACATATTTAAAAGAGCAAAGCCTGTGAGTTTCTTGCCAGTTCTTCTTACAGAGCGGTGGCTCGGAACTGGCACTTAGATTCACTTATACTTAATTATTTTTTGTTTTTAAATTGTTTTGTTGCATGTAAGTGAATCTAAGCTTCGTGATTTAGTGTAATATTATTTCGATTGTTTTATTTTTTTCATTTGTAATCATGACGTTTTCAAGTATTATGTATAATAGTTTATGAAATAAATATTTTTTTTACTTTACTTTACTTTACTTTACATCCTTTAATTGTTGTTTTACAGACAGAGCTAGAAACGACTTCCCTTCTCAAGTGTCGATTTGCGGTATTCATTGCCCGGTACTATACTGCCCTGGTCTCTTAGATTTCCAGAGTTTTTTTTAAGTTACAATACTTCAAGATCAAAGAAAAATACTTACTTAATACTAGTCTCAAACAGTGAGAACATAATATTTCCCAGAATAAATCTCATGCCGTATATTGAGAGAATGGCACTGAGCAACGAGGCTTTTTTGTTCTTTCCTGTAAAAAATAAAAAAGGTCATATAATCATTTAATAAAATTAACATAGACATACAGAGGACTGCATGAATATATACCGCAAATCTTCTTAAGATGTAAATGTCAAACACTCTAAAATATACTTAACAAGGTTCCTTGTAGATGCATTGAGTGCTTACTGGCTGTATCGTAGTTATGACAAAAACAATCATTAAACCGTTTGAGAAAATTACATATTCGTATTTTATGCTGATATGGCTACTAAAAAATGGATAAACATACTTATATATTTTTTATTGTACTTAATATACATGGAAACGTCCAGACCACAACAAATACTTATGTTTCTGAACACATAGATTTGTCCTGTTTGGGAATCGAACCTCAGGAGCATAATGCAAGTGGTGCACCTGCCGATCAACGGACGAGGCTCTGGCGAACATAACAGTGCCCGGTAGGCGGCAATAGGCTCGGCACCTATTACGTGGGACCAACTATATATTTGGCGAAGTGTGTGCGTATAATATGTCTCTGCCTACCCCTTCGGGGAAACAGGCGTGAATGTATGTATGAGTTTCGCAAAGTAACGCCTGGATAAATGACTTATTTACAAATAGCAATCTCAAAAGTTCTAAAAATATCAATGACACTTCTATAAAGAACGAACCTTTTTTCTTTAACTCTTGAGACCATTTTTCTCCCATACTATCACCTCGGGGTGTTGCTCTATGGTCGGGTGTACATCTGTGGAAAAAAAAATATAAATATTTAGTCATACTATACACAAAGAAGTATTATTAAGACTCATTTAACGATGCAAATGCACAAAAAATCAGCACGGCATCCGATAACGAGCAAACGATTTTAGGCCTTATTCCAAATACATATAATCGTGTAACAGCAAATAAACATTCTATTTAATAATAAAATAAGCAACCTGCGTAGAAATCGTTTTCAGTATAAGTAAGAAATATTCATGTTCGTGCACACATAGAGTGGGAATCGAAATCAGGACCTTTTATATATGTTCATTTTGACGTTTTCATGTGCCATGTGATAGGTTAGCAAATAAATAACTTTTGACGTTGCCTAAGAACTTTTCATATTTACTTACAATTTCTTCTCGTAAAGTTATTTTGGAAGTTATAAAATTTATTAGACATAATGATATCAAACTGTAATTTTTAACTTAACTTTAATTCTCTTTTAACATTTAGCAGAGCTTTTTTTTTGTTCCTTTTTTATTGGCTCATATTTAATGTGTCATCAAAATTAATAAATTACCAACCTAACCTAACCTTTTTGTACATCAAAAAATTCTGATGGAGCACCTAATCCCCTATTAGATGCTAGATCAGTATTTTTGATGATCAAAAAAGTATTTTTTAGAGGTTCAGTTTATTATATTCCTTTTTTATTTACATGTGAAGTCATCATACGAGTCTGGCTGAATTGTCGTCAATACCTACCCTTGATTACATATTGCCATTAATTTAAAAAGAAGAAGAAGAAATAACTTTTGACTTTGACTTTAAGGGCGGACTACAGTTTTATCGACCTCAAACCATATCAGTCGATAGAAGATCCCGTCCACCCTTGCGCTTCATATTTATTATGTACGAAGTTAATGAAAACTATTTATTCAGAACTTGAATAAACAGACGAAGATCAAAAAAAAACAACAGATGTTTCATATGTTTGTGAAATTGATCATATCGCATGCCTAATGAACTCGTCTAAAAACATATTAAGCCAATTGAAATAGCTGAAAAACAAAGAAATAAGAATATTATCTTATGACTTAAATTTATAAGGTGCATAATTATTTAAAGTAAAATCTCAAACGTGTTACAAGAAATAGATTTGAACAATAGTAGATAGTTGCTTGTGTGCACATTTAAAAAAAAAAATTGCTTCCCTTTACATAATTTACATTATACGATAAAAAAGAAAGTTTCTACATATTAAAATTACAATCAAAATCAGATTTTCTTATACACACAAACACATACATACATATATTCATTTACTCAATATAGTTTTACATATCGGCTTACAAAGCAATGCATCCAACACACCGGCATGCTTGTCAATTGAATAACACTTTTATAACCTAAAAACATATCACATTATCAAGTAAAAAATTAAACAAAGAAAAATATAACATAAATTCAAATAATGCAATTTAAAATTTTACAAAAATGTCCAGAAGCTAAAAGAAAAGAAAAAAAGAGAAAAAAATCCAAAGAACATAAATTTAAACTAATGCAATGTCAAATGAAAATAAAAGTAATGTCTGGTTCGATCCCATTAGGATTTTGTAGTTATTATATGTGTGTACACGAGTTAGCACATTTAAGTTTCGTTAACACAATTTATAAATGTGTATACACTGTATGTTAAAAATATGAGTAGAAGATTCAATTCATACCCGGGTTTTAGGTTGAAAAACTCACAATAATTTTGATATTTCAATAAAAATTTCAAGTTCAATGTCAAACAGCTGATTTGTGTTATGTGTCTCTAGATGGGCAAGAAACTTCGCTTGATCGAAAATAATTTGCAAATAGATACGATCTTATAATGATTATACATTGGCTTTTTAACAGTATATAGTAGACTACACAGATAATTAATTAATTTAAGTAGTTCGTTCTACATACTAAGAAAAAAATTTTTTAAAGAAAAGATATATTTTTATTATTTTAATATATTTTTCTTTGTATTTATTTATGTATATAAGTAGGTTTATATATCTAATATGTATCTTATATAATTTTTTTGTATCTTATATAATTTTTTTGTATATGTATATGTGTAATATTATCATATTGTAGTGTGTTATTAATGCCCGCTAACTATCTCTCCCACTTCAGTTAAGGTTGAATGGAATAGACTTCTTTGACCTTTGTACATCGTCTTTTTCACACAAGACTTTTTTTTGTTATTGTTTGTTTTTTGTGCAATAAAAAAAAAAAATATATATATATTTATTACTCGTATTATTAGTTGAATTATATAATGAGGTAACGTGTGGTGGCAATGATATCGATATATTTGATCCCAATTTTGCGCAGTACAAAAAGTTGACATCTAACTTTTTTCACAGACCAAGCATCCTCCTCTCATAAATCCTAATATAGTTTTTTCCTGATATTGTTTTTATTTCCCGTGTGTAGTTATTGTTTATATTATATTGTTTGTTATATTTTCCCGTTAGTATTTAATTGTTAGATATTAGCATTTTTATTTTAATTACTGTTAATTTATAAGTCATGCTGTGTACACTAATTGTGGATTATTGTCTAGCCTTATTTTTTCTTTTCTTTTAATTAGTCGTACTTAATTTTTAATGATGCTAATCTGCCCGTGTACCTAAATATAAATAAATAAACAAAAAATTGCTTTCAATTACCAAACTAATGACGGGTACTATAGCTGCGCAATAACATATTTCAGACATGTCTAAAGCTAAGGTTTACAGGAGAGTGAAATGAAGTTGAAATGGCTCTTAAAAAAAATAAAAAATATAACAAAACATTACGTGAATAATATATTTAAAACTGATTTTTGACTGAGATTTAAACTTTCATTTCACTCTCCTGTAATCCTTAGTTTTAGACATGTCCTTTTATAAGTAAGGACCGACGAAATATTAGGTCGGGGAAAAAGTCTTTTCGCATAACGTAGGTATAAACTTATTATAAAATTTTTTTGACTGTACTATTTGTGTCTGGCTGGTTTTGGTAACATTAAAAAGGTTCCATTATAAAGAAAAGAAAAAAAAAAAAAAAAAGTTGTTTCCCGCTATTTTTCATTTGTTTTTCTCTCCATTAAAATGAGTGAATCTAATGAAAAACGGCTTTGAGTCTGCGGTATATTATGCTGAATCAGGTGTACCCCAGGGGTCGCATCTTGGACCAATATTGTTTTTAGTTTTTATCAATGATTTAACCAAGTACATACATAACAGTACATACAAATTATTTGCCGATGATCTTAAGATATATAGACAAGTTAATAATTTTAATGATGTTACATTACTACAAGCTGATATAACCAGAATAAAGGAATGGTGTGACTTGAATCAGATGCACCTTAACGTATAGAAATGCTATTATATTAAATATACACGCAAGAAAACGTCCATAAACTCAACTTACGTACTGAATGGCTCGATTTTACAGGAAGTTATTGAAATACGCGACTTAGGAGTCCTTATGGATAGTCAACTAACTTTTAAGCCTCACATTGATTCCGTTGTAAAAAAAGCAGTAAAACAACTTGGTTTCATTAGGCGTAACACAAAAAGTTTTAGGTCGTACTCCTCTAAAATCGTGCTTTATAATGCATTTGTGCGTAGCTGCTTGGAGTTCTGTAGTGTGGCTTGGAATCCTTTCTACAGTCTGCACTCTCAGCGTATTGAGAACATCCAGCGTGCTTTCACAAGATCACTAGCTTACACATACTCCGGGATATCTCACAGGACTCCTTATGACGTCCGATTAAGCTATTTTAACATGCAGAACTTGCACCAACGAAGAAAGATTCGCGATCTAACATTTCTATTTAAAGTAGTTCGTAGCTTTATCGATTGCCCCGAAATTTTGAAACAAATATCTCTCAACGTGCCTCATAATTACCCTCGCCACACTATTTCAATGATTTTGACAGTACCTCTCGCTAGGACTAATTTAGGTTTTAACTCACCTTTAAATAGAATATGTCGTTCTTACAATAGACAGTGTGCTCTATCGAATGACCTCGATATTTTTAATGATTCCCTCAGCAAATTTATCTTGACTGTATCAGAGCCTCCAAAGATCACTTAGTTTTTTGAGGCTCTTTTTAGGTTACAACAATTTAACACATCTTCAATCTTCTTTTTAAATTTTTTGATTATGTATTATATTTTTTGATTATATACTAACGCTGGTGCACTAACATAGTTTTAAGCTTATAATAATAGTCTGTTTCGTTTTGAATGCTGTAGATACCTATAATTGGTGTACATACCAGAACCTGTTCCAATGTAATTTCTTAATTTTAATTTTTAGTATGTCCACTGTTGGTATCTCTTTTAAATAAATAAATAAATAAATAAATAGTGCATCCACCATATAGCCCTGACCTTGCGCCTTCAGATTTTCACCTGTTTCGGTCTCTGCAGAATTCTTTAGGTTCTGTAAGGTTGACCTCAAGAGAGGACTGCCAAAACTATTTGTCCCGTTTTTTTGATCAGAAGTCCCAAAGTTTCTACAGTAACGGGATAATGTCTCTGCCCACAAAATGGCAGAAAGTTATTCAACAAAACGGTACATATATATTGTAAATAAATGTAAATAAACTTTGAAAAAAATGTCTTGACTTTTCATACAAAAATACGAAAAGACTTTTTCCCCAACCTATTATGTTATGTTTATTTTGTAAATGCGTAAGATCTCAAGTCAGAGCAAAACAAGCATGAATAGACTTACAGTTCATGCACCCTAACGTTATTGTTGCATGGGAATAACCCTCGGTGAACTGGGGTAGCCACCTACGCACCGTCTCGTCGTCGACAGTTGTTCAATAAGTAAATAAAAGAAATATTTTCTGACAATTACACCAATTATTTAGTTCCAAGATAAGTATAATTAAGAGCTTGTGTTATGGATACAAAATAAAGGATAAACATACATAAACACTTTTTTTGTAAATACATACTTTATATACATAGGAAAACACCCAGACCAGAACATATATTCATGTTCATGCACCCACGACCTTAGGAACGGAGAGCGGGTATTCTCGCCACTACGCCATATCGGTCGTTAATAGTTATCAACACCAAGGAGTTCCCCTGCTGATCATGGGTCTCCTGGTCATGGTGATCCTGCAATTTGTAGGGTGCTTTGCTAAGGTGTGCTATGCTGCGTAATACAAGTACCAAACCAATGGATATATTTAAAAGAGCATAGCCTGTGAGTTTCTTGCCAGTTCTTCTCACAGAGCGGGGGCTCGGAACTGGCACTTAGATTCATTTACACTTAATTATTTTTAAATTGTTTTGTTGCATGTAAGTGAATGTAAGCTTCGTGATTTCAGTGTAATAATATTTCGGTTGTTTTTTTGTTATATGTAATTATGACGTTTTCAAGTACTATGTATGATAGTTTATAAATTTTTTATTTTTTTTTGAATTCATAGGCAATGGATTCGTTCGATATCCACCGCTCACATTCATGTAGCATAGCACTAGTGAATACTGTAGCTAAAAAGCAGTTTCTTCAACAGGGGTATTATGCTGTTAATTATTACTCATCGGATACACAAGCTTGGGATTAACATTTTCAACTTGTATTTGTGTACATTAGTATAAAAAGTCAACCAGATCATTGTCGTGACAACCCCCTATTGTACAAATTCAGCTGAGTTTTACGTTACTTGACTGTAATGAAAGGTTCCTTTAGTGCTACTTTATTGGTTACGGCACCTGGGGACCCTTTCAATATCTTCAAATATTCACTGTGTGTTCTGTATTGTTATATTTGATTGATAAGTTAAAAGGGCGATAGCCTGTGAATTTCTTGTCAGGTCTTTTCACAGAGCGGGGACCAAATTTTTATATATTTGCATGTGAGTGAATCAAAGCTTCGTGCTTTCAGTGTAGTGATATATAGTTTTTTTTAAATTTATATTATGTTTTGACGTTTTCAAGTCCTATGTTACTTTACTTTTACTAAGATATTTTTTTAATCGAAGTGACCTACAGATGCGTGCTATAGATGGTCGCTAGATGTATATAGCTCTGTTGTCCATTAACTACAAGACGGCCAACGTTCAGTGGGTAATTTTTAGAATTGTAACGTTGCTGTAATACAACAGAGTTTAAATTTCAGTAATCATTCTCTGACAGGACTTTCTGGCTAAAAGACAACAGAGGCCCGCGGTTGAAGTTCATACCACATTTTACTCGCCTCTCTCCAGGGGGCCTACTGCCGAATTCGATGGATTACCGGTAATTCATCTAGATCAAACTTAGTTTTGCGTTTATTAATCCGTACCGGGGAATCTGCCGACAGCCACCTCTCATTCATGACCTTCAGTCCGTGACAGACCAATAGGTAAATGGAGAACGCCATTTTGTTTCGATTTCCATGAGTTCGGCGGTACGACAGAATCAATTCGAAATCCTTTTGGCCTTATAATCGATTGCCATCGAACTCGGCAATAGGCCCCCAGCTTAGTATGAGGAGAATCGGCCACACAGTTTTGTAGTATCTCTGGTGGAAAAGCACCCTTATCAGTTCGTCCGTCCACCTTGTGGCACGTCAGACATGGAAGCTGCACGAGTACTGAATTATCTATTTCAGAACGGCGAGCACGTGTGGCAATCACTTATCTACACTACACTAATGTACAATTAATACATTGTATCTCGGAGCACTCATTACTATGCTGTTTGGTTGATAATATTTTATTTTGGCAAGTTTGTATACAATGCATAAGAGTGTATGTACAAAATGTATATTTTGTATACGATAATTTATAGATAACTGTTTTATATAATTTTGTTTGACATATAAAATCTCATAGTATAGATCAGTGGTTCCCAAACTTATTTTTTCTACTGCCCACTTTGAGAATAAAAATTTTTTTAGCGCCCCCATTTTTTTACCTATTTAAAAACCTCCTAGCTAAATAAAATTACAAATCACCCCCCAGGCCTCTACACAACGCCCCCATTTTCTTTCTGGGTCTCTTACTGCCCCCCTTGATACCTGCAGCGCCCACTAGGGGGCGTTATCGCCCACTTTGGGAAAGACTGGTATAGATGGATAAGTAATTATTTCATACAATAACCAATACAAAGAATACTACTACTTATATTAAAAATGTTTAAATTATTGTAATTAATTACAAACTAGTGGCAAGCCCTTGCTTCGCTTCTGTAGCTACTTTACATCTTGGGTTACATTATTCAAGTTTTAGTTGGGGTCCCTAATGGTTTCAAAGTCAAGTTAAGCTCAATAGAGCTCTTATGAAAGTCAATATTAAAAACTTAAAATCTAGCGCGCACATTCACTTCTTCGGGCGGGAGCTTGATCGTAAAAGAACGGGCAAGAAACTCAAAAAGGTTAGTTTTTTCTCCCCTCAGTTACAAGAAAAAGTAGATACTTAATAAGTCTATACACGTGTCTTCTGCTGTCACTAGGTTCTGTCTCTCTCATTTTCAAACAAATTACTGAAATACAACGACATTTTAAAAATGCTTTAATAAAATTTAGCTTAAGTCATATTAACAACTGTGCAAGCCCGGCCTTACTGGTTAAAAAAATATAATGTGATCTACCAACCTGAAATATTATTAAGAATTTTATATATAAATAGTTAAGGTTTATATATTTATAAAATAATGGATAGAATAACGTCTATTTTAACATATTCGTTGAAACTAAATCAATAGAAAAATACTTGGAACCAACAGAGTTCATTCAAAAATAATCCCACTGATTGTTAAGCTCGTTAATAGATGAATGGAGATTATGGAATTCATTGAATTCTATTTCTGCGAAATATGTTCCATTCAAAATAAATAGTCGTCACAATAATATTCGAAATGAAAATAAAAGGATCAAATATTATATGAAACAGGTTTTGGGTTATGAAATTAAATGTAAAATGTTTTGTTCACTTTGGGCTCTGATAGAGCATTTATGGGAGACGATTTTACATAAAAACTAACTCGCACTTTCGAACACTATAGGGCAGTAGTTTAACGCTAAAGAATCGGGAAAAGTTTGATGAGAATTACAGTACAGATAAAATTATTAAAAATAATAAAACAGAGAAGGAATGTGCCAATGACTCAATAGAATAATGAAAAACTCTGGACTCCTCTGCATAGTTAAAAAGAAGGTGGGGCGTAATAATATCGGCTGTATGCCAATTAAACTCCCGTGAAAAGATCCGGCTGTTTCGGAGATTTCTAATAGATTACGTGTTTTGGCTAAACAACCAAAAAAAACCAGGAAAGAACGCTGTGTAACAGGGGAACATCGTATATTATACATAATTATGTCGAAAGACTATGTCTTACATTTAGAACTGAATAGACATATATATCTCAAAAAGACAACTTTAAAAAAATCGGCAAATAAAGATTAATTTTGGGCGGAGAAGAAGAGATAAGGTTTGAGTGTTACTCTTTTTACGCTACAATAGGCCTTTGTTTTTCATTTAAATCTATACAAATGGTTGTCTGGTCTCCAAGTCGAAATCTCCAAATTTTGTATTAGGTCTTCATAATTCTGAAGTTGCGAAGTATGCACACAATGTAAAGTAAAGTAAAAAGTTTTTTATTTCATAAACTATTACATAGCACTTGAAAACGTCAAAATAAAACATATATATAAAAAGAAACTAAACATTACTACACTGAAATCACGAAGCTTAGATTCAATTACATGCAAATAAATAAAAATTTGGTTTAAGTGAATCTAAGTGCCAGTTCCGAGCCCCCGCTCTGTGAGAAGAACTGACAAGAAATTCACAGGCTATGCTCTTTTAAATTATCAATCAAATATAATTAAAATTGACAATACAAAATACACACAGTTAATATTTGAATATATTAAAAGGGTCCCCCGAGGCCGAAGCCCCGAAGGTTTGAATTTGTATGTAGGCGGGATACAGAACCCTGCCGATTATTTACTTCTCGTGTCAAGCTCCCATGGTGCTCCTTTATTCAAGCAACGTTCTTTAGAGCTTAGGAACGAACACAAGCTTGAAAAAGTTAATTTGAATTTAGAAATTATATTACTTTGTAACTAAAGAAAAACACACTGTTTACACATGCACACATTGTTCATCAAATAAATCAACACAACATTTAAATGTTATTCTTTTGTATATTCTATTAAAATAAGCATAATGAGATGATGACCGATACGATGTGCAGGTCAGTGTACCGACACTCCGCTTCTGAGTTCGTGATCCTGATTTCCACACTAGACAAATATTTGTACAAATGTTTGTCGTGGTCTGGGTTATAGTCGTGTATTAAAAGTAAGCTATCAAAAAAAATTAGTATTCATGTATTTGTTGTTTAGTATATAAGCTCTGCTTAGTTTTGGGTTAGTAAGTTTAGTGCTGAACATTTGCCTATAATCACCACGCTGGGCAGGCCGGCTGGTAATCTCAGTTCCCGCCAGTACGCAGTATGACGCTGCTGCCCATCATACGGTAAGACTATTCTAGGCCAGTGCCCCCCGCCATGGCGCTGTGTCTTATGCCCAAAATATTTCTTACGTTATACCTACTGTCTTCTGCGGGTTGCCAGTTCGACTATAATCAGCTCGGCGAACCTTGATCCCTATGACACTGACAGTTATTCCCACGACACAACCTTGTAGTAGCGTCACCGTTATATTATAATCGAATTGGCGGTGTCTAAAAATGATATTTATTAATTTTAGGCAGATATATAGATAAAGTTACTCCGTTTGGAAGATATCGTTATAGTCGATATCTTCCAAACGGAGTAACTTTTGCAGGACGTCAACGTAGTCTGATTGAGATAATTTCTTGTAAGTGTTAATAATTATTATAATTCCAACGGGATATTATTGTAATTGCATATATCTGCCTAAAATTAATAAATATCATTTTTAGACACCGCCAATTCGATTATAATATAACGGTGACGCTACTACAAGGTTGTGTCGTGGGAATAACTGTCAGTGTCATAGAGATCAAGGTTCGCCGAGCTGATTATAAGATTAACTGCATTTTGGAAGAGATTCGTTCGCGTACGTAAAGGTTATGGCGTTTTTATCAATACCGCGTCGTAGAAACGACGTAGGTTCGTAATATGGTGTTAAGCAGTACACATTTTACGTTAAAGTTGAATACGTATTGTGCCACCCACACTCACGGTTTATAGTTACAATTTTATTCCGAACGTTCAGAATACTTTAAAGTGGTTTGGTGATACGGGAAGACTGAGAAGACAGCAATAATTTATTTTAGATAGATATCGTAGCAGGTAGAAGGATGGGGTGTGAATGTTGAGATTCAAAGCCACATACGAGGGCGGCACCGAAAATTTCGGGAATCAAGGAAATGACACAACATTACTTTTTTATTCTCCGAGAAATTTGACACATTTCTTCCATGAAGCAACCAAGCTTCTTCAGGTGATGAAAATCTCTGATCACGCAATTGATTCCTTATTTTAGGGAATTTATAGAAATTATTAGGGCTAAGGTCGGTGCTGTACGGCGGATGGTCTAGTAATTCTATGTTTTCTTACTCTAAAAACTCTTTTTTTCTGTGCGCGGTGTGAGAACAAGCATTATCGTGATGGAGGATGATGCGACGATTGCAGTTCTCTTTACGGAGTTCAGAAACGACCTGTGGCAAACAAATGCTAGCATACCATTCTGCATTAACCGTTCTTTGTTCCTCAAGAGGAATAGTCGCAACATGGCCGGTTTTAAAGACAAACGTGGTCACCATTTTATTTGGTTTTTGTTTCGGGTTCGTACTCGTATATCCAGGATTCGTCACCTGATACGATGTTGTATACAGCATTTGAGGATCCTGCGTGGAATCTTTCGAGAATTCTGACGCACCAAGTAACAAATGCAGAGTAAGGAATGCGGTATCCATCGGAAAAGAACTGTTTTACACCTAATTGTATGCCAATGTCTAAAGTTGTCTGAATTTCGCGGTATGTCGATCTTCCTTAATCAGCTTACGCACAGCATCAACGTTTTCTTGGGTGACTGCAGTTTTTAGACGACCTTGACGGGGATCATCACTGAGCTTGATACGTCCACGTTGAAATTCTGCAAACCAGCGATAAATTGTGGTTTTGGATGGAGTTTTATCACCAAATGCAGAAATCATCCGGTTTTTGTGTTAAGCCACTTCGAAAGTCATAATATTAGGTCGGGGAAAAAGTCTTTTCGCATAACGTAGGTATAAACTTATTATAAATTTTTTTTGACTGTACTATTTGTGTCTGGCTGGTTTTGGTTACATTAAAAAGGTTCCATTATAAAGAAAAGAAAAAAATAAAAAAAAGTTGTTTCCCGCTATTTTTCATTTGTTTTTGTCTCCGTAAAAATGAGTGAATCTAATGAAGAAATTCGATACATTTTAAACTTTTATTATAAAAAAGGCAAAAATGCAACTCAAGCAGTGAAAAAAATTTGTGATGTTTATGGACCTAATGCAGTGTCAGTAAGAGTAGCACAAATTTGGTTCAAACGTTTTCAGTCCGGAAATTTTGATGTTAAAGATGCACCTCGCTCTGGTCGCCCTGTTACGAATAAAATAGACGCCATTTTTGAAAGAGTGGAGCAAGATCGGCATATTAGTAGTTACGATGTAGCTGAAGAACTGGGAATTGACCACAAAACAGTTTTGACCCATTTGAAGAAACCTGATTATACAAAAAAGCTCGATATTTGGGTGCCACACGAGCTCACTCAAAGAAACTTAATAAACCGTGTACTCATTTGCGATTCATTATTGAGACGTAATGAAACCGAGCCGTTTTTGAAGAGATTGATAACTGGCGATGAAAAGTGGATCACGTACGACAAGAACGTGCGAAAAAGGTCGTGGTCGAAAGTTGGCCTGAAGCCTGGACTGTGGCCAAACCTGGCCTAACACGAAATAAGGTGATGCTGTGTGTATGGTGGGATTGGAAGGGCATTGTTTGTTATGAGCTTTTACCGCCCGGCAAAACCATCGATTCTGATCTTTACTGCCAGCAACTGATGAGATTAAAGGAAGCAGTCGAGAGAAAACGGCCGGAATTGATCAACAGGAAGGGTGTGGTCTTTCATCACGATAACGCTAGACCACACACATCTTTAGCCACTCAGCAAAAATTAAGAGAGTTCGACTGGGAGGTCCTAGTGCATCCACCATATAGCCCTGACCTTGCGCCTTCAGATTTTCACCTGTTTCGGTCTCTGCAGAATTCTTTAGGTTCTGTAAGGTTGACCTCAAGAGAGGACTGCCAAAACTATTTGTCCCGTTTTTTTGATCAGAAGTCCCAAAGTTTCTACAGTAACGGGATAATGTCTCTGCCCACAAAATGGCAGAAAGTTATTCAACAAATCGGTACATATATATTGTAAATAAATGTAAATAAACTTTGAAAAAAATGTCTTGACTTTTCATACAAAAATACGAAAAGACTTTTTCCCCAACCTATTAAATCATCACTCTTGAATTTTGTCGAGTCGATTGCATTTTCTCTACGACTAAACAAGTTTGACAAGACCTTGTGAGAAGACTGAGGTTCTTTTTTTAAATAAATAAATAGTATTCGATATATAAAACTAAGTAGTTTTCAATTAAACAGATTTTAATATGACAGGAACAGTGGAAATATTCCATTTTCGATACTTTTAGTGCTGCCCTCGTATCGTATATCCAAAACAGTTGAAGTTGGCTTGACGCACCTTCTAAAGCACGGCAGCGCTCCTTATTAAATCCATCTGTCAGTTTTCAACTTCAACTTTTAAGTCAACAAATCCTACTTAACCGACCGCCCTAACTAAATCAATTGGCATTTTACAAACGTTTTACAAACAATCAAAAGCAAACGGCATTTTCCATGCTCCTGTGGCTATTATTGGGAAAAACGACAAGCCTTAGAAGTGAGGTCAAGCCTTAATAGTGCCTTCCTCTTTTATTGTTCGACTCCCAATTTGTTTTCCCTACCCACTTGATTGTAAAACGTATACTAACTTCAACTACAACCTCTTTTTTCCCGAAATTGAGAAACTTATCAAACTTATACACTATGTATCTTAAGTATGTATTTACAAAAAAAAAAAAAAAAATGGTTGCCTGTAAAGTCGTTTTTACGGGCGAAGATTTTACGTGACAACGTCTTTTTCTAATTCAAAAAATCAACTTGTTTTTGCCTAATTCTCTAGTGCTGCGCGCGCGGCAGACCGATCATAGTTGAGTGGGAGAGAGACGCAAGGCATTCGCCGGGCCTCTCTCTCGTTCGGTGACTCATCGTAACGTTACCGAGCGTTACACTTTTTCATAAGTGACTCCCAGCCGCAACCTAATTTAAGACGTTGTCACGTCAAAAGTATTTATGTATGTTTATCCGTTATTTAGTATCCATACCACAAGTTCTTAATGATACTTATCTTGGAACTAAATAATTGGTGTGATTGTAAGAAATTATTTATTTATTTATTTTGAGCGTTCAACAAACATTTGAGATTTTAGATTTCATGTAAGGCGATATTGAAATTGAAAGCATCAGCTCTAAGGTGAAAAGGGTAAAGCTGCGGGCTTGGTTAACTCTGAGAGTTCGCAAGACATTTCAAGGGGCCCTGCGCACTTGATTGTAAAACGTATACTAACTTCAACTACAACCTTTTTTTAAGACAGACATTTCAAGGGGCAATGTATACATTACTTTACCATAACATATAGCCTAAGGATATCTTAAGTTATAAGGGTGTATAGGGATCCTAATAACAACTGAGGAGCCCACGCCAACCTCACCTGTGCAAGTGGTGCAGCTGCTGATCAACAGACGAGGCTCTGGCGAACGTAACAGTAACCGGTAAGCGGCAATAGGCTCGCCACTTATTACGTGGGACCAACAATATAATTGGCGAAGTGTGGGCGTATAATGGGTGCTGTCTACCCCTTCGGGGAAACAGGCGTATATATATATGTATATTTTAAGTTAGCTCTAAGAAAAATAAATTAACCGTTAAGTGTAGTGTACATGTTGGCGAAAGGCTAGCCAGCTCCCACAATTGAACACTTTTCAACTAGAATTGAGTTTTTTGTACTAAAACTGAACTTTGCTCTGGTGAATATAAATGCTCCTGGTAAGGGGCAGGTTTGCAACCTATTACGTGGGATCAACAATATAGTTGACAAAACGTGGGCATGTAACATATTCCATGCCCACGTCAGAGGCATACCTCTGCCTATTCCCTCGGGGATAATGGCGTAACCGTATGTATGTATTAAAGATTCCTTTATAAGTGGGTGGGAAAAATATAACAATAGGGACGATAAGATTGTATATGTTATCTGTCATAAACCTGCACAAATTTGTAGTATGTTGAACTAGTTAAATATTGGTTGAAATATTGATACCATGCAGCTTAAGTATGTCATGCTCACTTACACAGCTTACACTCGACTCGCTATATTTAAATAAATAAATATTTCTGACACTTACACCAATTATTTAGTCCCAAGATAAGTATCATTAAGAACTTGTGTTATGGATACTAAATAACGGATAAACATACATAAATACTTTTTTTTTTTTTTTTGTAAATACATAGATACTTAATATACATAGGAAAACACCCAGACCAGAACATATAAACATATTTATACACACAAATATTTGTCCTGTGTGGGAATCGAACCCACGACCTCAGGAGTGGAGTGCGGGTATACTCGCCCCCACGCCATATCGGTTGTCAATATTATTTAGTAACTTACAAAAATTTGGCAGTGGTTGGTTTTTTCTCAACCATTTAAAGAAGAACAAGTCATAATATATAAAACAATACCTTGTCCAAAAATAATATTGTTAACTATAATTTAGCAAAAAGTTGTTTTGCGAAATGAAATTTTGTGATAAATACTTTGGTAACTGAAACTGCGATCACCAACCTGCCTGTCCAGCATTGTGATTTAGGGGCAAATAACCAATAGAATGAAATCTATTAGGACGCTTTGGTAACGGTTTTGCTCCTACATTAGTAGTTCCCTCGCCGTAAAAAATAAATACATACATAACTATAAAAAAGTTAACTCTGATGATCAATCTAGAACAAATAAATGAAGCTGCCTTCTTCTCTCCGACTGTACTGTATGTTGTGCCGGACGGTGTCCGTAATTACTACCGTATTATTTGAGTTACCATCTATTGTTTCATTATGGACTGCAAGAGTATATCGCACATCCTCTAAAAAAGTGTAATAACACAAAAAAAAGTGATTTTATGAAAATTAAGATTTACGATTTTTTATTTATTTTTTGTCGTCTTGTGAATTAGGAACTGTAATTAATTTTGTTTTTATGTGTTATATTGCTTTAAATTTTATGTAACTTAATGACAGTAAGACAAAAATAAAAGAAAAAATTAAACGTTTCTTTATTATTACTTCGTTATCGACTTTTTTTGTATTATGACACTTTTTTAGAGAATGTGCGATATGTCAGAAGTTCAAAGTCCTATTAGAAAGCTGTAACAGCAGGACTCCGCACACCTGCCCATTCGCATTGGTTCGCCTGTTGCTGTGTTTAAAACCAGTTGTTATGTAATTGAAACTAATTCCCTTACAAGGAAACTTGTAATTCACTCGTCATTTCTTTTATAAACAATACCCAGTGGTCATAAGTATTCATAACCATATCAGCCGTAGACAGTCCACATTGGCCTCCCCAATAGATTACATTATATTAGTAGGTATTTGCTCATAATCACCATGCTGGGCAGGCGGGTTAGTGACCGCAGTTCAAACCAGTACGCAAAATGACGCTGCTGCCAATCATGCGCGGTAGGATTTCTGCTCGTCGACTTTTATTACTCCCCGAGAGATGAGAGAGGGTGGGACTATTCTAGGCCGGTATCAAACGGCACGGTAATTATTACACCGGCCATAAGTATTGCACAAAGACAATCGCATCGATTGCTTGCAAAACAAAATTGGCGGATCTTCAAGTGTCTCAAAATAAAGTAATCAAAATTCTATTTTGATATCACTATTTCACACCAACAATAATAAAAATTATAGTTTATGCAATCTAGCCCAAAAAATGTTAAATAGCTCTCTCCATACTAGTCTAACATCTCAATAATCGAAGTACCCGCCGTTCTAGTTTCCTTGGGTTGCCCCAAGTAAGAACGAATTATGGTAAAAAAAAATGAAGGCGCGCAGCTTTACAACAAAATATTCTCGAACATTAAAAATGTAAGCTCGTTTAATGTATTCAAACGAAAACTCGCACAACATATTATTGATACTTACTCTTAGCTATTCAATTGAATACATTGGGTGGGCGAGCGTACTCTTTAAGTAACGACGATGTAATTAATAATTACTCTGTATGTTAATCTAAGTTCTCATTCAAGTGACTGTAAAATGTCTTTTTGAGAATAAATATCTTCAACCATTATTTCAGAATACAGACGAATGCTAATTTTACACATACATACATTCACGCCTATTTTCTCAAAGGGGTAAGAGGCATAAAATGTGCGCACACTTCGCCAATTATATAGTTGGTCCCACCTGATAGATGGTGAGCCTATTGCCGCTTACCGGGAGCTTTCATGTTTTCTAGAGCCTCGTCCGTTGATCGGCAGGTGCACCACTTGCAAGTGAGGTTGGCTTGGGCTCCTTAGATTTTGATTGGAATTCTATACACCCCGCTCAGCGTGAAATAGTTGGCAATACTCAAGGCGCCGTATATATCGAAACACATCCTAATGCTGTGCGCTTTGGATGTTCCTAACTCATCATCATCATTATATCAGCCTTATAAAGTCCACTGCTGAACATAAGCCTTCCAAATTAATTAATTTCTATTGGGGGTATTTGCCTAAAATCATCACGCATTCCTTACTTAAGCAGAGTAGAAAAAGTCATGATTATACTAATCATACTCATTATTTTGACACCGAAATGTGTAAAAAGATATAAGTGGACTTTGAATAGACTTATTATTATTAAATAATTTATTGATTCAGGCGTTACTTTGCGGAAATCCATTGTAAGCAAGTGATGGATGGATTAAAAATATCTTTGTAACAATTCCCGCGCTACTATAATTTCCCGAAAAACCGAGAAACTATTCAACACGACACGTGTTTCGCCCTTACACAGGGCATCTTTAGGTAAGGTAGGAGCCTCAGAACAACGATGTCTTCACGACCAACGCTGAAACGAGAGTATACACTCTTGTTCGAGCGAAACACGTGTCGTGTTGAATAGTTTCTCGATTTTTCGGGAAATTATAGAAGCGCGGGAATTGTTACAGAGATATTTTTAATCCATCACTTGCTTATTATTATTATTTTAAATGCAAGTATGTACTTATAAAGGTATGTTACTCTTTCACACTAAAACTACTGAGTGGACTTTTATGGAAAAATAACAAAAATATATCTAATACACCAGAATAACACATTCCATATATTCAATAAAAGTTTGTAAAAGAAACAACTCACCTGTAGACGTCTGAAATACTGAGTTGGCCTTTTCGTCCTTTTGTAAAGAGTTGATGAGTGTAACTGAAAAAAAAATATAACACATGTGTAAAAAAAAATTAAGTGTTTTAGCATCACTTCTGCGCACGCATCGGGGCTAAACACTAGACGTCTGTTTTAAAAAAAAAATTACGTTTTGTACAAACGCGAGAAAGGACTCATCGCGGCTGTATTTTAATTTCCAAAACTAATGTAAATTCGAGTTTTACCAGATCGTGGTGCTAGGTCTTTACCTACTACTTTTGCTACTATTTTTTAATTTTGTTCTTCTCTTCTCATCTTCATTTTGGTATTGTTTGCGGTAACAATTAATAAGGCCCAGGGGCAAACATTTAAGCACGCAGGGATAGATTTACGTCAAGAGTGTTTTTCGCACGGGCAACTATGTTGCCTTATAGAGATCTGGTTCAGGAGAACATCAGTATGTACTTCTGCCAGAAGAAAAGAAAACTAAAAATATAGTGTACGCTGTACTTCACAGTATAATAATATTAGTTTAATTTCTTTTAAGAATAACCTATAGTCTACATAATATTCGATTACAAGACCCAGTACTTATTATTTATCTATACACATAAACTAAGTCGTAAGTTAAAGTCAGCGTTAGCCCAAAGTAGTTACTTTACACGCGGACGAAGTCGCGGGCGGAAGCTAGTTATATCATAACTATAAATACTATCTCTTACTCGCACCGCATTTAATATCTCTGCTAACCTCAAGGTTTAATGGTAGAAAACGCCTAATGGCATTAAGTTCGCCTTTTGTACATTTTTTTTTATGTGTGTGCAATAAAACTTAAATAAAATAAATAATCCCTGCAATTAGTTCGGCTTGGACACCAAAGCAAAGATAATGTTGACATTGTTAAGTGCTCCATTGAAGCCCAAATTAAATAAAGCATTTAAAATTTTCACTTACCAAAAGAATGTTTTTGACAGAATGTTCGCCCTCTCCCTCGGGTTCTGTTCCCGCTCGATATCGAAGTACTTGGGATCCATTGCTTATACTTAATTTGCTAATTAATTGACTTTAGAGATCAGTACTTTCTTTGGACAGCGCTTTCATATTTACCTGTAACAAGGAAGAGGAAAATTTATATTTATTTATTTATTTATTAAGGAACTCCAACAAAGGATACACAGTACATGCAATATTATATAAAATTGTCAGAAGATTTGTGCTCCTTCAGTTACAGGAGAACACATCATGCATACATCATCTTTTAAACTTAATTTTTAAATATGTTAATTTAATAATATATTGATTTTGTAGGGACACAAAAGGGCTGGCATAGCAATGACGGCATCGCGGCGGTGTATCTACAGCTAGCCAGAGGTAGTCACGTACCGATCAGGCAGTAAGGAACACGCTTTGGTCTAAGTTATGTAATATAGTGAAATTATACAAGTGAACAGCCTTTATATTTTTATTACATATCGAGGGTTCCGTGCTCAAACCCGATAAGTGGCAAAATTTGCGTTTTTGGGCTTAAAGCAGTACTTAAAAGAATTTATCGGTTAATTAAAAAAAAAAACTTAAAAGGTTTACTTATTGGATTATGAAGTCCTCAGTTTTCAGTCTTCTTTTCTGATATCGACTTATTTGATAATATCACAAGAAAAAGCGGCAGAAATTATGTATCTGATGTTGTCACTTATCGGGTTTGAGCACGGAACCCTCGATATACAAGTGACTCTCGCCATAACATCTATATCTATTAGGAATATAGTAGGTATACAACACTATCCCTAAATTTTTTTTAACAGTAAGTATTATGTACAATAAAACACAGTTATTAGATATATATATGACGAACGATATGGCGTCCGACCGGTGACCGATATAAGGTCAGTATACCTGCACTTCACTCCAGACGTCGTGGGTTCGATTCCCACACAGGACAAATCTTTGTGTGCATGAACATAAATATTTGTTCTGGTCTGGGTGTTTTCGTATGTATATTAAGTACGTATTTACAAAAAAAATAAAAATAAAGTATTTAAGTAAGTTTATCCGTTATTTAGTATCCATAACACAAGTTCTTAGTGATACTTATCTTGGAACTAAATAAATGGTGTGATTGTAAGAGAATATTTATTTATTTTTATATAAATCATCTTTACTACATTAATTAAACACACATACAAAACAGTAATATTAATTCCATGTAATAACTGAAATTCAGCATTACTGCTGCCGATCGTGTCTGCCGGTGGTGAGTCCCACACACCTCTCTCGGTCCCCCTATGGCCGGGAGACAGTGCGTAAATGCATTTTGTTACCGACGTAAATCAGAAAAAAAGTTATAGGACACATGGGCCGGTGGCCGCATATGGAGGAAGGGGGGGAGCGACACACTGCGCCTCTATGAGGTGGTCCTTATAAAGACGCAGTGTGTCGATACAAAAGGTAATGAGACAGATACAAGCCATATAAATGTATTCATCTTTCATTATGAGATGTTCCCGGCGCTTCTTGTCTCAAACATAGCTGAGCTGATTACGCATAAAGCATACTTTTCTTTCTAAATACAGAAAACTGAATTTCAGTAATTACATGGAGCGACTACCGTCTAACCTCTGCAACCCAGAGGGAAACCTTATTATATGGTTAAACCAGCTGTCAGGATGATAGGAGGCACTGACTTCCTAATAACGGCTGCCATAGATGTTTATCACAGCCGGGACCATCGGCTTAGTGGTTTCTTAGGCACGGAGCAGGGGATAAGTATGCACATAACTTGGGTCTCACTACTGGGCTATCGCCGCTCAATATTAGCTAACACCTATTCTAAGAAAAATATTCGCTTTAATGCATACAAATTTCGTGGGACCAACTATATAACTGGCGAAGTGTGGGCAAATAAAAATGTCCGGCGTGCATACATATATGCATACAAATATAATTTGACATATGTACTGTACGGGAATCGACACCACGAACACATGAGAGGAATGCAGGTAACCACTAAGAAATTACCTACACATAATGTCAGTCGTCTCACAATTATGTGGCAAGACTAATCTATTTTTATACCTGAGAGCTGTAAATAGATTCGCATCTCGTTTTTTTCCAATAACTCGTCTCGTCAGTATCCCGCTGCTTTACAAATTTAAACGATACGTATAAGTAATGAGCGATTTGACGACCGATATGGCGTGGTGGCGAGTATACCCGCACTCCAAGAGGTCGTGGGTTCGATTCCCACACAGGACAAAGATTTGTGTGTATAAATTTATACATTAATATTTGTTCTGGTCTGGGTGTTTTCCTATGTAAATAAAGTACGTATTTAAAAAAAACAAAAAGTATTTACGTATGTTTATCCGTTATTTAGTATCCATAACACAAGTTCTTAATGATACTTATCTTGGAACTAAATAATTGGTGCAAGTGTCAGAAATATTTAATTTTATTTAATTTATTGATTCAGGCGTTACTTTGCGGAAATCCATTGTAAGTAAGTGATGGATTAAAAATATCTTTGTAACAATTCCCGCGCTACTATAACTCACTCACTCTCACTCTCACTCTCGTTTCAGCGTTGGTCGTGAAGACATCGTTGTTCTGAGGCTCCTATCTTACCTGAAGATGCCCTGTGTAAGGGCGAAACACGTGTCGTGTTGAATAGTTTCCTGATTTTTTGGGAAATTGTAGTAGCGCGGGAATTGTTACAAAGATATTTTTAATCCATCACTTGCTTAATATTTATTTATTTAAAAATGAGACAAGACTTTTCCTGTTCGAGCGTGTTCTACAAATTGAATAAAGAATTATGTTCTGTTCTCAGAAACTGGTTGAGTTCACACTCTCACCCTTGTGTTGTGCAATGAGGACACTGGCGAGAAGTTATGAAGATACTACACGAAATCTGCTTGGTAATTTCTAAATGAGCGCGAAACCGTTCTTTTTTACAGCGCTGACCACTTTTCAGTTGGTGGTTTGAATTCTTGAGTGCATTGTAGTAAAAAAAAATACATGGACATGGTTAGTACATTCAATTCCTATCAAAATTGTACTCACACCTTAATATTCTGTCCTGTGTGGGAATCGTATTCTAAGTCAAAACATTTGTTGCTACAACTACGTTTTAGCTTTTTAGTTTGATTTATTTTTGCACTTACAATATACTATATATAAAAAGTTATAAATCCCGTCTCAGGTTAATCGAGTAGTAATCGAACCTGCGACCTTTGGATAACCGGTCCACCGCTGTAACTACTGATTCCGATGGACGTGCTGAATCATTGTAGCATTAGACCTCGAACGAACGCGGACGTGTTGGTATTTTAAACAAAAAATTCGTCTCATAATTTCGTTGTAGATTACACAAAGGTCCTATAAATAATGTATCATCAAACATAGACCTCGCTCAAGAAGCGCTCGTAGCTCCGCGAAGCTCGGTGCTCGGAAAAGATCGCCGAAGTACAGCAGAGTTTACAGAGGTCAGTCCTTGGATGGGTGACCGTTTGTGTGGCATTTGATATCGAGCGCTTCCGTGCTTCGGAAGGCACGTTAAGCCGTTGGTCCCGGTTATCACTAAATGTGGTAGTCGTTAAGCCATGTTAGAGGCCTAATAATGCGGCTTGAAAAATTCTAACAGCAGGACGCCACACACCTGCCTCCGCCAATCCGCACTGGGTCAGCGTGGTGGAGTAAGACCCAATACCCTCACACCTTGATATGTGAAAGGAGGCTCGTGCTCAGTAGTGGGACGTTAATGGGCTGTGATGATGATGATGATGATTGAGGAATTATTAATGTCAAAATAAAAAATCTCAATAACAAATGAATCAAGAAATATAAATGCAATTAATAAAAATAAACAGTCAATAATTATGAAAATTAAAATAAATCAAATATGCGATATGTGGTTTATTAAAGGTCGTTGACAGGCACACAAATACAAGAGTAAAACTTTATAAAAACGGACTGTTTGTGTCTGGCTTATAATCGATCTGAAGTTCCCCGCCCGCTTTGAATACAGTCTTGAATTAGTCAACAAGTCTCTCCATCACGTGATTTGGTCGACTTCTGAGTAAAATATTACATTTGTATTACTTTCTATTTCCATTTACAATGCTACACGACGATTTTTTAAAAGAGTAAAGTAAAAAAAAAGTAAAAAATTATTTATTTCATAAACTATTATACATAGTACTTGAAAACGTCATGATTACAAATGAAAAAAAAACAATCGAAATAATATTACACTAAATCACGAAGCTTAGATTCACTTACATGCAACAAAACAATTTATAAACAAAAAATAATCAAGTGTAAGTGAATCTAACGGCTAGAAACTCACAGGCCACGCTCTTTAAATTTATCAATTGGTTCGGTACTTGAATTACAATCTTCATTTGTCTGTGAAGCTTTACAATGCAATATTAACAATATACATGTTCTAAGTGACATATATAAAAATAGCTTGTATGAAACGGCAGTTTAATCCCAAGCATTTTTATCTTCAAATCGAAAAAATAAATATTTTCTCACAATTTATTTAGTTCCAAAATAGGTATCATAAAGAACTTGTGTTATGGCTACTAAATAACGGATAAACACACATACATACTTTTTTGTCACAACATACGAAAACACCCAGACTCAACAAATATTCATGTTTATGCACACAAAGATTTGTCCTGTGTGGGAATTGAACCCAAGACCTCAAGAGCGAAGTGCAGGTACTGACCTTTATATCTAATAAAAAGCATAATTAATGTAAATATATTAAGTACATATTTAATCTCGAAGTTACTAATAGGGCGCTATTGTAGCCGCCAAACCGTCTTACAGTTAGCCGGCTTTCTCATACCATCATCGTTTTTGTTTTTAAAAAAAAGCTTACAATAAATACTGTTCAGCCAGTTTCACAATACCAATTGGTTCCGTCAGTGACCATTAATTAGTTAAGGTACAGCATGCAAATGATTGATTGAAGACGCGGGTCAAGTTACACTAGTCTTTTTATTAAGGTCATTGTCCCCAACATGATGCTGCGAAGTGGAATGATACCGGATTTATATAAGTGATAGATAACAATGATTACTTGAACTTAGTATTTGATTATCCGTAATATTCTTTTCTATATTTGACGACCGACATGGCGTGGAGGTCAGTATACCTGCACTTCACTCGAGAGGTCGTGGGTTCGATTCCCACACAGGACAAATCTTTGTGTGCATGAACATGAATATTTGTTCTGGTCTGGGTGTTCTCCTATATATCTTAAGTATGTATTTAAAAACAAAAAGAAATATTTATCCGTTATTTAGTATACATAACACAAGTTCTTAATGATACTTATCTCGGAACTAAATAATTGGTGTGATTGTAAGAGAATATTTATTTATTTATTTTATTTATATACGGGAATGGGATCTTACAAATGTGCTACAACATGTACATAACAGTTGTAGAAGATAGAAGTTCTCGGAAAGCGACAATAGGTTTGCTACCTAAGTATTACGTGGGACTAAAATCACAATTGGCGAAGTGTGGGCGTATATTATGCCTTTTAGTTGTACGCTACTCAAAAGATGGATAGATGTTACAATCAAATAATTAATAAATTACTTCTAAATATTTAACGACTGTAATTGCCGGTACTAATATATAGCTTAAGAGATTTTTTTACTCATACAGTGTTGTTCTGTGTAAAAATTGTTCTTTTTGCAAATAAAAAAATATTCTTGCCCTTTTTTCTACTTGCCTGCAGTGAATAGGCGCGTTAGTTACTAATTTGACTTTCATAAGAGCTCTATTGAGGCAAACTTGAAAAAAAATTTTTTTTTTTATACTTTAAATATTTATTATTAATTTAATTATTTTAAGCTTTATTTATTTAATCTTTGCGTGAGTACCTAATCAACTTAAATAAACTACCTTAAATTAAAACTATAAAAAGATGACTTCCAATTTTATTCCAATCTTCTTCTTCTTTCTTTTTTTCTTTTAACTATTAAATTCTATCGTTTTATGAAAAGAACCGTTCCTCCCTAATTTTCCGAAGTGCGGTTTCTCTCGTGCCACAAGACTTGAGTACTACTATTAGTCTTAGTATTACTTACCATTATTCCCTTAAAATTCAAACTGAGCACAAGAGATCCGACTGAAGGTTAAATATGCGCCGCAAGCCAACCTATGGCCACCTCAAAGAAATGTTAGAAAACCTTAGAGGTGTTGGATAGCAGCTGTCGTTTTGTTATGACGCGGCCACTGGTCTCATCTTCGAATATAAAAGTGTCTGAAGAGGGGATCCAGCACAGGACCAAGGTCTTTCGGTTTTCTGAGCCCTTAAAATCCAGAGGCATGTCCAGCTGATCAGCTGATAAATCTTTGGTCAGTGTTATTGGATCATTTACGGATTCATTCCAGCCCCTTTTAACATGCCTATTATCTCTTGTTGTAACTGTTTAGCTTGACAGAGGTTGTCACAGCCTTCCAGCAGGTCATCCATGTACAGTGACGTCATTATTGCAGCAGCAGCCAGAGGAAACTTGTTCTCATCATACATTGCTAATTGCCTCAAGGTACGCATTGCGAGGAATGGCGCCGCCTTTGTTCCGTAGGTAACAGTTGTAAGCTGATACTCCTCCAAACTATTCGTTGCAGGTGTGGGTCAGGTTCACGAATAGCTATCTGGCGAAACATCTTCTCAATAACAGCAGATGTGACGTATTTGTGTTGTCGCCATACCAGGATGAGATGCTATAGATCTTTTCTTTTTTTTCGCTTTATTTATTTATTTATTTATTAGGAACACTTATAGCTAAACATATATATTTTACATGCAACACTTAAAATCAAAGGACATATATGGACATATAGTCATTACAAGTATTCACATCATAATTTTTTACTTATTTTTACTTATATTTTTTTAAACTTATGATGACTAATAATCAATATATTTTAGGAAAATATGAATTTTTTTATATAATCACTAGGGATGTAGATTCGCTTTGTAGATTTCTTCTTTTTGTAGATTGGGACCACGATCCATCAAATCATTGAGGATGCGTTCAGATGATGTCTTCGCCGATGCATTAAAAACAGTTCGCAATTTAGTCGTTGTGGAATAAATTTTCAATATGCCGTGATGAGGGAGGTAACATGATACTTCATTGTGCACGGTAAGAAGCGCACCTACACTCGTGAAGAAACTAGTCCAGTTTATGCTCAGCATCACAAGGCGCGTGGCCGTCTATTTAAGAGACACGCGCACTTTTTCAAGAGCCATATATCGAGGGTTCCGTGCTCAAACCCGATAAGTGACAAAATTTGCGTTTTTGGGCTTAAAGCAGTACTTAAAAGAATTTATCGGTTAATTAAAAAAAATTAAACTTCAAAGGTTTACTTATTGGGTTATGAAGTCCTCAGTTATCAGTCTTCTTTTCTCAAATCGACTTATTTGATAATATCACAAGAAAAAGCGGGTGAAATTATGTATCTGATGTTGTCACTTATCGGGTTTGAGCACGGAACCCTCGATATATCGTCGGGGATAGAGATCCGCGAAACTACCATACGTAAAGTCCGCGTGTCTGCAATAGATCTATTTTCACAGGGAAAGGTAAAAAAGTTAATAAGCTTCTTATTAACACATTATATTATTCATTATATGTTCTATCTCTTGTTTGAAAAAGTTTTTTTTTGTAAGTACATAATTTGGGCTCTACGACAGTTACGCCTATCAACTTTAATTAGCAAATCTTTTTTAGTTACGCGGTATTATCCAATGCTAGTTACGCGGATATGCCTCTTGGGACAACCTCGCCAGGTTCCTCTTTCCACAACCCAAAGGTATCAGGCAATAATTGACTTCAGTTGTACTTTGGAACTGCATTATAGCATAACTGTTGCAACATTTATTACTATTACAAGATGGTTTTAAGTGTGTATTTCATTCAACTTTTAATCTAAAGTCAAATACATTATTCAATGACTCCGAGAACAAAGACTACAGTTTGTTTGCTTTAGGGCTTCATTCCATTTGTAGCTACTAGTTAGATAAGGTAAGGGCGCGTTCGCACTGTATGGTCACAGATTATAGTGTCGTGGCTTTACCGCACAAATAGTGTATTATTACAAAGCGAGATCTAAAGTTAGACCAGGGGGCCTACCGCCGAATTCGATGGATTACCGGTAATCCATCTAGATCAAACTTTGTTTTGCGTTTAGTAATCCGTACCGGGGAATCTGCCGACAGCCACCTCTCGTTCATGACCTTCAGTCCGTGACAGACCAATAGGTAAATGGAGAACGCCATTTTGTTTCGATTTCCATGAGTTCGGCGGTACGACAGAATCAATTCGAAATCCATTTTGCCTTAAAATCAATTGCCATCGAACTCGGCGGTAGGCCCCCAGGTTTAAAACTAGTGCTGTTCCTGTCCTGAACGTGGCAGAAATAGTTTCAAACCAAGTCTAACTTTAAATATGGTTTTATAATAAGCCCCAAATTCTCTTACAACCACACCAATTATTTACTTTCAAGATAAGTATCATTAAAAACTTGTGTTATAGATACTAAAGAACGGATAAACATATTTACATACCGTTTTTTTGTTGTAATTACATACTAAATATACATAGGAAAACACCCAGACAGACCAGCAATTATTCATGTTCATGCACACAAAGATTTGTCCTTTCGAACCGAACCCACGACCTCTGGAGTGAAGTGCAGATATACTGACCTCCACGCCATATCGGTCGTCAACAGGTATTATAAGGCGGACTTTACACTAAAAGGCATTCTCTACCTTTGGGGTTAGCAGAAAAGAGGCAGTACGAACAATAACATAGAATTATATATTATGTTTTATTAATGAAGTTTATGAATTAAAGATAATATCTAATTATATGTACACAAGAATAATAACAATGATTAAAGTAAAAGAGACTCAATGAAATGATTACTCCTGAAAAAAGTATTTTTTTCCAACATTTTTGCTTTCTGTCAACGTAATACTAATGGGTTAGGAATTCCCAAATTAAAAAGCTTTTATGCAGAAAGTTTGTTACAACCTGTTTGTTACAACCTGTGTAGTGTTGTGCAGAGCTGTAACTAGCCTTTTATGCACGCAGTGCGAGCTTTCAAAACTGCGCCCCTGAAAAAGAACAGGCTCTGAAAATACAGGCCAGGTACAGTAGGGCGCGTCTACACCATGATCGCGGTAAAACAAAATGTACCTACTAGCCACCGTGCATGACATAAAACTAGATACTATTCTGGTCATTTCTGCGCCCCTCCAGGGTCTGCGCCCTGTGCCAGGGCACTGCTGGCACCGCCCTACTTACGGCACTGGTGGAATAGCAAGAATAAGGCAATCAAATGAACGAAGTAAAAATAAGTTGAAGAGAGAGTTCTGAATTTGAAGAGTAAATATTCAGGCTTGTGGAGGTGTTCACTACACGACGACCCGTTCACCTGTCGTCCACGACTTTTTGACAGTGAACACATTGACAAGTCAAATGGAATCTGCTAACACAACCGTGGTACATAATGAAAAATACACGTCACGAATTACAAGGCGACTGCTGTGACCCTGAAATGACGTCACGACTATTATTGAGTCATACCTGTTCCCATTGGGGAACAGGTAGATACAACAGGCGTTCACCGATTAAATATCTCGACGACAGTGGCGATAAACTGTCGCGATAGTGGAAACGCGCTTTAAATTGTATTACACGCTCTTATAATTATATTTATCAACGTAAATATGCCTTAAAATGTTTGCAGAAAAGTCAAAAGGAGGTCAGGGAATTTCCAAAGGTCATTATTGTGCCGACTGATATACAATCCGCTACAAAAGGTCGTGGTTTCGATTCTCACACAAGACAAATATTTGTGTAAAAGATGGTTTTTTCTGTGTATTATAAATGTTGTATAGTGCATAGGGTGTATAGGGATCCTACCAAGACCTAAGGAGCCCAAGCCAACCTCACCTGCAAGTGGTGCACCTGCCGATCAACGGACAAGGCTCTGGCGAACACAACAGTGCCCGGTAAGCGGTAATAGGCTCGCCACCTTTTACGTGGGACCTACAATGTAACTGGCGAAGTGTGGGCTATTATATCTGCCTCTGCCTACCTCTTCGGGGATACAGGCGTGAATTTATGTATTATAATTAAAAGTGTTGTAATAATGAGAAAAACAAATTGTTATCCTTTCTCTTGTATCTACCAATAGCACAAGATCTTAGTTAGCACGAAGTTTTGTGGTGTGTACACACGTGTGGCGCGATCACAGGGGACATAACCCCCCCCCCCCCCCCCCCAGATCGAAACATCCATCCCAAACTTCTAACAATTTACAAATTTTAATGGTCTGCTGACATCTTCCGTTAAATTGACTTTAAAATTGATACGTTTCTCATTTTGACTGTTTTTTATTAGCAACCCCCTCCAAACTGCGACCGCGCCTGTATGTGTATACTGCGTGACATCTTACGCGATGGCCAAGATTGATTTATTATTTTAACTCAATAAAACGTATTTTTGGTTCAATTCGCTATTTATTTTGCTACTTTAAACCAAACGTGTCGGTTTTTGTTTACGTCCTTATGACTCTGAAAAAACAGCACTCTATATATATACGTAAAGGTTTCAATAAGTGTATATGTAACTAAACATATAAATATGCAGATTTATGGGGTTAGTATTTTTTTTGGGTCCCATATAATGTTATATCTTGAAGAGTTTCCGTTTGAATAGTGCTTTTAGCTAAATGGTAGTGTTCAGGGATCCAGACTTCTACTGCGACAGCATTATCGCTGACTAAATGCTGAACTGGACACCCATTTGGTCTGGTACAGACGTAGGCAAAGGTACTTCAGCATATTCTTTAAGGTTCAACCTTTCGCTTTGAATGACACTAATTTGTTTACCTACCACGTGGTGGTGCCCAAAAAGTTACGTACTATTAATAAATATGAAATAGCAGTCAACATTAATAAATTTGTGTAAGGTATATGTAGTTTATTAATAACACATATTTAATTCTATGTAAGTTTATATGTTTTCTTATTCGTACTGCCTCATACTTTACTGCTAACCCTGGGTAATTGGTAGAGAATGCTTTGCAGCATTAAGTTCGCCTATTGTACATTTTAATTTTGTGCGATAAAGTTTAAATAAGTAAACATATTTTGATAGGGAAAATAATTGGGATAAACTAGTTAGTCTACATACAAAACTTAACTCAATAAAAAATATATGTGATCCGGTTTACAGATGGCTGAAGAACGAACTCTCTTCGGCTCAGACAATCAGCATAAGAAGAGTAGCTACCAACACTGGCAGGAAAAAGCATGTTATCATAACAAATGAGCTCTCCAAACATTTCCAGCAACAGGGGATGATAAAACAACTGTCAATTGAGTGAATGTTTGTTATTGTAACGCGATTCCGTATCCGTTTAGTCAATTGACCTCCTTAACAAGATACAATCATTTTCATCGTTGATAAATTCTTATTCAATCGCGAGATGAATTAATTCTAATTGGCCATGTGTGGGCCAATGTACGACGAGTCTCATACGCCTATTCATTATTTATCTTCATATTATTGCGTAATCCATTAATACTGACCCGGCGCACTTTGTACCGCTATATTTTATTTTACATAAATATTTTCGAAACTTGTTTTAGGGCGCAATGAAGATTTCGGGAATCAAGGAAGTGACATAACATTACTATTTAAAATGTATTTATTGCTTTTCGAAGTATTCTCCGCGAAATTTGACACATTTTCCATACGATGGAACCAATCGTTGAAGCAACCATTCCATTCGGAAGTAGGGGGCTCCCAATATTGTAGGCGTCCACAGCTTCTTCAGGTGATGAAAATCTCTGACCACGCAATTTTTTTTTTATTTTAGGGAATTTATAGAAATAATTAGGGCATAGGTCGGGCGGATGGTCTAATAATTCTTTGTTTTCTTGTTCTAAAAACACTTTTGTTCTGTGCGCGGTGTGAGAACTCGCATTGTCGTGATGGAGAATGATGCGGCGATTGCAGTTCTCTTTACGGAGTTCAGAAACGACCTGTGGCAGACAAATGCTAGCATACCATTCTGCATTAACCGTTCTTTGTCCCTCAAGAGGTATAGTCGCAACATGGCCGGTTTTGGAAACAGTGGCCACTATTTTTTTTTGCCACACTCCGTAAACGAACAATTTTTGTAGGCATTAACTCATTTTAGAACACCCAAACTCGTGACTGATTTTTTGTTTCGGGTTCGTACGCGTATTTTCTAAATATGTCACCGGATACGATCTTGTATACAGCATTTGAGGATCCTGCGTGGAATCTTTCGAGAGTTCTGACGCACCAAGTAACGCGAGCCGCTTTTTGGTCTTCACAGAGCTAATGCGGTATCCAACGGGAAAACAACTTTTTACACCTAATTGTTCATGCAAGTTATGTGTATTTGACTAATGCCAATGTCTAAAGTTGTCTGAATTTCGTGGTATGTCACATGTCGATCTTCCTTAATCAGCGTACGCACACAGCATCAACGTTTTCTTGGGTGACTGCAGTTTTTGGACGACTTTGACGGGGATCATCACTGAGCTTGATACGTCCACGTTGAAATTCAGCAAACCAGCGATAAGTTGTGGTTTTGGATGGAGTTTTATCACCAAATGCAGAAATCATCCGGTCAATACACTGTTTTTGTGTTAAGCCACTTCGAAACGAAAGTCATAATGAATCATCGCTCTTGAATTTTCTTGAGTCGATTGCATTTTCTCAACGACTAAACAAGTTTGACAAGACCGAGATTCATTTTTTAAATAAATAAATGATATTCGATATTCAAAACCAAGTAGTTTTCAACCAAACAGATTTTAATATGACAGGAATAGTGGAAATATTCCATTCCCAATACTTTTAATGCAGCCCTCGTATAAACCTTTTTCTGACTAAACTGAATTGGGTAGATATTGATTTTAGTAACAAAATAACTTACATACATTTACACGGTAGCACAATTTTATGAGACGCTCGTTAAATTGGCCAAATCGTATGATATTCATTACGTGGGACCAGCTTTATAATTAGTGAAGTGTGGGCGCATAATATACCTCTGCCTATGCAGCTTAAAAAACCTCAAATGCGCCTCACACAACATGGTCACAAGCGCTCTAACGGGTCTTGGTAGCTTCAACAGGGCGCCTACCGCCGAATTCGATGGATTACCGGTAATCCATCTACATCAAACTTTGTTTTGCGTTCATTAATCCGTACCGAGGAATCTGCCGACAGCCACCTCTCATTCATGACCTTCAGTCCGTGACAGACCAATAGGTAAATGGAGAACGCCATTTTGTTTCGATTTCCATGAGTTCGGCGGTACGAAAGAATCAATTCGAAATCCATTTTGCCTTATAATCGATTGCCATCGAACTCGGCGGTAGGCCCCCAGACATCTTTTTAACATAGGTAAATAGTCCTCTGTGCAGAGCATGCATGGGGACTGAGGAAACAGCCGCCAAAGGCCTGCTGGAATGCTGGGTGGTGGCTGATTGCCGGGCTTGGTTTCTAAAGACACCAGGCAGCCTTCCAGAAGCCTTCAGCGACGGTAAGACGCTGATAGGATTTCTGGAGGAACTGGGATGGTTGGAGTAATCCAGCTTTCACCTTTCTACGCAAAATGAACGCTTATGACGTCAATTTGCGAAAAAAGCCTGCACGACGAAGACGAATGCCTCTGCCTACCCCTTCGAGCAAACAGGTGTGTATGTATGTAGAAATATATTAACTATCTGTAACTATTTGTTTCAGCGTGAAGACGCTGTATATGCGGTCATATGGTTACTACAGAAAAAGTAGAATTATAATTAGAACTACAATGAGTAAGCGGACTCAGGTGAATACCCAACACATTATATTCGGTACAAAACCCGCGACGCCTTGTTTGTCAATTTTTGAAAATGAACTGTGAAGGTCAGTACAACAATCCATAACAATGATTTGTATGGGACATACAGATGTGACGTAAGTATAACATGAATTGTATAACATATATTGTTCTATCTATGTCTTCTTGTTATTGCCGATAAATGTCTTTCTTTCTATATATAAACAGCGGCCATGGCATAATAACGGTATTTATTAATACGTGAGTTTAAGTACAGGTGAATATTAGATTAGTTGGTTTTATATTGTTGTTCTATTAGCTATACTTGATTTATAATTTTCTTTCTTTTTTTTTTTGTCTGCTTGTGACTGCAGAACACAATTGTTTTAATATTATGTATTTTAATTGTAACTGGCGGGAGAAAAAACCAACCTTGACGATTTTCTTGCCCGTTCTTTTACGATCAAGCTCCCGCCCGCAGTGAATGGGCGCGTTAGTTTATAAGTATGACATTCATAAGAGCTCTATTGAGCCAAACTTGAATAAATGAATTTTCAATGTTTAATAACACATTCATATTCGTGGTATTCCCCCTTCGAAGCCTGCGTGGCCTTCATGCGGCCATGATCACAATAATGAGTTAGAAGAGAATGAAAACAAAATCAAATAGCCTCGAATCTTCCAAAGAGGTTTAAGGTTATTACAACGCCTTTTTAGTTGTATTCATACATGTTAATACTCCTTTTGCCATTTATATATTAATATAAAACCTATCGCAAACTTATTACACAGTCGAGTTTTATTGAAGTCAGAAGTAATTTTGGTTAAAATTATACCCTGTCTAAGAGAACCTCAGCTAACCTACAGTCTGCTTTAAGCTGTGCACAACGGGTCTGCAGTTAAATAGGGCTACTCGCATAGCAGCTATAGACCGTTCACTGCCTCACGCCCAAAGTCCACCCTCAGATTGCCATCTATTAGGTGGGCGATTGATGGTAATCGATAGCCCATTTCCATCCGTAGGTATAGTACGAGATAATGTGTGCGTATGTATACAAACGTTTTTCATTTCGAGTCATTTCTTACCGTGCAAGAGAGACAGTTAGCATGATCAGCTACTTCTACTTTAATTAGCACAGATATCATATTAAGTACTTTACCAAGTAGATCTTTCTTTCTATCGATAAATGAATTTAGAGAACAAAGCCAAAAAAGCCTTGCTGAAACACTGAGCCCCGAACTCGATCTTAAATCTTTTCCCGCCAACAAGTCCTGTTGCTATTTTTTTTATGTTCTTCTTTCTTTTAAATTATGGCTTCGTGCGTCTAGCACATTTAGCCATTGTCAAGTGACATATTAATAATATATAATTTATAGTAAATGAGAATGAGCGATCATAAAAATGATAAATGGTAAATGAGATACCCTCCCCTAAGCCCCTTGAGTCTTCAGTAAAGATGTGGGACTATACTGAGATCTCATATGGACTCCTTGAGAGAAAATTTGAAAAGTGATGTTGCACCGTATGTTTGATTTACCAACACTCATGTATTCACAAACACTTGACGGTTAATAATACACCGTTATTACACATTAATGTAAGAAATATCACAAATCTTAGAAAATTGAAGAAAACTGCAGACATGACGCTTCACTTTCCCGCCAAGAAGTCTTTTTTTTTGTTTCTGTATGATTTTGATGTTTTTTTTTTGCTGCTGAAATTGTGTATGTTTATAAAAGACGGTTCTTTATATATATAGATATATGTATTTTACCAGTTTATTAAGACACCTGTTAACTTAAGAATTTGTATTTATTTTGTTTGTCATGTATTCAGATTTATTTTTCTTTTTGATTGCTTATAACTCTGTTTTACATGCTATGCTTATGCTTTTGCATGCTTCTGACACTTACACCAATTATATAGTTCCAAGATAAGTATCATTAAGAACTTGTGTTATGGATACAAAATAACAAATAAACATATATAAATACTTTTATTTTGTTGTATACTTAATATACATAGGAAAACACCCAGACCAGAGCAGATATTAATGTTTATACACACAAAGATTTGTCCTGTGTGGGAATCGAACCCACGACCTCAGGATTGGAGAGCGGTATACTCGCCACCACGCAATATCGGTTGACAAAAACATAAGAATGCTACATCACCCCTAAGCGCGAGGTATGAAAATTAAAAAACGCGGTAAAACATTTTAATAAATACTGAAGCAAAGCTAATTGCCAGTGAGTTTCTTGCCAGTTTTTAAAGAGCGATGGCTCGTAACTGGCACTTAGATTCACTTACACTTAATTAAGTATAATTGAGACCGATATGGCGTAGTGGCGAGTATACCCGCTCTCCGCTCCAAGGTCGTGGGTTCGATTCCCACACAGGACACATATTTGTGTGCATGAACATGAATATTATTCTTGTCTGGGTGTTTCCCTATGTATATTAAGTATTTATTTACAAAAAAAATAGTATAAATAAATAAATAAATAAATAAATATTCTCTTACAATTACACCAATTATTTAGCTCCAATATAAGTATCATTAAGAACTTGTGTTATGGATACTAAATAACGGATAAACATACTTAAATACTTTTTTTTTTTTTGTAAATACATACTTAAGATACATAGGAGAACACCCAGACCAGAACAAATATTCATGTAGTATGTATGTATGTTTATCCATTATTTAGTATCCATAACACAAGTTCTTAATGATACTTATCTTGGAACTATATAATTGGAGTAATTGTTAGAAAATATTTATTTATTTATTAATTGATTTGTTACATTGTAAGTGAATATGAGTTTCGTGATTTCAGTTTAATCATGTTTCGATTGTTTTTTGTATCTATGATATTTATTATTAAGACATGATATATCATTTAATATGTCATTTATGTACCTTGTTTAAGGAAACAAATGTACCTAATAAATTCCTAATGATTTTAACTTAGTCAATACACCTGATTAAAGCTAAATCTATTTAAAACATCGTTCTGCCCTTCTCATTCGTAAACAAATGACTAAGAGCAATGATAATTTAAATCATATTTAGAACTGTTAAACCGCCCTAAATATCGCGCAGCTACAAGCGACCTAAGATTATTATTAGCCTTCCTCAGTAGGCTCCATAGGAACAAGTCTATCACCTAAAGGTTAGTGCTATAAAAACGGCGACCTGTTGGAGGTTGTTGACGGAATGCCGGCATGCGCAGTCAGCTGATTGCGAGATTGCAGGCTCGCCGCACACTTGGCTTTTGCGCAGCATCCACATTTTAATAAAAGTAGGTAGTATATAGGAAACACTTAGACCTATATCAGTATTAGATTGTAAGGATAAAAATGAACTTTCATTTGTAAAAATACATAAGTGATGTTACATTACTTCAAAACATTGGTCTTAGTGGGAATAAAAATAAAATACTTCGATAAGGTCACAGCTCATAGTGATTTCTCATTAACACAATAATGCATAGGAATCCTTCTTTTTTATGATCGTCGGTAAAAAAATTCTGTTTACGCACTTCCCGGCCAATGGGAGGCCGAGAGGTGAGTGTGGGGCTCACTACGGCAGACGCGACCACCGCAGTTCTACCCACTAAAAAACTTCCGACGACGCCCACCGCTGTTGAAAAGGGGCGAGGCACCAGTGCCTAGGTTTGTAGCTTCTGGCACCCCGCCCGCATGCAAAAGGATCCTACCAAGACCTTATGACTCCATGCCGTACTCACCTGCAAGTGGTACACCAGCCGATCAACGGACGAGGCCCTGGCGAACGTAAAGTCCCCAGTAAGCGGCAATGGGCTCGCCACCTATTCATCATCATCATCACAGCCCATTAACGTCCCACTACTGAGCACGAGCCTCCTTACACATATCAAGGTGTGAGGGTATTGGGTCATACTGCACCACGCTGACCCAGTGCGGATTGGTGGGGGCAGGTGTATGGCGACCTGCTGTTAGAATTTTTCAAGCCGCCCATGAAGCCTCTAACATGGCTTCAACTACCACATTTAGTGATAACCGGGACCAACGGCTTAACGTGCCTTCCGAAGCTCGGAAGCGCTCGATATCAAATGCCACACAAACGGTCACCCATCCAAGGACTGACCTCTGTAAGCTCTGCTGTACTTTGGTGATCGTTTCCGACCATCGAACACCGCAGAGTTACGAGAGACCACCATCGCCACCTATTACGTGGGACCAAAAGTATTACTGGCGAAATGTATGCGTATAATATGCTTCTGCCTGCAAACAGGCGTGATTGTATGAATGTATGTATGTGTGTATCATAATAACAAGCATGCTTCTTACATACACATAAACAACAAATAGTCTAACTAGCTGGTACGCGACGAGCCTTAGCATAATGAGTGCAAACAGTGACTGCAAGGTCGTAATTTCGAAAGACATTTTTACAATATCGACTTAATGATTTATATTTTAATTTTAACATGTAACTTTTGCATAATCAATTGTAATATTTTATTGTATAATAAGAGAGAGGCCTATGTTCAGCAGTGGACTTCAAATAGCCGAAATTGAACAATGATGATGACGTCACAAGCTACTAATCAGGGGCCCTACCGCCGAATTCGATGAATTTCAGCTATTTCATCTAGATCCAAATTTTCTGAGATTCATCAATCCGTACCGGGGAATCTGCCGAAAGCCATAGATTTTATTCATGAACTTGGCAGACTACTGAAGCGACTAATTAATTAAATGATTATTATTTGCGTTTCGACCACACAATTTTACCAATTTGTTATGTAATTTAAAAAAAACAGATACTGTCAAATATAACGTCAATCCTACACAGTATTATATTAGTAAAATTTCTATATATATAATCTATCATCTCTTCCCAGTATCAGGTATTTTATGCCAATCACTAGAGTGAGTAACGTACGTCAATTAAATATGTGTGACAGTTTCAAATTGGCGACAAGCGCTCCGATAGTTTCACGCGGCACAAACTTTTTGTAGTTTCTTATTATTCAGATTTATATAGTCGAAACTGATCACCACACAGCCTTAACTAGTAACCTACTAAACTGCTAACATTTTCCTTGTATAAACAAGTGCGCGAGCATAACTGCAAAAGTTTGTGAGCAATCAATTACGACATGTTGAAATGGCCACCGCAAAATATACATTTCTGAAATCAACAGTGTTCAAAAACACGACTACGTCTCAAATTTTAGGAGAAGCATTGCTAAATGAATGAATGCGCTCGTAGCTCTGCGATGCTAGGTGGTCGGAAACGATCACCGAAGTAAAGCAGAGTTTACAGAGGTCAGTCCTTGGATGGGTGACCGTTTGTGTGGCATTTGATATCGAGCGCTTCCGTGCTTCGGAAGGCACGTTAAGCCGTTGGTCCCGGTTATCATTAAATGTGGTAGTCGTTAAGTCATGTTAGAGGCCTAATGGGCGGCTTGATAAATTCTAACAGCAGGACGCCATACACCTGCCTCCGCCAATCCGCACTGGGTCAGCGTGGTGGAGTATGACCCAATGCCCTCACACCTTAATATGTGTGAGGAGGCTCGTGCTCAGTAGTGGGACGTTAATGGGCTGTGATGATGATGATGATTGCTAAATTATATGTTTTAAATTACTTTTTCTTCTGTTGAGCTAATTTTATATTTTAAAAGAGAGGCATTAGTTTATTCGTGCTCTGGTACCTATAGCACTTAGTTATTGGACTTAAAGTAGTATAAGTTATAATATCAGCTCAACAGCTGTGCATGGTCCTTCGACAATCTATCTGCAATAGCACTGAGTCCTCGTGGTGTTTGACCCAATGCACCTTGGTATGTGAGAGGACCGTGCTGGGCCGCAAATGTGCTGACATATTTATTTTCATATAATAAATTGAATGTCACATGGTATATTTCAGGTGTTACATAAATGTACAAGACGCATACCTTTTTGTAAATATTTATATTATTGAGTCGTATTGTTTTAGAATATATTTTGTAATTGTCATATTTTGTTAGTGTGATACACTGTTTAAGTAACTATATACTACATACCTATATTATATTTTACACTACATACAAAGCTAGTACATATACTGGCAACCTATTAAACTTAGTCTAAGTGGCGACTAAACCTTAGCAAATAAACCGCTGTGCAGTTTCCGTTGAGATTATATGAATGTACCCTTTTGTTTTGAATTTTTTTAAATTATACAATAAAATAGAAAAAAAAAAGTAGAATCAGCTTTTTATTGAAATATGCAGTCTTATGAAAGTGAGCAAAATTCAATTTAAGAAACAAGACGAAGGAGACTATTTATAATATCAGCTATTTTTATTATCTTCCCTTCTTACTTTGGTAAATAAAAATAAAATATAATTTGTGGTCTTTAAAATCAACAGGATTATTAAGATTCGTCAAATATGTAGGCTCGTGCTCAGGGGGCCTACCGCCGAATTCGATGGATTACCGGTAATACATCTAGATCAAACTTTGTTTACGTTCATTAATCCGTACCGGGGAATCTGCCGACAGCCACCTCTCATTCATGACCTTCAGTCCGTGACAGACCAATAGGTAAATGAAGAACGCCATTTTGTTTCGATTTCCATGAGTTCGGCGGTACGACAAAATCAATTTGAAATCAATTTTGTCTTATAATCGATTGCCATCGAACTCGACGGTAGGCCCCCAGTAGGGGGACATTGATGGGCTGAGGCTGTGATGATTATGGCAGTGATGGCGATAGCTTTCAACCACCCATTCTCTGAATAAATAAATATATGACATCTAACCAATACCCTAGATAAAGTATCTCTAGCCGTGTCAAACTATTTCAACTGATAAACAGTGATTCAAGGCCTCATTTATCTATTTGTTAATACCTAAACGGCACGATTTCTGCACCATATTCACTTTAATTTCTAATACATAGTCTCTATAATCTTTGTCAACTGATATTGCGTGGAGGTCAGTATACCTACACTCCGCTCCCGGGCTCGTTTCCCAAACAGGACAAATCTTTGTGTGCATAAACATGAATAATTCCATGGTAACAATTAACAATGTCGTAAGTGAAAAGTAAGGACTTATCACTTACGACATTGTTAATTGCTACAGTCGAATTGTTCTGGCATGTGTGTTTCCTATGTATATTACATATGTTTTAATAAAAAAGAGTATGCTTGTACGTTCTTTAGTACCTATAACACCAGTTCTTAATAATACTTATCATGTAACTGAATATTATCATTAATTCCCTTACAAATAATAATAAACATGAAAGAGAGGTAGCTAGTTTATCTCCCAAAAAGACAAGATGCTTAAGAATATTTATATTTTACTTTCTGAATACAATTGCCTCGAGAGTTTAATTAAACCTATTTATGATTATTTAGACATGAGCTCAAAACAGAAAACAAAATTATTCTGCAATGACAAACAAAAAACAACTGTTATATCCTCGACCGAATCGTTAAATTGCACGGCGTTAAGTTAGGAAATTAAAAAAAAAAAACATGAACCACTATTGAAATGTGCATAGTACTTTGAATGATAAGTAAAGTGTGCTCCCACCAAAAATAACTATTTCTAAGTATAGGAAAACTAAGTGTTGGACAATTATGCCAAAACTATAATAATTGTGTCTTTACTCGTGATGATCTTCATCCGACCATCCGTGACAAACACCACTTGTTTAAATAGCGATGCGTCATAAAATATCATTGAGTATTCAGCGTTTTCGGATATGTGATTTGAATTGAGGATTCTATATTCAAGATTTATATTCTATTCTTAATTCAAGTTTTCACAAGTACTGAGTGCAATATGTACAGTCATTTATGTAAATCATTGTTTTGTAGCACTTCTACATTAAATTTTATCACATAAAATATACCAAAGAATTAGCAAGCGAGCAAGCTGAAGTGGCATTGGGCCGGTGATGTCTGCCCTAAGATGGATAGCCGCTGGGGTCGACAATTTTTTTTTAATTTGACTCGTCATTATGACATTTCCTGCCTGATGGTAAGCACGATGCAGTCCAAAATAATAAAGACGCTTTATACCGTCATACCGTTGAGTAAGTACGGTAAAAACGCACCCACTAATGACGGCCTGCAAAAAGACCGTATCAAGTCCCGCTTAAAATTCCCGTAATTATTGGAACTAGGGAACACATTTAACATGATTTACCGTTTTAAAAAAGCCTGTGAGTAAACGACACAAACGAAGTACCTACTATTGCCTGCCTGCACTTGACGCAATGGCCAGAGATATGATTTATTTGAGATGCTGTGGGTCCAGCCTCCCTTAAGGATCTGATATTTGGCTTTTGGAATTCTCTGTCGTCAGATGTGATTCGCTGATATTATAGTGCCGGGTGTTTTCAGCGGGTCGTGCAGGCCGTGAAGCGCTCCCAGCTGGTTATCGCGCTAAGTTCGCTTTCATTTTTATGCAGTAATAATAAAAGTCCCTTCATGGAGACATCGCCAGGTTTTGAGCCAAATTCATATCGACAAAGATGCGTCGAACGCTTGGCTCACTCGTGGCGAAATATTCCCTGAGACCAAAGGATTTATGCAAGCTATTCAAGATCAAGTAATAGAAACAAGAAACTAACAAAGATGTATCATTAAAGTACCTAACCTATCCACAGATTTATCTAGACGTTGCAATAGTTCATCAGAGACCATCTAATCTAACATATAACCAGAGCTTACCGATCAATAGTTCAAACAGACTACAAGCATGGACATGACCGAGTAGCGATAATCCATCAAAATTAACATACGACCTTAACTCAGCATCTACCAAAGTACCATATTATAAATATACCGCAGAAACCATATTTATTTATTAGCCTTTATTGCCAACTTTCACAATATATAAGTATGTTGTAAGTATGTATGTTGAAATAACATGCTAGCTAATTGTTGCTGTTGGCGTGTTTTACGACACAAAGGTCTCCTCCAGCTTTTTCCAGTCTTCTCTTATTGTAGCCATTCTTTGCCATAGTGGTCCTGCAATCTTTTTAATGTCATCCGACCAACGTTTTCTTTGTCTTCCTCTGTTTCTTTTCGTTTCAGAAACCATATTAGAGAAAAGCAATTACAAATTATATTACGATAGAGGAATACTTAAAGACAAAACTGTGCATTTGAACCGACCGGACATAACAGTAGTTGATAAAATGAGGAAAAACTGCACTTTTTTGATATCGCTATACCTAACACACGTAACTTACAAAGCTCAATCAAAGAAAATTTACCAGATATTATAATGTTGAATTAAAAAATGAAAATAATGCGTATGTGGCATCTCAAAGCAGTGTCAATAGTCCCTATAGTCCTATCTACAACCGAGGTTATTCCCATGCATCTTCATGCATTCACCAATCCATCACCACTTTTGATTCACCACATTACACATTTGCATAATTTTGAATACCTGTAGAATAGTGCAGAATTTTTTGCAGACTGAACTAGAACGGGAATTGCTCCCCTATACTTTGAATTAATAAAATAATAATTTATTAATTAACCAATTACAAATAATTGTATCTGTTGCCGAACTGTTAATCCAGTATTTTAGGATTCAGTGCCTCTAGCCTCTCCTAGTAAGTGTAATACATACATTACTTATAAGCTAAACGTACTTTATGGTAGTTACAGTACTAATTAACAATAAAAAACTATCAACCTAACCCAAAATGAGAAGTATAAGTATCTCTTTTTGGGTTAGGTTGAGGTTATTTTTTTTTCTTACCATTAAAAAACATTTTATGCAGCCCCCCTAAATTAGTTTGGACTAGGCTATACAAGTTTGTCCTAAAATCGAGTTTGACCGGCAACATTTACATGGACGATGGGCTAGTGGTGAACGAACCTCCCACCATTTGACACAATTCGTCAAGAGATCTCACCCACCCCATCTAATGAGATTTATAAACGAGAATTAGGATGTATGTGTACAAATGAAAAGGAAGTTAGGTGGGGCATATGTTTAATAAAATCAAGCTTATAAAGAAGGCTACTGTTGTTTTTCTTTCTGAATAAAGCAGTGTCTTCAAATGTTAATTTTAAGAAACTAGTAGCTAAAAAATTAAATTTTCTCACAAATAAAAAATTATGTCATAACTGACGTGACTGAAATGTAATTAAGGTATATTTCTATTAAGTAGTAGGTATAGTTTTATATAACATAATATGTTATTGCTAAATTAATATTATAAAGCTGGTCAGCTTTGTTTGAACATACATAACTCGAAAACTACTAGTTTGACACTGATTGCTCATTTTAAGAGCTGACTATCAAGCGAGCATTACAAGATGAGCATCAATGACCAATGATGTCTATTTAAATAACTACTAGCAGATAGCTGATAGTGTAAGTTGCAGCTTCTGTACCCATGAATAATGCGGACAAACCGCCACCAGCTGCTAGCTATTATTAACCCATTTACAGAGCCTGATTATTACAAAGATCCTTATTTTTAGTATTTTTCTGTGTTATATTTATGCATCAAGGTAACAATAACAAAAAATACTCAATATTGATGAAAAGAAAAGGTTTCAGCAACAAGTTAAAGGGGAAACAAATTAAGCTCTGATTTTGTAAATATCTTCTTTTATGATACAGTTTAAATTAATTAATTAATCTTTTATATATTAAATATATTTAAAACGCACAGCTGTTACAACTTAGGAGAACATTATATGACAGCAAAATAATATTATAAATGAGTCATCTCTTTAAAAGCTTTGTGAGAAAAGCTCTTTGTAATTAAATATAGAACATCCACAGTACAAACAGTGGGAAGTTTCTTTGTTTCCATGTGCTATTGTACTTGAAATGAATGACCAAAAACACACTTGGCATACCTAAGCCAATTTAAATTTTCATACACTTCGTACTAAAGAGCGAAACTTTTCTAATTATTGCACAACTACAACAAACTTCAAAACAATATAATAAAACACTTATAACTAAATAATGAAAATTAACATACGATATAATTTGCAATGTATTAGAAAATATAATTAAAAAAATATTATTACGAAAATAGAAGGTAAGCAGATATAAAACTTATTCTAATACTTACTTTACGAAGATGACAGGCACCGAAGGTTATCACCGAAGCACTAAAACAAAATTTAACACTAATAGTAAAGTTCAAAAGATTAATTAATAAATTGTTATTACGCTAAAACAAAAATTAGGCCGACAGGGGAGAGCTAACCACCTCGCCGCTCCAGCAGAGAAAATTTTTGAAATGTGTCGAACACACCGACCAACGACTTGACATAACTGACAACTGTCACAAGTAAAGACAGGATTGAGTGATTAAACTTTTAATTGAAACACAACGTGCGAAACATTCAGCCTTATATAAAATTATCGTTATCTAAAAATTAACTTTTAGTGAGTTGGTCCTGTGCACTATCCTTCCAATTACTGCCATATTAAATTTAAACTCAAGTAATTTGTGCTGCATTGGCTTAGGCAGAACAAGGGATATTTTATAATAGTCAATATTTTTGATGAAAGCCACGTAGAATTTATTTAAGATTCAATTATCAAGTTTCTTTTACACCTAAATAAATCAAAATCAAAAGTCATTTATTCAAGTTTGGCTCAATAGAGCTCTTATGAATGTCATATTACAACTAACGCGCTCATTCACTGCGGGCGGGAGCTTGATCGTAAAAGAACGGGCAAGAGAACTTGTCAAGGTTGGTTTTTTCTCCTGCATGTTACAATTAAAATATCTACATAATATTTAAACAAGAAAAACGTGTGTTCTGCAGTCACAAGCTTTAAAAGAAAATAAGACGAAACAACTTTTTGCCATATTAACCTAACTACGGATAAACATAGTAGACATAAGCAGACCAGTCCCCACTGGCAGCAACCGTCCACGAGTATGACTCATGAACCAGCCATCGTTTCGCTCAATCATATTTTAGGGAACGTGACAACCCGACGTACGCCACCACCGCAGAAACATTTAAGTGAGCGTGAAATGCTCAACTACAAGATCAAAGGATTTTCATAAAAATAACACTAATATTATAAGAATAAATGAAATGTGCTGCACACCAATTTTTTTACTATACAGTAGTATACCATATGGTATCAGTAGAGCTATGCAACCATCAAATAAAATTATAATTAAAATTAGAAAATAACATAGACAATGTAGGTATGTAAGTAATCGTTATGTTGTAAAGAGGGCCGCAAAACACAAGTTTTATCATTGTAAATGTTACTTCGAAGTTTTTTGTCATTCACGCAATCATTACCGGGTCAATACCCTTTCTTGATGTCGTTAAAACAGAAGTTTGTTAAAACTTTTTAAAAGGCATATCTACAATATCTTATGGTTTGTTATAATATTGTATACCCTGCCCCATAATCGATTTACGATTTTATTGCAGGCGTAAAAAAGGATTTAGGTAATATTTTTTTTTGTATTTCTAGCATTAATATCATCACAGCGTCTGTTATAGGTTCCTATGTTTAGTTTTATAAATATTAAACTATTATAAATGTATCAAGAGGCAACAGTCAAGACACCTATTTCTTTAAACTTTTATCTAAGAGTTGCTCGTAAGCTTAGTCCGTAAATAAATCTTTTAGTCCGTTTCTGTAAAACAAAAATAGTTTCTATTAACCAACTTTTGTAACTCTACTGTTTTAATAGCTAACAATTATTTGTTACTGGTCGATTTTGAATTATTTTAGGAACTTACGGCTGATTATACTTAAATGACACTATTAACCCGCAATGGTCAGACGGTAAGCAACTCAATACATCCTTGAAAGATGGGTTACATTCTGAAAATACGTTGTCTAGACAAATTGCACTATGTGCTGTTACTCTAGTTGGCTCTAGAAACTGATTTCTTAAATTAAAGCATTGAATTAAGCGTGTGCTTTTTCAAGTTTTGTCAAGAAGATTAACTAAATTCTCTACTAACTTTGATATGTTTACTTTTGGATTTTAATTTTTATAATACGTCTTCCATAGCAGATTAAAAGGTAGAAAAGTTACAGATGGTGGCCGGTACACGACTACTTTAACTGTTCTTGACAAATATCATGGATCCTCCATGAATAGCGGTTTTTCTTACAAAAAAGCTTATTAATTTAAAATTGTTTATGTTAAAATTTTATTTACTGCTTTTAAACCAGTGCTCAGTAATACAAATGACAGATGTATCCTGACATTCCAAACATTTCAAAATCAAGGTCTTTGCCACACAGGCCATGGATGTTTTCATGTACTATGCTTAGGTCCAAGGACCTGGCTTTTGCTATGCTTCTCAGTTTAAACTGGGGAAATCAAAAAAATATTATTAGTAATAGTACTAACATTTTGTTTAACATTAATATTAGTACTGTCTGTATAACAGAATCTTGTACATAATAAGCTAAGAGAGTTATATAGCTGTCTGAGTTTTATACCTCTCGTACCTGCGGTCAATTTTAAAATCTTTATAAAATTACTTAGTTTAAGAAATGAAATGTTAGAATTATACCAAGTCAAATTATTAATTAATACATCTAAATAGTATGTAGTAATAGTATTTAAATTAGTGGATCTTTTACGTTACATCATGTGAGAATTTCTAGAAAAAGATAGTAGGTACAAATTAACTAAATATATTCACATGCGGGAATCGAACCCACGACCGCAGGAGCGGACCACTGCTGGTGACCTTCACACTTCACACGATATGATGTAAAGTGTGAAGGTCACCAGCAGTCGTGGAATAATTGATAGACTCGTTAAGTATTCAAAAATAATGCTGAAAAGCTTTCAAGGCCTTGTTGCCTATAATGCAAGGAACTTCATCTAATACCACGCAATAGGTTTTCATTAATAATGCTGTTTATCGCGCTTTTGTGGCGGAACTAAAATAGTGGTTTAGTTCACAACTGCTTATTTGCGGATACATAATTTACAGCTATCATTAAGCTAATCTGCCCAACCAGATTACGGCGAATTAGGTACGCGTTAAGCCTTGGTTTCAAGATTTATACAGGGTGGTTTATAATATTTGACTGTACATTGAAACTGTAGGCAGCGAAGAGTACTTCATACCAAAGGCAAGGTCTTCAACCGGGCAGATGGAAGTGCCCGATGATGGTTGGGTCATGTATCCCCCCCGGACAGGACCTTGGTGTGGTGGGGGGGGGGGGGGCTAAGTACCTCCCGGAGGCCGAGAAAAGGTAACACTCTGGCTCTGCCCACTCTGGGTGCCCTTAGTAATAACTACCGCGGGGAAACTAAGAGGCCCTCTTTGATCGGAAAGCAGTGCGTAAATGCATACTATAACCGACGTAAAACAAAAAAAATTGTGGGTGTCGTGTGTTTAGCAACGAGGTTGAGGAATCTTTTTTACGTGATATCGCATGCACTGTGTCACAAAACTAAGCAATGCCTTGCTTATATTGTAGGTATAATTAAAAATATATCAGCGTTATAATTATTAATGCGCCAAACGTGACCAAAGAGATCTCACGTAAAGAAATGTCGTTTTATCTAGACAACCTTAACTACCATATTGATCTGAGCACACAAATTGTTCAAAGCACGCATATAGACGTCGGCAATGTTATTATCATAGTACAGTTTGTATAAAATTGCAAAATAGGCTATAGTTTTAACATTTCCAAATAGGTTTTAACATTGTAGTGACCACTATGTATGCCTCAAGAAATAAGCTTACTTTGATTATTACACCGCTCGCAGTGAATGAGAGCGTTAGTTTATAAGTACCAAAGAGATTTAATATAGTAATAGTTGAATGTCTTTGATAAGTACCTATGTAATTCATAAGAGCTCTATTGAGAAATTATTTCATGAACTTTAGATTTGTTTGTACTTTTGTTATAATTAGTTTTACTTTTGTGTAATAATTTGATTTTAGTTTTTTCTGGATATACAATTTCGAAAATGTATCTAATTGGCTCATGATAAATTTAAATATTTCGCGTTCATACCTATGCGGGCTTACAATATTATTATACTAGGTGGTCACATTAGCCTAAGGTCGACAATTCATAACTCCAAAAGTATAAAAAGCGCGGAATATATATAGGTTATTTGCATACACCCCTACCACACACACACACACACACACACACACACACACACACACACACACACACACACACACACACACACCTGTGTTGTGGTAAAGATCCCATGACGAAATCTAGTTAGGAACTCCGATATTGTAACACCAGAGCCCTTAAGAGCCTGTGCTCGAACTCACAAAACCGCACAAAGACTGGCCACCTTTGACTTTGAAGCACCATGACGATGACACACTTGCAATTTTCCTTTATCACGCCTGTGTTGTGTGTGTGATTAATCACACACACTCACTGACTTGTTTTAAGATTAATCTTAAAACAAGTTTTGGACGTTTAATTGTCACTATCTTGTATTTCATTAATTTAGTATTTTGCATCTATAATAATATCATTAAAAAAATGATGAGTATTTATGTTATTTATGAATATTTGTTACGATTTATCTCAAAAACTACTCGGATTTTTATCATTCTTTCACCATTCGAATGCAACATGATCCCTGAGTAACATAGGCTATATTTTTATTCCAAACAAATAAGGATCCCCACTAAAATTTCAATAATGTGACCCAAGATGTAAAATAGCTACCGAAGCAAAGCAAGAGCGTGTCTCTTTATTATAAAGTTAAAAAAATGGCCTTCAAAACTGTCCCAACAAGATGGACTGTAAGACATAAGGAATGCCTATGTCAGCGAATAAATAAATTAAACTGATTTTGAAAAAGTATCAGCCTGTATATCAAACTGATAGCCAAGACACCAACCAGTAAAGGTGATTGAAAGTAGCTCATTTTCTTTAAACCATTTTGGTGAAGCTTGTCGAAGTGTTTCAAATTTTGTGTTGAAGATGAAGGCTATGAAAAGTACTAAAAATGACGTTGAAGAAAAGGGTAAAAAAGTTTTTGAAATAGGTATTTTTGAAATACACTCCATTGCAAAAATACTACAAACAATTTTAATCATGGAGGTGTAATGTTGTTAACTTCGCAATTTGTAGATTTAGAAAACTGAAATTCAGTCATAACTCGTTGCATTTTAAATTTTTGAGTCAGAACTTTGGCGAATTTTAGTTTGATTTATTTAATGATATATTTATTAAAATTTATGAAGTAAGTAGTAAAATAAAATATACTTTAATGTCTTTAAGATCAATAGGATCATTTAGATTCGGCAAATTTTTACACACAAAAAAAGGATTCTTTGTCAGAATTTATCAATGTTTGTCAGCTGTTCTTATTAATTACTATAGTGAATGAAATAACTTGATACAATAATAAATAAATGCAATAAAAGTTAGCTAGCCCAGTTTGCTTTCTTTATACGACTTGAGCGGCATAGTGCGCTGCAGGCAGATTGTAGTTACCTAGTAAATATTTCAAAACTAGCGACTACAAGACTCATCTCGTAATCGTTAGATCATTTTGTCGCAGGACATTTTTGGCCCCTAAAGTATCCCTAGCTTATATTATGACTGTCAATTTTATTGTAGAGTTTACGTTCAAGCCGTTCCATCAGATATATCGGATTATAACTGTCCTGCTGGCCTTGGGGTTTATGTTTCCAAACCCGGCGACTGACAAATTCCGTATCATATCAATTGGTAATGTATCTATAATACAGGTATGTAAGATGATGTCCTTCTACTAGGTGGTTGGAAACGATAACCGACGTAAACCAGAGCTTACAGAGGCCAGTCCTCTGATTGAGTCAATTTTTTTTTGGATAGTTAATCATCAAATGACTTTCCCCCTCTGTGGATGACCTGATTGAGTACCTACTGCATTTTATATCAAGTGCTTTCGTGCTTCGGACCTGATGCTGTTTTAGCTATTTATCCCGGTTGTAAGTTACTAGAAAGCCATGTTAAAGGGAAGCCTTACAGCCGCGTGTTGCAATTTGAACTGAATCCCTTCTGTTTGTGTGATGCCTAGAATGGACGTAGAATGTTGATAGGTACACTGATATACGGTACTACACGTTTCTTCTTAAACACAAAAGCGCTTGTTATTAAATGCCATACGTAAAGATCACTGAACTATAAACACTGCGTTACCAAATCACAATTAATGACTGTTCGGTTATGAAGCCTGTTTTTCATTTCCACTGAAATGTTCTAATGGTTTCTCAGTGATTTTGTTTCTGTGCTCGGTACCGGCGGACTTGATGATTTTCATGGACATCTACAACTCCTGGCAGGAAAGAGACATTTTCAACATCATCCGCCATAGCACCATCGTCGGGCCCATTCAAGGGGTCTTTTTAAAGGTAGGCATGATCCCATAAGTTGCTAAGTCACGCCGCACATAACTTAAACCTTGAATGATATTATCGGGTCTTAATCGAAGTGATGAGAGTTAATAGTAATGAATGTTATGATTAATATAACAATTATTTCCAGAGGATGTCGTAGAATGTGATTAAGGGAATGGAAGATCTTCTAATCAAATCAAATCAAGTCATTTATTGAAGTTGTAATAAAATATTCAGGATGTATGTCTAGTGTCCATGTTTCACCATTTGACCAGTTTCTTTCGAAAGTGCTAGAAGTGATCTTTGCAACAATAATAAATAGATCCTTTTAAACAGTATATATTGGCGTAGGTAAGATTATGTACCTATTTGTTTCAGATGTTGCTAATGTTCTACAAGCGGGTCCAAGCTAAGGCCATTATAGACGAAATGAACCAAGATTACGAGAGCTTCAACCGCCTCCCGCGGCGCTACCAGGCCATCTGTGACAGCTCCATCAGTAGCAGCGTGTTCTATTCCGAGGGGGTTTGGTTTGTGCTAGGTTTGTATTGATTTAATGGTGACAGCTAGAGACAAAACTCGTCTAACGGTAAATTTAATAATAATAATAATAATAAAAACGTTTATTTGTTACATTACAAATTACAATTAAAAAAAAATCTTAAAGCTAACAGCATCTCAAATCTAAAATAGTACCAAAAAGGCCTCCGCTCAGCATAATGTCGAGACAAAGGTTGTCACGACGCTGGTATTCTGCGGATGCCGGTAAGATGAGGTAATGATTCCTTATAAACAAACTAAAAATAATAAGATATTGCGTTACTTCACTGCCATCTTAACTTATAGCATCATTATATAAAATCTAATTTATTTATTTAACTATAGCAGACTTTTGCAGGCTCAATAGATGCATCCTATATTTGTATTTAAAACACTGAACACTGAACAAACACTGAACAATTTATGTTACAAGCATATAGGGTTTGGGATTAAAAACTAGAGATTGAATCTCCCGTGCCTTTAGTAGCCGGCCGAAGATTAATGCCACCCCCTCTCATCTCACGGGAAATCGTCAGATTCGACGAAGAGAAACCCAACAGGATGATGGGCAGCAGCGTCATCCTGCGTACTGGCTTGAATTGCGATCACCAACCCGCCTGCCCAGCGTGGTGATAATGGGCAGACATCCCCAACAGAATTTTATCTTTTGAGAATGCAAACTTTCAGCAGCGGACATTATACTGCTGATGTGATGATTGAATCTTTATCACAATTTACGACAGTACCAAGCAAGAGGGAAGATCTATTCTAAGTGATTTATCTGCCCGTAGTGTTCTAGATCTCGACATTCAGAATACTCCACAGGATAGCAAATTAACTCAAGGTATTTGTCGTTCAGGAAAACTAGAAGAAAAGAAAATTTTGGTACCTAATGTCTACTGGTGATCAGCAAAATTACCTAATCCTCTCCTTTTGGCGGTCACCCAACGAATGCAACATAATTGGCTTTTATTATTTTTCAGTGACATCAGCAATAATGGCGTTTCCCGCAATGGGAGTCCTTTTTACACTTTTTAGCTACTTGACTGAGGTAGAGCCAAGAAAATTTATGGTCCATGACATCAACAAGCCATTTTCCGAGCCCGAAGCTCGATTCGAGTCTCCTTACTTCGAGATTATATTCGCTTACTGCACTGGCTTAGCTTTGATGTGCGTGTTTAACTTTGTGGCTTACGATTCGTTTTTTGCGGTGGCTACTAATCATGCTTGCTTGAAAATAAGCATAAATAGGATGAAATTGGAAGATGTTTTCAAAATGAATGATCCTGTTGCCATGAATGAGGGATTTTTCAGGTTCATTGATGAGCAGAAGCGGATGTATCGGTGAGTTCACGGAAAAAGAGGTGGTTCATATCAGTACTTGTAAGTTGTTTTGTTTTTTTTTATTTAAGGGAACATTTTAACCAAAGCTAACGAATGTAGTGAATGAATGCCCATTTATTTTTAATTCAACCAAATTTTTTATGTAGCCGAAAATGTTATATATATACCACTATAAAATTGTTAGTAAGGCTTTTTTTCTTTAAATAACGTCTTCGTGCATTTTTAATTAATAATATTTAATTCATAATAAATATGGATGAGTGGTGATAAATATGATAAATGGTAAATGAGATGCCCTAGTCTAAACCCATTGAGTCCTCAGTAAAGATGTGGGACTATACTGAGATCTCACATGGACTTCCTAAGAGAATTTGAAAAGTGATGTTACACTGTTTCATAACCTACACTCATGTTCGTTCAAAAACACCGTTCTAATAACCCACCGATATTACACACTTAATTTTCTAAATATCGAAAATTTTAATCATCATCATTTCAGCCCATTAACGTCCCACTACTGAGCACGAGCCTCCTCTCACATACCAAGGTGCGAGGGTATTGGGTCATACTCCACCACGCGGACCCAGTGCGGCCCATTAGGCCTCTAACATGGCTTAACGACGACCACATTTAGTGATAACCGGGACCAACGGCTAAACGTGCCTTCCGAAGCACGGAAGCGCTCGATATTAAATGCCACACAAACGGTCACCCATTCAAGGACTGACCTTTGTAAACTCTGCTGTACTTCGGTAATCGTTTCCGACTACCGAGCACCGCAGAGCGCTTCAAAATTCTAATTTTAATAAATTAAACATAACTGCAGGCATCTCGCTTCAATTTCCCGCCCGCAGGAAGTTAAACTTTATTACTGCTACTAATAAATAGTCTTTTTCTTTATCTACAAACAAAGTAATATGAGTTTCATGCCTGATTCTTCTATACTCAATTTCCAAGTCGTTGTGAACGACGCCTTATATCCAAATTCATATATCGCATGCTTAATGGAATAGTGGCTTAACTCAAAAAAGACGATTTTTGGGACATCACAAAAGAAGATCTTCTAAAGAATACTTGTCCTACTTGTAAGCGCATTAAATTGATACTGAGTTATTAGTTAGTAATTCTGCTCGTGTTGATTCGATCTCAGTAAGAAATAGAAGACTGTATAAGTACCTAGGTAACTCAAACCTGACCAATTTATAAATGTGTCGATGTTCCTTTAAGCATGCGATATAGTACAATGGAGCCCAATTTGAATAAAGGTTTTTTATTGAGTCAACGTCATCTTCGTGTTCGTACTTCTATAGTTGTTTTTGTAGATTCGTGTCGCTGATTCAGGACACGTTCAACATCTGGCTGGGCGTCATCTACACCAGCACCATGATTCAGATCGGCTCGCTGCTGTTCCACATTACTGCGGTGAATGCTTGACTACTTCAGTACTCTATAGTCTGTGACATTTAAATCTAGACAAACGGACATTCGACAAATGGGTTTTGGCTGTCGTTTGTCTTAGAAAATAGCAATAATTATTATACGACCGCGTTTCGTAATATTCCACCTGGCGGAGTCACACGGGTGCACTCTACCTCTAATATGAGAAGCAAGTCCTAATATTGTGTACATCGGCAGTTAGGCCTAAGGTGTAAATGATTTTTATCCAGATTTATGTGGCGTGGAAAATATTTACTTCTTTCAACCCCCGGCCAAAATTGAGGGCTGTTAGATATAAGTTTGACGTATCTGTGTGTCTGTCTGCAGAATCGTTGCTCCTAAACGAACAATACAATTATGATACATTTTTGTTTATAAGAAGGAGACATGCTTGATTAGCTCTTTCTGTTAGTTAAATCTATGGATCTTAAACGCTTTTATTACGTCACAGGTTATACCATTAAGACCACGTCCTGTCTGGTGACACGCAGTCATCATCATCATCAGCCTGCATTCCTCCACAGCTGGACATAAGTCTATCCAATCCAATCAGCTATTCGTCTTCAACCGCTGCCTGTTTGCGTTTTTTCTCGCCATATTTAGCTAGAGGGCAGCACGCACTGAATAACGGTCAAAAACGGTCGTTGCCTTTCAAAAAAATAGGGGAGCAATATATCAAGTTAAAATAATATTTTTTCGTTTTCCACAGGGCTTTGGATTCGATTTCAGATACACGTTGTTCAGCGTGGCGTCTGTGTTCCACGTGTTCTTGCCCTGCAAGCATGCCGCTAAATTGAAAAGTGTGGTAAGACATTTATATATACTAACGAAGGAAACAGATAGATACAAACAACATAAAACAACTATAGCAACATGAAGTGTAAACATTTAAACAAAACCTAACAACAGGACAAAAAGTGAACTTTGACAAGTTTTTTAAAAGAAGCAACGCTGAGGCAATTTTGAACGTGCAAGGGCAAATCATTTCATAACCTGACTGCATGAACTGAGAAGGAATATGATTAGAAATTAGACTTGTGAGGAGGGAATATGAGGAGGTAACGAAGATGAGGTTTACAAGGAGCATCGCGATTGTGGAGAAAAGAAAACCGCTCACGTATCTGCGTCACGCACACGCATCTTCATATCTATGAAGGGTAGGAAGGAATAAAGAAAACATTATAAAGGAGGCAAAGGTTATTTATTTTGATAAAAATTAAAAAATGATCACTTAGTCCAGATGCACATTCTTTCTTTTACAGGTCATTTTATCCATATGACTCCACAGCTGAACATTGGGCTCCCCAATAGATTAAATTCCATTAGGGGTTTTTGTCCATAACCACCACACTGGGCAAGCGGGTGTGCAAACGCAGTTCAAGCCTGTTCGAAAGATGTCGCAGTAGCCCATAAAAACCGCAAATGCAATTTTCAGATCGGGTCTTTATAATTCTGAAGGTGCGACACGTCTAAATTGAAAGAGACCTAAGTGGTGTTAAATGGTGTTATAGGGTGCAGAGATGGCGTCGCACATTTACTGCTCCGGCTGGGAGGCGGCGGATACGCGCGTGTGGCGCGTGCTGCCGCTAGTACTGGCGCGTGCGCAACTGCCGCTCCACGTCACCGCCTTCGAAATGCTCGTGTTCGACATGGAGCTCTTTGTGTTTGTACGTTCGCCTATATATTTCACTTTTTATAATATCGATGGTAGCAATCAACAATGTCGTAAGTGAAAAGTCGTTGCTTTTAAAAATATCATAAGTGGCAAGTCGTCATTATTCACTTACGACTTTGTTTAAAGTAACGGCTTTTCACTTACGACATTGTTAATTGCTACCGTCGATCATCATCAGACTATCTTCGCCCACAGCTGGACATAGGCCTCTCCAATCATTAGTTTTCCACCTTACGTTTACAGGATAAGGTTCATTTTACGGTAACAATATATTGACCAATGTCCTGTCAAGGGTTAAGCCAAGTTTGAGGAATTATTACGCGTAAGTAATCATCCCCATTTTTTTTCTCTTAAAATAGTTTGCATGTTCTTCGTGTAAAGGGAAATTTCTGCTGTGTTAGTGCTTTTTATAATGAGTTAGGGTTAGGTCGGTAATTAATTCGCGTTGTATTCAACCCTTTTCCTTTTATTTCAGATGATGAAGACATCTTATTCTATGTTCACTTTACTAAGACCGTAAATATATAACACAAACTGCGTTTACTAGATTTACTATGTCGCACTTTTAGTAAGATGTGTTTACCAGATCTTTGAAAACCAGTGTGCAACATCTTAAATATTACTGATTTAGAGTTTGAATAAACCAATACATAAGTAGATAACCCTTTGTTTTCATTTTCCTTTCTTCTTGTTAGGGTGCGTCTACATCTGGCGAATGCGCAGCTCGCCAGCTGCGCACGCGCTGCATCCAAGCAGATGTGGACGCACCCTTATATTGCGTAAAAACTATTCACGAAGATACCTACATATATTTATTTATTCATTGTCACATGATAATAAAGATTAATTATACAAAATGGACCTCTTGGCGGAGAAGTGAAAGGAAATGTCTGCTATGTGTATTATTTTTTTAAAAAATATGAAATTTCGGTCATTAATGTGTAATAATAGTGGATTAAAAACCCTTAAGTGTACATGAGTTTTAGTAAATAAAACTGAACAGTGCAAAATCACTTCATAAATTCTCTCAAGAAGTCCATGTGAGATCTAAATATGGTCCCACATCTTTACTAACGACTCAAAGGGTTTAGGGGGAGGGCATCTCATTTACCAGGGTATCCCTGGTTACACCAAAAGAAAATTGACAAATTATCACTTCCCAAATATTGTTTTGTAAAATTTCATTTGCCAAATTATTACTTGGCAAATAAACTCTTCACAAATAATTGTATCGTAAACGTAATGCTTTCCAAGTGAACGTTTCGACAATAACTCAGTTAGTATTACATATTTTACGCAAAATAAAATAAGCCAAATAATTCGTCTCGAAACTTTTCAAATAACCATTTCTATTTGCATCTTTACTATTAATACTAATCTACAAATATTGGCCATACATAAATCAACAGTAGTATTTTCTGGCGCTTCGCCGGCCGCTGCCGCGTCTCTGTTCTAACCTAACCTAACCAATATGTATCTAAGCCTCACTCATCATCATCACGTTAATTTAAAATTATGAACACATATTAAACAAACATTCCTTATACTATTTTATTTTTAGTATATATTTAGTATTAATATCTTAGTTTGTGATTATTTAAAATAATAAACGTAAAACTTTATGTCCAAACAAATCATTTGATTAAATGTTATTTGTCTAAAGTTTGTTTGCCGTAATAAATTACTTGTTAAAAAACCTAATGCCATAATGTCATTATCCGTAGTAATATACTGCCGAGTAAAAATTTGACCAAATGAAAATTTGCGTACTAAAATAATTCGCAACGTTGCATTGGTGTAAAAAAAGTTTGCTAAAATTAGTTTGGATTATAAATTTTTGTCAAAATAGTTTTGGCAAAACGGCAGGATCCCCATTTACCATGTATCCTCTTTGTCACCACTCATTCTCATTTACTATTATTTATGTATTATTAATATATCTTTAACTTGACTCTGGCTAAACGTGCTAACTGCAAAAGCCAGTATTAGTTTTAAAAATGACATTCTTTACACGTGACACGCGAAAACCGCTACATATCGCATACTTAAAGGAACATCGACCCATTAAGAGATAGGTCAGGTTTAAGTTACATACTTATACAGTCTTTCTATTTCTTGCTGAGATCGAAACAATGTTAATCAAACGTTCAAAACACAAGCAGAACTACTAATTAATAAATCAGTATTAATTTAATGCGCTTACAAGTAGGACAAGTATTCTTTAGTAGATCTTCTTGTGTGATGTCCCAAAAATCGTCTTTTTTGAGTTAAGTCACTATTCCATTCAGCATGCGATATATGAGTTGAGTAATATACGTACAGAACAGATATAAATCAATATATAATTTGGTATGCACTAAAATAAAAGGGTACTTTTAACGATATCTTCCTAATAAAATTTAAAAAAAACAACAGATTTTTAAAATATTTTTTTATTAAAATTAGCAATTTAAAACTATATTTATATGCAATATTTCATACAATATCTATCTCACCTCTACGCAGTGACTTTTAGTGCACCTTTAGACCCATTTAATTGATAAAAAAACACAATAAATTATAAATATAATATAGACACTCGTACATTAAGCAGAGAACACACTCTTTCAGACAAGAAGAGTTTTAATAAGAATATAATGAATTGTTAAAAAATCTAATTGCTCTTCGAAAATACTAATTGAGCATTAAATCCAACTTAAAAACAAGCTAAGTTTTTCTTTTCAATACAGTTAGAATGGTCAATAATTATTTAGATTTTACTGTAAATACAACCCGGTACATACCTTTTATAAAATTTTCTTTAGAAGTGAATACATTTTGATTTTATTTTATTGCTACAATTTTACTTTTTATTTTTTCTTTGGTGCATTAAACGACAGCAGAGTGACCGTAAAGTAAAAACAACCTTTCTATATAAACCTCTTCTTGAATTTATAACTCTGAAGAATAGCTTTAAATTATAACTCTGAAATTTCTAAACTTTACAGACGTATAGGTCTCGTATGCAGAAATAATTATTAAAATCAGAAAAGGCCTACAAGCCTGCACATGAAAAAAGCATCTAAGTGAGCAAATAACGAACTTCTAAGCAGCACATGATCAAAAATTAAAAATTTAAAATAGCGCTATCCTTTTTTGAGAAAATTAAAACGACGTCTATTTTTTCTATCACATATATTCTATAGCCAATTGTTGACCCAAACATTTAACTTGTTCACGAATCGAACCCGCGATAGATTTAGCAAAAAATAGACTGTTAAGCCGCAACCCTTGTAAATATATTTTTAAGTATGTATAAAATTGCTTTTACATTTTATCACACAGTGCCATCTAGTCCCAAACCAAACTCTAGTACTATGGGTACTTGACTCATATACACATTTCTTAACTGCGCTCTGAATTTAGGTTGTAGATTCGAGGCCACGATTTTCTTTTAATTATAAATTTGTTTTTGCATTAGTCTCTTTTTTAAGTATCTTAAGTATGTAGGCATTTATATGTTTATCCGTTTTCTAGTTCTCTGAGTTTGGGACTTGGTGGCGTGTTTCATATATCCGAGAACTCAAATACTTGTAAAGAAGGCACTTAAGACATAAAGAAAACTGTACAGACAAATGTATGCCTTGTGTGGGAACCGAACTGTACAACTAAAGTGCAAAGCGCAGCTATTCATGTACACTAATAAACTTCAATTACCAACGTTTTTCGACCTTACAAGAACGAAATAAATAATTTTGTTCACAATTTTTTTCTTCTTAATATAACATTAAGCAAAAGTCCTAAATATAATTATTTGTCAATTAATCACTACCATCGAAACCAGATAAACTAATTATTGATATTTTGGTTAAAGTTCTATCACCACTTACTCATTTTTGGCGGTTTTTACATATTGATGACATTCGCTAGATAATCAAAAGACGCGTCGTTTCGAGTCTACCCCATCAGAATCAAGATACGACGAAACGTTAAGCCACCAATCAAACTGACTGACAGACTGGTTTCTTGTCGCTCTTGAAAAGTTCCTTAAAATGACTTACGTGGTGATACAACTTAAATAACGATATTAAATTGCCCATTGCCCGATCGTTAAATTGCATAGATCGTATGATATACCTAATATATTAGCGGTAAATCACCTAAAATGTTAGACTCAAGATTAATTTTATAAACCCATAAAATACAACCTAAATAATATCCAGTCCTGTTTCCTAAAAGTTAATAAGACCCGAGTCTGTCGAGTATCCGCCATTTTACAAAACGCCCAAGCCTATCGTGATCTGTCTAATTTAACGATAGGGAAACGACATTTAAACTAATAAAGGTAGGGAATGTATTTTCAACTAATTGCAAATTAATTTATACATAACATACATCCTGTTTGAAAATAAGGAAATACATAATTTTTTAACGATTGAAATTAAATTATTTATGCACAATTAAGAACGAGTTTTAATTTTACGAAATTGTGTTAAGGATAAATTTGTCACAACTTTTGACTCTTCTGAAATAAGTATTTTGCAATGTTTTTAAAAAGTAAATTTATACTGCATATATAGGTATCATTATTTGTATCCTCGTACCATACATTGATACAAGATGTTAAGAAACAACCTATAAAAATTTTATTTTAATTATTTTTTTTTGCATTTGATTTGAATTTTATTTTAAATTAAAAAAGTATGATATAATGCAAGCAAATATAATGAAAGTGATTCAACAATAATTAATAAAACATTAGTTTTAGATTATTTCTTCAACAGCCTGTACATAAGAATGTTGATAACATTACAAAAATTGGTGAGACATAAAAAATGTCAATTTTTATAAGCAAGCTTTCTGTTACATGCCTAAAAAGAAATTATCCTAATATTGTTTTGGTATAAAAGGGAATAGGCATTTCGGCCTACTAAATGATTTAACCTTTATCTCGCATGCATGCGTCGAATTAAAAAAAACAATGTATAAAATTGCATAGATTTCAAATCTATTAAATATTTTTTATATGTTATTTGACAAAAACAAGTCTATAGTTCATATTATACATACATATTTAGTAGATTTTGTTTCAAAATAACCAATGTTTTAAATTTTATAAATTTAGACACAATGATTCGTTTTTGGAATGCTTTTAATACTTTAAGAAAGTATACAATGGAAACGGGACATGTTTTTAAAACTAAACATTTTTTTGATTTCAAATTTAAAAAAAAATGTGCATCATTACATGTGCGTCGTTTTGGTATAGACATACATAATTTTAATGTATAAAAAAGACAAGTATTTTCTTTGATCAAATATTTAACGAATCATATTCGCAATTATTCATGAATTATAAAGTAAAAATGATATGCACATTTTATCTAATGTTTACTAAAAAAAACATTATAGTAAATACACAGGCTTTCTATACAGAGTAATAAATAGAGCCACTAATTTAAAAACTACTCTGCACCTTTAACTATGTTTTTGAATATTAATCTAATACAACATACATAAATAACATGTAGTAACTATTTATTTAATCACTATATTAAAAAACAAATCACCATTTGCGTCTGTCTGTTTGCATTTACGCAAAAAACTCGACCAATCAAACATTATTTGATACTATTTTCACCAATAGATAGAGTTTTATAAGAAAGGTTTACATTTCCAATTCATATAACGAAATACTTTAAAAAATGACATAAATAAATAAATAAATTGTTACTACACAAGAATGCGATATATTTTAATCGAGTAACGAGATTAACGTAGTTTTACCTGACGGTAAGTGATACGGCTGCCCATTAGTGTCATTTGGGCAAAACTAGCCATTACAGTGCAGTTTGGGCCGATTTCTGCCCATTTCAGTGCTATTTGGACATTTGGAAATTCCTGCCCATTATTGCATTTTAGGCAATACTTTGAACAGTGCAGTGACATTCCTTGCCCATTAAAATGCAATCTGGGTATATTTCAGCTCGTTCCAACGCCTTACAAAGTCTTATATGCCCAGTTATTTAAAAGACACTGAATATCTAGCACTATAATGGTTACCTAGATGGGTAAACGTACGCCTAGATAAGCGTACGCTATCATAAACACAACTACCACAAAGTAACAACAATTATTATTGAAAATAACAAAGCCACATATAAAACTAAATAAAAAAAGTAAATGAATATTTTTTAACATGGCAACGTAACTGTTTAAATATTAAAATATATAATAATAATAATAATTAACTTATGTTAGAATCATTGCTCCATTTCCAAAGATGATATTTTTCTAATGAATTCGGCGCGCTGCGAAGGCGTTAGTTCCTGTGAAATTAATATTTGTGTAAATGTTCATATCGAAAAAGGTGTGAATAAATAAATACTACATAGAATATAAACTTACATACTTTATAATCATTGAGATCAACAAGATCATTTAGATTTGTCAAACATTAACATACAAAATAAAAATACAAAAAAAATGCTAACAACAATGCAAGAGATGTACCATAGTCAAGGGAGAAGTAGAGGTACCACAATCAAGAAAGAGAGAGAAATAAAACCAAAATACCAAATTCTTTTTAGAATTTGTCAAGGTTTGTCATTTAATCTGTCTGTTTTTCTCAAGTTTTGTCTATCTGTCGCAGTCTCTAACGAGGGAATGTGTTTGTCAGTCTGTCGTGATTCGAAAGGCGGGAGGGAGTTTTCCGTCAGCTAGTCTGGCGGTGACTCTAACGAGGCTTCAAAAAGGCAGTGAGATTGAGAAGAATGCCATAAGAAACTCACATCGACCTTTTTAAATTATATCATCATGAAATTAAATAGAATACAGAACACAAAAGAATAAGGTTACAGCCCACTTGAAAATATCCAACTATCCACAGCTAACATCTAATATAAAGAAATAAAGGCAAGACTCATATTTATAGCAGTCTTTTAAAAAAAAAAGATTTCTCTCATTTTTGTCATTTGTCAAAACTAATTTTGTTTGTATACACATAAATTTTGACAAACTGTATTCTGCAAAACTCCAGTCTGAATAGGAATAAGAATATTTTTTATTGACAAAGTCTGCAAAGGTACAATCGTAGACAAAAGAAAAAAAGAACAAAAAGTGACAAGAGTCGTCGCGTTGCTATCATTGTCATCACAGCCCATTAACGTCCCACTACTGAGCTCGAGCCTCCTCTCACATATCAAGGTGTGAGGGTATTGGGTCATACTCCACCACGCTGACCCAGTGCGGATTGGCGGAGGCAGGTGTGTGGCGCCCTGCTGTAAGAATTTTTCAAGCCGCCCATTAGGCCTCTAACATGGCTTAACGACTACCACATTTAGTGATAACCGGGACTAACGGCTTAACGTGCCTTCCGAAGCACGGAAGCGCTCGATATCAAATGTCACACAAACGGTCACCCATCCAAGAACTGACCTCTGTAAACTCTGCTGTACTTCCGTACTGAGTTCTGCTGTACTTCGGTGATCGTTTCCGACCACCGAGCACCGCAGAGCTACGATCGTTGCTATAGTCCCCCCCATACCGCACTTCAATTGAAATCTAATAATATATAACTGCGCATCCAGATAATAGTTCAACAGCACCCTATAAGAATCTGTAGCAATACTCACCAGCACCAAAGAGTTGACTTTCTGCAGCACGGCATCCTGCCTGACCGCCCTCAGATTCCGCTCCAGCACCGAGTTCTCATCTTCCACTTGCTCCTCCAGCCATTTGCACACAGCCTCGTTGTCGTGCTCCCATTGGTGGGACTGTAAGGGGAAACATTTATTATTTTCTTTCTTTCTTTTAAATAATGGCTTCGTGCATCTAGCACATTTAGCCAGTGTCCAGTAAGTGATATATTAATAATCGTGCCCTATCTGAGTCCTGAGAACCCTGGATCCATTCACCTGATGCTCGTTGGCCTCAGAACGCCTCCCGCTTTCAACACACGCCTCTCTTGCTAGTTCAGCGTCAGCTGGCGCGGCCTCGTGTCCTATCTGAGTCCTGAGAACCCTGGATCCATTCACCTGATGCTCGTTGGTCTCAGAACGCCTCCCGCTTGCAACACGCGCGTATCATGCTATTTCAGCGTCAGCTGGCGCGGCCTCGTGTCCTATCTGAGTCCTGAGAACCCTGGATCCATTCACCTGATGCTCGTTAGTCTCAGAACGCCTCCCACTTGCAACACGCACCTATTATGCTAGTTCAGCGTCAGCTAGCGCGGCCTCGTGTCCTATCTGAGTCCTGAGAACCCTGGATCCACTCACCTGATGCTCGTTGGCCTTAGAACGCCTCCCGCTTTCAACACACGCCTCTCTTGCTAGTTCAGCGTCAGCTGGCGCGGCCTCGTGTCCTATCTGAGTCCTTAGAACCCTGGATCCACTCACCTGATGCTCGTTGGCCTCAGAACGCCTCCCGCTTTCAACACACGCCTCTCTTGCTAGTTCAGCGTCAGCTGGCGCGGCCTCGTGTCCTATCTGAGTCCTTAGAACCCTGGATCCACTCACCTGATGCTCGTTGGCCTCAGAACGCCTCCCGCTTTCAACACACGCCTCTCTTGCTAGTTCAGCGTCAGCTGGCGCGACCTCGTGTCCTATCTGAGTCCTGAGAACCCTGGATCCACTCACCTGATGCTCGTTGGCCTCAGAACGCCTCCCGCTTTCAACACACGCCTCTCTTGCTAGTTCAGCGTCAGCTGGCGCGGCCTCGTGTCCTATCTGAGTCCTGAGAACCCTGGATCCACTCACCTGATGCTCGTTGGCCTCAGAACGCCTCCCGCTTTCAACACACGCCTCTCTTGCTAGTTCAGCGTCAGCTGGCGCGGCCTCGTGTCCTATCTGAGTCCTGAGAACCCTGGATCCACTCACCTGATGCTCGTTGGCCTCAGAATGCCACCGACGCAGTGTGGCGGCCGCCGCGGCGTGTTCGGGCGCTCCGCCCGCTTGCAACACGCGCCTCTCTTGTTCGTTCTGTCTCAACAAGCGACGCAGGCGCCAGTACAACACTCGACGGGAGTCCGCCCATGGGATTATGTCCTAGAAAAGGAAATCTCTATTAAAATTTCTATTTACACTAGAGAGGCAATGTCTTAGGATCACGCTGGATGCAGTTAGTAGGTCAACTACATTAGGTAACATTGGAAATTTATGAAAAAGGCCTATATTCAGCAGTAATCTGCTGGTTATAATGATAACTGGCGGGACTTTATCCCGATCTATAAATGCAATAATTACAAATGTGATAAATTAAAAACCATTAATTTTACAACATAATGCTCACTAAGCACTTTTTACTTCACATCGGCATTCACCTTTCGCTTCTCCGTCTATTTTATTAATATCTATTTGTACGTAACTTAAGTTGGTTAGTACAGATTTTGTTTTATAATATTACTATGTACTTGCATCTGAAGTTCAATTTCTTTAAATCATACAGTTTTCTGCAAAACTAAACAGTTCTTTTATAAACTAAACGATTTTTCGTTAAACTTTACCGTTTTCTACTAATGTAAACTGTAATAATCGCTATATGAGGCCAAAAACATGAAAAATTATTTCATTTGTATTGTTATTTTTTATGTATTTTTTGTTTAATAATGTTATTTTCTTTTTTATTGCACAGTTATATAATTATATTATATATAAGTAACTGTAAGTGTGTGATTTATATGTAAGTTTTATAGTGTAATTGTTTGTTGTTCCAAATAAATAAATAAAAATAAATTACTCTGACAATTTTTAAGCCACATTTGAAGCTCTATAGTTTAATTGCAAAGGAATGCTCTACATTCAGAAAGCATACAGCTCTATACGGAAGGTTTTATGTGCAATTTATAAGTGCCTATTATAAATGTATTAAATAAAATCTCAATAAACTTACAAATATGCAGCCCTTCTCGAGCATTCTCTCGGCCGTGTCGTGCAGCTCCGCGAATTGCACCGCTATCTCGTGGTAGATAGGGCTCAATTCCTTTTCTCTCGCCTTTGCAGATTTTTCGGCGGCTAGTAATTCTGTTTCCAGTTCGCGTATTTTGGTTTCGGCTGTGAATAAAAATTGTTTGTTAATATTGTATTGTGAAGTTTTCTTTGTTTCATTTTTTTTTAATTGGTCAGGTTTAAATTATAATTTTAAGAAAACACTAAAAGAGTTTTTATTTATTTTTAATATTATTTAATATGAAGTGCTACTTAAGGACATAAAAAACATTAGCATCAAATTATTGGCTTTTTATATTCTATTTCAGAGACCTGAAATTATTAGCGTTGCCATTTTGTACATACTTGAATCATGTTTATTTATTATGTCTAATCCAGATCTGTTCGAAATAGTAAAATCAGTGCCACGAAAACGCCTAAATTTGCGCCTAAAATGTTTAATAAACTGCCTGAAGCTTTAAATTTTTTTTTACTTTAAAATAGACTTAAGATTGTGCTGTATTGATATAAAATTGTAATTATTGACGACATATTGTAATTAATGTATTTGAACTTTATTTATACTATTCTATTATTTGAAATATTGTACAGTTCATTTGTGATAATTTGTTCATTTGAAATGTTTGCATGCCATATGAAACAGGCAGTATATGGTGAAACTATATGTATGTACTATTTTCTTCTTTTATTTTAAATCATGTGACTGCAGAACACATGTTTTTGTAGATTTGTCAAATTGTTTTACTACTGAGTACATATTCTTGTAACTGGCGGGAGAAAAAACTAACCTTGACGATTTTCTTGCCCGTTCTTTTACGATCAAGCTCCCGCCCGCAGTGAATGGGCGCGCTAGTTTTTTAAGTTTTGACGTTCATAAGAGCTCTTTTAAGCCAAACTTGAATAAATGAATATGAATTTATGAATTTTATGTACAGAAACCTCTGTATAACTCATATTACGCAAATAAAATGATTTGATTGATAGGTTTCTATCAGTTTATAATATCATTTTACATATAACAGTAATAAACCCATAATAAGTATTTTATTTTAACTTTTAGCTCTCAAATTACTTTCAACATCATTACCCTAGCATTTGTCTCGGTTTAGACTTCCGTTAAAGACCTAGGGGCTTATTAAAAAACGATGTCTAAAGTTAGACCAGGTTTAAAATTAGTGCTGTCACTTTCATTTTATAAGGTGAAGACAGTGACAGTTGGTTTTGTAATAAGACCACTAGAATCTTCTTATCGGTCTAACAGATCGGCCTAAATTTCAGCTATTTCTTCAGAAATAAAATAAAATAGTATAAACGTACGTTCTTAATTCGTCGTTGTTCTGAGAAAACCCTGTAAATAGATGGTTACCTAATTTGAGTTATGGGCAAATGATAGTTCAGATAAAAATCATATTAACTTAAGTTTTTGTGTTTCGTAATCACGCTATTGTATTTCGCAGACGGAGAGCACGAAAACTGAGTCGATTATTTGTGTTAACTAATTTTATGAAAAAAAAGTTATTTACCCAGAACAACGACGATTCATTGAGTTAATTGAGGTACCATACCTTGTCTCCCAGCGTCTGTTTTGACCAATACATCGTCGATGGAGCCGCGCCGATCTAGATTCTTCGATATATCTTTGATTTGATCCTTCAATTCTGCAAATATTTTCAGTATTATAATTTAATCTTATTTCTACTTGAATATTATACTATGGCAAACGCGACATCGTCAGCGCAGTATTAGTGAACAATTTATTTATAAACTAGAGCCTATTTATACTATTTGACGACCGATATGGCGTGGAGGTCAGAATACCTGCACTTCACTCGAGAGGTCGTGGGTTCGATTCCCACACAGGACTAATCTTTGTGTGCATGAACATGAATATTTGTTCTGGTCTGGGTGTTCTCCTATGTATCTTAAGTATGTATTTACAAAAATAAAAAAAGTATTTATGTATGTTTATCCGTTATTTAGTATCCATAACACAAGTTCTTAACGATACTTATCTTGGAACTAAATAATTGGTGTGATTGTAAGAGAATATTTATTTATTTTATTTATTTATTATTCTGATGTATAAATTATGTAACTCATGTAAAATTTTCTGTAATATTGCCGTGTAAGATTAACAAACATACATTCAAACTTTTGCTTTATTTATTTATTTGGTACACACACAGAAATATATATACCGAAATACTCAAAACTAAGAAACATTGGGTACAGGGCACAGCTTATTCCTGAAAGAAATATCTTCCAGCTGACCCGCGATAGGAAAAACTTATGGTAAAACAGGCTAGTATGTGCATTTTCATATAAACACAGAGAAAAATTATACATCACAAAAAGGGAAAAAAAATACTCATAATCATCATGTGATGACCACTGCTGAGTTTTAGGCCTTCCCCGTTGATCAATCTTGTGCCGCCTGCATCCATCGGCTTCCCGCCGCCATGATAAGTTCGTCGGGCCATCGGACCCGGACCTTCTCTCTATTGCAACTTCATTATGTATATATAGTTTATTGATTTTTATTGTTGTTTAATTTATAATGTATTTAATTTCTATAAATAATATAAGGAAGAAATGTATTCCTATTTTACATTGTGATACCCTTGCAGGGTTCATTTGAGGACAAAATATTATTTTTAAGACCTAAGTGTACACCAAATGAAACAATAAAGAATTATGATTATGATTATGATCATCATCTCAGCCCATTAACGTCCCACTACTGAGCACGGGCCTCCTCTCACATATCAAGGTGTGAGGGTATTGGGTCATACTCCACCACGCTGACCCAGTGCGGATTGGCGGAGGCAGGTGTATGGCGTCCTGCTGTTAGAATTTATCAAGCCGCCCATTAGGCTTCTAACATGGCTTAACGACTACCACATTTAGCGATAACCGGGACCAACGGCTTAACGTGCCTTCCGAAGCACGGAAGCGCTCGGTATTAAATGCCACACAAACGGTCACCCACCTAAGGACTGACCTCTGTAAACTCTGCTGTACTTCGGTGATCATTTCCGACCACCTAGCACCGCAAGGCTACCGAGCGCTTCATGATGATTATGATAATATGAAATTAATATTAGTAAAGATAAATTAAATTTACCAGTAATTCTAGCGGTGAGTCTCAGTAGTTCGGGGTCCATTCGGTGCATTGTCTTCAGTATATCCCGTTGTCTGAATTTCACCTCGACTATGCCTTCAGCTTCCAAAACGCCACCCCTGTTGGATTTCGACAATTTCTTATATTAGCGAGGCAGACAGACAGAGTTAATTCCGCATGTATTGTATTATCATGGTTCGACCGATATGGCGTGGTGGCGAGTATACCCGCTCTACACTCCTGAGGTCGTGGGTTCGATTCCCACACAGGACAAATCTTTGTGTATATAAATATGAATATTTGTTCTGGTCTGGGTGTTTTCCTATGTATATTAAATATGTATTTACAAAAAAATGTTTATCCGTTATTTAGTATACATAACACAAGTTCTTGATGATACTTATCTTGGAACTAAATAATTGGTGTAAGTGTTAGAAATATTGATTTATTTATATCATTACTTATACTATAAGAGTGCATTTTAACACAAGTATAAAAGTATTCAATAAATTTCCTTTGGAATTAAAAGAATTAAATCTACCAAAGTTTAAATACAAATTAAAAGCCTGGATAATAAATAAACCATTTTACAATTTGAATGAATACTTTTTTACGAATAATATTAAGTAACTAGTTGTAAGTTGTATAAATTGCACGCCCGCAACGGGTACACTGTTGTTACTAATGTAATGCATGAACACTAGCAAAATAATAAATACATAAATAAATATTCTCTTACAATTACACCAATTATTTAGCTCCAAGATAAGTATCAGTAAGAACTTGTGTTATGGATACTAAATAACGGATAAACATACTTAAATACTTATTTTTTGTAAATACATACTTAAGATACATAGGAGAACACCCAGACCAGAACAAATATTCATGTTCATGCACACAAAGATTAGTCCTGTGTGGGAATCGAACCCACGACCTCTCGAGTGAAGTGCAGGTATACTGACCTCCACGCCATATCGGTCGTCAGAAAATGTGCACAGTCTTAGCAATAAAGATCTATTCTCTTCTATTCTATGGATATAGATAAGCTGTAGTGGTACTAAAGTAAAGTGTTCTTTATGTCATAAACTATTACATAGCACTTGAAAACGTCAAAACAAAATATTACTACACTGAAATCACGAAGCTTAGATTCACTTACATGCAAATAAATAAAAATTAGGTGTAAGTGAATATATTATTATTTTTGTTTTAACAAGTTATATTATTGTTAATATTTTATTTGTTATTTGATGATTATTGATTGTAACTCCCCTCTCTTCAGTCTTAAAGTACCCGACAGGGTCCATAAAATTGGTTTTAAAATTGTATAACACCTATGTGCACAGCGTTGGTCGTAAAGACATCGTTGTTCTGAGGCTCCTATCTTACCTGAAGATGCCCTGTGTAAGGACGAAACACGTGTCGTGTTGAATAGTTTCTCGATTTTTCGGGAAATTATAGTAGCGCGGGAATTGTTACAAAGATATTTTTAATCCATCACTTGCTAATAAACAATTTGTATTTGTAGGTTCCATGCTAGGTCCCCTAGGTTACTAACCTGGCTTCGGGAGCTGCATACATCTCCATGCGCGGGGAGTTGACACTGGGGTCCACGACCGCCCAGGCTCCCCCTCTCAGTTCGGCGCCAGGTGGGATATACACCAGCACGGGCGCCGTGGCTCCTCTAAGGGCTCGTACTATTTCAGCACCGAATTTCAGGATTTGCTCGTACATGTCTGTAAGAAGTTTAATTTTGTAAATACTCGCATTGAGATAAGGTGTGCGGTAAAAGATACAATGAAGAAACTAAACTATTTATTAAATCTTTATTGCACACAAAAAGTAATACAAAAGGCGAACTTAATGCCGAAGGCATTCTCTACCAGTTAACCGTAGGGTTAGCAGAGCGGGTAAAAGGCGGTGCTACAAATAAAAAAAAGGAATATTAATAAACTTACATAAATCAACAGACTAATAAAGTACACTACATATACATAAATATACATAATACAGGCATACATACAACACTACCAATATGGCGTGGAGGTCAGTATACCTACACTTCACTCCAGAGATTGTGGGTTCGTTTCCCGCACAGGACAAATCTTTGTGTGCATGAACATGAATATTTGTTCTGGTCTGGGTGTTTTCCTATGTATATTAAGTATGTATTTACAAAAACAAAGTATTTAAGTATGTTTATACGTTGTTTAGTATCCATAACACAAGTTCTTAATGATTCTTATTTTGGAACTAAATAATTGGTGTAATTGTCAGAAAATATTTATTATTATTTTATTTATTTTATACAAGATGATAGTAGGGAGACTTAAACCGACGAGGACTCACTTAAATAGCAATCATGCAACATAGTTTTAAAGATATATTTACTCTGTGCAAGCCTAAAATCAATAGGCAGAGCGTTCCATAACTAGTATATAGTAAATTGGTGTATAGTGATCCCACCAAGACCTAATTTTCATCATTTTGACAACCGATATGGCGTGGTGGCGAGTATAACCGCACTCCGCTCGTAAGCTCGTGGGTTTGATTCCTACACAGGACAAATCTTTGTGTGCATGAACATGTATATTTGTTCTGGTCTGGGTGTTTTCCTATGTTTATTAAGTATGTATTAACAAAAAAGTAAAGTAATTATGTATGTGTATCCGTAATTTAGTATCCATAACACAATTTCTTACTGATTACTTATATATTTATCTAGGAACTAATTAATTGGTGATCATCATCATCATCACAGCCCATTAACGTCCCACTACTGAGCACGAGCCTCCTCTCACATATAAAGGTGTGCGGGTATTGGGTCATACTCCACCACGCTGACCCAGTGCGGATTGGCGGAGGCAGGTGTGTGGCGTCCTGCTGTTAGAATTTTTCAAGCCGCCCATTAGGCCTCTAACATGGCTTAACGACTACCACATTTAGTGATAACCGGGACCAACGGCTTAACGTGCCTTCCGAAGCACGGAAGCGCTCGATATCAAATACCACACAAACGGTCACCCATCCAAGGACTGACCTCTGTAAACTCTGCTGTACTTCGGTGATCGTTTCCGACCACCGAGCACCGCAGAGCTACGAGCGCGTCTTCTTCTTTTAATTGGTGTAATTATCACAAAATATTTATTTTTAACCATCATCATTTCCTAGTATTATCCGAATTGCCCAAGACTTAAGCCAAGGGCCCATCTTTCACTGGTCCTTCAGTTATTCCATAGAGCGACTGCCATCTCACCTCCAGGGAGCCTACCGCCGAATTCGATGGATTACCGGTAGTCCATCTAGATCAAACTTTGTTTACGTTCATTAATCCGTACCGGGGAATCTGCCGACAGCCACCTCTCATTCATGACCTTCAGTCCGTGACAGACCAATAGGTAAATGGAGAACGCCATTTTGTTTCGATTTCCATGAGTTCGGCGGTACGACAGAATCAATTCGAAATTCATTTTGCCTTATAATCGATTGCCATCGAACTCGGCGGTAGGCCCCCAGAACTTAAACATTCTCATCATCCTGACATTGGCAAATCAAGTGAGTCGATAACAAGGAAAAATTCTATTTACCTTTTTGACCACCGCTAAAACCTCTCCAGTTGGCAAATATTATAATGGGCAGGTTTTCTCTCGAGAAGTCGTTTATAGCCTGCGATGTCTTGTATGCTGAATCCGGGAACCAAACCTGCGACATAGAATTATATGTTATTAGATCTTAATTTATCTAAAAATAATAATATTTATGTCCAAAAGACATTACACGAACATTATATTCATGTAGTATATTGTTTGTTATATTTTCAGTATTTTCCCGTTAGTATTTAATTGTTAGATATTAGCATTATTTTTTATTATTGTTCATTTATAAGTCATGCTGTGTATACTAATTGTGGATTATTGTCTAGCCTTATTTTAATTTTTTTTATTATACATACATACATTCACGCCTGTTTCCCCGAAAAGGCATATTACACGCCCACACTTCGCCAATTAGATAGTTGCTCCCACGTAATAGGTGGCGTATCTATTGCCGCTTACCGGGCACTGTTACGTTCGCCAGAGCCTCGACCGTTGATCGGCAGGTGCACCACTTGCAGGTGAGGTTGGCGTGGGCTTCTTAGGTCTTGGTTGGATCCCTATGCACCTTTTTTTAGTTGTAGTTAAAAATTTAATTTTGATAATCTGTCCGTGTGTATAAAAATACATAAAAAAACATATAAATCTCACCTGTCCAGCTTGCTGAACGGTTTTAGCTTCGGAGTCCAAGTTAGCCGGGTCGGCTGGCAGGGTCATCTCCACCGTTCTGGTCTCCACGGCAATCACACCAACTGGAATACCGCCGAGACGCGCGCGACCTGTGTACGCAAGCTTTATGTTCAATTCAATACTCAATATCTTTAGTGCACTCAAAAATCCCGCGAGATCGGGATCTATGTGGGTAAAACCGAAAATCTGCCGGAAGTCACTATTCCACGCGAACGAAGTAGCGGGCAAAAGCTAGTTATAAATAATTGTACTGATATTTAAAGGGGAATTGTAAAACTGATATTTGCGTACCACAAAATGGTAAAATTGTTGAGACTTGGTCGAAAGACTTTATTGTAATACCATATTTTGTTACACATTTTTTGGGCCAATATAATATTTTGTATTTGTAATATTACAGATCGTTGTGGACCTTACACGGCAAGGTTCGATCGAATACAAGGTGTACAAAGTACCAGATTTAAAATCAAAATCTAAAATTATTTATTTCATATACTATTACACAGTACTTGAAAACGTCAAAATTAAATATAAATATGATAAAAACAATCGAAATATTATTACACTGAAATCACGAAGCTTAGATTCACTTTCATGCAACAAAACAATTTTAAAAACAAAAAATATTTAAGTGTAAATAAATCTAAGTGCCAGTTCCGAGCCACCGCTCTGTAAGAAGAACTAGCAATAGCGATCAGAGCGGAGAGCGACGTAATTAATTTAGAATTAGCATCACTTGTTTCTTTAAAACTATATCTAGAAAATCAGTAGCCTTTATAGAACTTTTTTTCATCATCATCATCATCATCATCACAGCCCATTAACGTCCCACTACTGAGCACGAGCCTCCTCTCACATAAGGTGTGAGGGTATTGGGTCATACTCCACCACGTTGACCCAGTGCGGATTGGCGGAGGCAGGTGTGTGGCGTCCTGCTGTTAGAATTTTTCAAGCCGCCCATTAGGCCTCTAACATGGCTTAACGACTACCACATTTAGTGATAACCGGGACCAACGGCTTAACGTGCCTTCCAAAGCACGGAAGCGCTCGATATCAAATGCCACACAAACGGTCACCCATCCAAGGACTGACCTTTGTAAATTCTGCTGTACTTCGGCGTTCGTTTCCGACCACCGAGCACCGCAGAGCTACGAGCGCTTCTACGAGAACTTTTTTTAAATACCAATAAATAACAATCTTTTCCTAGCAAACATTTTTGGTACTGTTTTCTTTAGTTATAATGTTGTATGCTTTTGGCTTTGATAATTTTGTACAGTGCATATCGTATGTCCCTTAACTATAAGGTTTCTCAATACGAACTTAGTTTTGTAAATGAAAATAAAGTAAACCGGAGAGCAAGTGATGGAATAAAAATATCTTGTAACAATTCCCGAGCATCAAAATTTCCCGAATGATCGAGAAACCATTCAACACGACACGTTTTTTTTCCTTACACAGGGCATCGTCTCAGAACAACGACCTCTTTAAAATAAATAAAAGATACTTTATTGTCTTTAAGATCAACACGATCATTTAGATTCGTCAAACATTTACACAAAATGGAAATTCCATATATTTTTTAACAACAATGAAAGAAATATGAGCGGTACCATAATAAAGAAGTAAAAGCAAATGGGTTCTTTGTCAGAATTTGTCAAGGTTTGTCAGTTTATCTGTCTGTTGTGGTTTTTCTCAAGATTTGTCAGTCTGTCGGTGACTCTTATCGGGCTAAAACGGGAATTGAATTGTTACAGATATATTTTGACGTGACAACGTCTTAAATTAGGTTGCGGCTGGGAGTCACTTATGAAAAAGTGTAACGCTCGGTAACGTTACGATGAGTCACCGAACGAGAGAGAGGCCCGGCGAATGCCTTGCGTCTCTCTCCCACTCAACTATGATCGGTCTGCCGCGCGCGCAGCACTAGAATTCCTTGTTCCTATTGTGCAATTTAATTATATTCATATCAATAAATATTCTACCGAGAAAAAGACGTTGTCACGTAAAATCTTCGCCCGTAAAAACGACTTTACAGGCAACCATTTTTTAATCCATCACTTGCATACAATGGATTTCCGCAAAGTAACGCCTGAATCAATACATTATTTAAAATCGGAGAATATACTGACAACTATTGATAATGAAAATAATATTATAATATATTAACATAGTTAGAAGCGAATGTTGGTTATGGCAGGAGAAACATGAAAGTAAGACTAATGCAGTAGAGATGAGAGCACTCAGAAGTATTCTAGGTGTGAAATTGAGTGATAGGATTAGGAATGAAGTGATAAGGGTCAAAGCTGGTGTAAAAGAAGATATAGTGACAAGAATTGAGAAAGGTATGCTTAGATGGTTTGGTCACGTTGAGAGGATAAATGAAAGTAGACTAACGATAGTGATTTATGATGGACAAGTGATTGGAAGTGTTGGGAAGGGAAGACCACGTATCCATGACCAAAATCAAAAAAAATTGAGGAAAAGGGTAGGTCAAAAGGTACCCTAAACCGACAGGCGTGTTTGAGAAGGTTAATGAGTGTGAATAAAGCTGTGTGTGCCAAGATCGTAGCAAGTGGAAGGATGTGATCTCTGCCTATTCCTACTGGAAAGAGGCGTGACGTTTATGTATGTACCTAAGTAACATAGTTACATACCAGTGATGACCGTCTGCGCCCAGGGCTTCATGATCTCGTCGAAGGAGCCTGCGTCGAAGAAGCCGCTCCTGTGACCATCGCCGGACAGCATGAGGCGAGGGTCGTGGGCCGTCCGCGGCGGCACCCATTCCACGGGCCTATCCACTGGGTCGGCGCTTCGCATTATTGGCACCGTGCTCATTTTATCCTAAAAATATATATAGGTCTTAACTATCGATGGTAGCAATTAACAATGTCGTAAGTGAAAAGTCGTTTCTTTTAACAATATCATTTTATTTTATTATATTTAGGAGAACAAACAGTTACACAATATATAATATTAAAAAGGGTAAAACTAAACTTGGTTCATTGCGTAACCAGCGAAGTTATCCACAATAGAATGTTAAACATATGAAACGAAACTTAACTTAATCAATTATACACATACAAATTTTATCCTCTAAATAATATTTTACCCTAACAATAATATTTATGATAGAATTAGATTTATCTATACGTTTAAAAAATAATTATTATTTATTTTAAAGCCAGTAAAAAACATTGTGTGCTTTATTCTACTAGTGCCAATGCTTGCAATATCTGCCGCTTAAACTTATGTGGAGAGAGTGCAAATATGTCAATGCCCTTTGTGTTGTCATTGAAAGAATATCATAAGTGATAAGTCGTAACTTTTCACTTACGACATTGTTTAAATTAACGGCTTTTCACTTGTATAGCGTCACAGACAAATGAAGATTGTAACTAACCAATCGATAATTTAAAAGAGCATAGCATAGTGAGTTTCTTGCCAGTTCTTTTTACGGAGCGGTGGCTTGGAACTGGCACTTAGATTCACTTACACTTAAATATTTTTTGTTTTTTTAAATTGTTTGGTTGCAAGTGAATCTAAGCTTCGTGATTTTAGTAAAATTATATTTTATTTGTTTTTGTTATTTTTTTATAATTTTGACGTTTTCAAGTACTATGTAATAGTTTATGAAATAAAAAGTATTTTGACTTTGACACTTACGACATTGTTTATTGCTACCGTCGATATATTTGTACACGTACAAAACATTTGGTTATTAAATAATTTAGCCTTTAATTTGGTACTTTTGTTATTAACTCTATACATTTATAGTGTATATTTAGTTTTTTAAAATATAAATACAAAATGTACTTTCAAATACTCGAAAAGTCGCAGGATTCCGCCCTTTCACCTCCGCCAACCATCATTGGGTATGCGTGGTGGAGTGGTGGATCTTAACCCTTTAACAGGCAGAGCACGTTGAAAATATTCATTGGTTTTCCACCTTAAGTTAACCACATAAGGTTCAATTTATGGTAGTAATATATTGTACACTGCCTGGTATAGGGTTAACGCCTCTCACCTTGGTTCGTGAGAGGAGCTCCGTGTTCAATAGGGAGGCGAATACTACCGTCAATGACATAGTTACAGTAGGTTCGCTAACAGTTTTGGTAAAAAAATCATATATCAAAATCTTTGTTTTTATCAGATCAAGTTGGTTGGTGTCCAGTTAAAAATCAGCGTCGGCCTGCTCGCTCATTTAATCGCAGCTTTCTTACTATAGGGGCACATCTCAAAACAAATTTATAATTTAGTTATGATCAATTTTGTGAAAATATAGGGGCTCAAAAATAAACGCTTTTCTCAAAAATCATGATATATCGAATTGGGCCCCTATAGTATCAAAAGGTGCGAAATGCTGAAATGGACACCCATTTCGTGCTTCAGTTATTGTACTTGCATATTGCTTGTTTTGTTATAAACATGTCACGTTAATTGTAACGTCTTGTATCTTGATATAAAAGGACCTTAGCATTCCTAACAAATAGGTGTCTTCTATACAGGACTAACCTTAGGCACGTAAGACAGCCACTTCACAGCAGTCCTGATAGCGTCCAAGTCAGTAGGAGCAGAAGCGTGGGACACCCCATTGTTGTGCATTATGGAAATGCCTCCGAGCTGGTTGTTACTGGCGTATACCGGTCTGCCGAGCACTTTGTTGAGTGCGGCGTAACCAGTCAGGATGATGTATGAAGACTCCACTTGGATCACTCTGTGGCCGAGACTGTAGGAAAGAGACGACAGATAAAATTAAATTGACAATTAAAAACACTGGCCCTAAGTATATTGATACATATATTGGAAGGTTAAGTTTAAGGTTGCCTGGAAGAAATCGGTGTAAGCGATAAGGCCGATAATCGTATGACTTTTCTTTTACAATAATTTTCTTGTATTATTTTATTTTGGTGTACAGTACATAATTAAATATCAACATTTATATCTATTAATATTATAGGTGTAAGTATTTCCAAAATATATTATTTCAGAAGAGCTAAACGTCAATATTGACAGCTGTTTGAAAAAAATAATGTCATCACTACTGTACATAAGTTTACAAGATTGTATTTTAAGAATTTTATTATGGGTGTATAGGGATCCTACCAAGATCTGAGGAGCCCAAGCCAACCTCACCTGCAAGTGGTCAACGGACGAGGCTCTGGCGATTACAAATGTTCCCGGTAAACGGAAATGGGCTCGCCACCTATTACGTGGGATCAACAATAAAGTGGGCGTATAATATGCCTCTACCTGTTCCTTGTGTAAATAGGCGTGATAGTATGTATATACATTATAAAAAAAAAATTTTTTAATTCATGCAATCCGAAAGGTATTTTATAGTATTTGCTGCAGTTTTTTTGTTTTTTTTTGACTTAATTTTTGAAAGATATTTTAGCAAAATCGACCAAACCCGAGAAAATTGGGTGAACAAAGTAGTTTGTCTAGTGTAGAAAACACCATAATGTATTTTTTCATGTAAAGTGTGTTTTTTATAGTCAATAAATGAGTAATTAAGCATTTGGCGCAGAAAGTACTCACCGTACAACGTAGGAGCCGATACCGATAGCCCTGCAAGTGACTACGGATATGGTGACCACGTCTTCGTAGGCCTGTGCGGTCTCACCCGCTATTAGACCAGCATCCCTCAAGCACTCCACACCGAGACCATCTTCTTTACCTGAGTACCATATAATGATTGTGATTTATAAGGTAGATTAAATTTTTAAATTTGTATTTCGACGGTACTAATTAACAATGTTGTAAGTAAAATGCTGTCACTTTAAACAATGTCGTAAGAGAAAAGTAACTACTTATCACTTATGATATTTTTCAACGAAACGACTTTTCACTTACGACTTTGTTAATTGCTACCATCGATTTATATGGGTATCCCTAGTTACACCAAAAGAAAATTGACAAATTATCACTTCCCAAATATTGTTTTGTAAAATTTCATTTGCCAAATTATTACTTGGCAAATAAACTCTTCACAAATAATTGTATCGTAAACGTAATGCTTTCCAAGTGAACGTTTCGACAATAACTCAGTTAGTATTACATATTTTACGCAAAATAAAATAAGCCAAATAATTCGTCTCGAAACTTTTCAAATAACCATTTCTATTTGCATCTTTACTATTAATACTAATCTACAAATATTGGCCATACATAAATCAACAGTAGTATTTTCTGGCGCTTCGCTGGCCGCTACCGCGGCACGCTCGCTTCGCTCGCTCGGCTCGCGCGCTTTGTGGTCACTGTTCTAACCTAACCTAACCAATATGTAGCTAAGCCTCACTCATCATCATCACGTTAATTTAAAATTATGAACACATATTAAACAAACATTCCTTATACTATTTTATTTTTAGTATATATTTAGTATTAATATCTTAGTTTGTGATTATTTAAAATAATAAACGTAAAACTTTATGTCCAAACAAATCATTTGATTAAATGTTATTTGTCTAAAGTTTGTTTGCCGTAATAAATTACTTGTTAAAAAACCTAATGCCATAATGTCATTATCCGTAGTAATATACTGCCGAGTAAAAATTTGACCTAATGAAAATTTGCGTACTAAAATAATTCGCAACGTTGCATTGGTGTAAAAAAAGTTTGCTAAAATTTGTTTGGATTATAAATTTTTGTCAAAATAGTTTTGGCAAAACGGCAGGATCCCATTTATATCTATTGGGGTTGCGATAAGCGTCAATAGATATAAATATTGTATAATATTTAAACCTAATGCATACATCAAACCACTGCACGTTTAACCTTTTTAATCTACCTTCAGTTAAGTTAAGTTCAACCACCGAGACACGCCTGTATAAAACGGCTTGCATACTGCATACATTTTTTTTAAACTAAAGTAAAATATAACATTAAAATCTTGGAATATTACACTTTAAACAAATAAATTGTTTGAATATGACTGTCCCGATCCGGATCCGGTTTAGGTAGTATCTGATTTATATATATGTATATAAAAATAACTTTACGATTTTTTCACAGAGTCTTACAATTTATTTGAGATAAAATAAAGGTTATATACTAAAGTGATATGTGCATACGTGATTAATGATGATTAATTATTAGAATCGAATCTACGTGAAGTTGTGTATGTTGTGGCTACCCTACTCACCAATAATATCAGTGATCTTATATCTCGACTCCCCTTCGTCTTCTATCAGCTGGGTCTTGACTGAGCCAAGGGGACCTAGCTTAGAATAGGACTCGGGCGTCAGGTAGAGGTATTTGAAGCCTCGCTCGGGCCTCTCACAATCCAACCAGGCGACGTTGAACTCAGACTTTACTTCTTCCGCTACACCAATACGCGCTCCTGAGTTGACACTGATGTATAGCTGTTGGGAAAAAAAGATAACATAACGACCGATATGGCGTGGAGGTCAGCATACCTACACTTCACTTCAAAGGTCGAGGGTTTGATTCCCGCACAGGACAAATCTTTGTGTGCATGAACATGAATATTTGTCCTGGTTGGGTGTTTTCCTATGTATATTAAGTATATATTTACAAAAAAAAGTATTTAAGTATGTTTATCCGTTGTTTAGTATCCATAACACAAGTTCTTAATGATACTTATCTTGGAACTAAATAATTGGTGTAATTGACAGGAAATATTTATTTTTTAATAAAGAAAGATAATTTATTTGTCAAACTACAGTACATTAAGGTGTAATAAATATATTAGCATCTTGCATTAGAACGTTACTGACGTACAAATATTGGTCTTATAAACTAGCAAAGTGAAATTTATTGATTATTATTAAAATATTACATTACATCATATCCTTTATATATTAATCAATAGTGTAATAACATTTCTCTATTTAGAATATATTTTATGTTTGAATTTGAAATTTTTTTCTTTTTTAAAGTCCTTTGGTAATTTATTATAAATTTGAATCGCCATATAATATGAATTTTTACTGAACACGCTAGTGCGTTGATTAGGTACATAAATTTCATAATTATTTCTACTATTTCTATTAGTACAAGATTTTTCAAATAGTTTTTGATTTTTATAGACAAATACACATATTTCATAAATATAAGGTAAAGGAAGAATACGTTGATGACTTAATATTATTTATTAACAATATAATTCATATATTTCGATGCAGTAAGATGCCAGCATAAATTCTCTCGAGTTTTACCGGGGATGTGTCTGTGTGTTTTCAGTATATAAGTATTAATAATAATAATAATCAATCTTTATTGCAACAATAGGGAGTTTACAAGTACAGTGCAAGTTCTGATCCTCAAACTAGCGTAAGCTGTATGTTGAGAGTCAGTTCCTTCCAAATTTAAATTAATAAAATATGTTACAATCTAGTAAGTAAATAGCATAAATTAAATTAACAGTAGGTAATTACATAAGAGAGTGAGTGAGTGAGTATGTATAAGTATATATATATTTACAAAAAAGAATGAATCCATTACATTTGTAATAAAAAGCTTTAATAAGAGATAAAATATCTCTGTGTAAAATATCCTAAGGCGTAAATTTTTAGTAGTTGTAAACTTTCAGTTATTTTGTATCAACATGTTTGTATGTCCATTTAATCTGCGACAAAGTATTTTTGTATATGTAAGATGATAAATCAACTTACCCTAGGAACCTTGAGTTCTCTCGCGTACTGCGATGCTTTGTAAAAGACCCAGTCTTCTTGGGGTCCAAACGACCCCATGTAGTAAGTGAGGTCGTTCGCGATCAGGATGATGTTTCGGCCTTCGGGACACTCTGGAGTGAAGAGGGTTATGCGCCAGGCAACCATACCGACCTGCAAATATTGATTAGAAAATAAAAATCATTTACTTCTACTATAGGTAACTTTAGCCCATAACAGACACCTTCAATCAAAATATTCAATAATAATATTTTTTGAATTCTAATCATAAATTTAGAAAATAATTAACTAGTAGCTTGAGCGAACATAACAGTGCCCGGTCAGCGGCAATAGTACGTGGGACACCTATTACGTGGGACCTAATATACAATTGACGAAGTGTGGGCATATGCATAATATGCCTCTGCCTACCCCTTCGGGGAAACAGGCGTATGTATTAACTAGTATACACAGACATTACAATTCCTTAAAATTATTTTATGAATACGGACAGTAGAACGTTAAAGTATAGCTAGAGACACAAAATAGCCTAAGAAATGGGAGGACCTGAGTAAGCTTAATGTGCACGATTCGGCAGGACTAATATAGGACCGGAATAAACAGCCAAGACCCATTTCGGGTAAAAGCTGATGGTAAATCTGGATAAAAATGGTGACATTGGGAAGACTGCTGGTACTTATAGCACGGGTTGTCCCAGTTTAAGTGCCAGCTGTTTAAAGTATAATTATACAAATACTCAAAGCAAATCGTACAAATCTTACGTGTAAATGTATTATATTGATAACTGTAGCGCCTATAAATTGGAAAATGCACAAATTGTAAACATTCTCTTTGGGAAATAAATAAATTATTATTATTATTAAATGTCTGGCTAAAATGACGATGGTGATGATAGTGAGATACTGACCGTATTCTGCCCTGGCAGCCTTGTGACCTCCACTACTCTCCTTTCGCCATCAGGTTCCACCACCAGCTCTACGCAGGTCATCACGTGGTCTGGCATTGGACCTGCAAAAGGATCATAATTTTTAATAATATTATTTCTTTATTATGGTACCGCTCATATTTCTTTCATTGCTGTTAAAAAAATATATGGAATTTCCATTTTGTGTAAATGTTTGACGAATCTAAAAGACAATACAGTTTTTTTTTTTTTTGATTTTGAATTGATTCTGTCGTACCGCCGAACACGTGGAACTCGATACAAGATGGTGTTCTCCATTGAAACACAAATTTTGAAGGATTGACGTAATATTTAAGTTTCCATCGTGTTTTTAAAAATTATATTACAAATTATTAATAATTAGGTAAAAGTGTCATTGAAACGCAAATAATAATCAAATATTTAATTAGTCGCTTCAGTATTCTGCCAAGGTCATGAATAATCTATTGCTATCGGCAGATTCCCCGGTACGGATTGATGAACCTCAGAAAATTTAGATCTAGATGAAATAGCTGAAATTCATCGAGTTCGTCGGTAGGGCCCCTGATTAGTAGCTTGTGACGTCATCATCATTGTTCAATTTCGGCCATTTGAAGTCCACTGCTGAACATAGGCCTAATATGTAGTTTTCATTTTGAGACAAAGGGACACCTTTTAACTAGTAATATTTAGTTAGAATTAATATGGACTTACCATCAACACTGCCTTCCTCGATGCACTCTTTCCAGCGCTTCTCCACCGTCTGCCGGAACATGTCAGGCATGTCATACACGTAGGTGGTGCCTTGGGATGTCGCCTGTTAAACAATTGCAATATTTTAACAAACATACGGTGTATAGGGGTCCCTTTTTTTTACTTCCGTCGGTAACAAAGTGTCTTTACGCACTGCCTTCCGGCTAAAAGGGGATCGAGAGGGGAGTGTGGGGCTCACTGCGGCAGACGCAATCGCCAGCAGTTCTATCTACTAAAAATCTTCCGACCACGCCTACAGCTGTTGAAAAAGGGGCGAGGGGCCAGTGCCAAAGTATGAAGCTTCTGACACCCCGCTCCGGATCAGAACCGGGAGGACCTCCTCAGAATGGCGCAGTGTGCCACGCCTCCCCTACCTCCTTATGCGACCACCGGCGTATGTGACCGAAAGATCGAGCCAACCTCAACTGCAAGTGGTGCACCTGCCGATCAACGGACGAGGCTTTGGCGAATATAAAAGTTCCCGATAAGCGGCAACATGCTCGCCACCTATTACGTGGGAACAATACAATTGGCAAAATGTGGGCATACAATATGCCTCTGCCTATCGCTACGGGGAAACAGGCGTGAATGTATTTATGTATGTTTAACAAACATTCAATCATAATTTTAAACCGCACATATACACATATATATGCACACATACGCAGCCACATAAATTTAAACCGGTATCAAGAATAATTTAATAAAATTTATGTGTGGTTTAAGAACCGATTTGAAAGTTAATCGTTTTGTAATGTATATTCCGTTGTTAACGTAGCATAACAATTTACATACTTTCTTCATTTAATTTTCGACGGAGCACTCACAAAAGGCAGGAGAATCGAGCAAGAATTTTGTAAACTATATCCACCCGCTAGAATTAATAGAAGTAAAAAAACAATTCTACGGGAAATGGGCGTGACATTTCAAAACAAGTTAAATTCTCCTTGCACTTAAGTTCTGAGTATTCTATTCTTGATGCGTGTTAACTATATTTTGTATTTATTTTATGTTTCTTCTTTTGCAACTTGTATTAAATAAATATTTTACTTTCTTTTTATTAAAAATAATAATACAAAAAATGCCATTTGAATGATTAGAATAGAGGAACCCTCCCTCTTTTACAAATTGCATTCAAGTTAATGCCTCTTTTCAGCAGATGACCTTCTCGAGATGATAATATGGAAAACTATAAATTACAAGTTACGTTATACATTCATTAAAACATAGTGTCCACTTACCAAAAATCTCTTTTGCTGCAGGTAGTCTTTGGTAACGTAAGGCGTGGAGATTGGCAGACCATGCATGGGCCCTTGCTTAGTGCCATAAGACTGAAACATTATCTGAAAAGGAAATCTTTCTTTATACCAAATTTCAGTCCCACAGAATGCCAACAGCAATTAAAATAAAATCTTTATATGAGTTGCCAAGTTCAGTTCACGACAAACACAGATTTATAGATGAAAAAGTCAAATGGTAAGACTAGGCCTTTCGCGCACATTGACAATATAAGAGGTTTTCGGATTTCTGCACTATCCTCGCCACATCCAAGGGTGCTAGACATCCTTGGAGCTACCGTTTAAAAGCTTTCTTTAAAGATTAATTTTTATTTATTTATTATTTGGGAAACATACTTATCAATGCTTAGCTTAGAATACAATACATATATCAATAAAATTTCCACCATTGCATAAATTTAATCAATAATCATATCGCATGCTTAAAGAAACATCGACCCATTAATATATAGGTCAGGTTTGAGTTACGTACTTGTACAGTCTTTCTATTTCTTACTGAGATCGAATCAATGTTAATCAAACGTTCAAAACACAAGCAGAATTACTAATTAATAAATCAGTATCAATTATTATGCGCATACAAGTAGGACTATGGCAGGACGCCATACACCTGCCTCCGCCAATCCGCACTGGGTCAGCGTGGTGGAGTATGACCCAATACCCTCACACCCTGATATGTGAGAGGAGGTCCGTGCTCAGTAGTGGGACGTTAATGGGCTGAGATGATGATGACAAGTAGGACAAGTATTCTTTAGAAGATCTTCCTTTGTGCTGTCCCAAAAATCGTCTTTCTTGAGTTTAGTCACAATTCCATTAAGCATGCAATATATCACCTCTACAGCACCACTTATGTCCTAACGCATAATGCTTTGACGGTATTCTTTAAGGACAAATATATTTTTAAGGAATAATATCACAAAAGCAACCTTATGCAGTTAATATAAGAAGGAAAACCAAAGAAAATGTTAAACTCTGTCCGTTAAGGGATAAGCTAACCAATAATGATATCATAACTCTAGGAATGTCAAAGATTAATCTATCCTAGGGGAGTTCTATCAAAGACTATATGGCCGATAAAAATGCTTGGGATTAAACTGCCGTTTCATATAGGCTATTCTAATATGAATGACTTAAAACATGAATATTGTTAATGTTATGTTATATTGCATTGTACAGCGTCACAGGCAAATGAAGATTGTAACTAACCAGTCGATAATTTAAAAGATCTTAGCCTGTAAGTTTCTTGCTAGTTCTTCTTACAGAGTGGTGGCTCGGAACTGGCACTTAGATTCACTTACACTTAAATATTATTTGTTTTTTTAATTGTTTGGTTGCAAGTGAATCTAAGCTTTGTGATTTTAGTATAATTATATTTTAATTGTTTTTTTTTTTATAATTTTGACGTTTTCAAGTACTATGTAATAGTTTATGAAATAAAAAGTTTTTTCATTTTCATTTTCAAATGCTTACCACTCCAGTCCTAGGGTCAGAAACTTCCTCGTAGGTGTAGACGTCCAGAGAATAGCCGGAGCCGTTGGACAAGCATAACCTCACGTTCTTGGTAGCTGCGCCCGCGCCTACTGAAAACAGGTTTGTTATTACTTGGAAAGGATTTTAAAAAAAAATATGTATACAAGATTTTTGGTGAGCGTTGCCAGTGGTGAGACCTATAGACTGCTATTCAGAGGGTCCCGGAACCCAGATGACTTATCGAAGTTATGTGCGTAATTATTGATTGCTCAGTGACTCGTGAAGAGCCGTTTGTTCCTGCCATAGATAATGCTAGGATAATTATGATGATAGATTTAAAAGAGCATAGCCTGTGAGTTTCTTGCTAGTTCTTCTTACAGAGTCACCGGAACTGGTACTTAGATTTACTTACACTGAAATAATTTTTGTTTTTTAATTGTTTTGTTGCATTTATGTGAATCTAAGCTTCGTGATTTCAGTGTAATCATAATTCGATTCTTTTATATATATTTAATTTTGACGTTTTCAAGTACTATGTAATCGTTTCTGAACTAAAAGTTTTTGAAGTTAGATTACAACATTTTTGAACATAAGTCAAGTATGGACTTCTTGGCGGAAAAGTGAAGCGTCATGTCTGCAGTTTTGTTTTATTTTCTAAAATTTGTGATATTTCTAACATTAATGTGTAATAACGGTGGATTATTAACCGTCAAGTGTTTGTGAATATACATGAGTGTTGGTAAATCAAACAAAACAGTGCAACATCACTTTTCAAATTTTCTCTCAAGGAGTCCATGTGAGATCTCAGTACAGTCGCACATCTTTACTGAGGGACTCAAGGGGCTTAGGGGAGGGTATTTCATCTTCGATTTATCATCTTGATCACCACTCATTCTCATTTACTATAAATTATATAATATTAATATATCACTTACTTGACACTGGCTAAATATGCTAGACGCACGAAGCCATTATTTAAATGGAAGAAGAAGAAGTCAAGTATGCAAAATTGTTAAAATATACAAAAATATCTCTTCATGCAACGTGCTTATAAAGAATTTCTTCATTATTAGATAAAATAAGAGTTAGCTTATAAGATTTTTGGGCATAATTTATCGCAGCATTCTACATCGTGCTTATGAAGAGTTTTCCCGGTATTAAATGAAACAGGATTTAATTAATTCTTATAAGATATTAGGGCATACGCAACGAATCAAACGAGTAAAATTCTCAAAATCTCTATACAACGTTTTTAGGTAGTATAGACATACAATCATACAATCACGCCTGTTTCCCCAAAGGGGTAGGCAGAGGCATATTATACGCCGTCACTTCGCCATTTACATTGCCGGTCACACGTAATAGGTGGCGAGCCTATTGCCGCTTGCCGGGCAGTGTTATGTTCGCCAGAGCCTCGTCTGTGGATCGGTAGGTGCACCACTTGCAGGTGAGGTTGGCTTGGTCTCCTTACATGTTAGTTGGATCCCTTGGATCCCTAGAATCCCTATATCAATCTGGATATATATTTTTGAACTAAAACAAACATAACTTTATAAGACATACATAAATAACGTCTTTACAAATTACTTTATAAAATGTATGACAAATAAATAAATATTCTTTTACAATCACACCAATTATTTAGTTCCGAGATAAGTATCACTAAGAACTTGTGTTATGGATACTAAAGAACATACTTTATTTTTGTAAATACATACTTAATATACATATGAAAACATATTTATTCAAGTTCATGCACACAAAGATTTGTCTTGTGTGGGAATCGAACCCACGACCTCTCGAGTGAAGTGCACGTATACTGACTTCTAGGCCATATCAGTCGTCAAATATATATATATATATGTGTATGATGATATACGTGTATATCCGAATACTTACTAGGTTTCAATGTGAACCGGATTTCAGCTTGCAGCACCCTCAACTTCCACAGACGAGGTCCATAACGCATCACCATGCCGAGGACAGACTCCTCAATCTGTTTACAATGAAATATAACAATATAAATACAAATTATTTTTTCAATATCTGTTTTTTACAATATCTGTGTTATGATTGAGGATTTCTTTAGGTAAACGAATACTTGTGTCAGATATCCCCGTTCTCCATTGAAATTATGTACTCAAAACAGACAATTATATGAAAAATAATATTTAAAAAAAAATATGATTACAACAATTACACAAAGCTATGGGTAAGAATACGCGCGTGCGTGTATGAGTGTGCGTGCGTGTGTGAGTGTGCGTGCGTGTGTGAGTGTGCGTGCGTGTGTGAGTGTGCGTGCGTGTGTGAGCGTGCGTGCGTGTGTGTGTGAGTGTACGTGCGTGTTTGCATGTGTGTGTGTGTATATGTATATATATTTAATTTAAGTTATATATTTATAATACTATATTACTTTATTTCAAAAATGCTTTAGTTGTGTCATAATTCCATGTTTTTAATAATAATATCAAAACCATAAATCATTTATTCAAGTTTGGCTCAATAGAGCTCTTATGAATGTCATAGTTATAAACTAACGCGCCCAGTCGCTGCGGGCATACCATTCATGTATTTCAATAAGGTCACCATCTTCCTAAATTTGGTTTTGGATATAATATAGTGTTTTCAAAATGAACTCATGTGTTCTCCCGTCCAAAAGGTACTTATATCTTATGTATCCATGTCAGAAACTATAATTGCGACGAATTTTCAGGTTGTTTCATTTTGCAGTTCAAGTGTGATTGGAGAAAAGAGAGTTCTATAGGTATGATTTTAACTAATATTTGTGGGCATAAAAATTAATATATCTCTGTGTGTTTTCTAAATATTATTCTGTTTCATTATGTTTATACATTGTCAAAATCATTTATTCAATTTTAAATTAATAGAGCTCTTATGAAAGTCAAAATTACAAGTCTTAAAAACTAGCGCGCCCATTCACTGCGGCCGGGAGTTTGATCGTAAAAGAACGGGCAAGAAAATCGTCAAAGTTAGTTTTATCTCTCTTCTGTTACAAGAAAATGTACATAATAGTAAGACAATTTGACAAGTCTGCCAAAACCTATGATCAGCAGTCACAAGATTTAAAATAAAAGAAGAAAACAACTTTTTTTATCAAGTTTTACGAGCATAAATACGAATAAAACTAGGAGAAAATGTACAAAATAGTAAAACAATATGACAAGTCTACAAAAACCTGTGTTCAGCAGTCACAAGATTTAAAATAAATGAAGAAAATAACTCTTTTTTAGTTATACGAGCATAAATACGAATAAATATAATAGAAAATGTGCATAACAGTAAAACAATTTGACAAGTCTATAATTTGAAAAAAAGTTTTAAAAAAGTCTTCGTTTGATAGTATAAGAAAGAAAGAAAGAAAAATAATTTATTCTGTGACAACATCCAAAGAAAACAGACACATTATATTTAAGTAACGCTCATTATTAAACTGTTCGCACATCCAGATAATCAATACCAGATAGTTTACTACGATTATTGAATTAGAACTAAGTAAAAAACTCTTACCTTTGTAGGATCCATGATGACAGTGGGTCCGAAGTTCAGAAATATGTGATTGCAATCTGTCCTCTTTGCTAGAGGGTGTGAGAAAGCCACTTCCAGTTCATCCATAGCTTCCAAAAGCACCCTGTATAAAACAACAAGATTATTTTAGAAGGCGTTTCCTATTTAAGTGAATAAGAGAGGATTTATGTCCGAAAGACTTTCGCCATCTTCATTGTGACGACCGATATGGCGTGGAGGTCAGGATATCTGCACTCCGCTCCTGAAGTCGTGGGTTCAATTCCCACACAGAAAAAAACGCGTTGTGTGCATCAACATGGATAACAAAAAAAAACAAAAAGTATTTAAGTATGTTTATCCGTTACTCAGTATCCATAACACAAATAGATCAGGTTCAGAATGTCCAATCTCCAAAATGTCCGACGGTTTCAAAATCTGTAAGGAGCCCAGTAGGTTAAGGATTTTTTTTATAACCATGTGAAAGCTATTCAGTTTTTATAATTTATTTTTATTTCTCGTAATATTTTAGAAATAGACCATTTTGAATCCGTTGGACATTTTGGGAATTAAACATTCTGAACCTGATCGACACAAATTCTTAATGATACTTATCTTGAAAACTAAATAATTGGTGTAATTGTTTCAAAAAATTATTATTTTCGTACTGCGATCACGAACCAGCCTTCCCAACGTAGTGATTATTGGCAAATACCCTTCATATAATGTAAACTATAAGGAAGTCCTATATTTAGCAAAGGATTTCATACAGCTGATGTGATTAAGATAAAGACTTTAGAACCGACCCAAAAATACTTATCTACATACCTTTCACCCTCGTTCTGAAGGTACTCGAAACTGGCCTCTTTGGTTATGAGATCTTGGTGTCTGATGATGGAGCGGATGAAGAACCTGTAGTCGGTCACCTCTTGCCCCTTCTTTACCTGTTGATAACAAGTAAGTGTGATATTAAAAAAAGTTTACATGTACAGCGATATTGCGGTTAAATAGTGTTACATAAGATGATATATTTTTAACCATATGTAAGTAATCTTTTTAGTATATTAACAGATTATTTATATTTATAAATAAAATAATAACAATTTATGGTGGATAATAGGGATCCTACCAAGACCTATGGAGCCCAAGCCAACCTCACCTGCAACTGGTGCACCTGCCGATCAACGGACGAGTCTCTGGCGAACATAACATGCCCGGTAAGCGGCAATAGGCTTGCTATCTATTGGGACCAACTATATAATTGGCGAAGTGTGGGCGTATAATATGCATCTGCCTACCTCTTCGGGAAACAGGCGTGACTGTATGTATGTATGTACTTAGATTAAATATTTAATTGAACTGTTTTTATACTTTTTCATTGCACACCTTCAAATTTGCTATATTACGTTTTAGAGTGTTTACAAGCCTAATTATACATCGAGACATAAGTATTTTGTAAATAGTAAAATCGAAACATACACACTACACGTAAAGACTTGGGCTTTTCACGGGACTTTTCACTATCGTGAAAAGCTGCAAACTGATAAGACAAAACTGCAAACATGACTCTTTACTTTCCCGCCAAGAAGTCTTATTTTATTATTAATATTTTTTTTTAAAAAAGGTCAGTAAGCACTTGTCTATGGTACCTCAGGTATAGAAAAGATCATTTTGCTATGTGTGGGCATCACACATTCGATCAGATGTACTGTATATTGAGTGCTACCTATTGGTATAAAACCAGAAAAAGAAGGACCAAAAGTACCAACCTTGGCCTTGCCCAGATACAGATGCATCTTCTGGTTGCTAGTCGGCAGGGCTTCTAGCTCGTAGCTCCTCATCCTGTACAGTTCCAGCTGGAAGGCCGAGGCAGGCTCCAAGTGGCGGTATATAGTGTCTTCGGTGAAGTCGTTGCGGGCGCGATATGTGAAGAACTTGGGGAATTGACGTCTGATGGAGAAGAATAAGATAATCGTTACTTGGCATTATAAGCGCGCCGTTACATCCGTAACTAATTTATAAGTGTTATTTGACTTTTAACTTGAGAACCGACTGTGTGCATTGTAAAATAAATAAATAAGCTGCTTGTTGAAAAAAGAACATTCTTAATACTATTTACTGTTTTTTAGTTAATTATGGTAGTATTTTTACGAATATATTTTCGTACTGCTGACGAATAATCGTATTTTTTCCGCACCAGAACGGCAATGCCATTGCGCGTGGTACGGTTGCCGCACTGTAGTCGCAATGAAAATAAAAACAAACGATCGTCTGTGTGCAATAAGACAAACCCACTGCTTTGGGACCGACCGGTCTGATACAAAACGTCAAAATTAAAAGCGCACTTAGTAACACTATTCATAACTCAAGAACGACAGAACCGATTTAACTGTAAATTGGTGAGTAGGTAGCTCAGAAACAAGAGACGGACATAGGATACTTTTTAAGCCGTTTCCGTTTGTCGTGACATACAACTGATATGACATAAGAAGATGCAATGTAATGTTGGTAAGGATGAAAATTTTAAATACTTTTTCTTTTAATTATTTTTAAAATTCTAAATTTACTTTTTTATTGCCTCTCAGGTTTGCCTGGTTAGCTAGTGTTTAAGACATAAATAATAAATAAATATTCTCTTACAATCACACCAATTATTTAGTTCCAAGATAAGTATCACTAAGAACTTGTGTTATGGATACTAAAGAACGGATATTCATATTTAAATACTTTTTTTTTGTACATACATACTTAATATACATAGGAAAACACCCAGACCAGAACAAATATTCATGTTCATGCACACAAAGATTTGTCCTGTGTGGGAATCGAACCCACGACCTCTGGAGTGAAGTGCAGGTATACTGACCTCCACGCCATATCGGTCGTCAAAATACATAATATACTTACTTGATCAATAACATGAAGGTGATCCTCCTAATCCTCTTCTGATGCAGGTCGTGCCGGTGCGCGCGACAGAAGTTGCCGAAGCGTCGCGCGACTGCCGTGTCGTCCGATTCGCCGGTGTCGCGGACGCCTATCATCAGAATGTGGATCGGTTCTAGGGGCTGGAAAGAGACAAATAGATTTTTAGCTTACTGTTATCAGTATTGCTTGGCGGGAAAGTGAAGCGTCATGTCGGCAGTTTTGTTTTATTTTCTAAAATTTGTGATATTTGTAACATTTATGTGTAATAACGGTGGAATATTAACCGTTAAGTGTTTGTGAACATACATGAGTGTTGGTAAATCAAACAAAACAGTGCAATATCACTTTTCAAATTTTCTCTCAAGGAGTCCATGTGAGATCTCAGTATAGTCCCACATCTTTACTGAGGACTAAAGGGGCTTAGGGGAGGGTATCTCATTTACCATTTATCATCTTTATCACCACTCATTCTCATTTACTATGAATTATATAATATTAATATATCACTTACTTGACACTGGCTAAATATGCTAGACGCACGAAGCCATTATTTAAAATAAAGAAAGAAGTTATCAGTATTAACCTTAACACATAAAAAAACCGGCCAAGTGCGTGTCGGGCCACGCGCAATATAGGGTTCCGTAGTCACCCTTTGCCATAATGTCGCTATATGAACAGGTTCAGCTATTCCCCGATAGATATCACTACTACGGTATGAATGAAATTTTAATACTGTATTAAGTATTAAATAATAATGTATTAAATACAAAAATTTATTTGATTGTCGTCCATTACTCGAAAACCAGTAAAGCCTACTTAGCCGTGATAGTTTTCCTTTTAACTTCATTATATATACTACTATTGTGAATTTTTTCAGCCACTCTGAAAGTACCGTTTACCTGGTGGGGGGGGGCGGATACTGAACTCTATCAATTTTATCCACTTTAAAGCTTAATGTTTCGAAAACGGATCCCTAAATCGAAAAATGGTTTTAAGAAACTCTTATTACTTTTGAAAGACCTTTCTAACGATACCCAACATGATAAGATAGACTCGAGAAAAAAAAATCATTCCTACTTTACGTGTAGGGGAGGTACGTTACAAAACAATATTTTTAAAAATTTTATTCTACAGGTTTGTCGACGTGATTAATATGTATACCCACACCAATTTTCAGCTGTCTAATGTTAATAGTCTCTGCGCTAACCCGCGGACGGACGGACGGACGGACGGACGGACGGACATGGCGAAACTATAAGGGTTCCTTGTTTACTACGGAACCCTAAAAAACACAGTGGAATGGAGAATATACGGAAGGAACTAGAAAGAGACAAATTATAAGCTCAATAATATAATTTTTTACTTTAAGACATTAAAAGGAAACACAATTGAAGAGAGAATAGAGTTATCTTTTAAAGTGAGGTAAAAAAGATTTGTAATTGAATTGTGCTTTGAATAACATTAGTTATTATTTAAAAGAAGAATGGAGAGGATAAATTTATATATAATTGTCGATTAGCTTCATGAATGAATCGTATAGTCGATATAATATATAATAATCGACAGAAACATAATTGTACCATAATGCATTTTTAACATACATACATAATGTCCCGCCTCTTTCCCGTAGGGGTAGGCAGAGATCACATCCTTCCACTTGCTACGATCTTGGCACACACTTTTAGCTTCATTCACACTCATTAACCTCCTCATACACGCCCGTCGGTTTAGGGTACTTTTGACCTGCCCTTTCTCTAACATTTTTTGTATTTGGTCATGGAAGGTCTTACGTGGTCTTCCCCTCCCAACACTTCCATCCACTCGTCCATCATAAATCACTTTCGTTAATCTACTTTCATTCATCCTCTCAACATGACCAAACCATCTAAGCATACCTTTCTCAATTCTTGTCACTATATTTTCTTTTATACATTTTTAAGTCACGATTAAACTTTAACATCAATATCTCTATGAGCGACTAATGCATTATGAATCGGTACCAAACTTAATTTATATATTTTAGAGTACCTATAGAGTAGAATACTTCACACGGAAGTGTAGAGTAACAAACAACAAACTTACCACTTCCTCATCTGGTATCTTGATATAATCGGAGCCCACGTTAATACTAGTGCTGTCCCGGCTCTCGCTGCCTTCTTGCAAAGCTTGTAGATCCTGCTTGGATTATAGTTCAAACGTTATAAGGTATTCTAAAAGTAAAAAATTTTAATATCCTCCGAGTTTCTAATTGGTAAATTCGGCACTTGTAGATTTGAGTAAAAATCTGCACTGTATCCTCTTGGAATATGACCTAACACCATCTCACTTTTTGAGAGGACGCCCGTGCTTTTTAGTGGGTGGGGAGACGTTAATATGCTAATTAATTCAATTAGCCACAATCGTAATTCGCATTTCCCTGACTCTGCGTAGTTAATAAATATACTAAATAATAAATGGCGATGTCGTATTAATAATACAAGCAAACGGCTATATGTTGCTCCAAACAAATTGTTCGATTAACTTCTTTGTCTGGTTTCAAGTTTTCTATTGTGTCTGAGATCGATAGCGTTCAACATGTTAAGAAATACTGTATGACAAGTCTCAATAATCGTTTATGAATAAATATTATCTCGTCATGATCATTTCAGCCAGTAGAAGACTATAGCCCGAATATTAAGCCTTTCCAATTGTTTTTTACTAGGTTAGCCGGTTCGCGGTCGCCATTAGAGAACCTTTACGCCCCATCAGTTATCGCTTCTTCGTGCTATGTGTCACAATTATATCGCTGGGATGGGCGACCGTTCGTGTGGCATTTGATATCGAGCGCTTCCGTGCTTCGGAAGGCACGTGAAGCCGTTGGTCCCGGTTATCACTCAATGTGGTAGTCGTTAAGCCATGTTAGAGGCCTAATGGGCGGCTTGAAAAATTATATACACCTGCCTCCGCCAATCCGCACTGGGTCAGCGTGGTGGAGTATCACCCAATACCCTCACACCTTGGTATGTGAGAGGAGGCTCGTGCTCAGTACTGGGACGTTAATGGGCTGCGATGATGATGATGATGATTTAAAAGAAATACCAACAGTGGACATACTAAAGATTAAAATTAAGAAATTACAATACAATGGAACAGGTTCTGATATGTACACGAATTATAGGTTCAAAACAAAACAGACAATTATTATAAGCTTAAAACTGTTAGTGCAACAGCGTTAATATATAATCGATATAACAAAATTGAAAAATAGACAGTTGAAGTTGTTTTAAATTTTTATAACCTAAAAAAAGCCTGAAGTAATGTGTCTCACTCATCATATTAGCCATTAGGAGGCCACTGCTGAACATAGGTCGCCCGAATTGTTTAGATCTCCGGTCATTTTAATAATAATAATAATTTACTCTTTACTGTACCCCACGATAAAGATTACACATAAAAACAAAGAAAATTAAACATTTTCTTCTTGGTATGCCGGATCGCTGTCGCCATTTGTAGAAAATATGAACGCGACCGATTCGTCGAGTAATTTATGTAACAGGAACGCATCCTAAATAATGTGGAATAAAACTCGAAGTCATCGTACGTGTCTGTATTTCATTTAGCAATCCCGAGATAATTATCACCTAATCAAACTAATTCCACTAGTTTTCATCAGGTTATGGGCCCGACGCCTATTAGTTTCGATTAGGGACAGTTTCCAATTGTACTTTGTGCGAATAGTAATTTGAAGTTAGATCTAACCTCATACCGGCTCGGGCGCACATTGCTCGTATTTTTTTTAAGAGTTCATTATTCAGAAAATCCCTATAATTGGCATTATAAAATGGCATCAAACGGCAACTTAATCAACAGTGCAAGACATTGCCATTGTTTTTTCGAGCGATGTGCCACACTTATATCGCTGTTACAATTTCTGTCATATATACCTCCCGTCGTACACTGGCTGTGGACGCAAAATCGTGGACCAAGTCTAGTAGCTCGTCGGCGTACTGCACGAACTGGTCGAAGCAGTCGAAGGCAGCCAGGGCTCCAGTCCTATGGTGGCACTTCCTCATGGCAGCAGCGCAGAGCTCCGCCGGGATTCCTTCCTGATCTTGGGAGGCTGATAGTTCTATCTCCGATTGGCTAATTGGTATTCTGGAAAGGAAAAATACTTTTATTTTTAACCGACTACCCGAAAAGAAGGAGGTTCTCAATTCGGCCGGTTTTTTTTTTGCTTTTTTTTTTCTATGTTCTATTGGCAATTAGGGCCTGTCTCGCAATGTACGAATAAGTTAACATTAGCGTTTACTTGACAGGTAATCGATACAAAGCTGCAATTTGAACTGTCGAGTATCTCCTAAGGAAATTTATGGAAAAAATTGTATGCAATGTAGATCTAAGAAAAAATATTTCATATGAGTGAAAAGTGTATATAATACTACTGACCTCTACCCTCTATAGTGAAAATTGTTTATTTTATATTAAAATTTCAAGTATTATTTGTTGAGTCTTGTTGTTTCATTCGTCATCATTATCCAAACAGTTTCGAAATTCAGGAGAGACTTAGATCTGTTTTTGGAAGTTCTTATCGTGACTCGTGCAAACCACTTTTCATTGAAAAAAAAATACCGAACAGGTCTACCAATAAACCAGATTTGCACATTTGTTAGAGACCATAATGATCAATTTTAAAAGCAAACATATTAGAAGGAATTTAGAAATAGACCGAAATATAAACTCGAGGTGCTTTAAACTAAGTTGCGCATAAAAACGCAGTTGTTGATAAAAACGCAGTTGTTGATAAAAACTCAGTTGTTGATAAAAACGCAGTTGTTGATAAAAACGCAGTTGTTGATAAAAACGCAGTTGTTGATAAAAACTCAGTTGTTGATAAAAACGCAGTTGTTGATAAAAACGCATTTTCTATGGCCGTGCTGTTATTTAATTTTCTGCCTGACAATATACATCAGTTTAATATATTACAATTTAAAAAGATATATATAATTAGTCCTAGTCAATAAGTGTAATTCTACAATCAATGAATTCGTAGAGTGTAACAAATAATTTAATATTAAATTCATTTGGAATGTGACATAGTCATTGTAATTTTGTAATCATTAATAATGTTATTTAACCAATAATGTTGTTATGTATTAGCAATTACATATAAGTAGATTTGTACTGTTCATCACGTGTACTTTTTACTTGACATCTTATTTTATTTTACTCAAAATCTAGCAAATAAAGATACATTCATTCATCTAATGATCTTTTTAAATCTTTTAAACTCAAATTCAACTGTGTTTGTTCTATGTTATTTAATCGTAAGTACCTCTAACAAATTAGAAAATTACATATACATATATAATATACATAAGTAATTATTAATCAGCTGTAACTCACTACTTTTACTACTTTAACTTTTAATTTCATTGTATTTTGTGGTTTTAAATATTTTGTTTTATTGTTAAGTTCCTGTCTTTTGTGTGACTGTTTGCACACGAAAGTTATTAGTTCTCCACGGAAGACCAGCGCTGTTGTGGTCTTTTCCTTTTTGGGCATATGATATATAAACTTATGCATATTTTTTTTTACTGTAATGATTTCTGTTCTTTGTTTATATGTATAATTATGTCTAAACAAAATTTTATTTCATTTCAGAGCAAGACAAGTGGCCGAGCAAAGGTAGGCATCGTAATATTGTTTAACTAGTCTTAAAGTTAGTCTAGTGTATGTTTCTGTATGTTTGTTCTATGCTTTCGTGCTTAGTATCTTACCTGTTAGGATGTCCAGTAGGCAACACAAACTGAAAGTGCACGACTCCCAATTCTCCCGACAACGCGAGATGTTGCAGACACTGGATTTCGTACGACGTGTACGCGCGACGAACATACACTTCTAGAGAAGCGTTGCATACCTGGAAACATAGTACGAACATAAAAAAATTATCGCAACTCTAATCAGCTAGACACCAGCTTTGTGTGTGTGGCTATTTTAGATTTTCTCTGTGTGTGTGTGTGTGTGTGTGAATAAAGTTTAACGAGCGTAATTTTTTGAGCTGTAAGTCGCGTATAGTGAATCACAGAATTTACGCCGCGTTCGATTTCGACACGGCAAAAGAGTTGCCGTTATTGTTGTGTGAGAGAGAGAGAGAGAGAGAGATAATTTCAAACTCTCACTTCTCACTGTAAATGAACGCAAATCTGTTAAGCTGTATTTTAAAATTATCATAGCATTATTATCATTATTATTATCATCATCATCATCATCATCATCATCATCATCATCTCAATTGTTGACCATAGTGCTGCTAAACAGCTTAACGTTCCTTCCGAAGAACGGAAGCGCGCGTTATCAAATGCCACACTACGCCAAATTACGGAATTCGTGTGACGTAATTTATGGATGACCCCTAAGAGTAGTTCAAGATAACTCACCGCAGCATTAGTGTGATAGAAGAAGTCGTGCAATATGTCGAATATGGAAGTCTCCGATAGTATGAGTTTCTGCAGATTCTCCGGATGAAAATCGTGGCCGTACATGTCGACCGCCGACAGGAATATCGACTCCATCTGGTTGTGGCGAAGCTCGTATGCCGGCTGGTGGGCCGCTATTAGCACCTGTGGGTAGTAAGATTTTATTGATATGTCTGTCGTTATTTAAAATGTCAATATGCAGAACCAGTAAGTTTTATAATATAGATATGGTAGCTACAGGGTCGTTGTTATTTACGTGTTTATTTACATATAAACCGAACGAATGTATATTTTGTTTTTATTACTGTATTAGAATTAAATTTAAATAAATTTAAAAAAAACCTTTAGCAGAAATTATTTAAAAAATGTCATCATTAACCTTTATAGAAAATATTTAAACACTAAAATCTTGTTCTAATTGCAAACGTGAATTTCTGTTGTGATGAAAGGACTAGCCGAAAAAAATCAGAATAAGAGGCTTTCTTAACAGTTTATATCAATGAAACTAATCATCACCTCTAGTTTGTCATTATCGACCAAAAAAATATATGGAAATTCACTTCCGATTAGTTGTGGTACACATATAGGGGCTTGTTACAAAACGAGATGTAAAGTTAGACCAGATATAAAACTGGTGCTGTCACTGCCTTCAATCATAAATTCATATTCATTTATTCAAGTTCGGCTCAAAAGAGCTCTTATGAACGTCAAAACTTAAAAACTAGCGCGCCCATTCACTGCGGGCGGGAGCTTGATCGTAAAAGAACGGGCAAGAAAATCGTCAAGGTTAGTTTTTTCTCCCGCCAGTTACAAGAATATGTACTTAGTAGTAAAACAATTTGACAAATCTACAAAAACATGTGTTCTGCAGTCACATGATTTAAAATAAAAGAAGAAAATAACTTTTTATTTTAAGTTATACGAGTATGAGTACGAATAAACATAGTAGACATGAGCAGACCAGTCCCCACTGGCGGCATTCGTATTATCTAATGAAAGTGACAGCACTAGTTTCAAACCTGGTCTAACTTTATATTGTAACAAGCCCTATATTGTTTATATATTTATTAAAATAATCACCAACATAACATACATTAATAATAACAATAAAAGACTTGACCACTTAGCAGTATTGTCAATGTCATTATAATTATAAGCAAAAACACCATGAAATTACAAATTACAAACGAAACTCTTAATTAAAGTTATAGTTTAAAAGTAAAAGTAAAGTAAAAAGTTCTTTATTTCATAAACTATTACATAGCACTTGAAAACGTCAAAACAAAACATAAATAAAAAAAATATATATTACCACACTGAAATTACGAAGCTTAGATTCACTTCTCGCAAATAATTAAAAATTAGGTGTAAGTGAGTCTATCGTTTAAAAACACAATGAAACAATACCATGCTATGTGAAGTACATTATAAAAAAAAGCTAAATTTAAAATGTCATGAATTAGACAAGTGTCGAAGCACATACCTGTCTAGCTCTCAAAGCAACTCTGCTGTGCTCGGCGCGATGCAAAGACGTCAATTCATTAAGTGTCGCTGCTAATTCGTCCGTAAGTCCTGGTTCATTAGACCAGAGGTGGTCTATCAGGAGGGTTACCTGTAGAAATATTTATTTATTTAACAATTTATGCACATGCGGAACATACACAAAGATAGAAGTTATGAAAGACATGTACAACGGCACTGCTTATCGCTAAAAGAAATTTCTTCCAGCAGACCGAAAAAAGAAAAAAAATGTGATTTATGATGGACAAGTGAATGGAAGTGTTGAGAGGGTAAGATCAAGTAAGACCTTCCATGACCAAATCCAGAAAGTTTTGGAGAAAGGCCAGGTCAAAAGTACCCCAAACCGACCGACGAGGTTAATGAGTGTGAATGAAGCTAAGAGTGTGTGCCAAGATCGTAGCAAGTGGAAGGATGTGATCTCTGCCTATTCCTACGGGAATGAAGCCGCTTCCACGCGGTGGCGCGGGGGAACACCGCGAAATTATTTTTTTAAGTTTTCCATAAAGTTTACCAATAAAAATATACTTTAAAATGAATAAATAACGCGTATTGACGTGAAATTTTGTATGTATGTATATTATTATTTTACTTAACATGTCATTAAGAATTTCTTAGGAGATTTTATGAGTCTATCACAATGGTTTATATCGCTGTTATGAGAGTGCGTATGTTCTTCTTTGACTCACCAGTAGGTTCTTCTTGGCCACTTGGTTGTGTGACAGGATGATATTGGCGACTTGTTGCATATCGTCCTTGTAGCGGTCTCGGAGTGCTACCACGCACTTGTCGTAAGACCCTGGTAACAATTACATTTAAATGACATTAAATAAATAACAATAGGGTGTATAGGGATCTTACATACAAAGGAAACAACCAGGTCTGAACAAATATTTATAGTCATGCACACAAAGATATGTCCTGTGTGAGAATCAAATCCACGACATCAGGAGCGGAGTTTAGTTTTACTTACCTCCGCGCCATATCTGTCGATATGTTTATACTTTATATAGTACTCATAGTACAAGCTATGCTTAGTTCAGGGCTGAAATGTACCATGATATATAAAAGAGTATTTTTTTTAAATATTGGCTTCGTGCGTTTAGCACATTTAGCCATAGTCAAGTCGGAGATATATTAATAACATATACATTATAGTATATGGGAATAAGTGGTGATAAAGATGATAAATGGTAGATGAGATGCCCTCCCCTTGAGCCCCTTGAGCCCTCAGTAAAGATGTGGGACTATACTGAGATCTCACATAGACTTCTTAAAAGAATTTGAAAAGTGATGTTGCACTGTTTTGTTTTATTTACATGAACATGTACACTCGTGTACGTTCACAAACACTTAACGGTTAATAATCCACCGTTATTACACATTAATGTTCGAAATATTATAAATTTTAGAAAATAAAACAAAACTGCAGACATGACGCTTCACTCTCCCGCCAAGAAGTCTAAAAATCAAAATCAAAATTCATTTATTCAAGTTTGGCTCAATAGAGCTCTTATGAATGTCATACTTATAAACTAACGCGCCCATTCACTGCGGGCGGGAGCTTGATCGTAAAACAACGGGCAAGAAATTCGTCAAGGTGGGTTTTTTCTCCCGCCAGTAAAAGAATTCTACTAGTCAAAAATGCATTTATTGCAACTTACCGAGTTGGAAATGACTCTCGACTAAGTAGTATTGCTTCAACAAGTCGTGAACCGCTGCCTTCATGCGTCCACGAATACCATTTCTGTTGCAAATAAAAAAATCTCTATTAATATCAAGTAGTCTGTGAAGTAGCAATCGAGACAGGAAACGGTTTAATATTAATTGTGTTTTATAAGTACCGTTTGACGGTTAACTGTTATTCTATTAAATTATATTCGTATAATTTTGGTTAGGTGACTTTGAAATGAGGTGGAAAAAAACTTATTTATTGTATAAATGTTCGTTATTCTGCTTTGATAAAAAGACTTTAATTTATATTAACAGATTAAGAATCGTACATTTTGTTATTTAAAAAAATATAACAAAAAAAATAAAAATTTACTTCATATAATGGTTAGGTTATGTTATTGAAATTGACCGAGTAACGCTTACACTAAGTAGTTTCAGTTTGAAAAATGTGAAACGTGAAGCAGTACTTCTTTGATTTGTTGGACTGTAGTACAAAATAAAAATAAATAACATAAAATATACCTTATTTATTATATTTCTTTAAGATCAACATGATCATATAGATTAGTTCAATATTCACACACAAAATGGAAATTCGATATATTTTTTTAACAACAATGAAAGAGATATGAGCGGTACAATAATAAAGAAATAAAAGCAAATTGGTTCTTTGTCAGAATATGTCAAGGTTTGTCAGTTTATCTGTCTATTGTGGTTTTTCTCAAGATATGTCAGTCTATCGGTGACTCTTATCGGGGGGATTTGTCAGTCAACCTGTCGTGATTCTAAAGGGGGAAGGGGATTGTCCGTCAGTCAGTCAGTCTGTCGGTGACCATAACGAAGTTTCCAAAAAGGCAACGAGATTGAGAAGAATGCCTCAAGGACTCATCTCGGCTTTTTTCAAATTATTATATATACCGAGGAGGTAGCAGCACACACTTATTGAATTTTTTAGACTCAAACTCAGTCTTAGTATGATTTTTTGTTAGTGATCAAGTGGTTTAACAAGACTTAGTATAACTTACCTGTATCTTTGCACGAGCAGGACCAACGCTTGTGTACTCATAAAGAAGACGTCTCTATCCGCCCTTTTGGCCAATGATGCTGCGTGACTGGAAAAAAAAAACATTTTATTATAGAACCATATTTTTTTTTATATTAGCCGGAACTAAAGATATAGTAACTTATTCTTTTCAAAAACCATTCGGATTTGGTATGTGTTCATCATCATCATTTCAGCCATCTGACGTCCACTGCTTATAGATAGATTTCCACATTGTGTCGCCTGCATCCATCGGCTTCCCACCGCCTTGACCAGATCATCGGTCCATCGCGTGGGAGGTCGTCCTCTACTACGGTTGCCGGTTCGCGGTCGCTATTGAAGAACCTTAACGCCCCATAAAGTCCAAGGTCTTTTATGCAGGTTTAAGGAAGGCATAGCATATGGTGGCGCTTGGTAGCGGGATTTTTCATCCAAAAAATGAAGGCGCTCCATAATAAATAAATAAATAATAAATAAATATTTTCTGACAATTACACCAATTATTTAGTTCCAAGATAAGTATCATTAAGAACTTGTGTTATGGATACTAAACAACGGATAAACATACTTACATACTTTTTTTTGTAAATACATACTTAACATACATAGGAAAACACCCAGACCAGAACAAATATCCATGTTCATGCACACAAAGATTTGTCCTGTGTGGGAATCGAACCCACGACCTCTGGAGCGAAGTGTAGGTATACTGACCTCCACGCCATATCGGTCAATGCAATAATTTCTTTGGACTGCATCTACTGCTCATGATCAGACACATCATTTAATACGCATAACGGCTGGCAGCAGTTGGAGAAGAGTGAAAATATAGACTGATCTTAAAAAACTATACCACAAAAAATTTTCTCAGACAGACGCGACGGGGTACTATTTTTTATAATATGTGGAAATGAATGAGTAACACAATATACTGTTACATGTAACAGTTGTCTTAACACTTACTGATCAATGACCCCAGCGATCTGCTGGCTGGGAAACTGTGCAAGCACTGAGGTGATGTTCCTCTCATACAGAGCCATCAGTTTCCTCACTTTCTTCTCCACCGCTATCGGTATGCGGCCTGAAGTCGACGATAGTACCTGAGTTGGAAGTGAAAATAGAAAATAAAGATTTAATTATCTGTTTTGAGTAAAATTATTAAAAAGATATAGGTTTATTACCTATGTCTTATAATAAACTTGAAAGTTTGTATGTATGGATGGATGTTTGTTACTCTTTCACGCAAAAACTACTGGAGCGATTGTGATGAAACTTTGTACGTGTATAGCTGCAGTGCTGGACTAACATATAGAACACTCTTTATCCCGATATTTCCACGGGAACGGGGACCACGCGGGTAAAACCGCAGGGCGCTGCTAGTAGGTAAGAACTATTTCTGTTTGGTCTCAGTGTCTATTTTGCCAAATGTCAATGGTTTTAAACATATAAAGGGAAGCTATTTGAGTTTTTTTTTTGTTTTTTTTTTAATTCATTCTTTGTATATCGATAATTATTGACAGTGATATTTTTAAGCTATTGCATAGCTTCTATCGCGGGCCTGGAGCGTGGAGACCTAATCCAGAAATTCTGTAACGAAAAACCCCCCACTCCGACCGGCACAGCGGTGATACTTTTTAGTTTTTCCATCTATCGATAAATAGCAGAACTTTTAATGACCATTTGAAATATCACGCTTGTCTCTTTAGTTCAGCAACCCGCCATTAGGTGGCATTGGTTGTATCGGGTGGCTAAAATTTGTTTTCTTATCGGTCACCACGCTAAAAGTGTAACTTGAATTAATATCAAAACAAAAAAAAACTGCATAAATAAAATAAATAAATAATTATAATTGCATAAGTTTATAAAAAATGCGTTGCAAAAGATTTACCGCGGCATACTCCGAGTGACACACGTCTTTTTTTTAACATGTTTCTTGCTTTGCTTTTGTGTGTTTTTACTGTATACTTACTTCTTGCAATTCCAGTAGGGGTAGCGAAGGATCACGGAGACTCTGCATGAACTTCTCAACGACCTCTCGCAAGCGAGGAGTGTTGTAGGGCTCGGGGAGACAGTAACCTGATGAATAAATATTCTCTTAAAATCACACCAATTATTTAGTTCCAAGATAAGTATCATTAAGAACTTGTGTTATGGATACTAAACAACGGATAAACATACTTAAATACTTTTTTTGTAAATACATACTTAATATACAAAGGAATTATATGCATACAAACATTAAAGGCAGTCGTTATAATATCATCAATCTAGCATTATTTCGGTTGCCCTAAACTTATAAGCTTATAAGATCTAAACCTGTACTGTAACACCTGTCCTGTAACCTGTGTTCGCAATAAACTATTTTGATTTGAGCTTAGGGCCCAGAGTCTGCTTACTAGTCTAACCGATGTTAGCACTATTTGCTTGAATTTCAGTTGTTACGCGTAGCGACTGTCAACTGACCTCCTAAACCCAGAGGGAAACATTAATCTATGGTTGAGCCTGCTCTCCGGATATTAAAGTAAAAGTAAAAAGTTCTTTATTTCATAAACTATTACATAGCACTTGAAAACGTCAAAACAAAATATAAACTAAAAAAAAACTGAAATCTCGAAGCTTAGATTCACTTCATCGTCACAGCCCATTAACGTCCCACTACTGAGCACGAGACTCCTCACACATACCAAGGTGTGAGGGTATTGGGTCATACTCCACCACACTGACCCAGTGCGGATTGGCGGAGGCAGGTGTATGGCGTCCTGCTGTTATAATTTTTCAAGCCGCCCATTAGGCCTCTAACATGGCTTAATGACTACCACATTTAGTGATAACCGGGACCAACGGCTTAACGTGCCTTCCGAAGCACGGAAGCGCTCGATATCAATGCCACACAAACGGTCACCCATCCAAGGACTGACCTCTGTAAACTCTGCTGAGATGTAAGTGAATCTAAGTGCCAGTTTCGAGCCCCCGCTCTGTGAGAAGCACTGACAAGAAACTCACAGGCTATGCAGAAGGCAGGCAGAAGGAACTGACTTCTTAATAACGACTGCAATATGTCATAACAGGTGGGACCAACGGCTTAAAGTGCTTTCCGAGGCACTGAGGGTTGGAACCCGAGGCCCGCTGAAATTGTAGTTTATTACAATGCTGTACAAATTTTCAGTTTTCTATACCCAGTAAGTAAGTGCTGTGTGATCATCATCATCATCATTACAGCCCATTAACGTCCCACTAGTGAGCACGAGCCTCCTCTCACAGGGTCTGTGAGGGTATTGGGTCATACTCCACCACGCTGTTAGAATTTTTCAAACCGCCCATTAGGCCTCTAACATGGCTTAATGACTACCACATTTAGTGATAACCGGGTCCAACGGCTTAACGTGCCTTCCGAAGCACGGAAGCGCTCGATATCAAATGCCACCCAACGGTCACCCATCCAAGGACTGACCTCTGTAAACTCTGCTGTACTTCGGCGATCGTTTCCGACCACCGAGCACCGCAGAGCTACGAGCGTTTCACTTACATGCAAATAAATAAAAATTAGATGTAAGTGAATCTAAGTGCCAGTTTCGAGCCCCCGCTCTGTGAGAAGAACTGACAAGAAACTCACATGCTATGCCCTTTTAAATTATCAATCTGATGAAACTGACTTCTTAATAACGACTGCAATATGTCATAACAGGTGGCACCAACGGCTTAAAGTGCTTTACGAGGCACTGAGGGTTGGAACCCGAGCCCCGCTGAAATTGTAGTATTACAATGCTGTACAAATTTTCAGTTTTCTATACCCAGTAAATAAGTGCTGTGTGATACCGGTCTAGAATGCTCAGTCTTCTCATGGAGACTCCTTAGAGTCGATGATCTATGGTGGGCAGAAGCGTCATCCTGCGTACTGGCTTGAACTGCGATCAAAAACTATCGTTGTGATTATTGGCCCCCTAATAGAATAAATAAAACTCACCAGCCAAAGTATTCTCCAAAATAACCCTGAACTTGTTGTGGGCGTGGTTAAGTTTGTCCGACACTGTGGAACCACCGTCTTCAATCGGGAATTGTCCTTTGTAGGGCTGAGCAGTGGTCACCAACGAAGGATCGTCCAACTCTGGATAGAAAGAAGTAATTTTTATAAATAAATATTTTCTGGCAATTACATTAATTATTTAGTTCCAAAGATAAGTATCATTAAGAACTTGTGTTATGGATACTAAACAACGGATAAACATACTTAAATATTTTTTTTTTAATACATACTTAATATACATAGGACCCAGACCAGAACAAATATTCATGTTCATGCACACAAAGATTTCTCCTGTGTGGGAATCGAACCCACGACCTCTGGAGTGAAGCGTAGGTATACTGACCTCCACGCCATATCATATATATATAATATCGAAGATCTCACTCACTCAAACACTTTTCAAACTTCTTCTTCCATTTAAATAATGGCTTCGTGCGTCTAGCACATTTAGCCAGTGTCAAGTAAGTGATATATTAACTATATATAATTTATAGTAAATGAGAATGAGTGGTGATCAAGATGATAAATCGAAGATGAAATACCCTCCCTCCTTGAGTCCTCAGTAAAGATGTGGGACTATACTGAGATCTCACATGGACTCCTTGAGAGAAAATTTGAAAAGTGATGTTGCACTGTTTTGTTTGATTTACCAACACTCATGTATATTCACAAACACTTGACGGTTAATAATCCACCGTTATTACACATTAATGTTAGAAATATCACAAATTTTAGAAAATAAAACAAAACTGCAGACATGACGCTTCATTTTCCCGCCAAGAAGTCCTTTTCAAACTTAGAAACAAATTTTATTGCAAATTTTTATCTAATTTCACGCAGTCGTTCAGAAGTTATGCTATGCTATCTACATTAATTCATAATCGCTTGGTAATAAAAATCTTTAAATCGGTCCAATAGTTTCCGAGCCTATTCAACGCAAATAATGCTTTCCACTTTATAATATTGTATGTTATGATTATTATTAAACATATAAACTCATGTGATGAGAAAAGTGATGAATATGTATAATGGCTGGTGCGGAAGTGAGACCGAAACCGAGATGGATTAAGTGTGTGAATTATGATATGCTCGAGAAAGGGTTATAGGTAGCAGGATCATGTTGAATGGGTTGGAAGTATATGAACGTCCTCCGGCAGATAATTACTACCTTTCTTTTCAACCTAGTGACCGAAAACACAAGTTTTTATAGACTTATCAAATTGTTTGAAAATTAAATACTTTTTCTTGTAACTGGAAGGAGAAATGATTGTGATTAACGTGTAACTAGTAACTAGTTACAATAACGAATTAACGAATAACTAGTTGACATCTTTTGTATTCGGGTCGACTTATAAATTTAAATATGTCGACAATTATATAAATTTATGCTATTATGTGTTTATGCTATTATTGTAGTGCTCTTTCAGGGTTCATGTGTCGGATAATTTTATGTGAGGTTAATAAACACATGAAACAATGAATAAATGAATTATGAAAAAATAACCTTGACGATTTTCTTGCCCGTTCTTTTACGATCAAGCTCCCGCCCGCAGTGAATGGGCGCGCTAGTTTTTAAGTTTTGACTTTCGTGAGAACACTATTAAGGAAAACTTGAATGTATGATTTTGACTTTGAATGATGATAAGAGGTATTAAAATTTACCCAGTATGCCCAATAATATTCTAGAACGGCACTAGGCCTCACGTCCTAAATGACTATGCCAGCATGTTCAGCAGAGGACGTCCTTGGTCTGATGATAATGATAATATTCACGATGAGAGGTATCAGAACTTACCCAGTATGCCCAATAATGTTCCCAGGTCTAGAACTGCACCAGGCCTGACATTCCAGGTAACTACGCCAGATTCCGGAGCTGATAGTGTCATCACCATTTTCATGACCTGTTAGAAAATACATCGTTAGTGCTTGAGCCCTCTTCAGTTGTAATTGGAACAACAACGTACAGTATTATAGAATAATTTTTGTTCTGTAGACAGTGCAGATAATACCAAAATCGAAAAAAGGCTTTGAAAAACAATTAAAGATTTTTTTTAAATGTGACACGTCATAATGACTACATCCTGCCTGATGGTAAGCAGTCGATGCAGTTCAAAAAAAAAAATGAAAGTGCTTAATATCGTGAAATAAGCACGGTACAAAGCGCACCCACTTGCACAAAATGCCGTTTCACGCCGCGCTTAAAAGACCCGGGATCACAGGAAATAGGAAACACATGAGCCGGCAGCGAGTTCCAGAGCTTAGAAACGACTTCCCAAATTTCTTAGTTCGAGTGCTGATAGTCTGCTTTACGGTAAACAGAGAAAGGCTCGCCACCTATGAAGTAGAACCGAATTGAACTAATGAACCGTGAACGTACAATATGCCTCCTTCGAGAAAACAGGCATGATTATTGTATGTATGTCACTCACCTCAATTTCAGCGTACGGTTGCCCCTTATCCACATGCCCGCCATCCTCCACGAGGGTGTTGATCAGCTTGCCAGCGGAAGGTGACCTCAACTTGGAAGGATCTTTCTCCTTCTCAAAGACCACGGTTTGGTTGCCGATAACTATGCGGTATTTGTCCACTTCCTCTTTTAAGTATGTTGTGAATGACGCTCCTTCTACAGACAGTAAGGTACCTGAGGGGAAAATATGGATACATGAATTTTACGTTAAGGTTCTTCCGTCAATGGTTTGGTCGAGGCGGAGAGAAGCCGGTGGATGCAGGCGGCTCGATATCGTTTGAAGTGAAAATATATAGTGGCTATATACATTTTTCTCGTAATTCTGCGACTTAATAAACGTTTTCAGGATGGTAAACAACTTGCGATATCAGCATTTAAAGAAAAAAAGCTAGATTTATAAGAATCTATAGTTAGAGACGGAATGTTCCACGTACCTCCATCAGCCAGCTTGTGGACCTCCAGTTCCTTGAAGCTGCCGTTCATGGCAACGAAGTACGACGTGGGACCAGACTTGGTGGCCTGCACGCGATACTTGTGACCAGAGTGGATCAGTTCCACGTCCACGCAGTTCGACAGGTGGTCCGAACCTTGTATTTGACCCCTGAAATGGACAAAATTACTTTACCACGCTGCTACAACGTCACTTATGCAGTTTTGTCGAAATTGATCTGATTATGAAAAAAAAATGCTAATGTACCAAATTATAAGATGTTTCGTTTTACTTTGAAATGAAGTCTGAAATGGAGGCTTAAATCGAGGGTTCCGTGCTCAAACCCGATAAGTGACAACATCAGATACATAATTTCTGCCGCTTTTTCTTGTGATATTATCAAATAAGTCGATTTCAGAAAAGAAGACTGAAAACTGAGGACTTCATAATCCAATAAGTAAACCTTTTAAGTTTAATTTTTTTTTAATTAACCGATAAATTCTTTTAAGTACTGTTTTAAGCCCAAAAACGCAAATTTTGTCACTTATCGGGTTTGAGCACGGAACCCTCGAAATATAACTAGTTAATTTTCTTAAATTAAGAAGAGCCATACTTTATACCAGGATATTTAATTTTAAACTGCTTCTCCTGGAAGATTACATTATTTGCAGAAGTGACTGTTTCGCACCAAAGGTGCGTATACTTCAATGTGTTTGTAATGTAATTGAGTGGGTTAACATATTAAGAGTTCAGTTGTATCGTGTTATTTTTGGTTGTATACTGAAGGCCGTGTGCGTTACATGGCAGCGACAACACAATGTTAAGTGATGACTTATGTGATGACATCTGTCACTTACTGTCAAAAAACAATACCTAAGAGGGTGTATAGGGACCCAAAGGAGCCCAAGCCAACCTCACCTGCAAGTGGTGCACCTGCCGATCAACGGACGAGGCTCTGGCGAACGTAACAGTGCCCGGTAAGCGGCAATAGGCTCGCCTACTATTAAGTGGGACCTACTATGTAATTGGCGAAGTGTGGGAGTATAATATGCCTCTGCCTACCCCTTCGGGAAAAAAAGCGTGAATGTATGTATGTATACTCATGAGTAAGTCACCACCACAAAAGCGGATGATCCAACCACAAGGCAACTAATATTTCCATATATAACGGTTTTTTTTTAAATTTGACGACCGATATGGCGTGGAGGTCAGTATACCTAAACTTCACTCCAAAGGTCGTGGGTTCGATTCCCTCAAAGGACAAATCTTTGTGTGCATGAACATGAATATTTGTTCTGGTCTGGCTGTTTTCCTATGTATATAAAGTATGTATTTACAAAAAAAAAAGTATTTAAGTATGTTTATCCGTTGTTTCGTATCCATAACACAAGTTCTTAATGATACTTATCTTAGAACTAAATAGTTGGTGTAATTGTCAGATTTTTTTTTTAATTTACTGTAGCTAATCATACTGCATTGTAACATATTTTCATAAGACCCTCACACGTTATATCCTATAATCTCACTTACTTCTCCAAGCCGCTCTTGAACTCTTGGAAATGCGTAGTGATGATGCAGTCAGCTATCAAAATGGATCCGCATATTACACCCAACATGATGTCTGGCTTCTCTGATTGTACCTGTGAATAAAAGTTAACTACATGTTATCAAGCGCTCGTAGCTCCACGGTGTTCGGTGGTCGAAAACGATCACCGAAGTAAAGCAGAGTTTACAGAGGTCAGTCCTTGGATGGGTGACCGTTTGTGTTACATTTGATATCAAACGCTTCCGTGCTTCGAAAGGCACGTTAAACCGTTGGTCCCGGTTATCACTAAATGTGGTAGTCGTTAAGCCATTTTAGAGGCCTAAATGGGCGTCTTGAAAAATTCTAGCAACAGGACGCCATACATCTGCCTCCGCCAATCCGCACTGGGTCAGTGTGGTGGAGTATGACCCAATACCCTCGCACCTTGGTATGTGGGAGGAGGCTCGTGCTCAGTAGTGGGACGTTAATGGGCTGAGATGGTGATGATGATGACATATTATCAACCAAACATCAAAATTAATAATAATTTTACATAATAAAACCAAGCTAGCAGAGCTTTTTAAATAATATAATGTATAAATATATTTTATGTATTTTATTCATATTTAACAAATAGTTTTTGTGTTTTTTTAAATTTTAAAAGTTTATGTGCTCTGCCTACTGCTTTCCTGTTCTCTCCTTTGCGTCGGGTTGTCTGGAAGAGATCGCTTTTAGCGATAAGACCGCTTAGATTGGCTTTAATTTTTTTTTTTTTCAATATTGTAATCTGTAGTTTTTAAGTTTCTTGGCCAATAAAGAGTATATCTATCTATCTTTTATACAATGTGACTCATAATGACTACATACTGTCTGATGGTAAGCAATCGCTATTGTCGTATAAGGACAGTAACAAGTGCATCCACTTATAGCCTGGACTAAGCCGGCATAAAAGATCAGAGACATTCGGGGTTTCACGACCGATATGGCGTGAAGGTCAGTATACCAGCCCTCCGCTCCTGACGTCGTGGGTTCGATTCCCACACAGGACAAATATTTGTGTGCATATGAATATTTGTTCTGGTGTGGGTGTGTATGTATTTACAAAAAAAAAGTATGTAAGTATGTTTATCCATAACACAAGCTCTTAATGATACTTATGTTGAGATTAAATAATTGGTGTAACTGTTAGAAATCATTTATTTATTCAATAGAACATGCGCCGAAAGAGAATTCCAAGACATAAGTTATCTAATTCTTTAACCTTTTTTTTTTGTTAACAAAGAGAACTTCTTCAACGCTAATAACTCACTTGTATAATCTTTAATCTTTATATAGACGTAAGGCTGTCGTTTTTAGATGAAATGTACTTAAAGTTACCTCTTTAAAAACTCCCATTATACAGGCCTAGCCTAGTATGGGAGTTTTATTTTTAATTTCTCCAGTGTACTTTTATCACATAAAGAATTATTATTATTATTTAGTATCGGATCTTACGTCTCTGCCAAAATCTTCTGCTGATTGTATACTTGTAATTGCCCTTTAATTTAAGGAAGGGTCCTTTTCATTTTGTATGAGAAACTAATGGTCATATATTCACCACTGCTTGGTAAAGAGTTAAGCATAACGTAACATAACTCACCCTCTCAGCAATCAGAGCATCCAACCAGCTAGTGTCGAAGTTGTTGTCTTGGAAGGCAGGTGTCTCGAGTAAGGTGATCAGATACTCCACGGTAGTACGGAAGTCACCACGAATGCTAAGTTCCTTGAGCGCTATTACGAGGTTCCTGAGGAAATGGACATACATTTATTGTGTTATCTTTGCCTAGTGACCACACTTCTGATCCGGTCTTTTCTGATACGGATTAAGTATATGTTGCCTTCTGACTTTGCTTGTAATGAACTCTCAACTCTTATACTATTACCATAATTGTTATTGATTTTTTTTTATGGATAAACAACAAGTAAGTTTCTTGAATGGCGACCACGAATCAGCAAACGTAGTAGAGGGCTAACGCGATAGACCGATGATCTGGTCAGGGCGGCGGGGAGCCGGTGGATGCAGGCGGCAAAGGATCGATCTACGTGGAAAGGGGGGAGGCCTATGTTCAGCAGTGGACTTCGAATGGCTGAAATGATGATGATGATGAAACAACAAGTAATAATAACAAATAAATAACCATATATGTTCATTCGTCATCCTAAAGGTCCTATAATAAAATATATAAATACAGATATATATACCCTATACCCCATTTGGAGTGGGCAGAAATCGAGCTACAACTACTTAAATAGAATCTGTATAGTTGGTGCAAATATTTTTTTACACAGAGATCTTTCGAGAACGTGTCCATTGGTAACTGTATAGCCTTTCACCTACATTGCGCTTTTGACCACGACCTCGGGCTAGAATAAAATCTCTTTTGACCACGACCTCGGGTTAGAATAAAATCTCTTTTCACCATGACCTCGGGTTAGAATAAAATCTCTTTTCACCACGTCCTCGGGTTAGAATAAAATCTCTTTTGAACACGACCTCGGGTTAGAATAAAATCTCTTTTCACCACGTCCTCGGGTTAGAATAAAATCTCTTTTGAACACGACCTCGGGTTAGAATAAAATCTCTTTTCACCACGACCTCGGGTTAGAATAAAATCTCTTTTCACCATGACCTCGGGTTAGAATAAAATCTCTTTTCACCACGTCCTCGGGTTAGAATAAAATCTCTTTTGAACACGACCTCGGGTTAGAATAAAATCTCTTTTCACCACGTCCTCGGGTTAGAATAAAATCTCTTTTGAACACGACCTCGGGTTAGAATAAAATCTCTTTTCACCACGACCTCGGGTTAGAATAAAATCTCTTTTCACCATGACCTCGGGTTAGAATAAAATCTCTTTTCACCACGTCCTCGGGTTAGAATAAAATCTCTTTTGAACACGACCTCGGGTTAGAATAAAATCTCTTTTCACCACGTCCTCGGGTTAGAATAAAATCTCTTTTGAACACGACCTCGGGTTAGAATAAAATCTCTTTTCACCACGACCTCGGGTTAGAATAAAATCTCTTTTCACCATGACCTCGGGTTAGAATAAAATCTCTTTTCACCACGTCCTCGGGTTAGAATAAAATCTCTTTTCACCATGACCTCGGGTTAGAATAAAATCTCTTTTGACCACGACCTCGGGTTTGAATAAAATCTCTTTTGACCACGACCTCGGGTTAGAATAAAATCTCTTTTGACCACGACCTCGGGTTTGAATAAAATCTCTGCTGAGTTTGGGACTTGACTACAACTGTATGATGTCAAATTATTAAAAAAATTAATCATTGATTCTACTTACTCTCTAGCTTGCTCCCTAGTCTCGCCCCAAGAGAAGCAGTGGCCGAACTGCGAGTCAGCGAACTCGTGCAAACCGCCCGAGGCAGCCACGCTGAAGTAACCCCACACGTTCTTAGACGAGCGGAAGTTCAGCTCCTGCACCGTCCCTGATGATGGCTTGAATCCTGTTGGCGAAGGAATTAAAGGACTTTAAGAAAAATAAAATGTACTTTTTGTCTTTAAGATCAATATGATCATTTAGATTCGTCAAACATTCACACAAAAAATGGAAATTCGATATATTTTTTTAACAACGATGAAAGAGATATGAGCGGCTCCATAACAAAGAAATAAAAGCAAATGGGTTCTTTGTAAGAATTTGTCAAGGTTTGTCAGTTTATCTGTCTGCTGTGGTATTTCTCAAGATTTCTCAGTCTGTCGGTGACTCTTATCAGGGGGATCTGTCAGTCAGCCTGTCGTGATTCTAAAGGAGGGAGGGGAATGTCTGTCAGTCAGTCTGTCGTGATTCTAAAGGAGGGAGGGGAATGTCTGTCAGTCAGTCTGTCGGTGACTCTAACGAGTCTTCCAAAAAGATAATGTGATTGAGAAGAATGCCACAAATTATGTCTTAAGATCTAATACAATTAAAGAAATAAAATATTAAGATTACCGCTGTTCTTAAAACTAACAAACTCTAATATCTAAAGATCATATCTCATCTTGCAAATCTCAACATACGAATACTGTTCCCCGCAAAAGAATTTGTAACTTTTTGGAGCCTATACTTGGGCATAGCCAGTTTATTCTTATTGTTGCAACATTGGGTTTCATACTAACCTACAAGGACTATGCGTAACTGTAAGAGTAGCCTACATATAGCTTCAGATTAGCAAGCAGAAGTGACAGTGACACACATTAGTATTAAATTATCTTGACGCTCCATTGGAGTTTAGATCGATAAAACATTATTCGCTAAACCGATACTTCGCCTTGCCTTAAACGGGTACAGTTATTTTTAGAGCAGTAGTAAATAATCATAGATATAATTATTATTATGATATGTAAACAAAATATAATATTATAAACAGATCCTCTAAAAAGATATGATTTAACATTACTAACATTGATCAACCCTTTAACAGGCAGAGCACGTTGAAAATGTTCATTGGTTTTCCACCTTAAGTCAACCGTATAAGGTTCAATTTATGTTGGTCATATATTGACCACTGCCTGGTAAAGGGTTAAGCATCACATACGTTTTAAATAGATCAATTAGTATTTATAATGAGCCTTCTTTCAGAAATTTTGAGTGAGTGTAAAGTTTCAAGTCGATTGACGAGAAATTTCTAATTATAAATTCACACTAATGAAAAATGTATCCTAAACCTCAGTTTTGGGTTTGTGGATATCATTTAAGTAGACAATTAACTAATTTGGGCACATTAAACACAAACCTTTAAAATAGAAATAATTTAAAAATTGTTTACATGACTTCAATCATAATATAACTTCATTATAATTTAATTTACAATTGTTTATAAAGAGTAATTAAATAATTATGTAACTAGTAACTAAGCTACAACCATTTGTATGCCAATTTTAATGAGCGATCCGCAGTGATTAAAACCTTATTCATGCACCTTATATATAGTGTTTCACAATGAAATATTAAAACACAAAATTGGACAGTGCTCACCTTCATCAGGATTTTCCGAGGTAATTCTAGCAGCGATGACGTGCCCCCAAGGAGACGGCCTTTGCTTCGGCTCGTCGAAGTCGATGTTGGTCATGCCCCAAGGAGATTCGCCGTACAGCAGGCGAATGTCTTTGATGTGGTACAGGGGCAGGCCCATTGCTATCTGTTAGTGAAAGTTAAAGGGAGTAAAATCTGTTGATAAAAGTGTAAGTGTGTGTTTTAACCAAGGGATATACTAGGGGATAAATGTCTCACGACATTTGTCGGCGATATGACGAGCGAAGTCGGGCGAAGTCGGTTCACATACCTGGCGGTTACGTACCAGCGACATAAGGCGAAGTTGATGTTGCCTGACATCGAGAATACTAGGGGATAAATATCCCGCAACATCGCCCGACTTCCCTTGACATATCTGGCGATAGCGACGTCAGGCGACGATGATGTTGCTAGAAATGTCAAGAGATCTCCTGCAACGTTATTTGCATGACATTTGTCTCCTAATGTATCCCCTTTAGATACAAATTCTTTATTTACACAGCATTTTCCAAAATACGAATGCTAACACATTGTGTTTGTAGAAGTAAAAGTGGGTGTGAACAAACATTGCACACAAAAGTAAAATTGAGTAAAGCTTGTAATAAAATCATTTCTTCAAATTAAATCTTCATTAAGTTAAACTTACATAAAATATTTTATCGGACTGATAAAAGTGGTAAGATGCAGTCTTATGTAAGTCATATCTTTGAGTGCAACAGCAAGAACATTTAAAAAGTAACATAAGATTGACTTATTTCTTGCATCACCTTCACGATCAGAAAAAAGTTTTAAGTCAATCAAAAAAGTAATAAGTCGCAGTGCTTATAATTTGTAAAATAATTAATATTTTACTACATTTTTTGGAAAGCATTTCACATTTTATAAGGCTTTATTTTATAAGGCACATATATTTCGCAAAATATCTTTTCATCGCAAGTACCTCACGCAAAATATCGCATCAGAACAATATCGCTTCAGCAGAACACACTTAAAGTTAGTATTACATATTACAACATAAATAATAATATAAAAGCGTTTTACCCACTTGCACTATAGAGAAGTTAGGTGTTCTACATTTCTAACCAAATCTAGGGTAACATTTCACATAACACAGTGCAATACAACACAAACTAACGCAGAGCAAGAAAGCATAGTTTTACCGATAACATAAGGACTTGTTTCACAATTTATCCTAACGTCCATACAAGTAATCATTGACGATTTTTATATCAATCTTACCGATATATTACAAGGCCAATTTTCGAAATAAGTACCCATTAGCGTTTACTTGACAGATAGTCGATACATTATGAAACAAGCATTTTGATTTTAAAAAACAATTAATTAACAAATAAATGAACATAAAAATTTGTATCAATTAACATATAAATACTAAAGATTTATTAGTACTGAGCGTAAGTTGAACAAACATAGCGGTTGTCTGCGCAGGTAGAATCGTAGACAAATGAAAGAAAGTGACTAAATGTTTAAGCGCATGCGTAGCGTCGCCGCGTTGCTATAGTAACGCCCCCCCCCCTGCCGCACTTCGCTTGTGACCCGATAACATGTCCAAGGACATTGTTCAACCTACGCCCCGCGGATTTAACAATGCTATACCTGCAACTGTGCCGCTGGCAAGTTGACGTCAGCGACCATCTCTGTGCAAGGATGCTCCACTTGCAGACGCGGGTTCAGCTCCAGGAAGAAGTAGGATCCTGTCGCCGGGTCGTATAGGTATTCCACCGTGCCGGCACTGACGTAGCCAACCATTTTGGCTAGACGAACTGCGGACTGGGGAAACAGAGAGGTATTAACCGCTGATGCTTGATGTAGGAGATAAGCAACTGCTCAAAGCGGCAGTGATTCTATTATTCTTATTAGGCTTCTTGCTGTGTAGCGGGATCTACAAATAATTCTACGCCCCATGGCTTGCCAAAGGGTTCCGTGACAAATAATCACCTCATACCACTTGACACGTTTCACATAGTGCTAAGAGCGAAAATGCTGGCAAAGTTAAGCAATATATGCCTATGTTACATAAATATTTTCTGACAATTACACCGATTATTTAATTCCATGCTAATTTATCATTAGGAACTTGTGTCATGGATACTAAGTAACGGATAAACATACATAAATACTTTTTTTATTGTATACACATACTTACATAGGAAAACAACCAGACCAGAACAAATATTCATGTTCATGCACACAAAGATTTGTCCTGTGTGGGAATCGAACCCACGACCTTATTAGTGGAGTACGGGTGTTCTCGCCACCACGCCATATCGGTGGTCAAAATGAGGCATGTTGAACCCTGAATCCCGTCCAACACTAAATGTGATGACGACGATGTTTTGACGACAAATCTTTGTGTGCATGTACATGAATATTTGTTCTGGTCTGGGTGTTCTCCTATGTATCTTCGGTATATATTTACAAAAAAAAAGTATTTATGTATGTTTATCCGTTATTTAGTATCCATAACACAAGTTCTTAATGATACTTATCTTAGAACTAAATAATTGGTGTGATTGTAAGAGAATATTTATTTATTTATTTATATTTATTTATTTACTTTATTAGGATTACTTAAGAAAGACCTTCTATCTATAAAGTTAACAGCACTCATCACTCATCCATCCATGCATTTATATCGTTTGTTCCCAAAATTTACGCTAACGATATAATATTGTAAAATAATTCATAAGAAACGTACCTTTTCCATCTCAATGAAAACATCGGGGTTGGCCACTGCAGCGGGCGCTTCTTCGATGATTTTCTGATGGCGTCTTTGGATGGAGCAGTCGCGACCGAAAAGGGATATGGCATTCCCTGAAATTAACCATCAATATAATATATATTATATTATCTGCTATTTTCCCATCTGCCACTAGCAATAAGTCCTGGTACTATATTAAAGTGTGTTTAATTTAAAGATTGATGACACAGGATGTTTTTCTTTTTCCTATACTAGATGGAATATTATATATATATAGTTATTATCTGCTATTTTCTCATCTGCCTCTAGCAATAAGTCCTGGTATATATAGAACTTTATGATGCAGAACAGGTGGGAGCTGGACTCCGGCAGCTTCCTTAAGCTCTGGAACTACTTCCAGAAGAAAGCGCATGACAAAGCTTATTAGGTTCGTGTTTTAAAACGGCGTGTGTCATAATGTGATTTTTGTAGCGATCATTTTTCTTTGTTTTTTTAAATATGATATTTTTATGCAAGTGTGTTTAATTTAAAGATTGATAGCACAGGATGTCTTCTTTCTTCTTCCGAACTATACTAGATGGCGTTAGTAATACTTAGGGTGTATAGCATAACGGTCACTAACCCTGATTAAATCTAAAGCTATTTAAAACATCATTCTGGCGCTCTCAACTTTAAACAAATTACTGAAATACAAAGACATTTTTAATCAAATTTAGAGCTGTTGTGCAAGTGTTGTGTTAAGAATAAGAATAAAATTATTTATTTGGTCCAAACAATTAGGTTCTTACATTTAAAGGCATAGTAATGCCAACAGAAAACAAAACAACAAAAAAAAAGAAAATCCTAAATAAAATACGTAGACCAGTAAAAAGGTCCCCTTCTCAGCTCGAAGCTGTGGTTATGAAACCATAGCGCTGGTATTCCGAAGGGGCCTAAGTGCACTGTCACGGTCAATCCACAACACAAATAAATAGTATACAATAAATTAAGTATGTAATCAAAGTTATCTGAAAATAATACAATTAGTGTTAGTCTTGAATTCTAAATCTGATTATCTGCGGAAAAGTGAAGCGTACTATATGTAGCAATACAGTACAGTTAAAATAAGTCTACTACTATAAGCCTTTTTTACTTAACTGTTACTTACTTACTAATTTATTACTTACCGTACTGATCAGCCAAAAGTTGCACTTCCAAGTGACGAGCCGACTTGGCGAGCTTCATTACGAATATCGGAGACCCTGGCACCTCAGCTTGTACCTTTAATACAAAGTTCAGCTTAAGTCTATAGTATAAGTTACATTGTAAATAGCTCTGCACTAATTTGTAGTATGTCACATATTATACATACATGATATCACGCCTGTTTCCCCAGGGTAGCCAGAGGCATATTATACGCCAACGTTTCACCAGTTACATTTGTGGTCCTACGTAATAGGTGGCGAGCCTATTGCCGCTTACCAGGAACTGGTATGTTCGCTAGGCTCGCTCCGTTGTTCGGCATTAACTATTTCATACTAGTTATGACATATATTAACGCCATCTATACTTAGAAGCGTGAACTAATTACCTACTTTATTATTGTTGAATATAATACCTGTCTGAACATGTTGGCGAAGTCCTCGGTGTTTTCCACTTTCCTGATACCCTTGCCGCCACCACCCTCAGACGCCTTGATCATCACGGGGAAACCTGAATGAGGACAACTTCTGTTATAAATCTTTTAAAAGCAAAAGCGCACTTTGTAATGCTGAAATGATGATATAAATTTTGAGGCCCACTTGTTGGACTTGGTCGATGTCTTCCAGCGAATCGATGCACAATAACGACGCATTTCACTTAGGAAATTAAGTACATTCTAGAAGATCTTCCTAGTGCCGCCAACTAGGATATTAAAGGAAACCTGAATGAGGACAACTTCTGTTATAAATCTTTCAAAAGCAAAAGCGCACTTTGTAATGCTGAAATGATGATATAAATTTTGAGGCCCACTTGTGGACTTAGTCGATGTCTTCAAGCGAATCGATGCACAATAACGACAAATTTCACTTAGGAAATTAAGTACATTCTAGAAGATCTTCCTAGTGTCGCCAACTGGGATATAAAAAGTTATAAGCTCACCAATCTTGTGGGCCGCTTGCAAGCCATGCTCGGGAGTAGTGACGCAGCCGCGAGCGAACAGTTCGGACGATATCTTGATCTTTTTGGTGTTATACTCCGCTCTCAGATCTGAAACATAACACTTTAATGGTAAAAAATACCATCGAACTATCCTAACGTATAATTATCACGGCAAAATATTGTCTATCGTTACAAGTCTGCAGAACCGTGCTTCGGAAGTTGAGGTGTGGTAGTCGTTAAGCCATAAAGTAAAGTAAAAAGTTCTTTATTTCATAAACTATTACATAGCACTTGAAAACGTCAAAACAAAATATACATGAGAAAAAAAAAATTAATATCAACCCTGAAATTTTGAAGCTTAGATTCACTTACATGCAAATAAATAAAAATTAGGTGTAAGTGAATCTAAGTGCCAGTTCCGAGCCCCCGCTCTGTGAGAAGAACTGACAAGAAACTCACAGGCTATGCTCTTTTAAATTATTTTTATTACAAGACACACACAGTGTAAATTTGATGATACTGAAAGGGTCCCCCGAAGCTGTAACCAATAAAGTAGCACTAAGGGAACCTTCCATCACAATCAAGTAAGTATGTATTGTGAAACTGAGCTGAGCCTGTACAATAAGGGATGGTCACGACAATGATCTGGTTGACTTTTTATTCTAATATACACATACAAGTTGAAAATGTTAAGCCCAATGTTATGCCAGCCATGTTAGAGGCTTAATGAGCGGCTTGAAAAAATTCTAACAGCAGGACAGCTGCCTCGGTCTATCCGCAATGGGTCCGCGTGGTAGAGTACGACCCAATACCCTCGCACCTTGGTATATGAGAGGAGACTGGTGCTCAGTAGTGGAAAGTTAATGGGCTGAGATGATGACTGCAGAACACATGTTATTGAAGAATAATTTATTGATTCAGGCGTTACTTTGCGGAAATCCATTGTAAGCAAGTGATGGATTAAAAATATCTTTGTAACAATTCCCGCGCTACTATAATTTCCTGAAAAATCGAGAAACTATTCAACACGACACGTGTTTCGCCCTTACATAGGGCATCTTCAGGTAAGATAGGAGCCTCAGAACAACGATGTCTTTACGACCAACGCTGAAACGAGAGTCCAGAAGTTGAAGACTTGTCAAATTGTTTACTATTAAGCACATATTCTTGTAACTGACGGGAGAGAAAACTAGCATTGACGATTTTCTGGCCCGATCTTTTACGATCAAGCTCCCGCCCGCTGTGAATGGGCGCTCTAGTTTTTAAGTTTTGTAATTTTTAATTTTACAAGAGCTCTATTGAGCTAATTTTGAATAAATCATTTTGACTTGACTTAGTCTAACAAGAAAAATGCTTATATGAATGCAGTCTTTCAAGTTTCTACCTAGTACACACACAGATTTCAAATTTAATTTTCATAGTACTAAAGCCTTCTTTGATAAGTGGACTATATCTCACACAAAAATACTTTTTCAAAATGTACCTACAGTTCCTTAAATTCGCGCGTTCAACCGAACAAACAAACTCTTTAGCTTCGTATTATTCAGTATAGATAAGCAATAAATAATTTGGTTATTTAGCTAGAACAATTTTGATAAACGAAATACAGTATAATATTAAGTCTTCTGACTTTTTTTTTAATGTGACACATCATAATGACTACATCCTGCCTGATGATAAGCAGTCGATGCAGACCAAAAAAAAAGCGCTTCATACCGTGAAATAAGCACGGTACAAAGCGCATCCACTCATGACGGCCTGCTATAATGCCGTTTCACGCCCCGCTTAGACTGTAAATTATATAATCCCCATTAAATATCAAAAATGATAAAAATTTATAAATTATTATTATTTGGAACTCACCACTCCCGCTCCAAGGCAGCGTTGGAATCTCGGCGGTTTGTGCGACTATGGAGGAAGCGATTTTGTCTCCCAACGCCCACATAGCCTTCTCGGGAGGGCCTATAAACACCACACCAGCTCGGTGGAGGAGTTCTGGCAGCTTCGGGTTCTCTGAAGCATGACCCCAGCCTGCCCACACAGCCTGTGAAAATAACAATAATTTATAATATCAAAGGATCCAAAAGCAATCTAGGCCACCACTCAATCATGAACAGGTAACAACGACAGTACAACATACTTCATAATAAAAATAAAATAATAGATATTGATATTCATTCAAATGGTTTGTATAAGTTCAAAAAAATATATTACAATTCTTTTCTATTAACTAGAATACTACCAGTCTGCCAATGTACATTTACCACATTGCAAGTCGTCGCAATCTGTAATTGAATCTGCACTTAGCTCTTACTCCATGCCATATATTATATTTGTTTTAGTGCAAGATTTGTTGGTTGTCCTTAATAAAAAAATAAACATGATGCAGGCTGGTGCGGCCACGTTATACGAAGAACTATAGGAACAAATATCTGGCTGTGGCACCACCACTTAGCCACGGCAGATTGAGTACGCCCAGCAAGAGCTGGCTTAATGTCGTGAAGGGTGACATGAGTACCGCTTTCTCATGATGGATATATAGATTGATAGCTAATATTACTTACTCACTTAAAGTTACATAAAAATATTGACAATCATTAGAAATTATTCCATGCCAGATTCTGTAATTCAGCGCTTAATTACTATATTGTGAGTAGTTTTACCCGGTATACAGTATTGTAGCCAATCCAAATCTGATCATTCATTATGACACGATGTTAGAAAAACAGCAATTTTGCGGTCAGCACTAGAATGTTGGAAGTAGATTTTTATATAGAAATATTTGCAGAGCAGATTATTAGTACGATTGTAAAATTCAATACCTGGACTTGCGTCCTAACTGCGATGTCCACAATAAGTTCAACGTTTGCATAGTTGTTGTTATTTGACCCTCCAGGGACCGGCACGTAATGATCGGCCATTTTGATGTACTCCGCGTTCGCTTTCAAATCTTCCGGAGTAACCTGTTACAGAGAATTAATAAGTTATCAGAAATTATTTAAAAATGAAAACTTAAGGTTATAAAATGCAAAGTAATTAGATAAATATGTCAATAATTAATGAAGCTATCGGTGAACATTAAGAAAGTATGTATAAGATACACATGCAGACAATCATAAAAACCTCTGTCTACTTTTAAAACAATAAAATAGTTAAAAACTCTGTAGGTATTGTATAATATGAACAAGAATGCTTCGTGCACAGTTTATGTTGTTTAAGTAACATCTTACCATGACGACAAAGCGCACAGCGCGTTCGTTCTTGAACATCTCGTAGGACCATCTTCTTATTGAACGCATACATTTCACAGCACCTATTCCGTTGTTCGCTATCAGTACCTGCGACAAACAAATAATAATTCGTAACTATCATCATCTTGACCACTAGTATTACAGCACGTTAAGGAATTATAGATATTAGTTACAAAATTATCGTACACTTCCTTAGTTTTGACATAACACAAGCTTTTGATAGTCTTTGTCACACATAATTCTCAGAAAATTAAAACAATCATAAATTGTCTTACAACTCATTAAATTCCTCGATAAAGTACCTGATATTGACTGTCAACACTGATTACCGGCACACATGATCCAAATCTGATATAATACAATCCAATGAGGTGTACCACAGGGTAGTACTATGAGTCCACTTTTATTTAATTACATTTGTCGATGATCAAAAAATTTATTATGCTTTAGATAATGAACTTATCAATCCAATTAATTACTCGATCATATTGAGTCAATTCACTAAAGAGTAACAGCTACTTACCTACTATCGTATAATAAGATATACTATTACCTCGACGTACCTTTCGAATCAAGTACTTAATATTTTCATATAACTAACCTTATTGATAGGCTTGGTGCCTTGGAACCTTCTTACGAACTCTTCAGGGGTAGCAATAGTGAAGTCTTTTTCTTGGAACCGCTGACTATGTATCACCGTACCCTGGGACATAGAAGGCCTGAAAAAAAAACCAGGACATTAAAATTGGCAAAGCGGAATTATTTATACTGTGCTATAGTTTTAATAGTGCCATAGAACCTTAAAAACGTAAACAAAAATGGATAAATAATGGGTCATATCTAATAAGTGAGTGAGCCTGTAAGTTTCTTGTCAGTTCTTCTTACAGAGCGGTGGCTCGGAACTGGCACTTAGATTCACTTACACTTAATTTTTTTTTTTTTGCTACATGCAAAGTGAATCTAAGCTTTTTGTGATTTCCTTGTAGTAACATTTAGTTTCATTTTAATTTATATTTTGTTTTGACGTTTTAAGTGCTTTATAATAGTTTATGAGATTAAGAACTAAAAAACTTAAATACTAAAATTCCATTCCTTTTTAACAACGACCACACCCACAAACAGAGGACTGCCTAACTTTGGGGACATTTTACTGGCATCTAGTTAAGCGTTGCTAGGTATTACCCTAATTTTTTTTTTCTTTTAAACTTAAAATTATTTAGGGACTTTTGTCGTTATTCGACTATGCCAGTCCCATCGTAACAATTCTATGTTCTAAACAGATAAAACATATCTCTAACCATCTATGTTTTCGGTTTTGCTAGGATTGAGTGATACATGTCTATCCCACCGATTAATTTATTATATTAATTATATTAATTGATTATATTCATTTTGTACTCTAAGTTATTACATTTGGTCCCACTATTGTCACAGGCAATAACAGCTATGATATTCATAAGTATTATATGTATTTGACGACCAATTTGGCGTGGAGGTCAGTATACCTGCACTTCACTCCAGAGGTCATGGGTTCGATTCCCACACAGGACAAATCTTTGTGTGCATGAACATGTATATTTGTTCTGGTCTGGGTGTTTTCCTATGTATATACAAAAATAAAAAGAAAGTATTTAAGTATGTTTATCCGTTCTTTAGTATCCATAACACAAGTTCTTAGTGATACTTATCTTGGAACTAAAGAATTTGTGTGATTGTAAGAGAATATTATTATTATTATTATATATATTTATGGAAATAAATTATTTAACTGTGTTTATCCATTGTCTACTAACAATAGACTCTGATAAGTTTGAGACTTGAAGTTTGAGATGTTCAAGAATAGTAACAACTTTTTAACAATTTAAGACTACCCCATAAATATTGTATTTCTCTTCAATAACTTGTGGGCAACATACGATACACACATACATAACATATGATATATACATACATTATATTAGTAAAAGTAAAAAAAAGTAAAAAAATTATTTATTTCATAAACTATTATACATAGTACTTGAAAACGTCATGATCACAAATGAAAAAAAAAACAATCGAAATAATATTACACTAAATCACGAAGCTTAGATTCACTTACATGCAACAAAACAATTTAAAAATAAAAAATAATTAAGTGTAAGTGAATCTAAGTGCCAGTTCCGAGCCACCGCTCTGTAAGAAGAACTGGCAAGAAACTCACAGGCTATGCTCTTTTAAATATGTCCATTAGTTTGGTACTAGAATTACAATCTTCATTTGTCTGTGAAGCTATACAATGCAATATAACATAACCTTAACAATATTTATGTTTTCAAGTCATTCATATTAGAATAGCCTGTATGAAACGGCAGTTTAATCCCAAGCATTTTTATCTGCCATATAGTCTTTAATAGAATAATATCCCTTTGAAGACAGCTTGTGTTTTATTGTTAATTTAAATTTATTTAGGCTCAATTGCTGTATGTTGCTTGGGATTTTATTGTAGAATCGCACACATTGACCTTTAAAAGATTTGTTTATCTTTTGGAGCCTAGTGGCAGGTACACACTTACAATATATACTTATATAATATCATATATTATGCTTACGACTAGTTTGCCTATGCCTTTAAAATTCAGTTTTTATTCATTCTATTATGTGTGCTATCCCTCATTTCTTCTATACTTTCTTTTGTAACTTCTATGCTCTGTATCTCCTTCTGATTAATGTGTAAATTTGGAAATATATATTAACTGTGCATACTTATATGGACTAAATTTATTATAGCCCATAACGCACATACCATAGACTTAATTTTAATGTTTCATATTTGTGACTATATTAAAAATGAAAACAATTGGGGAGCCTTATATTCAGCAGAGGATTTTTAATGGCCGAGTTGATGATGTTGACATTGTTAACAACTGTCAACTCTATATGAGAATAACAAAGTGCTGCCTGAGCATGTCATCATTTGTCTGTACTGCAAATATACTGATACTCATAACTTTTATTCTCGGAAAACCCCAATCCGTCAGCTTTAAGACAGAGCTTGTTAAAACAAAAAACATATTAAAAGATAATGATAACACTGCTATCATAAAATATAATCATTTCATCACGTATTACTATTTGGAAACAGATAGCGAAAATAAGACTTTTCACTGATATCTTGTTTTTATCTTTATGTTTGGAGGACATGATCTCTCATCCTTTATATTATATTCCTCATTTATCTATAGACCCATAAAACTACAGGCCTCATTACTCCAAGTTTAGATTACTAGACAACATAGAGACCCATTTCTAATGAACAATATGAAAATGTTTATTAATGTTTTAGGCGTCTTAAATAACTCTATTAAAGTACTATAACTGCGTTGCCAATGCAGGCTGTTTCAATTTTAAAAAGTGTTACTGTTCAAATCATGGTCAGATTCATATGTCAATATTAACAAAACAAAATATGTAAATATTAATCTGACCATGATTTCATCATCATCTCAGCCATCTGACGTCCACTGCTGAACATAGGCCTCCCCAATAGATTTCCACATGAAGCGATCCTGAGTCGCCTACATCCATCGGCTTCCCGCCGCCTTGACCATGATATAAACAGTAATTTTTTTAAAAATTGAATTGAAATTGAAAATTAAATTCAGAGAACATCAATATGACAGAGTTTAGTGCTCCACACCCTTATCTTCTATGATGTCTACACAGCACCATTTATATTCCATATAAATAGTGTTAGTTTCTGTGAACTTATCGAGGGTTCCGTGCTCAAACCCGATAAGAGACAAAATTTGCGTTTTTGGCTTAAAGCAGTACTTAAAAGAATTTATCGGTTAATTAAAAAAAATTAAACTTAAAAAGGTTTACTTATTGGATTATGAAGTCCTCAGTTTTCAGTCTTCTTTTCTGAAATCGACTTATTTGATAATATCACAAGAAAAAGTGGCAGAAATTATGTATCTGATGTTGTCACTTATCGGGTTTGAGCACGGAACTCTCATTATGTGAAGCCATTGCTACCATCCTATTGCACTCCAGCCGGCACAGCACAATTATTTGTGAACTATACATAATTTTGTAACATAAATAATATAAATTGAAGACGGGTGATAAAGCAATGTTATTATTTATATACCCTGTCTGAACAATAACGAATCTACTTTGTTCATAACAAATGCAAACCCGTTGCACGGATAATGGCTGGAATGTAATCTATTAATTATAACTATACTATTTATACTTAAACTTGAATAATAAAAGCAGGGTACATGAAGGGGCTGACACTGTATCGTATGATACCAAATGCCCTTTTACTTCTCATCAAAAAACTCTTTCCAATTGTTATAACACATTTTCAATAATAATAAATAAAGTATGAAAAACATAGACGTAATGCAATTAAATCATCAAAACAATTGAAAAGGTACTTAAACTTAAAAGTTAGATTGGAAATTTATTCACCTTCGAATAAGAATATCTTTATGGGAAAATGTCATGTTTACTGAACATGCTAAGACGTCATATGAAGAGACAATGTCTAGAGTGGTAATACAACTTACTAATAATACGTACAAAATGCGAAATCGTCATAAAAATATAGTAATTGATAGAAGTATTTTTTTCTTAATGAATAAGAAATCTTCAATATTTGTTCTGGAAGTTTCCAAACTATATTATGTAGGTATGTATTTACAAAATATTTATGTATGTTTATCTGATATTAAGCATTCATAATGATACTTATTTTGTCACCAATAAATAATTGTTGAACTTGTAAAAGAATTATTTATTTAGAGTGCTTGTTTGTTAATCTATCATATTAAATGGGGTTCACATCTGTTCTATTTTTGCTAATAGGTCAGGTTTAAGCTCATCTCATTGTCATATATTTACAGAGAGAAAAGATAGTACATACATTCACGCCTGTTTCCCAAAAGGGGTAGGCAGAGGCATATTATACACCCACACTTCGCTAATTATTTAGTCGGTTCCACGTAATAGGTGGCGAGCTTATTGCTGCTTACCGGGCACAGTCATATATTTAACCAATATGAAACCACTATGATTGGATTGGGTCTCTACAGTGGACACAAACAATGGGTAATATCGCGGGCTTCAAGCCAGAGGGGCGTATGAAAATAAAATGCATTTTTTTTTATTACGTCAATATTTTGGAATTTTATCAATATAAACAACCTCCTTTTTTTTTAAATTAAAAAATACTAATTACTAGGCACATACATTCGAAAAAAGTTGTTAAGTTTTTTGCTATTCCTGAAAAGTAAGGGTATAGCTTATACGCCCCTCTGGATTGAAGCCCGCGTTATGTAATCTTTTTGTGGCGCAAGAATGTACATAACTTGGTATAGACCCTTTCAATCCTGCAATTATGTTAATAAACAATTTTTTTAATTGTTGTGAGATCATAGTGTTGTGCCTATACTTATCACTAAGTACATATTTCAATGAATTCAAAATAATCATCTGTTTCTTATTCTTATGACATCAGGATCATATTTTTCCAAAAATCATTTACTTTTTGTAAATATTTATATTATATATATATTTTAAAAATATTTTGGAAATATTTAGCTAATGTAACTATCAAACAAATATTTCTTAATCGCAACAGCATGTTAATTAAGAATGTATAATTTGGCATTATGAAGTTAATATAATTGTTTTGAATTTATATATTTTATTGTTCCAATGTTTCTTGGCTTGTAATATGCATGTAATTTGTTATTAATTATTAATATTACTACAGTACATTACTAAACTGTTTGGAAAAAATCAATTGAAGTGAAATAAAATGTTAGATAACTTTCTCAAGTCAATTAGTGAGTAAAAATTATGAACAACACTTAATTTAACTAAATTTTGATAGTTATATCAAAAGACAAACAAAACTTTGATAAGTAAAAAATATAATGGCAGTTTTAACAAGTAATTAAAGGAGATGTTTTTATAAAATAACTATTAAAAATAAGTTTTCTAGTGTCGAAATCATTGAGAGAACAATGAATGGTTGTTTGGCATGTATAATAATATATAATCGTGTCAAAATTGGTTTGTTTACAAAATTGCCCAAAATTAAATATAGATTTATAGTAAATAGGCCAGATTTATGTCTAAGCTAAATGTTCTACTAATAAGTGGATAACTTCTATCTTTATTGTTGTTATAACTTTATTTAATGGTGCACAAGGATTTGGCCCAACTGATAGAACTTGTTCACCGATTATAAAATATAAATTTAAAGAAACACTATATTGGTGTAAGTAAAAAATTGTAATTTATTTATTAATAAAATTAGTTTTACTTAAGTATAAAAGAGACTGTGACCCACAGACAAACCAGTCAAACAGTTTTGTGGGATATGTTTTTATGTAACTTGTATTATTTAAAGGAAATAAACGTTTTATCTTTCTATCTATCTATTAAAATTTTAATAACACACACTTGATTATATTTTACAATACACAGATAAATTAAGTTAAAAAGAAAGCAATGAATTTTAAAAGACAGACAAATAATAAAAGTGTTTACATTTATAGAATAAATTGCTTTATTACAATATAAATTATTTCATTTATAATTTAAATGATTTTTAAGAAAATGCCATATTTATTTATCTGATTAAATAAAATAATAAACTTACAGAGTGTAAACTATAAATGTGGAAACATTAACATTTGTCTCATTGATGCAGTGGTAAGTAAATCTATGTTAGGAATAAGTAGGTAGTTAAAGAGAGAACTGACTAAAGTTTTAGTGAATAGGTCACAGTGTTAAATTTATGTGAATACCTTCGAATGGTATGTAATTAAGGTTTCAAGTGATGACTAAAATAATGATTCTAGTTGTGAAATATTTATTAATAAAACAAAATATATATATCTAAGAATATATTTTTATATAAAGTCTCTGGATACTACTTATGAAATACGTTATGAAGTGTGATAATCACTTTTAAAATTAATTCAGATCGGAACGACTGCTATCAACAGAATTCATTAGAAATTGCAAAAGTAGGGAAACTAAGTGAAACTACTAAGGTACACTTTCGTGGAATTTATTGCTGTGAAATCGCACTCATCAACTAAAACACTTAAAGCAATATGTAGGGAATACGGCCTAAAAGCGAACTATTTCTACAATATAACGATTCTAAGGGAAATATCAGTAAACTATAATAATATTCTAAAAAGTTTCTTTTCGACTAACCTGTAAGGCCCTTCGGAGTACAAGCCACTCATACCACGATACATAATTTTATCTCTTTAGAAGACACGACTCACTATCTCATTTACACTTTATTATAACGGGAAATAAATTTATTACATATTTGTTTTCATTTATATTTACTGATTGACATACAACCACTGAGGCAAGTTGATTGACGTGACGTCTCCTGGCAAGTGGATTTCAACTAGTTTAGTCCGAATCACACACTCACACTTCACAGCTTTATATTTTATCTAAAGCGATGGAGAGAAAAGATAATACATACATCTTAACGATTATTAGATAGCCTGAAATGATAATAAAATTGAAGAGAAGTGTTATTTATTGATATTAAAAGTTCATGTGCCTGTGATAAAAGAGATAATAATTAATTTAACTTATTGATAAGTTTTACGGTTTCGTTTTTGCGATTTAAATTACAAAAACCTTATAAAGCTTTTTAGTTCTCTTATCTCCACGTGACTTACAAAAGATCACTGGTATTAGCCGTTGTTTTTATTTCACATATATATATATTGTGGAATTCGGAATGCTTTTTTTCTAACGAAACAGATTTCCATTTATTTCTCGGTTGCTTTAAAGTGCGTTTCGGACAGCGACTTAAGCGAATGAATAAAAAGTCTCTTTACACTAGCAGATAAAAACATAAATTTTCCTTATATTTAGAATTCAAATTCTAATTATGTTCAGTTCGTGACAGAGTTATAAATATTTATTATATGTTAAGGGTCTATTACATATTTATAAGCAGAATAAATGCAGTGTTTGCCTCTGATTATATCAAATAATCGTTAAGGTGATCGTGGTCGAACTTTAGATAACAATCATGTTTTGTCCTTTTTTATGATCTTTACACTTTTTTTGATAGGGTTAGTTGATCTGATATCTATTATCTGTTTTCTAATGTACATAAACAAGTATTGAGAAGAAATTTAACATGAACAAAGATTCAACAGTAACAAAAAAACAAAATTTACGTTGTGAGATTTATGAATTTAGATTATTATTAATAAACTTTTTACTATACATTCGGTAGGTAGGTATTATTTATATGTAAAACACTTTGTTTTGATAATAATTTATTTTTACCACCTACGTCACATGGACGTCACAATCTCGTTGGGTGTAAACAATCCGTAAAGTCGTACGACGTATCTTACGATAGAGGGAGACCTCTGACATGAAACATGTCTTAAGAGAAAAAGAGATGCATGATGCAGGATGTATTTAAAAGTGTTGTTCTCATCTTCAGAATATTTTATTTCCTCACAATTTTTATTTTTCTTACGATTATCATATCCCACAAAACATTTATATAAGAGTATTTTATTAAAAATTATATGTTAATTATATTCTCTTAGTAACACCTAACTCGGCGCGAGTTCGTTTATATGAATTTGTTCCAGGGTTGCCAACCGCAAACAATAATCCCTCGTACATTTGCTGCTGAAAATGGCTTCGTGCGGTTTGCACATTTAGCCAGTGTCAAATAAGTGATATATTAATTATATTTCTTATACGACGACCGATATGACGTGGAGGTCAGTATACCTGCACTTCACTCGAGAGGTCGTGGGTTCGATTCCCACACAGGACAAATCTTTGTGTGCATGAACATGAATATTTGTTCTGGTCTGGGTGTTCTCCTATGTATCTTAAGTATGTATTTACAAAAAAAAAGTATTTAAGTATGTTTATCCGTTATTTAGTATCCATAATACAAGTTCTTAATGATACTTATCTTGGAGCTAAATAATTGGTGTAATTGTAAGAGAATATTTATTTATTATTTATTTATTTATATATAAATCATAGTAAATGAGAATTAGTGGTGACAAAGATGACAAATGGTACATGAGATGGCCTCCCATAAGCCCCTTGAGTCCTCAGAAAAAATGTGGGACTATACTGAGATCTAATATAGACGCCTTACTTTCCCGCCAAGAAGTCCAAAGTCCTACTTTAACTTTTAAACCTCGTACAGCTAACAAAACTATATATGTACCAACTTAACTTATAAAAAGCCAATATTAAACCTATATAATGCCTCATATTATGCAAATTACTAGATATATATATTTTTAATGAAATAAACTATTTTTCAAGATTCCTACGAAATAAAACATCACTATATATTTAATATTAGGTCAAATTAGTAAAGAATTGAAGAATATAAAAATAGAAAAGCCGCGTAAAGTGGTAATCAATGCATACATCTTATGAAATTGTAATATACTACGGAGATTAGGACTATATTTTCCACGAGTTAGACTATTCGTTTAATTAAATATTTATTTTAGGTTCAATACAAGTTACAAGTTTTAATAGATGACATTAGTTTTTAAATATCTAAAATGGTAATTCAAAATGTTCGCATAACAAAATCTTGTACATAACTGTCGTACCTCGTATGAGATACCATAAACCTCGTATTTATACACGAGGAAACTCATACAGTTGGCAACCCTGATTTGTTTCTTGTTTGGATAGATGTGACATCTATCGGCAAGTAAAGAAAGAATTAAGAACTTACTTTAATCTTTCCTTTTTCATTTCATTTGATGCACAATGGTTAAAACCTATTTATTGACCGGGAAAATAAAAACAGTATTTCTTTAATTTTTAGGCACATGAATTACGTAGGTACAGTGCAAATAATATATTCCGAAAGTACCTCATACGTGTTTTATCTTAGCAATAAAACATTTTTATTTTAAAAGTCACAATTGGATACTTGTGCTGTATTTTATATCACTAAAAGCACTAATAAATTTATTGTTTTCATGGATCGCACGGTACCTACGGACATTGCCAGCTACTAATGTTTTAGGGATTCTTAGAAAAACTTTCTACACATTGTAAACGTTCGGAAAGTACCTTTATTTTTACTTAATGTTAATTTTATTATTTTTAATCGACATATTCATCCCGTGCAGCATTTATTTTAATTATAGCTTTATAATTTATTTTATTACAAACAAACAATATTTAATGATAACACAGAGTAGGTAAATACAAAGAATGAACAGTGCCGCAATGGATGTAAAGATTTGCTTATTTTGTTTTATTTTGTTGTATGCTTATTGAGTTTTTTTGATGTGACAACGTCTAATAAATTGGTTTGCCGGGTGACACTTCAAGAAACTGCGTTACGCTCCGCTCACGTTATGCGGTCACAATGAGAGCGACTGAGAGGCACGCGTCCCTTCCACTCGGGCATGGTTAGCCCGCCTAAGAGCGAGAGAGACAGACATAAATATAATTCTTTGTATAAATAAATGTTTTAAATTGTTACTATTATTTCATCCTTCTTCCTACTATACGAATGAATATTCACATTAAAATTATTTTACCACTCAAAGTCGTTGTCACGTAAAACTTTCGCCCGTATACCGACTTTACAGGCAACCATTTTTTTTTAATGTATTATATATAAATATATTATTCATTGATTGTGAATACTGTATTTTTACCAATCCAACTTACAGTTCAGACCTGTAGGGAAAAACATTAATTATTATTAACGTAAAAAAACATATGTATAGCGATCCTTACATTAACTTCATAATAGGAAAACACATTGACATTTTAATTGGAATTTAATATTGTTTATCACTGTCTTGCAAAGGGCTTAAATAAAAGTTGCTCTTAAACTAACTGATTCGTAAACGAATAATGAAGTAATTCATTGTTTTAACTCTATTGTCTACATGCAGCTTAAACCCATTTCCACTTACAATAAAATTCAGACCTTAGATAAAATATATACAATGTATTATTTACAAAAATAAAATATACACCAACACATATTTAAATAAACGATTCCTGTAGACTGCGTCTGATTCTTAAACAATTTTTGTGATTATGTTAATCTTTGAAGGCCCCTAAGAGGCATTCATCAGAAATACGATCAAATAATCTTAATAGCAAGTAAAATCGTTTTGTAGGATTATGTTATTTTTCATATTTTTATTAGTAGTTATGTGTCTTAGTCCTCAGAAAAGTTATTTGTGCAGGTACATTCGTACAAGAGCGTAAACATAGCGTCGTCACTTGCTATAGTTACGATACGCGCCACTTTGATTGATTTGAATGTATTACTGTGTAAGCGCATCCAATGATGTCAAAAAAGTTACGATACGCGCCACTTTGATTGTGACCCGATAATGTATTACTGCGTATGCGCATCCAAGGATGTCAAAAAAATATGTAAATTTTTTTCTTTTTGTGATAATTTCACTAATGTTGAGTGAAAACAAATATCACATATTTAGGTATAAGGATTCTTAAAAAGAGATCGGACATTAGGCCCTGTCATTACGTCCATGGTCAAAATCTCACTTGTACTTTAATTTGACATCTAGATAATGAATTCTGCATTGAGTGATTTTGAATTTGATATTTATTGCTTTTAAATTTAACATTGACATATTCTTGAAATTCATAAAAAAAAATTAAGTGTTTTAGCGATTTTGAACGCCACTGACTGGAAAACTAGCAATATTGTCATAGTGTATTTTAAGACATGAATTCAGGTTTACAAAAGCGTGTAGTTTTCTTGGCCTGTGGCAGTCTGGTATAGATTAAGTACTATAATGTAAGAAACTAGAGACAGAAACCAAGCAACAACCGTGAATGATCATAACTGCGACAGAGGATTAACGGAAGTCACTTCTTTGAATAAAATTGTAAAAAGAGATTTTGGTAGCATTTCAAGAACAAAAAATATTCAACCTGGCAACAAAATTTCACAGTAAAAATATCTATGGTCATTGTTCATTAACATTTATAAAAAATCCATGCCGGATTAGATTTTTTAACATGAGTTTTTCAAGTTTATTTATATTTAGACCATTTATAGCGTTATTTCTTATATGTACCATAATATATTGCATACACAACACAGCTAATCCTTGACACGTTATACTTGGGCGCTCTTATTTCTGGTCACAATTGGGTAATGTGCAAAAGATTGAAAAGAATAAAAAACGAAAACTCTCACAACATATTATTGATACTTACTCGTAAACTATTAAATTGTATACATTGGATGGGCGAGCGTAATCTTTAAGTGACGACGATGTAATTTATAATTATTTGTATGTTAATTTAAGTTCTCATTCGAGTGACTGTATTTGTCTTTTTGAGAATAAATATCTTTAACCATTTTTTGAATTGGTTTATTAAGATTGTCAAAGTAACTGAGAAATGGGGCATTATAACATAAGGAATGAGATAAAACATAAACTGCTATATTATAGAACAGTTACACAAACAAGTTATTAAAAAAAAACTGCAAACTTACTGCAGAGTTTGGTTTGGTGGACGGAGCAATTTCCTATCCTCAACCTTGACACTGTCTTCCACTTTGTCCCCTCCTTCTTCAGTTTGAAGAGTCATCTGGAACTTCTGCCGCAAGTCGGGTATGACTTCAGTCTCCTCCACTTCTTCATCATACGACGGCTGTTGTTCATCATTGTCGCCGATAACGAACCGCTTCGATGTTCGCCGTTTCGTCAACATGTTTACGAGGCCCCAAAGGTAACTTATGGCGTAATTTTGTGTCACTGATTTTGATTTTTACGCGTGTGTGTTGTTTATTTTTGCATATTTTAAATATGAAATATTAATTCGCAATATTCCGATGTCTATCTATATGTGATCCTGCGATTATCTTCTAAACTATTTTAGGAATAGATATCATATAAAACTCAGTATTGTGTCACAGACTAAGAGCATAAACAGTTAACGTATTTTTTATTACAATTATTAGTTATGATAGAATAAGTTTACTTGTAAGATCATATCCACAGGCAGTATAATGTTCTGTGATAATATAATGTGCCTTTATATATGTTAGTATATGACATCAAGATATAACATATCATATTTTTTTATATTATGTATGTATTTCTAGAAAACGATGCTGACAAAGTATGACTGCAACCTGATTCAAAACCTATTTATTTCAATTTATGAAGTCCACTCACAAACAGGGGTGGATTTAGGTCATATTTAAAAACTAATCGTCATCATTTTAGTTTATGAAGTTCACTCACAAACAGAGGTGGATTTAGGTGGTATTTAAAACCTAATCATCATCATTTTAGTTTATGAAGTCCACCCACAAACAGAGGTAGATTTAGGTCATATTTAAAACCTATAATCATCATTTTAGTTTATGAAGTTCACTCACAAACAGAGGTGGATTTAGGTGGTATTTAAAACCAAATCATCATAATTTTAGTTAATGAAGTCCACCCACAAACAGAGGTAGATTTAGGTCATATTTAAAACCTATAATCATCATTTTAGTTTATGAAGTTCACTCACAAACAGAGGTGGATTTAGGTGGTATTTAAAACCAAATCATCATAATTTTAGTTAATGAAGTCCACCCACAAACAGAGGTAGATTTAGGTCATATTTAAAACCTAATCATCATCATTTTAGTTTATGAAGTCCACTCACAAACGGAGGTGGATTTAGGTCATATTTAAAACCGAATCATCATCAATTTAGTTTATGATATCCACTCACAAACAGAGGTGGATTGAGGTGGTATTTAAAACCTAATCATCATCATTTTAGTTTATGAAGTCCACCCACAAACAGAGGTAGATTTAGGTCATATTTAAAACCTAATCATCATCATTTTAGTTTATGAAGTTCACTCGCAAACAGAGGTGGATTTAGGTGGTATTTAAAAGCTAATCATCATCATTTTAGTTTATGAAGTTCACTCACAAACAGAGGTGGATTTAGGTGGTATTTAAAACCTAATCATCATCATTTTAGTTTATGAAGTCCACTTACAAACAGAGGTAGATTTAGGTCGTATAGTTTATGAAGCCCACTCACAAATAGAGGTGGATTTAAGTCATACTCATGGCGTCCTGCTATTAGAACTTAGTACGGGTATCCATGTAAGATTAGTGTCGTAAAAAATTATGTTGTATTTTATAAGTGCTGAATAAATATATATTTTATATCTTTTTTTCTTATCAAACAACACTATAAAGCCTTTCACTAAGCTTTACGACTACCACGTGTCTTGTGAATAAACGTGACTAAGGCCGTGCATAACGATCACTAATCCTATTTAGTGCTAAATGTTTTTAAAATATCATTCTGTCCCTCTTAACTTCAAACAGGGGGTATAATCTCAAACCAATAGATATACATTCATACGAGAGTATACATAATTATACACATGCTCTTGCAATTTATTCTTTTTTTTTTATGTAATGGCTTTGTGCGTCTAGCACATCTAGCCAGTGTCAAGTAAGTGATATATTAATAATATATAATTCATAGTAAATGAGAATGAGCGCTGATAAAGATGATAAATGGTAAATGAGATTCCTTCCCGCTAAACCCGTTGAGTTCTCAGTGAAGATGTAGGACTATACTGAGATTTCACAAGGACTTCTTGAGAGAATTCGATAAATTCTGGGACGAATGTTGACTGCGGGCGAGGACGTGACCTGATGAGTTACCACAGTCTCGCCCTTCTTCGATGCCCGGATTTGTCCGATTTTTAAGTGAGTACGCTGCCGGTCTTCGAAGCCGCCGCAGGAGTCCCACAAAACCTAACCGGATACCCCGGCCGGCTGAATATGGCATTTTTAACGGACATAAAAAAAAAGATCTACAAACACGACTAGAATGTTGACTTCTTGGCGGGAAAGTGAAGCGTCATGTCTGCAGTTTTGTTTTATTTTCTAAAATCTGTGATATTTCTTACATTAATGTGTAATAACGGTGGATTATTAACCGTCAAGTGTTTGTGAATATACATGAGTGTTTGTAAATCAAACAAAGCAGTGCAACATCACTTTTCATATTCTCTCAAGGAGTCTATGTGAGATCTCAGTATGGTCCCACATCTTTACTGAGGACTCAAGGGGCTTAAGGGAGGGTATCTCATTTACCATTTATCATTTTTATCACCACTCATTCTCATTTACTATGAATTATATATTATTAATATATCACTTACTTGACACTGGCTAAATGTGCTAGACGCACGAAGCCATTATTTAAACGAAAGAAAGAAGAAGACTAGAATGTTCTTGAACGTTTTTTTCCATATTTATAATTAGTATATCCTATACTATGTCTTTATCGTTAAAGAATAGATAATGTGAAAAGTAACTATGCAAAAGCTAGTATACGTTTGTCGATTGTAACTACATCTCACAACGTTAAAGAAAATCATTCATTGATTTAGTATTCAGCAGTTCAGCTACTCACCACTAGATGGCGCTAAATTTGAACTCGCATGACAGGGACGAATGTTACGAGACAGACGAACAGAATTAAAATAAAACAAAAACCATAATTTACTGTTTAAAGATAAAACTTTTCACTGCTATCAATATATTTTAAAGTAAAATTCAATATTAATTAAGTCTCATATATGTTTAGGGCATACAATAAAGTAACATTCGTAAAGAAAATTAAAGAAATATTAGTAAATAAGGCCTACTACGACATAAAGGACTATATCAATGATAAGGACATAAAAATATAGGTATAAGTTAAAGTTAAAATAAATTTATTTAAATATGACATGAAATTTTTTAAACAATAATGTAATAATATAGGTATATAGGGACATTTAAATTATATATGCACAATAATTATTAATTAATAAAATAATAAATAAACTATATTTTGATTTAGGACATAAATGTTGTGAACTATTTAATTTTTATGTAAAATTGTAAAAAAGGACCTAGTATGCTTCCTCTCTCCTAAGTTTGCCGTGCCCAACAGGGTCCATAATTGTAACTTGTGTAGATGTAAGACCTTATGTAAAACATTATGGAGTGCAATAAACATTGAATTGAATTGAATTAATAATTTATGGTATAATAGTTTATTGTAATAAATTCCTTGATTCTCCATCAAAAGTTTTTTAAGGTTTGTATTTTAAATACTATTTATTAAATACTAAATATTATTTATTAAATTCTTTAAAAATTGAATTAATATTCATGATATTAAATTGCTCCTTTCCAATAGACCTTAGTCTTGTCGGAAAAATCAAAAATAATCTAAGCAGCTTTTCTGCAAAGACGATTTTTGTACAGAATTTAATGTTAATCTGCTTGATGTTAATGAAAGGGACCCTTGAGGATTGAACCGTGACCTTTTGAGCGGAAAGCGACAAGACTGACAGAAGGGACTGCGTAGTACAAAAAGAGCCGGTGGGTTCCGTACGAGCCTCTATTATTTCAACTATTAGCACCGATAATATAAAATTTTAGAAAAACTTCAAAAGGAATCTTAACTTGCTTTAAGCGAGTATTTTTCTTGGCGGGAAAGTAAAGCGCCAATTCGGCAGTTTTGTTTTATTTTTCAAAATATTGTGATATTTCGAACATTAATTGTAACAGCGGTGGATTGTTAACCGTAAAGTGCTTGTGAACGTACATGAGTGATTGTAAATGCAACAAAACAGTGCAACATCACTTTTCAAATTCTCTGAAGAAGTCCATGTGAGATCTCATTATAGACCCACATCTTTACTGAGGACTCCAGGGGCTTAGGGGAGGCATTTATCATCTTTATCACCACTCATTCGAATTTACTATGAATTATATATTTTACTTGAAGCGCTCGTAGCTCCGCGGTGCTCGGTGGTCGGAAACCATCACCAAAGTAAAGCGGAGTTTACATAGGTTAATCCTTGGATGGGTGACCGTTTGTGTGGCATTTGATATCGAGCGCTTCCGTGCTTCGAAAGGCACGTTAAGCCGATGGTCTCGGTTATCACTAAAATGTAGTAGTCGTTTAGCCAATTTATCAGGCCTAATGGGCGGCTTGATAAATTCTAACAGCAGGACGCCATACACCTGCCTCCGCCAATCCGCACTGGGTCAGCGTGGTGGAGTATGACCCAATAGGTACCATCACACCTTGATATGTGTAAGGAGGCTCGTGCTCGTAGTGGGACGTTAATGGGCTGAGATGATATATTTTACTTGACACTGGCTAAATGTGCTAACAATACGAAGATATTTTTTTAAAAAAGAGAGTTTTGGCGCCATCGCGAAAAGAGACACATCGTGGCAGTTTATTATTTTTCAAGACTACTTAGTGTAAATTCGAGTTTTGATGTGTAAATACATACATACATTCACGCCTGTTTCCCCGAAGGAGTAGGCAGAGGCATATTATACGCATAATATATTACAATTCGCCAATTATATAGTTGGTCCCTCGTAATAAGTGGCAAGTCAAATGCCGTCTGCACTGTTATGTTCGCCAGAGCCTCGTCCGTTGATCGATAGGTGCACCACTTGCAGGTGAGGTTGGCTCGGGATATACGTGGAAATATAAATAAATTAAAAAAAAAATATTATCTAACAATTAAACCAATCATTTAGTTCCAAGATAAGTATCAACAAGAACTTGTGTTATGGATACTAAATAATAAAAACTATTTTATTTTTTTAATAAATACTTAATATACATAAGGAAACGCCAAGACCAGAACAAATATTCATGTTCATGCACACAAATATTTGTCTTATGTGGGAATCGAGCCCACGACCTTGGAGCGGAGAGCGGGTATACTCGCTACCACGCCATAGGTCGCAGTATAGTAGACTTTTAGACATAACTTCATTGGCAATGTACAAAGGTAGGACAGTGACATACTTACTGCAGAGAGTTCTGATATTCCGTGTTGATTCCAGAACTCCCTAGAAGCATTTAGTAAAGCCTGCATAATTTTACCGGAGTATGACTCTGACTTGACTCGACCAAAACGGACTATCATTTCAGCCCATCAACGTCCCACTACTGAGCACGAGCCTCCTCTCACAAATCAAGGTGTGAGGGTATTGGGTCATACTCCACCACGCTGACCCAGTGCGGATTGGCGGAGGCAGGTGTATGGCGTCCTGCTGTTAGAATTTATCAAGCCGCCCATTAGGCCTCTAACATGGCTTAACGACTACCACATTTAGTGATAACCGGGACCAACGGCTTAACGTGCCTTCCGAAGCACGGAACGACGAAACGGACTATAATTTGACTAAATTGAATAATTCGAAAATTTTGCAATTATGCAAATAACTATTTAAAAAAGTACTTAAGTATATCTATCCGTTATTTAGTATCCATAACACAAATTCTTAAAGATACCTATCTTGGAACTACATAATTGGTGCAATTGTTAAAAATTAAAAAAAAACTTGATAAATTATGTGAGGTACTTGACACTGACAACTGACTCACTAGTTTAGAGAAACGAGTGAGTCTATCTTTTATCTTTCACCAAAGGAACCCAAAAATGCTTGTCCAAGACCTCTAGTGACGAAATTGACTGATTCCAAAAACCTTGTGTAACATAAATAAACAGCGTTCTTCATTCAATCGCGAAGGTCGTACACTTATAGACATGAGATGTTACATGCACCAAGCATATCCGTATTAGCTTTTAAAGTGTTAATATTGTGTACATAATTATGTAATCACTTAACGAGGGTTCCGTGCTCAAACCCGATAAGTGACAAAATTTACGTTTCTGGGCTTAAAACAGTACTTCAAAAGAATTTATCGGTTAATTAAAAAAAATGAAACTTAAAAGGTTTACTTATTGGATTATGAAGTCCTCAGTTTTCAGTCTTCTTTTCTGAAATCGACTTATCTGATAATATCACAAGAAAAAGCGGCAGAAATTATGTATCTGATGTTGTCACTTATCGGGTTTGAGCACGGAACCCTCGTAAAGTTCTGTACGGATAGAGTTTGAGTATACACGTAGTAAGATCTCTGACGTGGATATTGACGATATGGTGTGGTGGCGAGTTCCTATACCCGCACTCCACTGCTGAGGTCGTGGGTTCGATTCGCCACAGGTGTGTGCATAAACATGAATATTTTGGTAAGCGGTAATAGGCTCGCCACCTTTTACGTGGGACCAACACTATAATTGGCTAAGTGTGGGCATATAATATGCCTCTCTCTCTCTCTTCGGGGAAAGAGACGTGATATTATGTATGTATGTATATATTATTATTTATAACCCTAACTGAACGCACCATCATTAAAGCTTGTAAACGTCCCTCTGACTGAACTAGAAACCTCTAGCGCAAACCATGGTAAGATCGATTTCAGACAGAAATCTTAATAATATTACAATAGCGCGCGTAAAATCGCTGGCGTGGGTACTGGTGTGTAGTATAGCACCAGTGCATCCAGAACAATTAAATACATTGCCAATAGCGTTCGTTATATCTGAATCGTACCTCACTACAAACAATCAATGTACTGTCTCCAAGAACTTGTAGTCTTAGTGAATGACAGCAACGTCAATCTCGAACTTAAATTCTCCAAATTAAAAACATGCGTCTCTTTTAAAATTGGCGACATGTGTTCCGATAATTTTACGCAGCACATACCATTTCCAGTGTCTTATTAATAATAATACTAATACTTTTAATACTTCTGACACTTACACCAATTATTTAGTTCCAGGATAAGTATCATAAAGAACTTGTGTTATAAATACTAAATAACGGATTAACATACATAAATACATACTTAATATACATAGGAAAACACCCAGACCAGAACAAATATTCATATTCATGCACACAAAGATTTGTCCTGTGTGGGAATCGAACCCACGACCACTGGAGTGAAGTGCAGGTATACTGACCTCCACGCCATATCGGTCGTCGATTTAGATTTCTTATTATTTAGATTTCTATAGTTTCAGGTCCCTCCCGTCCCCATCTTGAATCGTGGATCGTGTCAAATGGTGGTTACGGCTAGCCCTCTCAGGCTCTCAGATACAGCAAGATTAGTGCTCTGTATCGTGTATCACACACACGCGATTCACAAAGTCGTTGCCTACATTTTGATACAAAGATTGAAATGCCCTCTCAGGCTCTCAGATACAGCAAGATTAGTGCTCTGTATCGTGTATCGCACACACACGATTCACAAAGTCGTTACCTACATTTTGATACAAAGATTGAAATGCCCTCTCAGGCTCTCAGATACAGCAAGATTAGTGCAAGATTAGTGCTCTGTATCGTGTATCGCACACACGCGATTCACAAAGTCGTTGCCTATATTTTGATAAATAGGTTGAAATGTCCTCTTAGATACAGCAACCAATAAAATAAAGTAAATAAACACATACAAAAATAATATTCAGCTTACACTATCGGTTATCACATCCATATATTATTTTGATTAGTTCGACAACGATAATTTGTTTTGATAATGGCTGCCAATAATAATGTCCTCACCTCACCTGTCGATATATTTCTTAAAATTTATAAACAACTGATGTCATGTACACAAATGTAATGGCCCAATACAAGATGTTGAATGATAAAAAGGATAATTAAATAATTATCTTTAATCAGTACGAAGCTGAATAACATCGCATTGATAAAGAAGGCTTTCTTATTGTGGGGTAAAAGTTACCTATATTTATATTACTTATTTGACGACCGATATGGCGTAGAGGTCAGTATACCTGCACTTCACTCCAGAGGTCGTGGGTTCGATTCCCACACAGGACGAATCTTTGTGTGTATAAACATGAATATTTATTCTGGTCTGGGTGTTTTCCTATGTATATTAAGTATGTGTTTACAAAAAAAAAAGTATTTAAGTATGTTTATCCGTTATTTAGTATCCATAACACAAGTTCTTAGTGATACTTATCTTGGAATTAAATAATTGGTGTGATTGTAAGAGAATATTTATTATTATTATTTATTATCATTACATCATAGCAATCGTCAAAATGAAAGTCTTATCAGAATCTTTTCAGCTGTTTTGGAAATAAGTCACAAGAAACATCTGTAATCATCTGTTCTGTCTGTAAGAAAAAAAGGGTGGATCCTACCAAGACCTAAGTAGCCCAAGCCAACCTCACCTGCAAGTGGTGCACCTGCCGATCAACGGACGAGGCTCTGGCAATTATAACAGTGCCTGGTAAGCGGCAATAGGCTAGCCTCCTATTACATGGGACTAACTATATAATTGGCGAAGTGTTGGCGTATAATATGCCTCTGCCTACCCTTTCGGGGAAACAAGCGTAAATGTATGTGTAAGTATGTGTAAGACACTAAACTAGTAAATTTGTTTGTTATAAGTATTTATGTCAACATTACAGACAATTCACATCATTTTATTTGTATATATGTACCTAATTATAAAGATTAATTATTTCAACACATAAAGATGAGATAATCAGATTAACTGACAAACCTTGACAAGGAAGTTGGACAAGGAAACCATTTTGTTTTTATTTCTCTCTATCTCTTGATTATGGCACCGCTTATATCTCTTTCATTATTGTTAAATAATTATTGAATTTCCATTTTGTTTGTAAAATTTTTATGAATCTAAATGGTCCTGTTGATCTTAAAGAAAATAAAGTATATTTTATATTTATTGAGCACAGATCTCCACGATTAAGATGGATATAACGACGGTAATATCACAGATCATATAATACTGTACTAGTAGTAAGCGGCAATAGGCTCGCCACTTACGTGGGACCATTACAACATTGGCGAAGTGTGGGCGTATAATATGCCTCTACCTACCCCTTCGGGGAAACAGGCTTCAATGTATGTATGTATCAGCTCTAAGCCTAAAAAATGGAAAGACGTTCCAACAAACTGTCGGGAGAAAAAACTAACCTTGACGATTTTCTTGCCCGTTCTTTTACGATCAAGCTCCCGCCCGCAGTGAATGGGCGCGCTTGTTTTAAGTTTTGACGTTCATAAGAGCTCTTTTGAGCCAAACTTGAATAAATGAAATTGAATTTTTTTTTAAATTGAATTTTAACACGATTCAACCTTATTATTTGACAATTCCGGCGCATGCGACTCCCCAATCCTATAGTATTTTAAGTAGACCCTGGCAGCTATGCATTTCGTGATGAGAGGGTGGCTCTAATTAACTGGTCGCTTCGGGAAAACAGGCGTGATGTATGTATGTATGTATGTAGTATATAGTGTATGTATACTCAACAGAACAAGTGCGTATTGGTGGAGAAGTATGGTGTCTTTTAGAATGGTTCACATCAATGGCAAAAATCGGCAAAAATCGGCAAAAATTTGCTTATACATACCTGTCGCTACTACTTACTAAAGTAAATAGCTAGTACAAGTAAACCTGTTAACTTTGAACTAATCTTGAAGGTTACTACTAATAAATGGTCATTAACAATACTTAGTAAAATAATTGAACTCGAACATTCAAAGTCGTAAACGATCATTAAAGTCAAGTGGTGTTTACTTGGATGGGTGGCCGCTGTTATTTCACATACAACGGTTTCTTGCTTCGCAACACAATCTGGTACTAAAGGGCCAGCGTAATCAATTCTAACACCACAACTCATTTTCTTTCGACAATCATTCGGAGTTCGCTTTTTGCACAGAAGATTCTTTAAATAGATGAAACGTATCAACTATTAAAAGGTTACACTCTCGGTCATATTGACAATTAACGAAATGGTACCATTCATTCAGTCGCTTTCTACGACACTTTCGGGTAAAACATAAGGTGGTAGAAATTGATGAAGGTGCCAATGACCATTTTGTAATTTATAAGCCATTAGAATGGAAACAAACAAAAATGAGTACAAAATAAATTAAAAAAAACTATAATTTATTTATAAAATTAGTTGTAATGTATAAAATAGTATAAGAGACTGTGACCCACAGACAAACCAGTCAAACGGTTTTGTGGGATATGTTTTTATGTAACTTGTATTATTTAAAGGAAATGAACGTTTTATCTACCTATCTATATATATGTATTTATGTGAATATTTATTGCCTTTCCAGTTTGATTAATGTGAATTCGTAATTTATAAGGCTATATATATCATAATTATTATTGTTAATTAGAGCACTCTATTGCGCTAACCTACGTGTATACTTGTTATCATGTCCTGTTCAGCCCAAGGTTGCCTGGAAGAAATTGCTGTGAGCAATAAGGCCGGCCATTGTACAATTAATTTAAATGTATTTTTTTCCATTGCTGTATTTCTCTTTAATTTGGTGTACAATAAAGTGTTCATTCATTCATTCATTCATTCATTCATTCATTCATTCATTCATAAATTCATTTTTAAAAAGTTTTAGGTATAAAGGAATTGCATTGATTCCCGCCAGTGGGGACTGGTCTGCTCATTTCTACCACGTTTATCCTTAATTATGTTTATCTTGCTAATAATTGAGAGATTATATAAATTTTTCTTTTCTTAAAATTTTGTGACCAGTTTTTTTTTCTTTTTACTATTTTCTAACTATGTTTTTAGTTTAAGTACATTTGTAACTGGCGGGAGAAACTTGACGATTTTCTTGCCCGTTCTTTTACGATCAAGCTCCCGCCCGCAGTGAATGGGCGCGTTAAATTTTAAGTTTGACCTTCATAAGAGTTCTGTTGAGGCAAACTTGAATAAATGATTTTGAATTTTTTGACTTTAGATGTTTAGAATTATGGCACTATGAAGAAATACACGCTATATATTCGTGCCGTATGGTGCCGGCCTTGCATAGTGCCACCCTTCCATCTCTCGGGGAACAAGAGACAACGAAGAGAAGTCCTACCGGATGATGGGCAGCAGAGTCGTCCTGCGTGCTGGCGAGAACTACGATCACCAACCCGCCGAGCGTGGTGATTATGGGCAAATACCCCAAATAGAATGTAATCTATTGGGCAGGCCAACGTCTTTTTAAGGTATGATATGATGATGAAGCAATACTATAGGTATTATAATTATAAGAGGGTGTATAGGGATCCTACCAAGACCTAAGGTGCCCAAGCGAACTTCACCTGCAAGTGGTGCACCTGCCGATCAACGGAGGAGGCTCTGGCAAACAATATAACTGGCAAAATGTGGGCGAATAATATGCCTCAGTCTACTGATATGATATTATATATGTGTAATTATGATATAAGTAGCCCATTAGCACTTTGATACATCGCAGAGAATGGGCATGTAAATTTTTAAATTAACAAGTGATGGATTAAAAATATCTTTGTAACAATTCCCGCGCTACTATAATTTCCCGAAAAATCGAGAAACTATTCAACACGACACGTGTTTCGCCCTTACACAGGGCATCTTCAGGTAAGATAGGAGCCTCAGAACAACGATGTCTTCACGACCAACGCTGAAACGAGAGTCCATCTCTCAAATGTCGTGTCCAGTGTCGTGTTGAATAGTTTCTCGATTTTTCGGGAAATTATAGTAGCGCGGGAATTGTTACAAAGATATTTTTAATCCATCACTTGCTTACAATGGATTTCCGCAAAGTAACGCCTGAATCAATAAATTATTTTAAATTAACGTTCAAAATGGCTATATTTTTAATATTATTTATTTTTAAAATTTTAAATAAAAAAAAGCTATTATAACTGCTTTTTGTGTGTGTAAGTTTTGTATGTTTTGTTTAATATCTTGCTTGCTCAAAGAACGTTTTTTCTGGTGATTCTCGGACTGCGAATATTTGTAACAAAAAAAATTAAATTACGGTCATGAGATCACTAGCTTGCAGCCGCGGCAGAAACCGCAAAAGAAACAAGTTTTTTACTAATATTCTACATTTGAAAAAAAAAACAATATATTGTTACAACTACAAACAAATTAATTTAAGGTTAGTTTATTAGGAGTAGGAATTGTCTATACAAATAATGAAATTTGAGTCGATGTAAATAAGTACTTGTAATTTACAACTTATCGAATCCTTATCCTTTGGGTGACCGGAAGAGATAACTTTCAGCAATAAGACCGCCCAGATTGACAAATCTTTGTGTGTATACACATGAATATTTGTTCTGTTCTGAATGTTTCCTATGTGTATTAAGAGTGTAGTATCCATAACACAAGTTCTTAAAAATACAATTATCTTGGAACTAAATATTTGTTGTAATGTTCGGAAAATATTTTTTATTTATGTAAATTTTATAATAACTTTTACCTGTAGGTTAAGTTATTTTTTTATCGATAAAGAGTATATGTATCTATTTATACTTTAAGTACCTAAGAACTTTTATATTGGCAGAAGAATAAAATTGGTCGAGTTACTTGCCTTAATCAATCTTCTCAACACAATCTCTTGCCCGCAGTGAATGGAAGCGTTAGTTCATAGGAGCATTCAGACTTGATTAAACTATTTTATTTTTAAACGTCAAATTTTTATAAAATTACTGGCAGCGTACCGTAATGTCACCTCACCAGTGTAGTCTCGGTTCCGGTGAGAATGGTAAAGTAAAAAGTTCGTATTTCATAAACTATTACATAGCACTTGATAACGTCAAAAAGAAATTTAAAATATACTGCAACGTAACTAGGACTCCTTGGCGGGAAAGTGAACGTCATGCCTACAGTTTTGTTTTATTTTCAAAAAAAATATGTGTAATAACGGTGGATTATTAACTGTTTCTGTAAACGTACATGAGTGTTGGTAAATGAAACAAAACAGTGCAACATCACTTTTCAAATTCTCTCAAGAAGTCCATGTGAGATCACCCATGTGAGGCCCCACATCTTAACTGAAGACTCAAGAGTTTTAAGGGAGGGCATCTCATTTACCATTTATCATTATTATCACCATTCGTTCTCATTTACTGTAATTTATATGTTATTAATATATCTCTTACTTGACACTGGCTAAATGTGCTAAACGAACGAAGCCATTACATAGTCCCACATCTTTACCCAAGGGGTTTAGGGGGGAACATCTCATTTATCATCTTTATCACCACTCATTCTCATTTACTGTGCATTAAATATTTATTAATTTATTTATAACTTGACAATGGCTAATTGCTAAACGAAGCTATTGTTTAAAAGAACTAAGAAAAAAAATCATTCGAATCGGTTATTTATAATATCCGAAGATATACAAATTTACACCCTATTATTATTTTGACGACCGATATGGCGTGGAGGTCAGTATACCTGCACTTCACTCGAGAGGTCGTGGGTTCAATTCCCACACAGGACAAATCTTTGTGTGCATGAACATGAATATTTGTTCTGGTCTGGGTGTTCTCCTATGTATCTTAAGTATGTATTTATAAAAAAAAAGTATTTAAGTATGTTTATCCGTTATTTGGTATCCATAACACAAGTTCTTAATGATACTTATCTTGGAACTAAATAATTGGTGTGATTGTAAGAGAATATTTATTTATTTATTTATTATCTCAACTTAACCCTTTTTCCTTTCTATATAGCCCTTACTATTCAACGATTTAGATTTGGATCATAATTAAATTAAATTATCGTGATGGATAATAAATAATTATTATTAAAAGAGTATAGTTATCTGTATATTGTTGTTTTGTATCGCGATATAAATTTTATGGTATGAGACGTAAACTATCCTACCGCGACAGTTCCGGGTTTTTGCCGCCAAGCAACGGATGATATAGGTTGTATAACAGTCAGTACTTTGATCTTGACATCGTATCCCACACAGGAAAATCTTATGTGTGCACGAACATTAATATTCTGGGTCTGGGTGATTTCTATGAACTTTACGTATTTACAAAAAAATATTATCCTTTATTTATCCTTAAAAAAAATTACGATAAAATATTCATATTCAAGCACAAATATTTTTGTCTTAAATGGGAATCGAACCCGTCGTGGGTGCGCAGCGGAGTGCGAGTATCCACGCCGTATCAATCGTATTTGAACATCCAAACTTCTTTCTTCAAACTAAATAATTATATGTGTTAAGATTATCGTCATTGAAATATTCGCATAATTATTATTTCAATGGCGAACTAAAAGATCCGTCGCAAATTCTGTCGAACGTTTATTTTGCGCACTACTTAAAATGTTTCACACCACCGCACGTCATGTTTGCCCATTTATGTATATAATAGATAAATACGCGGGATTAATGCGTTGAAGACCACCATAGTGTAAAATTAAAGTGCGATAAAATGGTAGTCTTGTAGACATAAGATCACAGTACAATGGATAAAAATATAGCAGTCGAGCTTCGGAACAAACCTTAGCGAAACGCGCCAAAACTTCCAAAGAGTTTTGTCATATATGTCAATAGAACTCTTTTATTTTATAGATAAAAAGTATTAAAAAAATAATTTTTAATTTAAGAACACTTTATGTTCGGTAGTCCAAATGAAATTGAATTTGTGCCTGTAAAAATAGTTTGACAATTTTAAAGAACCAGATTATGTTACCGTGTGGTGCCGGCCTAGAATAGAGTCACTCCCTCTCATCTCGCGGGGAGTCCTAAGGGTTGACGAAAAGAAAATCTACCAGATAATGGACAGCAGCGTCAGCCTGCTTACTGATTTAAGCTGCGGTCATCAGCCCGCCTGCCCAGTATGGAGATTATTGGCAAACAACCCCAATATAATGAAATCTATTGGGGAGGCCATTGTTCAGCAGTGGACTTTATAAAGCTGACACAATGATGATATTATACAGAACAGGTTACAAATAATTTCATTTTTACGAATGTAACAAATACCTAACTAACATAACACGTTAGCTAACATTACGTCAAAGATGTTCTAAGGTCATTATCATTTTTTAAACAACTTTAAAACCGACGTAAACCTTTTAAACTTTGTACCGTGTAAAAATGTTATGCGAAACGTGACGCAAAAACTCAGCGATGGTAATAGTAATAAAAAAAATTATTTGAAAACTATTTAAATTGAGTTATTGTCTTTTAGTGCAACAAGAAATGCGAATATGTAATAAACCTCAATACGAGTTCGCAAAGTCAAGTCGTTGCATCCATTGACTTTTATCATTAGAATTACGTGATAAAACTGAATCCAGCATATGTTTACATTGCATAAGCCGCCTCTACATTGTTAGATCACAACTAAGTTATTTAATTACCTAAACATCCTCATTAAAATTTTTTAATTTAATAGTCTGTGACATAAATACTGCAAATAAAATTGATAAAATAAAAAAAAACTATTACAAATTCACCGCCAAAATCCAATCGGAACGTCAAAAAACAACATAAAAAAAATAACACAGATTAACACAAACCACAGTCGAGCACAGTATAGAGTTAGAAAAGAGTTTTTATTTACGACACGCGAACTCGGAACTTTTCTGTACGCGCGTGCAATAACCAAGGAGGCTCGTAACCTACTAAATACATATATTTTGCCGCCAATACAAGTTTGGGTCGTCATGAACACAAATTGTTTGTCACTAATCTCTCTTTTCATTTGATTACATAACGAAACTTAATTATTTATTAATATCAAGTTATTGGTATTATTAAGGTAATCGATTTTCTAATAAACTAATCTAGAACATAGCCTGACTCTACTTTAATTATTGTTCGTAAATTTATTTGTGACGCAACAAAAACAAGTTACTAAAATATGACTTTGAATAGTAATGACAATTACGTAGCCTTGTCTTAAGGTAACTTAACCTAAGAAATAGACTTATAAATCTTTCCTCAATCGTTTCAAACCTTTTTCTCTGCCAAAGGAATACTTTTTTTTAAAGTTATATTTAAAGAAGAAAATAATTTCTTTAAAGTATTCATTATATTAAAGGTTGTTATTATTATTATATTTATTATAAAAGTAAATATATATTATAGAGCACATTAATTTAATTGTTTGTACTATGACTGACCTGAAGCGCTCGTAGCTCTGCGGTGCTCGGTGGTCGGAAACGATCACCGTAGTACAGCAGAGTTTACAGAGGTCAGTCCTTGGATGGGTGACCGTTTGTGTGGCATTTGATATCGAGCGCTTCCGTGCTTCGGAAGGCACGTTAAGCTGTTGGTCCCGGTTATAACTAAAAATGTGGTAGTCGTTAAGCCATGTTAGAGGCCTAATGGGCGGCTTGATAAATTCTAACAGCAGGACGCCATACACCTGCCTCCGCCAATCCGCACTGGGTCAGCGTGGTGGAGTATGACCCAATACCCTCAACCCTTGATATGTGATAGGAGGCTCGTGCTCAGTAGTGGGACGTTAATGGGCTGAGATGATGATGACTGACCTCATACATTATCATCCCATTTCCCCTAGGCTTAAACTTGAGCCCAGGGTCTGCTCACTGGTCCAACCAGATTATGAGTGTATTTCAGTTATTACTGGGAGTAACTGTCGTCTGACCTTCGCAACCCAGAGGGAAAACAAGCACACCGTGTCTAATTGGACTTTATTGTCTTTAAGATAAACATGATGATTGAGATTAGTCAATGTTTTTAGAAAAAAAATAGAAATTCAATAATTTTTCTAATTACAATGAACGAGACATGAGCGGTACCATAATCAAGAAATAAAAGCAAATGGATTCTTTGGCAGACCCAAATAAAGCGCACCATAGGTCAAGAACGTTGATTTTGTTTATGACTCCTGAATTGGCTTATTCCACTTTTCCCCGTTGGATGATCCCCATTGATATATTTTTTATTTTAAATTAATAATTGTACAATCTGTGATTTTACTAGGTATAAGAATGTTATATTTTTTATTTTAAATTAATAATTGTACAATCTGTGATTTTACTAGGTATAAGAATGTTATATTTTTTATTTTAAATTAATAATTGTACAATCTGTGATTTTATTAGGTATAAGAAAGTTATATTTTTTAATAATAAGTGTAACATGATTCATATATTTTATTTTTTTAACGTACCTACCTAATGGGGATTATTGAACTTTTTAGTTCACTTATCCCCATTAAATAAAAATTTTGGGTCAACGGGGAATAGTGAACAAAAAGTTCACTAATCCCCATCAATGGGGATCATCCAACGGGGAAAAGTGGAATAAGCCCCTGAATTATAGCAATGAGACACCAAACCTCTGCTTCCGTCAGTACGTTAATCCACCCTGGTTAGAGGTGGAGCTACCTGGACCCTCTTAGTTTGTGGGAGGTGAATGGACTAAGATGATCAATTTAAAGATAAAGGAGAACTTCCTTATGAGTTTATCACAGAGTTAATAGTTGTATATGTACTTTATTATATAAATACATTTACGCCTGTTTCCACGAAGGGGTAGGTAGAGGCATATTATACGCCCACACTTCGCCAACTATATATTCGGTCCCACGTAATAGGTGGCGAGCCTATTGCCGCTTACCGGGCACTGTTATGTTCGCCAGAGCGTCGTCCGTTGATCGGCAGGTGCATCACTAGCAGGTGAGGTTGGCTTGGGCTTCTTAGGTCTTGGTAGGATCCCTATACTTTATTTATTTACATATATTATTATGCATGTGTATAATGTTATAGTTTATTTGTATATTAATTAAAATTTATTTTTGTTTGTATTTAGTTTTACTGTAATGTATTTGTCCTATTGTAATAATCTTTATCCCACATACGTAATTCTCACTCCTGTTAAAGTTGGCTGGATGAGATCTCTCTTAGAGATAAGCCTACCTTTGTACTTGTTTGATTTGTATATCTGTTTCTTTGTTTTTTTTAATGTGCAATAAAGGTTATAATAATAATAAAGAGTTTTTGGAAATTGTTCATAAAAATAAATTACATTTATAAAATACTAGCAGCGCCCCGCGTTGTCACATGAGTGGTCTCTTTTTCCGTGGAAATAACCGTATAAAAGTATCCTATATCTTTGTACAGGTTTATTACTAACTGCATCCCAAATGTCATTCAAATTCAATAAATAGTATTTGCGCGAAGGAGTAACAAACAAACTGACAAACTTTCGCATTTATAATATTAACAGAATTAGATTTCCCTATATCCTTGCCATCATTTAGGTATGATTAAATATTCGTATTGACATTCGTTGAGGACCGGAATTGCAAGCTGAGGTTATGAGTTATTTGAGGGAATTATTAATTTTACCTTATTTTCTTATTTGTTTTAATTTGGACATCAGAGTAGGCTATTTGTGGTAGCCCAGAAACGGGGCAAACAGACTGCAATGCCACTGGTCTTGAGTTCAAATCCTGGTACTTTTCGAAGTTATGTGCGTCATAATAATAATTTTGACGACCGATATGGCGTGGTGGCGAGAATCCCCGCTCTCCGCTCCTGAATACGGAATACGGAAGAGACCGTTTAGATGTATTTGCCAATTTCTTCATTTATCATTTTTGATTAAATTTTATATGCAATCGATGCACGAACCTGGAACCCTCTCTGCCGCGAGCGCGGAGACGCCTTCTGAAAGTCAGCGACCTTAACTTATCTTATCGCGAGGGCCACAGACTGTCCGTTCCGCACTTTGATCTTTTGTGCATCCCCTTGCCTTTCAAATCTCCAAATCCAAGATACTTTCCTCTATGTGGCATAGCCGTGGGACGCCCTGTATGAGCTAGTAGAATTAAGCAGCTCTATGACATCATACATCAGTTAGCAGGGGGTAGGGAGCGGTTAGTGAGTCGGAACCAGACGTCTTACGCACGTACAGACAGCATCATGTAGTTGGTAGCGTTCGAACACATATTTAGAGCTCTTGAAAATAGAGACGAGTACGCTTAGGATGTTACCTAAACGACGCTTACTGTAACTAATCGGTTGTATGCAGTTTCGTGGGTATTAGGCACGTAATAGGTTTCGAAACTAGTTAGTTTTAAGCATCGAGGCAAAAAGAGTGGTTTTATAATGGTAACACATATATTCAATTGAATCGAGACAGACAAGTGATAGCTACCTCAATGGTATAAGTAGAGAAATCATATTGAATAATTGTGAAAATCCATACTCGTTCGTTGATCGGCAGGCGCACCATTTGCAGGTGAGATTGGCTTGGTCTCCTAAGGAAGGTAGAATCCCTATGCACCATAATACTAACTTTTGTTACTAACCATTATGAGTCATCGAAACTTGAATAAATTATTGAGCTTAGTGTCCTAAGCTATACTACTAGTATATATTACAGACATAACTATAAGCGGCTTATCTTATCTTATCGCGGGGGCCACAGACTAACCGTTGCGCACTTTTACCCTTATATCGGATCTTTTGTGCATCCCCTTGCCTTTCACTCCAAATCTCCAAATATTGTTACCATCATCTTTATCAGTTTTTGCAGATTGGAGCCCATAGTCTCTTGGTTGTGGGTAGGCCACCCCCAGGAGACCCATTCGGGAAACTGTCAACGAGTCACAGGTACACAGCAGGTGTTCCATAGACCTCTTTGTCACCACATCTACGATATAGCGGTGATTGCACTAGTCGCATCCTGTGGAGCATTTAAAAAGCGGCTTACTTGAGTTTGCTCCTTCTCTCAGCCAAGGCGAGTTGCTGGGCGACAGTCAGCGGCCTTCTGATGTTGGGAGCAGGCGCGTTGGGGAACGTGTCACGGCCCTCGTGGGCGGGGCCCTCCTCCAGGCCTGGGTCTGGGTCCTCATCGCCCACTTGGAACGTCACGTCGCCCTGAAGAGATATGACACGAGATCTTTAGTTGCAGGCATTTACAGTTATGGTATACTCAGTATGAAGCAAAAAAACCTTACAACTATTCATAAAAATACATTAAGGTATCACAGCTGCACCAATTGGGATCTAGTTCATCGTGGCATGTGTCAGTGTTTTAACCCGACTATGATTAGATTGAAAGAAAGAAAGAAAAAGAATTTATTCTGTGACAACATCAAAAGAAAACATGTACATTATATTTGAATAACTACTTAAAGAGTGTCACAGAAAAGGTATCCACTCAGCATAAAGCCGAGGTGTCACGAAAACGCCTGGACGCTGGTCTTACGCAGATTGATAGTTCCGCAGTTCTAGGTGGTAGAAAAGGATTTGAACTTGAGCAGAGTTCATACAAGATAAATTCTTGGATGGGTGACCGTTGGTGTGGCAATTAATATCAAGCGAACCCGTGCGGCATGCACGTTAAGCCGTTGGTCTCGGTCATCGTAATGGGTTGTTAAGCTATGTCATAAGCCTTATTGGGCAGGTTGAATAGCTGGGTACACCTAGTCAATCCGCACTGGGTCCGCGTGGTGAGGTAAGATTCTGATTCCTCTTATTTTGGTATATGAGAGGCCCGTGTTTGGTAGTTGAACGTTCATCGGCCAAGATAATAAGAAATTATAGGCAATTGAACAATTTACATATCTTATGAAAAGTTACATAGAAATCTTTATGTGTATGAACATGAATATTGGTGTATAGGGCTCCTACCATGACCTAAGGAGCCCAAGCCAACCTCACCTGCAAGTGGTGCACCTGCCGATCAACGGACGAGGCTCTGGTGAAAATAATAGTGGCCGGAAAGCGGCAATAGACGTGCGACCAACAATATAAATGGCGAAATTTGGGCGTAAAGTATGCCTCTGCCTACCCCTTCGAGAAACAGGCGTGTATGTTTGTATATGTATGTATGCATTATGTAAACAAATATAAAATAGACAAACAAACTGAAAATATTCTTTCATATTTTATAGCTAACAAACTTTGCTACGAATTTATGCGTAGGAGTTATAACATAAAAATATCATAATACATACTAGCGGCCGCCCCCGACTTAGTCTGCCAGCCTACAGACACTTTGTTATTTTTTGGGGCATATATAACCTTGGCCTCATTATTTATACAATATTTCCAATGACTAATTGAGTACTTTTTGCGTGAAAGTGCAATAAACAGTTATAAATAAAAACTTTCGTAATGTATAATATTAGTAAGGATTATTATCTATTGTAGAATCACGTACCTCATCCGGCTTTACATCATCAGAGTCGATTTTCTCGAAGTTGTCACTCTCGCTCGAGGAGCACCTCGCCTCCTGTTGGTCTGCCATCACCTCGCCTGGAACAAGAGATAGGCACCGGTTACCTGATGGAAGTTGCTATTAAAGACAGAGGGCCTTAAAAATTATCTAGAGAGAGTTTGACACGCAAACTATTATTCAAATATAATTTATATTTTTGTTTTAGTTTTATTATTTTTGTTTTAGTTTTATTATTTTTGTTTTAGTTTTATTATTTTTGTTTTAGTTTTATTATTTTTGTTTTAGTTTTATTATTTTTGTTTTAGTTTTATTATTTTTGTTTTAGTTTTATTATTTTTGTTGTAGTCTTATTATTTTCCAGTATTGCTTGTTATCTTATTGTATTTTATTTTAGGTTACCGCAGAATATCAGCGTCGTGGATCATCCGCTCAGCGGTGTACTTTTTGGTACAGACCAATTAGTATATAAGTTTAGTTGTTAATTGTGAATTGTTTGTGTACCAAATAAACATATAATCTTTCTTTCAAATGCTGAGATCGCTAGTCCTTCGCCCACATTGACTTTTAGACTACTCTCTATAGTCGGTCCCTCATGTCTGAGGATCGTGGTTAGCATCGGAGTAACATCTGGACCGGATGATCTGCTTCCACCGGTTCCGATCCAGCGCGTCTTTCACGACCGCGTAGAATTTGGAGGACGATGAGTCTTTCACTTGATCGTTCCATCTGGTTGGTGCACGACCACGCGATCGTTTGCCTTCTGTGTTTCCAACGACAATCAGTTTTTCCAGGCATTCATAGCCTCTGCGCGCTATGTGGCCAAAGTACGAAAGAATACGTTGTTGGCATTAGGTCGACAAGCGGGTTTTTATTTTGAGTTGACTCAAGATGGAAACATTAGTGCGTTTTGCGGTCCAAGGTATTCTAAGTAAGCGCCTCCAGCACCAAAACTCGAATGCATCGATCCTTTGTCGTTCTCGGGCTAAGATCGTCTACTAGACTACAGGCCAATGCAAAATGTACTTACTCTACCTGTACTTTCTAATTCTCACCTGCACTTAGCTGGACAGCTTACAAGTGACAGCATAGTGCTGAATCTTATTATTTTATGCTCTTATATCGTTCTAGACACTCAATACTTTATTGCGTTCCAACAATGTGTTATACAAGATGGTAGTTTAGGTACAAAAGTATCAATTGTAGACCCTGTCGGGCACAGCATAGTATACATAGATAGGTCACCAGGAGGCCTACCGCCGAGTTCGATGGCAATCGATTATAAGGCAAAATGGATTTCGAATTGATTCTGTCGTACCGCCGAACTCATGGAAATCGAAACAAAATGGCGTTCTCCATTTACCTATTGGTCTGACACGGACTGAAGGTCATGAATGAGAGGTGGCTGTCGGCAGATTCCCCGGTACAGATTAATGAACGTAAACAAAGTTTGATCTAGATGGATTACCGGTAATCCATCGAATTCGGCGGTAGGCCCCCTGGTGGTTCAAATGACCCATAATTTTTTCAACATGGGCCTGTAGTCTATCTAGACGATATCACATTCCCTTGGTAGCATTCTACGACATTCTCGGACAGGACATGGGGTTGTAGAATTATTTGGGGGTGCCGGTAACCCACGGCACTTATTTCTGGCTAACAACCATTTTCCTTTAGGTTCGTATTTTCTTAGTAGTAGACTTTTCTATATTATCCTGTCTGCTATCATCAGTAACCATAAGTCGTATTTACAGAGTTTCTATTTCAGAATTTCTGAATGAACTAGTGGCTATGACCGGCTTACTAATTATAATAAGACTTATTCACTGTTAATCAGTGCGTGTAACGTGAGATTTAATTATAAATTTACAGGCCTACGCCCGAGTTATTGCCTGCCCGATCTACAGAAGCTAAGGAACAATCTTTCAAGTAGTCGAGGTCTTTCTTCAATATCCTATTTATTTTCATACAAATTTCACCCTAGGCGCAAAAAAGTAGGATATTAATGGCATAAAAATTGTAGGAATTCCTATATTCAACAAGTGAACTTTTTGTGAATAAGATGATGAGGATGAAAACAGATCAATACTCGCTTTATATACATAGATGATATAGGTTTACTCTCCACGAAGCGAAAGCTGGGTCAATTGCGATGTATATCAATTTCTACTGATTATTATTATTATTACTGGTCAGGAGGGCCTGCTCAGCAGCGCCAGGTGGGTCTAGGCAGTGGGGGCAGGGGGCCATGGACCCTCCGGGAAGTCAGCCACACTCGCTATGGTCGCACGGGGAGGTAGGAGGGGCGCGTCCACTGCGCTTCTCTGAGGAGGTCCTCCCGGTTTTGGTCCGGGGGACGTTTGCCGCAGACGGGGTGTCAGAAGCTGCAACCCAGGTACTGGCCCCCGCCTCTTTGTCAGCAAGCGGTGGGCGTCGTCGGAAGATTTTTAATGGGTATTACTTGGCGGTCGTGTCTGCCGGTGGTGAGTCCCACACCCCCTTTCGGTCCTCCTTTGGCCGGAAGGCAGTGCGTAAATGCATTTAGTTACCGATGTAAAACAAAAAAAAGGCTCTTTAGGTCTTGGTAGGATCCCTATACACCTAGAGTTATTAATGAATTTACCTGATAAAATACAGCACCACATCCTTCAGACCGTCGACGGCGGCCACGACATCCAGCAGTAAAGATATCATAATGGATTTGATTTTATATTTTAGCTTAGTTGGTTAGCTGTAATATTTTACACACTTACTGTTATAATATTTTTGTTAATTAAAAAAATCTGTATATGAGTCCTCGTAATATAACAAACTATTTCGGTTTTTATTTTTATCTTACTTAGTTTGCTTCAATATTTTTTGAATAATTATTTAGGCACTTGAAAAAGCTTTAAACTGATAAAGTACAAATAAAAATTTGTTTTTTCATTAATGTAATTGATAAACAAACAAAATTATATTTCTTTTAAAAAAGGGTTGACATAAAAACTGCAAACATGTTTTTTAGTTAATCACTTAATTAACTTTTAACTGATCCATTCAAATGTAGTTTGAAAGACGAAGAATATCACGATACATTAGGAAATATATTTTTTTTTATATAATATTCCTAAGTAACTATGTCAACGTTGAATTTATTAAAACTTGTCCGTTGAGAACTCAGCGAGAACCGGTTTTCAGAACACCACACAACACATCTTGATACTGTTGCATTTGTTAAAGCACTGGTTAAAATAAACACTTTCACTTGAAGATTTGCGAAATTGTTTTAATTAAGTCAGATTTGTGAGATGTTGTTTTGTTTCGCTATGACAGCGCCATGTTAGTCGTTTTCTGGTTAGAGTTTAGACGTTCGTGTACAAATAGATTCTGATGTTTTTTTTTAAAATTTCGCTTCAATGATAATAATAATCATTCATTTCGGAATAATAATTTTCATAGCAATTGCATCGCATTTCAATAGCAAACAATGAGCTCTGGGAAGGAAGGCTACTTGGTTCACTGAAAACTCAGTTAAGGCTCAGTTCATTCCCTCAGCGGCAGCGGTCCCGCTCGTTATGGAGTATGATGAGGAGGCAGAGTTCAGTCATCATCATCATCTAATGATGATATGATTATCAGCTTTATAAAGTCCACAGCTGAATTGCATTAGCCTGCCCAAAAGATTACAGTGTATTGGGGGTATTTGCCCATAATCACCACACTGCCTGTCCAGATTGGTGATCGTAATTCAAGCCAGTATGCAGAAAGACTCTGCTGCCCATCATCCGGTAAAGTTTCTCTTCGTCAACTCTTACGACTCCCCGTACGATGAGAGGGGGTGGCACTACTACAGGCTGGTACCACACTGCAGGGCTGTTTTCAGTAGTGAGTCGTTTACGGGTTGAGAAGATAGATTGAACTTAATAATAAAATTCCAAGCAATATACAGCAATTAAGCCTAAATAAATTTAAATTAACAATAAAACGCAAGCTGTCTTTAAAGGGATACTATTCTACTAAAGACTATATGGCTGATAAAAATGCTTGGGATTAAACTGCCGTTTCGTACAGGCTATTCTAATATGAATGACTTAAAGCATGAATATTGTTATATTATGTTGCATTGTATAGCGTCACAGACAAATGAAGATTGTAACTAACCAATCGATAATTTAAAAGAGCATAGCCTGTGAGTTTCTTGCCAGTTCTTCTTACAGAGCGGTGGTTCGGAACTGGCACTTAGATTCACTTACACTTAAATATTTTTTGGTTTTTTAAATTGTTTGGTTGCAAGTGAATCTAAGCTTCGTGATTTTAGTATAATTATATTTTATTTGTTTTTGTTATTTTTTATAATTTTGACGTTTTCAAGTACTATGTAATAGTTTATGAAATAAAAAGTATATTGACTTTGACTTTTGACTTTGAACTTAAACAATTTTTTTTAAATATACATCAACATAGACAGTGATAAAAAATTGAGAATATCAAAGAGTCGCCAGAGCTGAGTAGGTGCTATGCGAAGGACGAAAGAACTCGACATCAAAGGACATACTAACACTCTCTCATATATCGATGGTAGCAATGAACAATGCTCAGTGGTCGGAAACGATCACCGAAGTACAGCAGAGTTTACAGAGGTCAGTCCTTGGATGGGTGACCGTGTGTGTGGCATTTGATATCGAGCGCTTCCGTGCTTCGGAAGGCACGTTAAGCCGTTGGTCCAGGTTATCACTAAATGTGGTAGTTGTTAAGCCATGTTAGAGGCCTAATGGGCGGCTTGATAAATTCTAACAGCAGGACGCCATACACCTGCCTCCGCCAATCCGCACTGGGTCAGCGTGGTGGAGTATGACCCAATATCCTCACACCTTGATATGTGAGAGGAGGCTCGTGCTCAGTAGTGGGACGTTAATGGGCTGAAATGATGAACAATGCAGAAAAGTAGTTACTTTTCACTTACGACATTGTTTTAAGTGACAGCATTTCACTCACGACATTGTTAATTGCTACCGTCGATATCAACCGTCTCATCTCTCTCTTCCTCTCCACCTTTTTCTTAATTTCTTAAAACAAACAGAAAAACAATTGATCCCGTTTTATTCTTAAGGTTTTTCAAATAACAAGTCTTTTTTGAAGTAACAAAGAAATTTAACGGAAAAACAGAATGATTCCTAAAGGATTATATTTAATGTGTCATCAAAATTAATAAATTACCAACCTAACCTAACCTTTTTGTACATCAAAAAATTCTGATGGAGCACCTAATCCCCTATTAGATGCTAGATCAGTATTTTTGATGATCAAAAAAGTATTTTTAGAGGTTCAGTTTATTATATTCCATTCCTAAAGGAAGGGGTGTCGCGAGCAAAGATATGGGCAAAAGCTAGTGAGCCATTGTTGTGGGTATGTTTATAAAACATTGTACCAAACTGCCGACTAATAAATATACATCAGTTGTTAATCAGACTTGGTGGTTTCATTACATAACATGGTGACAGCGGTGTATCATTAAGTGCGAATAATCAGTTCTAAAATATTATTGTGTGATAGTGTTGTGAATAGCGGGATTCAACACATTTTATTATGGAACACGCTCGACCACCGTCGGAATTAAGTCTGGAGGGCAGCTCCGTCAGCCGGGCTGACGCTTGGAAGCGTTGGAAAACGCAATTCATTCTCTTTCTGAAGGCATCGGGGGTGCATAAAGAAGAATGTGGTGTGCAAGCTAGCTTGCTAATTAACCTCATCGGGCCGGAGGGATTCGATGTATATGAGACTTTTACGTTCGAACCGGAGAGCGGCAAAGATGACGTCAGTGTTTTGATGAAAAAATTCGATGATTTCTTCGGCGTGAAACAAAATATTACTTTGGCGAGGTATAATTTTTTCACAAGGAATCAAGAAAAAGGCGAATCTATTAACCAGTATGTGACTGCGTTAAAGTTATTGAGCAAAACCTGTGAATTCAAAACTTTGGAGTTAGAACTCATTAGAGATCGTATAGTTTGTGGCATACAGAATACCATAGTTCGCGATCGATTACTGAGAACGGAGGATTTGACGTTAGATAAGGCGATAAAAATTTGTCAAGTGGACGAAATCTCAATCGATAGTAACCGCATGTTGGAGATGCGGGGCCAGACACAGGGGCCGTCAGCGACACACGTCGACGCGGTCGGGGCACGCGGCGGCAGCGGCGGCCGGGCGCGCGGCTGGCGGGGGCGCCGCGGCCGCGCTGGTGGCGCCGGCCCGAGCGCGGCACGCCGCGGAGCGCTGCCTGCGCGCTGCTGCAGGTGTGGAGGCCAGTGCTCTCAACCTGACCAGTGTCCGGCTATAGCAGTGCAGTGTTATGTGTGTGAAAACTATGGCCACTTTGCTAGAATGTGTAAAGTAAAGCAAAATGTGAAAAAAAATTATGAAATCGGTGTGCGCGAGGAGAAACCCGCCGAGGAAGATGACTGTGAGTCTTTTTATATATCTGTGCTTTGTAATGTTTCTGAGATAAACTTATCGTCAGATGAGTGGTATGAGATACTACGCGGCGATTACGGTCCTGAAAAATTTAAATTGGATACCGGGGCCGATATCAATGTTTTACCTCTAAAACGGTTTTTAGACTTAGGTTACGATTCAAAAATTATTAGTACTAATCATAATATTAAATTACAGTCATATAGTGGAGATTTAATTCCCATAAAAGGAATTTGTTTTTTGAAATGGTCCTATAAAAATATTGAATATAACTTGAAGTTTGCCATTGCTCGTATAAATTGTCAAAGCGTCCTGGGACTTGAGGCTTGTTTGAAATTGGGTCTAGTTAAAAGAATTCATGATTTAAACTTATCAGAACACAATGACTTGTTTACTGGATTAGGTTGTTTGCCGGGTGAATATCATATAGTGATTAATAAAGATGTAACGCCCGTAGTTTGTGCTCCGCGAAAAGTACCTCTTGGGCTAAGGGATAAGCTTCAGGAAGAGTTAAATAGAATGACACAGCTAGGAGTAATCAAGAAGGTGACGCATCCTACACCTTGGGTCAATTCTTTAGTAATAGTGGCTAAGAAAAATGGTAACTTAAGAGTGTGTCTTGATCCTAGGCCTCTTAATAAAGCTATACAACGCGCCCACTTTCAGTTGCCGACAATAGATGAACTGGCTACCCAGCTTCACGGGGCTAAGTACTTCTCAGTTTTAGACGCAAATTCAGGGTTCTGGGCCAAGCAATTAGATCAAGAGAGTGCCGATCTCTGTACCTTCAGTACACCATTTGGCCGGTATCAATATTTAAGATTACCTTTTGGATTAAACTGCGCACCTGAGGTATTTCATGCAACAATAAAACAATTGTTTGAAGACCTAGAAGGCGTCGATTCATTTGTTGATGATTTGGTCTGCTGGGGAACTACTAGAGAACAACACGATATAAGACTTAAGGCGCTTTTTCAGAGAGCGCGGGAGATTAATTTAAAATTTAATAAAGACAAGTGTCGTATAGGAGTAGAGGAGGTAAAATATTTAGGACATATTTTTAACAAGGACGGAATGAAAGTGGATTCTGAAAAGGTAAAATCTATCGTTAGCATGTCTGAACCGAACGATCGCAAGAGTTTAGAAAGATTTTTGGGAGCAGTTAATTATCTCTCAAAATTTATACCCAACTATTCGGACCATACTCACGTACTAACGAGGCTTTTAAAAAAAGATGCCGGATGGTGTTGGGAAATCGGCCATCAAAAAGCATTTGATAAACTGAAAGAGCTTCTGGGTAGTGCTCCGGTGCTGCGCCTGTACGACGTGCGCGCTCCGGTGCTAGTGACGGCCGACGCGAGCGGCGTGGCGCTGGGCGCGGCGCTGCTGCAGGGCGGACGGCCCGTCGCCTACGCGTCGCGCACGCTCACTCCAGCGCAAACTCGATACGCTCAGATTGAAAAGGAGCTATTAGCCATTGTTTTTGCATGCGAAAAGTTTCACCAGTATATTTATGGTAAAAATCAAGTCATTGTGGAGTCTGACCATAAGCCACTTGAAAATATATTTAAAAAGCCCCTGGAATCGGTCCCCGCACGCTTACAACGTATGATGTTAAAATTACAAGGATACGATTTAACAATTATTTATAAGCCTGGGAAGTTAATGTACCTGGCTGATACGTTATCGCGCGCGCCTCTTCCCGATTTATATGATAACAAAATAAGTGAAGCAATATTATATCAATTGAAAATGGTTGTCGGTAATATACCAATGTCAGTAAATAAATTATCTTTGGTGAAACGAGAGACTGCTAATGATAACAATTTAACACAATTGCTATCATATATCAAACAAGGTTGGCCTAAGCACAAATACAATGTTAATGAGAATTTAAGCTACTTTTGGTCTATGAGAGATGAACTTTATTCTGTTGACGGTGTTGTATTTAGAAATAAGCAAGTATTGATACCAAATTCATTAAAAACTGATATGTTATCGTACATACACGACGGGCATTTGGGGATTGATCGCTGTAAAAGACGCGCGCGGGAAGTATTGTTTTGGCCAGGTATAAGTAGGGATATTGAAATATATGTCAAGAGATGTAAAGTATGTCAGGAGAATTCAAATAAGCCCGGTAAAGAACCAATGATTTCAGTCTCTGTACCTAATTTACCCTGGAATAAAATTGGGACAGATATTTTTGAATACGGGAAAAAGAATTACTTAATATTAGTTGATTATTTTTCTGGGTTTATTGAGGTTGCGTTTTTGGGAGACACGTCGTCAAGTTCTATAATCAGAATAATGAAAGAAAATTTTTCTCGCTATGGCATTCCGGACACAGTTATAAGTGACAACGGACCACAGTTTTCTTGTCGTAGCTTTAAAACTTTTGCTGATCAATGGGGATTTAATCACATAACTTCATCTCCATACTATGCTCAATCTAATGGCAAAAGCGAAAGAGCTGTTCAAACTATAAAAAAGATGTTAAAGAAATCAATAGATAGTGGTAGCGATTTTTATTTGAATTTGCTAAGTTATAGAAATGCTCCGCGGGAAAACTTGAGTTCTCCTGCACAACTAATGATGGGTCGTCGTTTAAAATGTAGACTGCCAGTGCATCCAGATTTATTAAAAAGAAATTCTGATTGTGAACATGAGAATCAATATAATAATTTATTAAAAAAACAAATTAAAAGTAAAATGTATTACGATCAACATAGTAAGCCATTGCCTGAGTTGAATGTTGGTGATGACGTCATAATGCTGGAAAACAATAAGGAGCGCGTTAAAGGTACTGTCGTGGGCAAGGCGCTCACCCCGCGGTCTTATATAATAAAAAATAGAAAAGGTATTTATCGTCGTAATCGCCGGCATTTAATTAAGGATAGCTCAGGACAAGGATCAGATTGTAGACATAACAACAATCCTGTTGTGGAATCAGACGATGATGTTTTTATTTCGGGAGAGGAGAGTGATGGGTATGAACCAAGTAAAGAATTGATGACTTATCGAAAGTCATATTCTCCACCCCTCACCCGCAGTAAGGCCACTCATAACTAATTAAGAAAATAATGTAAGTTTACAGTATTATTTACAATGTTTTATTTTATATAACCTACTTAAATGTTTATAGACGTAGACGTATATCTTTAGTGGTTTTTATATAAGTGTTAGTTTTTGTAAGTACTTTGTTATATATTAAGTACATAAAAGAGGGAGATGTTGTGGGTATGTTTATAAAACATTGTACCAAACTGCCGACTAATAAATATACATCAGTTGTTAATCAGACTTGGTGGTTTCATTACATAACAGCCATAATGCCGTTTTTAATGAAACTGCAGGAACTCGATTCTACAACAATGGACGGGGACGGAAGAATCCGATCTATTTTCCATTAAGCGCGCCATTTTCTCTAGCTGTGGGGTGACATTAATTCTTCTTTATCTTAGAATTTCATATATATTTATTATGTAAGATTTATAATTTCACTTGATAGTTTATAAGATTATGAAGAAATAGTAGTAGTTTATTTGTTATTAGGGCAGATACAAATTAGATAATTTATAATTTTATTTTTATAATTTATTTATTTCAATAACTTAAAACAAAAAGTCTTGTAAGCGTGTAAGACTTAATTGACGTTCATAAATGCTTTAAAAAGTTGCCTTTTTACCGCTGTAAAATCATTAAATGACTGTCTCCCGCTGTGGGCAGCCTTTAGCTGACTAAAAACCATAGGTACATGTTCCTTCTGAAGCCTGTTATGATCCGAAGCCGCAGTAACTCTTTCGAAAAGCCCCACAATCAAAAAGGTAGCCAAATATGTATAAATTAAATTAACACTTTATTATATATTTTTTCTTTCAGTTACGTACAGTCCTGCAATACTGGGTGTATATATATCCACAAAGGATGCAAAAGAACGTGGGTACTGGAGGCATTCAAGACGGAAAGCGGTCCCCAAGCACGTAAGGCCCCAACTGGGATAACGTCGGATGAGTCCTGCAATACGCGCCAGTGTGGACGCCGTACAATAAGAATTCCTTCGCGTTCACAGAAGGGTGCGAGTTCCCGAGGTGCTGTATGACATACTTAATATATTAATTGCTAGCAAACGATTTTCCGGACAGCTGCCCGTCTGAAAAATCGTTTGCTAGACCAATCGGTTCCTATTCTGTTTTTTTTTACAAGAATGTAGATCATTGTTAAATAATTCTAGCACCTGTAGAGTTTAGTTGTATCGTTTCTTATCCCAATCCCACATGAGCGTGGGCGGGAAATTATTATCTATTGTCGTAATAACTATATCGTTGAGGTTTGAACTCAGAACCAACTATTTATAAACTGATGGCTAGTGAACGACCAGCCTTAAAATTATTGCACTAATTAATTACGGTTATAAAGAAGCAAGGATGTTACGTAGGAGGCTTCGTAACCGATATCCGTAATAAAAATATATCCATTATAAATAAATTTCAATAGCTATTGGAAGATATCTGCTTTCCCACAAATTACATATAGGGGCGAAAGATTAGTATGTATGTATATGGATGTATGTATAATGTACTTCTACAATTTTGTGGTGTATGTTTGTAGAATGTTAGTTACTGGACAATAAGATTAAGGGTAACATAGGCAACAGAAAGGTGCGCTGGTATACCAGTATAAACCCAGCATCTACTCAATGGCTCGCACTCCGCGAAGAACGGATGTGGTGGTGGAGGCAGATGTGTGTGGCTTTGAAATTCTCTGTGTTTCCCAGATTCTATGGGGCTTAAAACAAAACAAGATTAAAAGTTAAACCAGGTTTGAAACTAGTGTTGTGTCTGTTATTTGATAAAGTGAACAGTCCGTATAGGTTTGCATCTTTTAAGCGGGGCTTGAAACGGTACTTAAGCCAGACCGTCATGAATGAGTTATTACCGTGCTTATTCCACGGTATACTGAGCGTTCTCATTTTTATCTAATTCTTACCATTATACAGGACGCCGTCACTATGATAAATCACAATAAAGAAAAACAAAAATCCGGTTCTAATATCCGATAGTTCGTACCCGTAACATCACTAACAGTTATGAATGAAGATATCCACACACATTTCTTACGCGCCGGGCTTTGTTAACGGACCTTGGAAATCATTGGAAGCAATGAGCTCTATTGAATGTATTAAATGTGTAGTTTATTGCCATGGCTTGATATCAAGTTCCTAGCTGAAAGTACGTTTGTGTACTTAGTACACAAGCGTACTATACTGTATCATGTATACATACTGTACGTATGACTATTAGCATGAATTCAGGGTCTCAAAAAAACAAAATCAAAAAATATTTAAATTCATAAACTATTAGGTACATTGAAAACGTCAAAATTGAATATAAATATAAAAAACAATCGAAATATTATTACACTGAAATCACGAAGCTTAGATTCACTTATGCAACATAACAATTTAAAACAAACAATTATTAAGTGTAAGTGAATCCAAGTGCCAGTTCCGAGCCAACCTTCTCCTCCTCCTCCTGTAAGAAGAACTGGCAAGAAAATTACAGTCTGTGTTACAATTTCTGATTAGGAGATACTCGGCGACGGATTAAAACGACAGTTTTGTATTTACCATCGCTAATAAAAGTAAACGCTAATAAATAGATAATTTTGAATAATAGTATTCATTTTATTGAATAACATTATTGTACTAACTAAAAGACTTTAAAAAGATAGAGGACAAACGCGAGAGGGTGAAAAATCATACAAATAAAAATATCGAGTCCATTCAGAGACATCTGACCACAAACAACATGACACGAGATTTTTATACTTGGATAAGACAACTAGACAACTGACTGACATAAAAAACAATTATATTCAATAATTACTTTTGGGTGTCGGGAGAAAAAAGGATTACAGCATATACAACCTCGCTAGTAAATCACGCCCAAATCATCCTCTGTAGGTAATCCCACCTATTTCGAAAATCCCGCCAGTTTTACGCGGCAGAAAGCTTATTTACACAACATAACCGGACCATAAGCGCATTTATATTTGTATTTATATGATCCCAATGTTATAATATACCAAAAAATAAAACCCCTTTTCTTTACAGGGGGCTAAAAACAATGTTTACTTATCCAACGAACAATATGGCGACCGCTGACGACCGATATGGTGTGGAGGTCAGTATACCTGCACTTTACTCCAGAGGTGGTGGGTTCGATTCCCACTCAGGACAAATATTTGTGTGCATGAACATGAATATTTTTTCTGCTCTGGCTGTTTTCCTATGTATATTAAGTATATATTTACAAAAACAAAGTATTTAAGTATGTTTATCCGTTCTTTAGTATTTAAAACACAAGTTCTTAATGATACTTATCTTGGAACTAAATAATTGGTGTGATTGTAAGAGAAAATTTATTTATTTTAACGAACGACCTAAGATGCGGCGACATCTGTCACATATGAATCGTTCTAAACAGGTTATCTGTTTTCAGTTGTTTTTATTATTAATATCCACTTAAAAAACTAAAACTAGTTTCTTCATAAAATGCTTAAAAACCACTGTCACTTATTAATCAATGTCACTGTCACTTATGAAGAAATGACGACATCCAATACGTATCAATCGAGCTAAAAACGCTATTTGTATTCTGTTGTTTCCTAACCCGGTAAGCGGGAATAGGCTGGCCACCTAATGCGTGGGACCAACAATAAAACTGGCGAAATGTGGGCTTATATTTGAAGATTTCATTCATAAGAGACTCTATTGAGCCAAACTTAAATAAATTATTTTGACTTTATGCCTCTGCCTGCCATCAGGAAAATAAGCGTGATAGTAGGTTACCTACACCAATAAAAAAATTAAAACCCATTTCTCCATAACAAGTTAAAAAACATTTTTACTTATCAAACGCCAGATGCGGAGAGATGGCGACCGTTCGACCTTAACATCCGATTACAAGCGTGTTAAAAACGCTAAGCATCATTAGAGTGATAAACTGAATCTGAAATCTGTTTGCAGTCATCACCGACGCTCATTCCTCGCCCCCTGACCTCACCACGTGTGAGCTTAATGCCGCTCGTCCTCTATTTAACTCCTCCAAGGCCGACAATATGTTCCCAGTCACCTTCAACAGTTCACATGACCTCTCCGCAACACAGATAAACTGTGATAGTATAATTAAATGGGTGATGAAAATCAATAACTTACATCTTCCGCTACTTTTTACGTACATGTTTTAATCTATTTACGCAACAATATATAATATATTATATATCGGATTTAAATTGCGGTTTATTGTAGGTACTTCTATATTCTAATATCTTTTGTACCTATCTACTTTACCACGATCAGGGGTTACGGAGAGACTGAAATAACAGGTGTACCCATAAGTATATTGTCTTTTTGCGATGAAAGGTACAAAAAGAAGACATTAGACGGATTATAGTCGCGCTTAATTTTTATTCTGATATTACATTTACCAAGTTTAATTTGTGGTTACAGGGAAAATCAATTAATAAGTGTAAATAAATCTCTATAACTTACATACATACAATAACACCTTTTTCCTCGAAGGGGTAGGCGAGGCATTCTATACGCCCACACCTCGCTAATAACATTCTCGGTCCGACCTAATAAGTGGCAAACCTATTGCCGCTTGCCGGGACCTGTTAAGTTCGCCAGAGCCTCGTCTGTTGATCAACAGGTGCACCACTCACTTGCAGGTGAGGTTGACTTGGGCTCCTTAGACGTGAGTAGGATCCTTATACATCGCTAACTTAAGGATTACAATTGCATTTTTTTTGTGCGCTTTTATCCTGACTTTTTGAATAATTTTAAACTGATATTCATGGTTATCGAGTGACTTAAATGACAGGTGTGATCACTCCTAGGTAGTCTATTTAAGATTATACTAACGAAAACACATTTAATGGATTTAAATTGCGGATTATTGTAATGTTTCAACCTGACCTTTCTTTGTGTACCTACTTTACAGTGATCCGTGGATAGGCAACATAGTTGTCTCCACATCTTACATAAACTTATCCTAACCTAACATTAAAGGTTTTTTATCTCTGTTCATTTTATTGCCATTGCAGAACCTCGACCTCTTTGTCGTTGGTCGTCCGAGCTAGGTGCCCCGCCCTCTATATTTTTAAAAGCGGGGCGTGAAACGGCATTTTAGCAGGCCGTCATGAGTGGATGCGCTTTGTACCGTGCTTATTTCACGGTATGAAGCGCTTTAATTTTTTTTTGGTCTGCATCAACTGCTTACCATTAGGCAGGATGTAGCCATTATGACGTGTCACATTAATAAAAAATAAATATATCTTCAGCTTGCAAACTCTAATTCCCCAACGGATTTTCTCAACAGATCTATCGCTAGCAGCATAGCAATCTTCGCTAGACGCTAGGCAATAGAATATGTAATTTATAAAATATGCCATAGGTAGCCAATATATAAAATATAGAGCTGTGTGGTAGCAGCATCTCCGAAGAATTCTACCACCTCATGTCTGGCCCGAGGCGAGGAGTCCCAGAAGGAAGGTGATGGGATCTCGTCTAGTGTCTACCTCCACTTGACACTTTCAGCTAGAGATTTTAGTGCTACAAGTGAACTTCGAAGAACAACGAAGTATATACCTACTTGATTCATTTTGAATAGTTGAAGCAGGGCTTCTGCCCATCCCACATGGGATGTATGGGCGTGATATTTTGTATGTATTTATGTATATAGTAAAATAATCATTCTAATAACTAAAGATGTATGTTGACAAAAGTTGGAAAAGGTATGCTTAGAAAGAGGTTGCATAGCAGTCGATTTATGATGGAGGCGTAAATGGAAGTGTTGTGAGGGAAAGACCGCGTAAGACCTTCGATGAGCAAATCCAGAAGGTTTTGCAGAAAAGCAAGACAAATGTATCTTTAACATTTTTTTTTGGTTGGAAAATCAGCAGATGACCTTCCCCCGCTGTGGGTGGAGCGGGGGGGTGTGTCAGACTTCTAGTGACTAAAAACCATCCATGTTGCTTCTTTAGACTAGGTACCTACGGCAGTGTTTGAAGGTATGAGCGAGAATAATAATGTGTGACAGGATCGTAGCAAGTGGCAGGATGTGTCAATAAATAATGTATGTTTAAAACTACCCTACCTATTACTACTACTAACCCTACTATTTTTAGTTTTTATTTTTTCTGTTAACAAAGAGAACTAGTGTTCTTGAACGCTAATAACTCACTTGTGTAATCTTTAATCTTTATATAGACGTGATATAGTAAGGCTGTCGTTTTTAGATGAAATGTACTTAAAGTTACCTCTTTAAAAACTCCCATGATACAGGCCTAGCCTAGTATGGGAGTTTTATTTTTAATTTCTCCAGTGTACTTTTATCAAATAAAGAATTATTATTATTATTGTTATAAAAATCTGAAATCATCTTAGCTCTTCGGCGCTAGGTAGTTGGAAACGATCATCGAAGTAAATTAGACTGTACAGAGATCAGTCCCGATTATCACTATACCAAGAGGCCTAATTAGGGTCTTGAACTATTCCAACAGCAGGACGCCATACACCTGCCTCCGCCAATCCGCACTGTGTCCGCGTGGTGGATATGATCCAATACCTTCTCTGCTTCGTGAGGAGGTATTAGATATATTGGTAAAATACGTCACGACACAACCGAGTCACGTACGCATTCTACAATCACATTTCACGTACAGTACGTTGTACGTTGTACGCACATGACACTTGTGATCTTTCAACGTCTGTAAACTCATTAGCATTGAATGGCGCCCTACACGGCATTAAAATTGTTTTCAATTAATTATTTGGGAATGAACTGGTCGGTTTCGCTTTTATATATTCCAAATGGTTTTGTAATACATGCTCAATAGATTGCGTTTGGGTTTATTGACATTTAATTTACTTCAAATATATATTTTTTGAACTATAAAGTATCTAATACCTACCTAAAATCCAGTAGCCATGACGTATAAGCAAGAATAAATTATAAAACATTTACAGTTTTTTAGAATTAGTTTTTTCTTTGTTTCAGCAATGTTTTAGCTTACTTGTGTTTCCCTACTAGCATAATTAGGTATTTTTTTCAATTTCAGTTTTTTTTTAATGCTGTGGAATTTTAGCCGGATTTCAAGGGTGTAGCCCCTGCTTATCTATTCGGGGAAACAGGCGATTATGTATGTATGTATGCATAGCCAATCGGTCATAACGAAAACGTCAAAACGCTGTCAGAGGACCCATGAATAGTATTAGATCTTAAGCCGAATTAATCTGCTTGTCGCTATTAGATGTGGCTAGCGACATTTTATTGTTTCTTAATAATTTCAATAACATAAGAATAGTTTACTTATACATTTAGAGAAAGTATTAAATAAATAAATAAATGTATATTTCTGACACACCAATTATTTAGTTCCAAGATAAGTATCATTAAGAACTTGTGTTATGGATAATAAATAACGGATAAACATACATAAATACTTTTTTTTGTAAATACATACTTAATATACATAGGAAAACACCCAGACCAGAACATATATTCATATTTACACACACAAATATTTGTCCTGTGTGGGAATCGAACCCACGACCTCAGGAGTGGAGTGCGGGTATACTCGCCTTTACTATATGTAAATTTAAACCCATGTACTTAATTTATATTTCGCCAACGAAATTTTTTAAGCCTGTTCAGTATTTCGTCAGAACGTCAGACAATAACACGAATATTTTAAAGTAAGTTACGTAAGGAAGGATATTTTGTTTTGTCAGTTCAAGGTGTTTGTTGAAAGAAAATCATTTATTCAACATGTCAGTAAACACCAACGTTATCGTATAATCCTATTGACACAGTCACTTTATCTTTGTATTTTAATGATAGATAAAAAAAAACCCGAGGATATACATTTTAAATGTGCTATTGTATTGTTGTGTTATAAATCGCCAAGTATTTTAAACATTATAACCTCTTTTTCCTTTTCTTTTTTGAATATAATTCAAAATAAGAACTAAACTTCTTTTGACGTGACAACGTCTTAAATTAGGTTGCGGCTGGGAGTCACTTATGAAAAAGTGTAACGCTCGGTAACGTTACGATGAGTCACCGAACGAGAGAGAGGCCCGGCGAATGCCTTGCGTCTCTCTCCCACTCAACTATGATCGGTCTGCCGCGCGCGCAGCACTAGAGAATTAGGCGCATTATATTTCTATAGTTAAAATTTGTGCAATTCTTATTTTCATTCAATTCCTTGTTCCTATTGTGCAATTTAATTATATTCATATCAATAAATATTCTACCGAGAAAAAGACGTTGTCACGTAAAATCTTCGCCCGTAAAAACGACTTTACAGGCAACCATTTTTTTAAATTAGCAAGTTTTGGCGCAAAAGTGGAGAAAGATACATCGAGGCATAAGTTCATTTTCTAAAACTAGTGTTTATTTTAGTTTTTATCTATATAAAGAATAGATTGTAAAATATATAATGTCTTCGATAACGTGCTCGAGTGTGAAAAAGTGGCATATTATCATGAATGTGAATTTCCGTGTTGATTCAAAAACTTCATAGTTAATTACTGAAGTAGGACTTTGGTTTGACTAAATAAAGAAATCCATGCATTATGTTTAAGTATTATGCTGATAACTTGAGAATTATCACATAACTAAACTACAGCAGAAAAAACTGCAACACAGATTATAAAAATTAAAAAACAATACCTGAGCTATCCTCCTTGGTGATCCTCTTGACCAATTGAAATAAATAACTCAAACTAAATATAATTCCGAATATTATAGCGATTGCTATGAACATCTATCAACTTCACATCACTTCGGAAACACGCGTTGATTACAATTTTGAAGCGAGAGACAGTTCCCGCCAATCCCGTACCATTTGACAGACTGTCATGCCGTGGGAGGAATAATTTCAAATTAAAGAACACTATTTTATTCAGCGCTTGAGACGCTACATGTTTGTTATTTTATTGTACACATTCCAGCGAAATATTTCAATTATTTAATCGTAATAATGAGTTAAAATCCGCGTGTTATAGTTTAAGATACGTAGGGCGACTGCCGAATTCGTATTTTTACGACCTTGTGACACATATAGACGTCCAATGTTATGTTGTAGCCAATTTCGTTGAGTTTAGTTGAGTATTCTATTGGCAATTTTATAATAATAGTTCATTGATGAATTGAATCGTTCACGTAAACACGCTAGACTAGGTAACGATCACTGAAGTTAATCATCGTTTATAGAGCTTAGTAATTGGTTGGGTGACTTTTTAAGTGGAAATTTGCGTCGAAAGATTCCTGGTCAAAATTTTTTGGAAGGCACGTAAGACTGTTGTTTACTTTATGTGTAGTATTTATGTCAAATTGGCAACTGAATTGGATCATTGCAGTAAAAAATACTACAGGGGGACACTATCGGACGAATCAAGATATGAAAATACGAAATATGATATGGAGAATTTTCCGCATAAATTGACGTAGTAAGATAGAAAAGTAGATTAGATGGATACAAATTTTCTAATGATTTTCATTATCTCATATACTTACTTATATTAACATTGCACCAATATTAAATTTTTAATTACATAATTGTTTTTTTTTTCGTAGTGTATTGATAATTAGTATACCTAGGTCTATGGTCTCCTAATTTAAGACCCCACTAACTCATACTTAATCAATTGAAAGTGAAGTTAAAAGTAATGATTGGTATGAAAAATATAAATAGTAAAACTAAAGTAATTATAAAAGCTATTTAGCGCTTTACGCTTCCACTACTGAAGTGATAACGTATGATCTTTTGAACCCCGATTACTATCATGAATAGCAGCAGTCTCAGAAATGTTCATTGGAAAGTTCACGCGTGATACACATAGTGTTTTTTTATCTGCAGTGTCAAATGTAAGACATTGTTGATATTTTCGTTCAATACCGAACTTTTTGGTCGTTTTTATTTTTTATCGTATAAAAACTTTTTGCTGATTGAAAACATATCGGACGAGCAAGGAGTTCGCAATTCTTATGTGAGGAAATTAAGTCTATGGCAAATTGAAACTTTTTTATTATGGAATGAAAATGAACTAAAATCAAACGATGTGGATCTCGTTGCCCAATAAACTGGCCAAATCATCGATAGTTAAGCTGGCCAGATCATATGATATGCCTAATCAATTCGCGGCAAATCTACTAGTATCTTAGATACGAGGTAATTTTTTTAACCCATAAAACACTGAGTGTGATTTTGAAATCGAGAATTAACTCTATAAAAAGCGACATTTTATAAAACGCCTAGGTATGTCATGATTTGACCACTAACAATCGGGCAGCTATATGTCACCAGAGCCATCTGTGACTGAGGTACTATGCCCCTGCTATTTTTTCGTAGGCGTTAGCGAAATATTTGTAATTTATATGCAAATTAAGCTGCTCGCATCACATTTCGTCGCTCAATAATGTATCCTGTTAATACATTTTGATTGGCTTATTATTCAAGGTGTTATGCCACCAAATAACTCGCTAGGTTGTTGTCTACATGATTCACAGGGCTTAATACTCATCATTACCTCAGCCCATTAACCTTCCACTATTGAGCACAGGCATATATATTCTTTATTGCACAAAAAAACAATAACAAAAGAAAGCCTTATGTACACATACTATCTTTTACAAAAGACGATGTACAAAGGTGGACTTATTTCTAAAAGAAATTTCTTCCAGTTAACCTTAACTAAAGTGGGAGAGATAGTTAGCGGGAATTAATAACACACTACAATATGATAATATTACACATAAACATATACAAAAATATGATATAAGATACATATCAGATATATAAACCTACTTATATACATAAATAAACCTACTTATATACATAAATCAATACAAAGAAAAATAAAAAATAAACAATATTCATAATGACTAGCTCGATAACATGTGCTTCTTTAAGTTTGTCTTAAAAGACACAATTGACGGACTGTCAAACACTGCAACTTATTCCACAAATGTGCACCACGGGCAGTGAAAGAATTTCGGAAGAAGCATCAGAAAGTGAGCCCTATTACTATTGGGTCATACTCCACCACGCGGACCCAGTGCGGATTGGAAGAAGCATGTGTGTGGCGTTCTACTGTTCGAATTTTGAAAGCGTTCTAATGAGGCCTTTGACGTGGATTACGCTTTTGCTATTGACCACCTGGCGCCACGGAGCTAAGACCATTTCAGACTTTTAAAAATACATAATGGTCACGTCTTGCCACTTCCTACAATCCTGTCACACACTCTACTCTAAAGCTATAAGGTTTAATTCACGCATATTAACCTTCAAACACTGCCAGGAGAGGCCAACAGGGAGGGGGCCATGCTTGCCAGGGTAGCGGGACTGTTCGAAAGGGATACCGCGACATTGGTACGTAGCAGGCTCAAAAGAAGGAACAGGGATGGTTTTTATTCAGTAGAAGTCTGACACACCCTCCCGCTCCACCCACTGTAGGGGAAGGTAATCTGATGATTTTCCACCCAAAAAAAATAAAAAAATGTTAAAGATACTTTAGAAGAGAGCTACGCTGGTAGTGAAAGATCTGTTGAGGCGGCTAAAAGTTTGCTGTATGTTATTTACGAGAATACAAGATTCTTTCTACTTCCACTTTGTGTACGACGTATTTAAAACAAAGATTGAATACAATCATAATCATTTATTCAAGTTTTGCTCAATAGAGCTCCAATGAAGGTCAAACTTATTTTTTACGCGCCTGAATGTTTCCTTATACTTATCATGAAATATTTAAAAAAATTAACATGCCACAAGGAGAAAATTCGTTGGGGAACTAGAGTTTGCAATAGAGGGCGGGGAACATAGCTCGGAGAACCAACGACAAAGATGGCGCGTTATGGTTCTCAGTGACAATAACAATGGACAGAGATTGAAAACCTTTAATGTTAGATTTTTATTAGTGTTTCTTGTTTAATTCATATTTTTAATTATTAAGTAGGTATGTACCATGTAACTGGGCGGCATTTGTAAAAGCTTTCGTTTGCTTTGAATTAGAACATTGTTATGAAATGAAAATAAAAATGTTTATTTGTTCTCACATGTTTTGGTTCACAATATTATAAATAAAATGTTAGGTTGGGATAAATTTATGTAAGATGTGGAGACAACTATGTTGCCTATCCACGGATCACTGTAAAGTAAGTACAGGCAAGTTCAGGTTGAAACATTATAACAATTTAAAACCATTAAATGTATATGTATTGTGTTTTACCATTTATATAATGAATGTATCATAGTAGTGCTCCCACAAAAGGTATCTACGGAAGACCAGCGTCGAGGTGTTTTCGTGACACCTCGGCTTTATGCTGAGTGGATACCTTTTCTGTGACACTCTTCAAATTGTTACTTAAATATTATGTATCTGTTTTATTTTAAAGTTGTCACAGAATAAATTCATAATCATAATAAATGTGTTTTCGTAAGTATTTTTGATTGACAAAAAAAGCCTAAAAAATAAAGGTATGTTATACATGCCTAAACAAGAGAGACAAAGTAGTTTAACATAATATATTATAAATTATAACCAATGATCAAAAAGTAAGTAAAATCTGCTTAGTTTGGTATAGGAGCGCAGTGTAAGGTGTTCATGTCCAATAACATTTGTGTGTTACTAGCTGACCCGAGGTATTTTATACCGCAATTAATGTTTCTTAATATTTCATAATTAATAATTTTGACTTATTCTATTAAACATTTTCATTTTTTTTTGCAAAATACATTTACGCACTGTCTCCCGGCCAAAGGGGGACCGAGAGAAGTGTGTGGGTCTCACCACCGGCAGACACGACCGCCAGCAGTAATACCCACTAAAAAACTTCCGACGACGCCCGCCGCTTGTTGAGAAAGAGGCGGCGGGCCAGTACCTGGGTTGCAGCTCTGACACTCCACCCGCGGCCAACGTCCCCCGGACCAAAACCGGGAGGACCTTCTCAGAGAGACGCAGTGGACGCGCCCCTCCTACCTCCTTGTGCGACCATAGCGTGTGTGGCCGACTTCTCGGAGGGTCTATGGTTAGACAGCAGGGGCCCCCGCTGCCTAAGACCCTCCTGGCGTTGCTTGACGGACCCCACTGCGCCCTCCACAGGTCCCTCTTAGTTTCCCCCCCGGTAGTCAGTACTAAGGGCACCCTGAGTCGCCAATCTCTAGGTGTTATCTTTTCCCTAGCGCCTTCTGCGCCCTACCGGGAAGTACTCAGCCCCCCCACCGCGACCAGGTGGAGACCAGTCGGGGGTGTAAACAAACCTTTTCCTGACTATAACAAACACAACAAACAAATCTACAATTCAGTGCAGTCGTTCGGAAGCTTTGCACGTGCGATATGGACGATTCATTTTTAGTTATATTGATTTATAATTCATGAAGTGAGGTGAAGAGTTTAGGATAAAGGTCGGGCTTACATCTCGTATAGCCTTAAGAGTTTCTACTTTACAAGGAGTTATCGAAAGCCATCGACGTTTTAAGAGGTGTGTGACGATGCGTACATTCGGCCGGAATGATTTTATGTTGGCTTTTAAGTAAATGGTCGGCCACACTTGAATAACGGCTAAAAGTTTGCTGTATGTTATTTACGAGAATAAAAGATTCTTTCTACTTCCACTGTGTGTGCGACGTATTTAAAAAAAAAGAATGATTACAATCAAAATTACAGTAAGTTTTGTAAATTTTAAGTTTTAACTTTTACATTCAATTTATTTTTTTACGCGCCTGAATATTTATTTTTTAAAACATTAAAAATTTCATGCCACAGGGAGTAAATAAAACAAAAATTAAAAGGGTGTACTTATCTTTTAGCAGATCCAGGCAGCTCTAACCGAATTAGACAAAATTGTAAGTAATAAAGTAGGTAAAAATAAATAGAAGATACATAGTTAAGGAATATTATTATTCATTTTACATTTACGGATCACTTCAGCTGTCTAGCAGATAAAAATGATTTTATCAACAAAAACCGTAATTTCTGAAGAATCATACAAATATATAAAATTAAGTGTACGATGAAAGCTTATTAATCAATGCATGTCTGTCTGCTTGTTGTGGCATCCGTAACAGCTGGAACCGATTTTGGCGGGAATTTCACTGACAGCGAGTAGCCACCATATCAAAATATGTAAACATTATTATAATCAGCCCCTGACACATAAAAATAGCATCGCCCCTACGCTGCAAACATCGTCATAAAAATTTATAGGCGTTTTTAATTAAGTTAAAACCGAAATGATAAATTTAATTGCGTAACTAGTTAATGGTTTTGTTTTGTGACGGACATAATTGAATGTTAAGTAGTTAAATAAATATAAATAAATAAATAAATATTTTCAGACAATTACACCAATTATTAAGTTCCAAGATAAGTATCATTAAGAACTTGTGTTATGGATACTAAACAACGGATAAACATACTTAAATACTTTTTTATTTGAAAATACATACTTAATATACATAGGAAAACCCCCAGACCAGAACAAATATTCATGCACACAAATATTTGTCCTGTGTGGGAATCGAACCCACGACCTCTGGAGTGAAGTGCAGGTATACTGACCTCAACGCCATATCGGTCGTCAAAATGGAATGGATGAATATTATTGAATGAATATTATCTTACGCAGAAGCCTTTATTATATTATCATGTTAGGGGTAGGCAGAAACCATCGTAGACAGATGGGCTCGACGGAGGTGGGGGTCGGTGACTTTCCGTCTCACGCAGGTGCTCTCGGGGCACGGCTGCTTCGGGAGATACCTGTGTGATGTCATGAGAGGGGAACCGATCCGGGAATGCCACCACTGTGGCTGTTCAGAGGACACTGCTCAGCACACAATGGTGGAGTGCCCAGCGTGGGCAGGGCCGCGAGCGACATTGGTCGCGGCCCTGGGGGATGGCGACCTCTCGTTGTCGACCGTTTTGAGAAAAATGGTCGACAGCGAGAGGGCTCCGCTAACCTCACCTGCAAGTGGTGTACCTGCCAATCAACGGACGAAGCTCTGGCAAATATAAAAGGTCGCGGCCTATTAGGCCCGCATCCTGTTAGGTGGAAACAAAAATGTAACTAGCGAAATATAGGCGTATTATTTCTTCTGCACACCCCTTCGAGGAAACAGTTCGGATTGGTATTATACAGGGTGGTTAAGTATGTTTACTCGTTGTTTAGTATCCATAACACAAGTTCTTAATGATACTTATCTTGGAATTTTGTAATGCCACCTGAAGGGGAAACTCTTAATACTGCAGATAAAAATTTTACTCAAAGAAAACATTCCTTTATTTTTGAAAAGAAAGAAAACTGCATTCCAAGATTTTTAAAAAATTGCTTGCCGCTCTCGGTAATCGAACCGGCTGAAATCTGTGAAAGTTGCACCCTGTACTTTTCTTGCATCGATCGTTAGGGTCAATTATAAAATTGCATTATAAAATTCCACCTTATGGATTTTAAATGCACTTTGTTACAACTATAATTCATATACATATTCTCTTAGTCTTTATATCAATTATTAAGTTAGTGACATTCTGAATCATCACCATAATCAACAGCCCAAAGACGTCCAGCTGAACATAGGCCTCCACCATTTGAGCGTGACCCTGCAATCTTTATGAGTACGTCCGTCCATTTCCCATGCTTAACAGGGTCCATAAAGATACTTCTTGTCATATTTTGACACCTAATGTAAACTTACGGAGTGTAATTAAGAATCTTTCAAGAGGAAGTCCCACGCAACGTTTCCTACCAAAGAATCTTCATTCCAGATCTTTTCAGCCCCAACGGTCGGCAATTCTGCTGCAGTCTGCGGCCCACATTTTCAAGTTCCGCTCGTAATTTGCTTTCGCTTGATAGACATGCTAAGCAGTTGGTGACAGCTGTCACCGTTATGTGATAAGCCCCGATCCACTGAGACTTGGGATTAGGAAGCCCTCAAATTTGCAGTGGACTACAGCTGATAATAGGTCTATCTCTAATTATTGATATAAACACTAAGAGAATTAGTGTCCACAAGTTTTAAGTGCATTTCTAAACCACTATAGTGTGTACATACATACCAATCACACCTGTTTTCCCTAAGGGATATGCAGAGGCATATAATACGCTCACATTTCGCTAATTATATGTTTTGTTTCACGTAACACGATGCGAGCCTATTACCACTTGCCGGGAACTTTTATGTTCGCCAAAGCCTCGTCCGTTGATCGGCAGGTGCCACTTGCAAGTGAGGTTGGCGTATGGTTTCTGCCCACCTCTAACATGATAAGATAATATAGACGTCAGATATTATTCAACTACTTAACAATCAATTACGTCCGTCACAAAACAAAACCATTAACTTGTAACAAAATTAAATTTAACTTTTCGCTTTTAACTTAATTAAAAACGCCTATAACTTTTTTAAGACAATATTCGCAGCGTGGGTGACGTGGCTATTATTATGCGCCAGGCGCTGATTACAAAAATTTCATTATAATTTATATAGTGGCTACTCGCCACTTTGTCTGCGAAAATATTAGGTAAAAGTAGCCTAAGGTACTCTTATAACATCAGCCATCTGTCAGTGAAATTCCCGCCAAAATCGGTTCCAGCTGTTTTGGATGCCATACCAGCAGACAGACTGTGATCGTACACTTAATTTTATAATATCAGAAATTACGGTTTTTTGTTGATAAAATCATTACTTTTTCTGCTAGGCAGCTGAAATGATCCGTAAATGTAAAATTAATAATAATATTCCTTATCTATGTATTTTCTATTTTACCTACTTTATTACTTACAATTTTGTCTAATCCGGTTAGAGCTGCCTGGTAGAGATCGCTGCTCGAGGTAAGTCCACCTTTGTACTTTTGTTTTTGTAGCATGTAATTTTTTTTGTTTTATTAAGGAGTATTTTTATTAAACACTTCAGAAAGAAAGGAAAGAAAGACTCCTAAGAAAATAAAGCAGCAAATTCTCAAAAGAACGATTTTACAAGTATTGTTGTAAGCTCACATCTATAGGTTTCATAAAGAGAATTAAAAAGATAATTTATGTAAGTCATATATTTGATTGCATTAACGATGATTAACAAAGTAGGTAGTAGTAATAACATTCTTAACTTATAAAATGTATGCTATAAACACATTATAATTGTTTTATTTTAACACAAAAACAACAAGTCACAAACCAGTCTGTCTAACATTAACTAAAATATAAAGACATTAAAACATAACAAGATTAAAAACAGTAAACTAACGTAAGAATGGAAGCCGTATTATCTACTTGGTCTTAGGAGAACTTTTTCGCTTATGTTTTAGGCATAACATATTTATCAATTTCGAAAACATTTAACTCGAAGATACAGGTATATTCTGACATGAGACAGAAAATACGATTCGAATGATATAGGACAGGATAGTTTTAAATTAAATTACGAAAAATGTCTTAATTTGGTCGCCTTAGTTTCCAGGGGATAGTTATACCTCTTTTAGTCATAACATCATTGCCTATTTTAAGGTCTGTTTCTCAATGTCTGACTATAAGTTAAAATGACGGTTTTGTTTTGTTAACAGTTCTGTTTTGTTTGGACCATGTCAAACAAACGATATTAATGGCAACTTGCGAAACATGCCATTAATATCATTGAGGTGGTTTACATATACAAAATAGCATTTTGCATCCGAAGTTCGATAAGTACAAAAATATGGACTTGACAAAATCTGTCGTAGCTAAACAATGTGGTAATTATGTGGTAAATTTTGAATTAACATTTGGAAAATCAGCTCTAAGTCACGTAGCTATTCTTCTTCTGCTCATGGAACCAAATGACGAAGGTGCGTATCTGTGTCGGTCGCAACGTTATCACGTATTCCATATCTGCTTGAGTATTTTCGCTGTCCGATGTATTCTGCTCTCCTGTGTCGTCATCTTTGTGAGTTGCCCTGTGAAAAAACATTGATGTAGTAATCATTAAATAATTTATTGATTCAGGCGTTACTTTGCGGAAATCCATTGGATTAAAAATATCTCATTATTTTTTTGTTTACAATCACACCGATTAATTTATTCCAAAGTATTGTCTTACTGTGTTCAAGAGCTACCAGACCCGTGGTTTGATTGTGCTGCCTCCAGCTTACAGCTTAAGATAAGAACGCCCGTGCAATCAAGTCACATTATCCGATCATGATCTAGTGAAACATTATTCCCGAGCTCACAGTATTGGTTATCAATGTCACCCGAGTTAATAAAGAGTGCAGTGGAAACAAGACACGTCATTAGGTCATGACCAAGTGGCACATTATGCAGTGCATTCGGAATACATTGTACATTTTGGTCATCAGACCCAATTCAGGGACTTTTTCTCAGATCCTTTTATACCAAAGCGGAACTGCGCCAGTGATATAACTAATTGCTTCGAAGAATACACTAAAAGACCTTATTATCTTCAAAGAACAAAAATTAAGGATGATCTATTGCGCTTCTTACCTCTTATGTCTTCGACTGTTAAGTCTCCTCTCCCAGACATCTTTATATTCTCTATCAATATCTGTCTCATCTTCGTGGGAATCTGGATCATCATACTCCTGAGAATCGGGTTTCTTCCTCTTGGATCTGATGATCACTGAAGGTGCTTGATGTCTGAAACTACCTGAAAAGAAATCAACTATCTAAAACTTTAAAACACTATACGGAATCTTTTTAGATCCAGTTAAAGCTTATTTTTGTTGTACTGCAATTAAGATTGTATAATAAAAACATAAAAAGCATTTATGTTTTTTTAGAAATGTAAAATTAAATAAGGGTTCCTCTTTTACGGCTTAACAAAGAAAGGTATCACACGCCTGCTTCTGTCAATCACTTTATTAGCTGGGACAAGTTCATCGTGCAAAGATAGGTATTTGTGTTAGCAAAACTTACGCAACTACTTTCTAAAATCTTACCTTTGGATGGTACCACATACTCTTCAGCCACATCTATCCTATCTTTATATCTTAGTTCGTAGCTATCTTCTTCATTCCTTTTTCTTCCTTCTAAAAAGAATGGCATATCAACAGTTTTTGACTTCTCCCTTCTTCTATTTCTATACACTTTCTTTGTTGTCAGTTCAGAAGACGACGTTACTTCTTCGTAGTCAAAGTTTTGTCTATATTTTCTTGCCTTCATTTTTCTTCTTTTTATTGTTGGTTCCAATCGTTGAGCTTGTACCGCTTTGGTTTTGTAGTACATTTCGTAAATAGATTTTGTTACACCATCGTCACAGTCATCTGATGCGACTTCTGTAACTAAATTTATTAAGCATTTATAGTACAACAATATTTTTATTGGAGTGTGTGAATATGTAGGTTGAGTAATTTTTATTATTGTATCTTAAATCATTCAGACAAAATAAAAAGTAATAATGCAAACTTTGATATGACTATATAGTCTTTTCTATATATAATCTTATAATCTTACCTGCAGGTCTAGGCTTCTGCACAAGCTTCTTCTTTTTAGGTGACCGTTTTCTCGAAATCGATGTGTAATAATCTTCTTCAGAATTAAATTCTTCATCATCCCTGCTTAGAACTGGCCAAGATTTGTTAGGTTTAACTGCTTTCCCACTTAATAATAATTTGGGATATTTAGCAGCCACTTTCGTATAATTTTCAGTGGTAAATGTTAGATTTTCATCATACAATCCAGACAGTACTTCTGTAGATGTAATATGTTCCATTATAATTGTAGTTTCATAGTTTATTTTGTCTTCTATCGTTTTGTTTATAAGATTCTCGCTAATATTGTCGGATATATTCAAAGATCTTTTTTTTCTTTCGTAATCCAACACAGATCTACTGTGTTTGAATGTAGTTTTGTTCTTATTATGGCGAAGAGGTTTCTTCTTTGTGTGTCTGTCATCTTCTTCTGAATATCCTAAAATAGTATGTTATATGTTAATTTTACTTAGGTCCTATATTGTAACAAATGTGTTTCATCATCACAGTCCATTAACGTCCCACTACTGAGCACGAGCCTCCTCACACAAATCAAGGTGTGAGGGTATTGGGTCATACTCCACCACGCTGACCCAGTGCGGATTGGCGGAGGCAGGTGTATGGCGTCCTGCTGTTAGAATTTTTCAAGCCGCCCATGAGGCCTCTAACATGGCTTAACGACTACCACATTTAGTGATAACCGGGACCAACGGCTTAACGTGCCTTCCGAAGCACGGAAGCGCTCGATATCAAATGCCACACAAACGGTCACCCATCCAAGGACTGACCTCTGTAAACTCTGCTGTACTTTGGTGATCGTTTCCAACCACCGAACACCGCAGAGCTACGAGCGCTTCCACAAATGTGTTTATGGATAAGTAATTAAAAAATGACTATCGCTCAAAAACTCTATCGTTCACACGCACGCATTTAACATAGTAACATTTTACGATTTAGAAATCCTTTTGTGACTTGTAGACTTGTTTAAATTAATTGATGGGCTATTTGGTTGTGTGTGTATTTTGCGTACCTTGATCTTTGGTTTCCTGAGGCTTGGGGATGTGTTCTTTCTCGTATTCAACGTCTTCGGGCAAAATGCCGTCATCACCTCCATTGTATACGTATCTAAATTTCAAAAACCATGTTAATAAATTTAATGATTGATATAGCGTAGTAGGTCAATTCACATGCATTTTGCTCTTCAATCATGATATCGGTTCCCATACAGTTCTAATAATTCTGTTATCATATCTTCATGTATCCACTGCTAAACAATTGGCCTAGCCAATAGATTACGCTAAGCGGGCGGGTTAGTAATCGCCGAACAAGTTAGTATGCAGGATGACTCTGCTGCCCATCATTCGGTAGGTTTCTATTCATGAACATCATAATAATAAAATTATCTATAGATATTAATTAGTATATTTTATAAATTATTTTTAATTATATAATTCACTATTATGGCTTTAAATGATTATAATTATATATATGATTATATTTAGATATTAATTATTTGTCCAGTGCGTAGATTAAGCTTAGATTAGTAAAGGACTAATGGTTTGAGATTTTTAAAAAAACTAAATATATTTTATTATTAACTGCCACCGTATTTTTTTTGCGAGACCTGCGATGACATCTTTGCTATTGGTAATATAAGCATCCAAAGATCTATGTTTTCTCTTACCAAATTCAGTCCCACGGATTGGGCGTGGAAAAGTAACAAACAAAAAAAGTTTCACCTCATAATACTATTTAGGATGCTCTATTTTTGCTGTGACCATGCTTGCTTTCATCGCGTCTCACAGAATAAAATTTCATAAATATCATCAAAATTTGGTCAATGTTTTTGAAAGCTTAACAACTTATTTGTATATTTAACTATTCATTATCATCGTCAGCCAAATCCTATGCTCAATATAGGCTTCTACCATAAACTTCCAGTGTGTGTGACGAATTCTAGGTGCCTGCATCCAGCATAATCCCATGACATAACATATCAAGCGCCCGTCCATCTTGTAAGTAGTCCATTTATATGTCGATATCGACAAACCTTGTACTCCAATCCATCTGCCTCGCATCGTCTAGCCATTGGTTAGCCGCCAACGTCGTCTCCCTCACTTTCTTGATCCTCATCTGAAGGAATATCTTCTTTAAGTCCACCGTTATGTGAGCGGTCTTTACGGGGAAGTCTTCTGGGTTGTCTAGTTTCTCTTTCAAGGAATCTGCAAAAAATAAGTTCAAATACGTTTATTGCGCATAATAGTATACATTTCAAAAAATGTGTTTCCCAGGTCTAAGATCCGACACTATTCCTATATTGTATATAAGTATGTATAAGTAAGACGTGAAATGGTCTTAATGTAGACCGTTATGAGTGGATGCGCTTCTTATCATGCTGTGTCTATGGTTTGGAGCGCTCTGATTTTAGAATGCATTGACTACGTTCCATTATGCTGGATGTGGTCATTATCAGTGAATGCAAGTCACAATCATTTTTCAATCAGAATGTGAGAAGGAAAACCTATAACGATTGATAAGGTGGTCTTGATTAATCAGCTGTACATTGATACCTCTCATCGCTTTCTCTAGAGTGTTCTCAAGCCTCAGCAAAACCGAATGTGCCTTCCAAGGCTCTAGAGTCAGCACGTGGATGTGTCGTGGAAGGCCGTGAGGTTGAAGTGTTGAATACTGTAATCATATAAATAATTTTTTTTTACACACAAGTTAGGCTTATTATAGCTCTATATACAATTGTTTAGTCAAACCACATCTTTTATATTTAATAGAAATTTGGGGCAGTGCTTGCAAAACAAAATTAGCGGATCTTCAAGTGGCTCAAAACAAAGTAATCAAAATTCTATTTAGATATCACTATTTAACACCAACAAAAAAAATTTACAATGATTTAAATTTAATGAATATCAAACAATTACATAATTACAGTTTATGCATTCTAGTAAAAAAAATATTAAATAGCTCTCTCCATACAAGTTTAACATTTGATACGGGTGCGCCCTATTTGGTAGAAACTTGATACTCCGAAACCTATTTGGGATAACTGACTTCGCAGAAACTTCTTTAGTCGATCATTTATTAGGCATAAAAAATATTTAACATAAATATTTTTAGGCATAATGTGCTTATGACCGAATTTAGAATGGCATACATTTAAGATAGTAGAATTTTTATTGGCATAATTACCTTTGGCATAGTTATAATTTTGTATAATTTCATTTAGCATAACGTTCATTTAGAGTACAGATTATTTGGCATAATTTGACTAGGCATACTATGAAGATCATAGAATTTCAATTAGAATAATATAGATTGGGTTACTTTCTTCTTTAAAAATGCGTAGGTTAGGTTAGGTTAGAACTGTGACCTCTTATGCACGAGCCGAGCGAGCGAAGCGAGCGTGCCGCGGCAGCGGCCGGCGAGTGTCAGAAACGAACATGCTCTCATGGGCAAGCCATATTTAATATACTTTAACTTGTTTTGATCAACACAATAACACAATATCGATATGACAACTAAGTGTACCCGACAACTAATAATGATTCATGTGATTACTACCTCCAACAAATAGCAATAGTAAAAATGATAACGTCTGATTAGAAAAGTGTTGCAATAATCATAAAAGATGATTCTTGCTGTAAGCATTATGTGAAATGATGGTTCTACTTTTAAATAGTTATGGATAAGAAATATATGCCAAAAGGTGAATCTGGTTTTGAACTTTCTGCGATGTGATGATTATACATTGTGATTATTATGGATACCAAAATTATGCGTACAGATGATTCTAACTTACAAAATTATGGGTTTCAATGTATGCTAAATGAGTTTATGCCAAATGATATTCTGCGAAAAGAGGTTTATGCTATTAGTTGTTATGCAATATAAAATTATTACTTAAAAAGTTCTACCATAATAGGTGTACCCATTTGATACCGCTAAACAACTCAATAATCGAAGTACCCGCCGAGCTAGTTTCCTTGTGTTGCCCAAAGTAAGAACGAATTATGGAAAAAAATGATCACCTTTGAAGGCGCGCAGCTTTATAACAAAATACCCTCGAACATTAAAAATGTAAGCTCGTTTAATGTATTCAAACGAAAACTCTCACAACATATTGTTGATACTTTTACTTAACTATTCAATTGAATACATTGGATGGGCGAACGTAATCTTTAAGTGACGACGATGTAATTTATAATTATTTGTATGTTAATTTAAGTTCTCATTCAAGTGACTGTATATGTCTTTTTGAGAATAAATATCTTTAACCATAAAGCTCAACCAACGAACCTAAAACTGAACGTCAACCTAAAACTAACGCGCCCATTTACTAAGGACAGCAGTTTGAGTAGAGAAGAATCAGTCAAGAACGTATCAAGTTTCTTTCTTTCCTGCCTTATATTTACACTACATATATACGTGTATACACTTATATAGTAAGGATTTAGTTTGGATTTGATAAGTCTCCAAAATTGTGTGCTCTTCAGTCACGAAAATAACTTTTTTAGTTGGATGGAATACTTATTACAAATAAACATTTCTATGCCTGACAGCGTAGTGATTATGGGCAAACACCTCCAAAAGAATATAATCTATCGGGGAGGCTAATGTTCAGCAGTTGACTTTATAAACTGGATATGACTACATCATAAAAGTGACATATATCGTAAAATTTTATTTGTGTAACTAGCAGCGCTCTGCGGTTTTACCCGCGTGGTCCCCATTCTCGTGGAAATATCGGAATAAAGAGTGTCCTAAATGTTAGTCCAGGACTGCAGCTATACACGTACGAAGTTTCATCACAATCGCTCCAGTAGTTTTTGCGTGAAAGAGTAACAAACATCCATCCACACATACAAACTTTCACGTTTATAATATTAATAGGATTAGTTAACTAGATTAAATGCTAATACCCACTATTTTCCTAAACTAACAGTACGAAACTTAGTACAATTTTAAAGTATTTACTTCTAACTTTACCTCTAATTTTTCATATTATAATGAAACTTAATTTATGATAACATAAACACTCGAGTATCTCACCCGTTTATTTCGAACATTTTGCCATTTTCGCCGATTCACTTTCTCGCCGGATGCAAAAAACATCCACGGTTCGGCCTGCCACCTCCTTGCAGCCAAAGATAGACGTTCAGAGAAAGATAGTTCATCGACTGTGAATAAACAATAAGGTCATCCATATAAAAAAAGTATTTTAATTGATGATCAAAGTTTGAGTGAGAAAATGCAGCAAGTTTTAGGCCGTTGGTCATCTAATAGAATTAACGTAATCTATTACTAAAAACATATGTTCTTGGAATAGTATGGACATTTCATTCTTTGACTGAGTGTTATTTATTTATTTAAGTAGGTACACCAACAAGTTCACATGCATACTTTAAACATTTAGCAAAGGTATAGGTTCCGGACTCACATGAGAACCGATAACAGGCGAACACAACATTGTCGATACAGAGCACACATTAATTTACAAAAAATAAAAATAACAGAATCAATTTAAATAAATGAGATGTGACAAAAATGATGTGCAATTAAATTCAACGGAATTTATTACAAATTATACAAAAATAATAATATAAAAACAAAAAATAAACATATATATATAATTGTTAATTACTTATATTTAATTTGTTCCAGCAGAGTGTTTTTAACAACAGCGATTTTATGTCTACTTCGCAACTGCTACAATCAAATCAAGACTTTTCCAATTCTATAATCGTTTCCTTAATAAAAGATCTTTGACGTTCAAGCCCCCGTTTGCAGTTAATAGGCGGGTTAGTTTTTTAATGGACATTTATATAAGCTTTGTTGAGCCAAACTTGAATGAAATAATTTGGCTCTGATGGGAATATTTAGCTTATCTCTCTCTCTATAGTCGGTCCCTTATGTCGTGATCGTGGATCTTGGTTAGCATCGGAGTAATATAGCTTATGGCAATGTTTAAATTGATTAAAACTCTACTAATATCTCTGAAGGAATGAGATCTCTGCTAAAGTAAATGTGGGCGAAGTCTGTCTCAGACTTCAGACTCAGAAACGAGAGTCTCGTTTCAGCGTTTGTCGTGAAGACATCGTTGTTCTGAGGCTCCTATCTTACCTGAAGATGCCCTGTGTAAGGGCAAAACACGTGTCGTGTTGAATAGTTTCTCGATTTTTCGGGAAATTATAGTAGCGCGGGAATTGTTACAAAGATATTTACAAATTACAACAAATTATCTGTCACCATTTGACACGTTTCATATAGAAATCTCTGTGCTACAACTATTAGGATCCATATTTTATAGTTGGAGCAAGGTTTTTGCTCACTTTATGTGCAGTATAATAGGTTGGGGAAAAAGTCTTTTCGTATTTTTGTATGAAAAGTCAAGACATTTTTTTCAAAGTTTATTTACATTTATTTACAATATATATGTACCGTTTTGTTGAATAACTTTCTGCCATTTTGTGGGCAGAGACATTATCCCGTTACTGTAGAAACTTTGGGACTTCTGATCAAAAAAACGGGACAAATAGTTTTGGCAGTCCTCTCTTGAGGTCAACCTTACAGAACCTAAAGAATTCTGCAGAGACCGAAACAGGTGAAAATCTGAAGGCGCAAGGTCAGGGCTATATGGTGGATGCACTAGGACCTCCCAGTCGAACTCTTTTAATTTTTGCTGAGTGGCTAAAGATGTGTGTGGTCTAGCGTTATCGTGATGAAAGACCACACCCTTCCTGTTGATCAATTCCGACCGTTTTCTCTCGACTGCTTCCTTTAATCTCATCAGTTGCTGGCAGTAAAGATCAGAATCGATGGTTTTGCCGGGCGGTAAAAGCTCATAATAAACAATGCCCTTCCAATCCCACCATACACACAGCATCACCTTATTTCGTGTTAGGCCAGGTTTGGCCACAGTCTGTGAAGCCTGGCCAACTTTCGACCACGACCTTTTTCGCACGTTCTTGTCGTACGTGATCCACTTTTCATCGCCAGTTATCAATCTCTTCAAAAACGGCTCGGTTTCATTACGTCTCAATAATGAATCGCAAATGAGTACACGGTTCATTAAGTTTCTTTGAGTGAGCTCGTGTGGCACCCAAATATCGAGCTTTTTTGTATAACCAGCTTTCTTCAAATGGGTCAAAACTGTTTTGTGGTCAATTCCCAGTTCTTCAGCTACATCGTAACTACTAATATGCCGATGTTGCTCCACTCTTTCAAAAATGGCGTCCATTTTATTCGTAACAGGGCGACCAGAGCGAGGTGCATCTTTAACATCAAAATTTCCTGACTGAAAACGTTTGAACCAAATTTGTGCTACTCTTACTGACACTGCATCAGGTCCATAAACATCACAAATTTTTTTCACTGCTTGAGTTGCATTTTTGCCTTTTTTATAATAAAATTTTAAAATGTATCGAATTTCTTCATTAGATTCACTCATTTTTACGGAGAGAAAAACAAATGAAAAATAGCGGGAAACAACTTTTTTTATTTTTTTCTTTTCTTTATAATGGAATTTTACTTTTTAATGTTACCAAAACCAGCCAGACACAAATAGTACAGTCAAAAAAAATTTATAATAAGTTTATACCTACGTTATGCGAAAAGACTTTTTCCCCGACCTAATATAAGCGCAAGATTATGTTTTTAGTATCTAATTATAAAGTAATAAGATCTTACTTTCTTGTCTGAAGTTGCCGATATGGATTCTGTGTTTCCCTTTGATGACGAGTCCGACACCATGAGCTTCCTCATTCAATGATTCTTCTAAGCCAAATCCATCATCGCTCAGTAATCTTCTGTGTACCTGAAGAAGAATATATTAACACTTTTATTGTTATTATGAAAAAATGTGGCAATAAATTATAAGCAGCACTTGCCTAGAAACTTATTTTCAATCATGCAGTTTTGCAAACATAAATCTCACAGGACACAAAGTATTAATACATACATACAATCACGCCTGTTTCCCCGAAGGGGTAGGCAGAGGCATATTATACGCCCACACTTCGCCAATTATATAGATCATCCCACTTAATAGGTGGCGGGCCTTTTGCCGCTTACCGGGCACTGATATGTTCGCCAGAGCCTCGTCCGTTAATCGGCAGGTGCACAAATTGCAGATGAGGTTGGATTGGGATCCTAAGATAACTGTAGGATCCCTGTACATTATTGTTTAAAAAAACCTTGTTTTAATAGAAATGCCTGAATCATCATTAAAATCTCAACCCAATAATCTCCCAGGAATCCTCCCTCTAACCAAGGTGATAGACAAGGTTAAATAGTAATTTCAAAAGAGGAAACTAAATTCTGTAAGTGGTTATTTTCCTTATTATCGTTAAAGCATATCTTTTGAGGTAAATTGAAAATGTCTAAAGCTCAGTATAATAGCTTGCGTAAATTTCTTCAGATACTTTGTTGAACCGAGTTTGAATACAGTTTTTATTACCATAAGCTCAATCTCCCCCTCATTATATGACGTGCCTCCCTGGGCCCTGTCTGGTAAGACACACATCTCGATGCTGCTGTTTAGCGAGTGTATGCATATCCTCGACGTCACAGGATAGTAGCAAGCGGGCAGTGGCTTCTTTTGTTGTTGACCTGAATTTATTAAAAAATACTGATCATTCGTTATTGGCTACCTGGTAAACAAAGAGGCTTTTGAAAACCGGACAGTTGATATAAATTACCTTTTGTAATAACTCTCTAAAATTAGCAATTGCTATGGAGAAATGGCGAACGTAAATTTTATATTATTTGAAAGCGCAATTTATTAAAGCTTTGAACATTCAAAGCAAAAAGTTCAAATTCAAAGCAAAGAATTAAAAAAAATTAAAAAAAAGAAAAATAATTTATTTTGTGACAACATCAAAAGAAAACAGATAAATATAGATTTTTTCCCAGCGCTTTTAGAAATTCTCATTACAAAGTTAAAGGTACTTGCGAGTATTCATGTCAACATAGCTATTTACATGTATTCTCTTATAGATTTTTCGTCTTCTTTCATTTGAAAATAAATAAATATCGTACTTGTGCTTATATTCCAGCAGGACCTCCTCATCATCTGGCGTCCGTTAGAATCGGTGAAGAACTCCCCGTTGTTAGTTATATTCGTGGTAAACACCGTAACCACCTCCTTACCCAAGTCGCTTCTGTACAAATTTGCTTTTGTTTATTAACTATTTTATAATATTTTTGCAAACCTAACGGGCCAATAAATGTATATGGCTTAAGTTAATAAAACTGGTAATTCTGAATACAAAGAATTACTGATAATTTTCATACTATGAATTTTGCATGTGCGTTGCTATATATAGTTAATGACGAAAAGAATGTACAGTAAGAGAAGTAACTAATTCTTAGGATTTATAATTTATTATTTTATAATTTATTTGTATTTTGTTATATGTAATTTAATTAAGTTCTGAAATGACATTTTGTTTTATTTTAAGTTACATAATTATTGACCGTTAATTTTTATTAATTTCATTTATATATCTTAATTCAATTGTTATTGACATTTTTTTCATTTTGACACTATCAATTCCTAATAATATTGTTGAAATATTAATATATAGTATTGAAATCATTGAATTTTAATAATTCTAATAATTATGCATGTTTTCTTTTCTGTGACGTGTAATGTTGCATTACCAATAAATGAGTATTTGATTATTTGAAGTTTTTAAGGATGATATAATAAATATTTACCCAATAGGCACAGGACCGATGATCCACTCGACCTCGAGGAACTCTTCTCCTCTATAAAGCCTGATGACCTGCGTGATCCAGTCGTTGAACCTCTGCTTGATTTCCTTGACGAGAGCGCCTTTCACCACGCTGAAGACCACCCGTTCAGTAACCTTGCAAGCGTTGAAATATTTCATAACATCATGTCAGCCGAATAACGTCCCAATACTGATCACGGTTCTCTGTAAACGGCAATAGGCTCGCCACCTATTACGTGGGACCAAGAATGTAATAGGCGAAATGTGTGCGAGATTGTACATGTAATTATACAAACATAGCACTTAAGTTCCTTGGTAAGTAAAATTAACTAAACTTTGTAAGTAAATTATCACGTTAAGATGTTACTGTAATGTACAATAAAGGATATAAACAAGTCGTCTGAAGTTTCTTACAGGAGTAGGCCTCTCCTTATCAGGCCTGAAGCTGTAGGCGCCCGACTGCAGACCCTGGGACCCTTGGCTGTAGTAGTAGAAGTTCTGCGAGACCTGGATGACGGCCCCGTCCACGTGCTGAATGCTCTTCAAGAGGCCTGTATCTTTGTTTACCGATACTTTTATGTACTGAAATAAAAAAGGTTAAATTTTACGTTAATTACGTATCAGTATTACTATACTAAAAAATATATATAAACTACACATTTTAAAAATATTAAACATCGAGCAGTTTACTGATTTAAATTCTGTTCCTATCGGTAACTTATTGTAAGTAGTAATTATACTTGTCATATATCTACAAATTTTATCAATGGTTCAATTATGTATGCTATTGTTTCTTACTTCGTTTGAAATATGTGTAACCACTTCAAGGTCAGGCACTGCTGTAGACTGGGTAGATTTCTTTTTAAATAAGGTTTCCTCCTGAAATACAGAAGAAACAAAATAAGTTTATATTGGCCTCTTTTAGGCATTTCTTTCACGTCCTTTATGTTTGTACGACGAATGACGACGAGTATGGGATGTTTTGGTTTAATATTTCTTAGTGCATGTTGAGTAAGTAATTATATCTGTGTGTATGTGTGGGTGTGTTAAAGCGCGTGTGTGTGCTATAAAGATACAATCGTGACTAAATGAATGAATGAATTCTTATTGTACACTAAATATAAAAAAGTAATAAAATCACATAAACAAATATATGGTACAATGGGCGGCCTTATTGCTAACAGCAATTTCTTCCAGGCAACCTTAGGATGGACAGGAAACAATGAATAAAAAATAATGAAATAGAGTAGGCACAACATAGTGCTCTTGCTTACTTATAAGTAAATAATAAATTAACACATACATATTATTACATGAAATATATAATTTTAAGTTACATATATAATATAACATATTTAAAATTACAAAGACAAATAATGATTCCAGACTGATTTCTTAAATAAATCTAATGTATACAATTTTTGTATACCGACGGGCAGCTCATTCCAAAGACGAACTGCCCGCACAGTAAACGACAAGTCGTAATTTTTTTTTGACATGACTGAACTTCACTCTAGGATCCCTTGTGTCGTTGAGATCAATATCTTTCCATTAAGTTTTACATTTCTTAGTGCATGTTTATGTAAGTGAGGATGAAGGATATGTGAGTGTGTGTGCTACAAAGGTACAATCGTGACACTCATCAACGCCGATGCTATTAAAACACTAAACTAACTGCTGTTGCTGTATTTTCTGACAATGAAAAGTACGTCATCGTTAATATTTCGTGGAATTGAAACAATTGAAATTGAAGCTTGGATGATGTCAACAATTGGTCTTAAGCGTTATGGTCGAGACTTGTGAATAAAGTATAAAATATATTGGTTACACAATAAAGAACCTATTGCGAACCATCCGAAAAATAGGTTACGAAAAATTGCCGGCATTTTAACAGGTTTTCAAGAGAGTCATATTGATGGAGTGCTATTCTTCGTAATACTACTTGATATTTAACCCTCGAACATTAAAAATGTAAGCTCGTTTAATGTATTCAAACGAAAACTCTCACAACATATTATTGATACTTACTCTTAGCTATTGAATTGAATACATTGGATGGGCGAACGTAATCTTAATAATTATTTGTATGTTAATTTAAGTTCTCATTCAAGTGACTGTATATTATGTCTTTTTGAGAATAAATATCTTTAACCATTATATTACGTGCTGGCCACGTTATAACTTCGGAAATATGCAAGAATTTAAGGTCACAAATTTATAATATATTACAAAATAGCAAATTTAATGCTATAAAAGAAATAACATTTTGAAATGTTATCAAACTTTGAAATTTGCACGCCATTGAAAGCAGAACATAGTGAAACTACTAAACATAATGTTATCTACCTATACAAATACTAATGTACCTATGTTATCGCAAATAAATTATTTGATTATTGATTAATGCCTGTTTTTCGGATGGATTGATTGGTCATTGATTGATTTAAATTAAGTATAAAAATGTTATGTTATTCCATCTTTCTTTAAATAAAATATAATTTTATGTAGGTCCTGTTTTATGGATAATTGAATATTTTCTGCCATACCAAAGGATCCCTGACAGGCGTAATGTAATATGCAGCATAACCAAGAGGAGGCACATTCTCTGCTTCGAAATACAACTCCTGGATAGCTGAGGAGGACCTTCCCGGGAGGCTGACTGCGGCGGCCGGCATTGGGACCAGCTGGTATTCAACGTCCTCATCTAGAAAGCAATGATAGAATATTCAAGCTACGTCTATCCATTGTAAATTCAATTTAGATCTTTTATAGATAGATAGAAAAATCTTTATTGTACACTAAATTAAAATAAAACAAGAAATCAATTGCATAATAAAAGTGATATAGTTGGCGGCCTTATCGCTTACAGCGATTTCTTCCAGGCAACCTTAGGATGGAGAGTGATTAAAATTAAAAGAAAACCGGGGGTGTAAAAAAGATTAACACATATATAATTATATTTTAATAGACAAATTTTATTGCCTTTTATTGTCAATCTCCCGACAATAGTCTGCCAATGACATCACAGAAGACAATTCCTACTCTTTTTACTGAATCAGTGATGTTGTGCTAATGTTACCTGACATTACTTGTAACGTTAATACTACTGTTTATTATGTATCACCGCATTACTTGATATTCTCCTTCCTCTTAACTACCGCCGCCATCTTGGCCATAATTCTCACATCAGTGACACAATTTTTTCAAAAGTTCCGGTCAACTTTCGGCTTTAAATTTTTAGACGATTTCCATAAATGTTTACATGGAAACTTTATAAAAAGCTAATAATTGTAAGCTAAGTATAAAAATAAACGACCTCCAGGAGCCTCCTTGACAGACATGGGCAATCACACGTAATTTAGTTTAGTAATTAAACTTGTTTAAATACTGTCGTTGTAAAACTTCTCCATTGGTGTTTCGTGGTCGCAGTGCAGTAGTAATTGTGATTTTATTGACGACCGATATGGCGTGGTGGCGTGTATACCCGCATTCCACTCTTGAGGTCGTGGGTTCGATTCCCACACAGGACAAATATTTGTGTATATATATTATATTTGTTCTGGTCTGGGTGTTTTTCTATGTATATTAAGTATGTATTTACAAAAAAAAAAAAAAGTATTTATATATGTTTATCCGTTATTTAGTATCCATAACACAAGTTCTTAATGATACTTATCTTGGAACTAAATAATTGGTGTGAGTGTCTGAAATATTTATTTATTATTTATTATTATTTATTTATTAAATGGCAGTTTTGGTGAATCGTGGACAATGAAATTTAAAAATAAATGTCTAGATTATTTTTTTTAAAATAATTTATTGATTCAGGCGTTACTTTGCGGAAATCCATTGTAAGCAAGTGATGGATTAAAAATATCTTTGTAACAATTCCCGCGCTACTATAATTTCCTACTATACTGTCTATGTGCCGACCTCGATGCAGATTACCTTGGAAATTCTGTCTGTTTCTTAAATACAATAAAATTGCACTTATTATTTCTTAATTTTATATAACTGGCGGGAGAACAATCGATCTTGACGATATTCTTGTCCATTTCTTCTATGTTCAAGATCCCGAGAAGATTTCATATAAGGAATTTAGACTTCTTGGCGGGAGAGTGAACGCCATGTCTGCAGTTTTGTTTTATTTTCTAAAATTTGTGATATTTCTAACATTAATGTGTAATAACGGTGGATTATTAACCGTAAAGTGTTTGTGAATATACATAAGTGTTGGTAAATCAAACAAAGCTGTGAAACATCACTTTTTATATTCTCTCAAGGAGTCTATGTAAGATCTCAGTATAGTCCCACATCTTTACTGAGGACTCAAGGGGCTTAGGCGAGGGTATCTCATTTATAATTTGTCATCTTTATCATAACTCATTCTCATTTACTATGAATTATATATTATTAATATATCACTTACTTGACACTGGCTAGATGTGCTAGACGCACAAAGCCACTATTTAAAAGAAAAAAAGATCCCGAGATATTTTGACTTGAATTGACTTTTTGTCTCACCATTAAAGTCCCTGATAGAGTAATGCAATGCCACAGCTGGAATCCTCACGTAATAGTATGTCTTTACGCTGGAAGGATTGTACACCAGCAACAGAACAGCTTCTTGTGTCTCCAGGAACTAAAACGATAACCATAATATGCTGGGGATAATAATAATATGATGACAATGATTATGGGCTTAAGATTGCAGCAGTGTCTACGGGTCCCACTAAGGCCACAAGACCCAGATCAATGAGATTTGTCTGTGAACGGCAGGACCACCTTGATAGCTTAAGAAGTTAATAACACATGAGTACTAATTGATACATACTCTTAAATAGTTGGTACCTACGTGTTTTTTAATTAATTGCATTTTAAAAGTACACTACACTTCATTTCAGAGGTCGTGGGTTCGATTCCCACACAGGACAAATCTTTGTGTGCATGAACATAAATATTTGTTCTGGTCTGGGTGTTTTCCTATGTATATTAAGTATGTATTTACAATAAAAAAAAGTATTTAAGTATGTTTGGAACTAAATAATTAGTGTAATTGTCAGAAAATATTTATTTATTTATATTTTAAAAGTGGTCAGCCATCCTGACGTCAGGATGGTTGATGGTTCAGCTTATAACTTTATTATGACGCTACAAAGCCAGAAATAATAAATGTTGAAGTACTAACTATGTATAAAACTTGTCAAATTCAAATTATCGGTAAAGCGTTTGCCACTTGGTAAAACTACAAGTGATTACGCCATCCTAAAGTCAGAATGGCTGACCACTTTCAAACTGCAATCTATATAATACGATATTGAAAAACACCTTTTCAAATTACAAATTAATTGTCCTTTATCTTGATTGTTATGGATCTGGATGTTCATATGTTATTGTTCAGTATGTATGTTAGCCTATAGCTATCATCATAATTATATGTCAACATACATAGGCATAATATACTCCCAAATTTCGCCAAATGTTATATGTTAACGGGTTGACAAAATATTTCTTAAATGAAGGTAAGTATGTTAGAGAATTTTTCAGCTCTGTCGTGGATGCATACGCTCAGCTTTATATTCACATCGAAAATCGAAACCTGCTGGATAATTGCAAGTTCGTAAACAAACGCAAAGACCAATAAAAAGATAAAGACCAATAAAAAGTTGGGTGCAAAATAATCGAAAACAAAATGGAATCGTGGCTTTACCCTGCACTGGCTGATGTTGAGCTGGTGGCATGCGACGAACTGCTGGTGGTTCTTGGTGCGCCTGCTGCTGCCCCACGTTGGAGTCAAAATGCTGAAATATACTCTCAACTTCAGACAATATTCTTGCAATTGTATTGTTTGATAGATTAGTGACTGTTATGAACAAAAGGTCGGAAGATGAAGCAAGTTGCCACAATGATTATAAGATAAATTACCTAGAATTATAGGCTTATTGAAAAACGATATTTAAAATTAAACCAGGTGTAAAACTAGTGCTGTCACTTTTATTTGATAAAATTAAATTAGTTTTGAACTTGGTTAACTCTTGATCATGTTTTTTAATAAGCCTTAAAGTATATATTAAATCTATTTAGCACAACATTAAGAAATTATAAGTAAAATGTTATTATTGCTTACACAGAGCTAGTAATAATACTTAGATATTTATTGTGTAGGTAAATACACAATAAAACAATTTTAAAGTAACTTAAGCAACAAAGGGTGATCCTACCAAGAACTGAGAAGCCCAAGCCAACCTCACCTGCTAGTGGTGTAGGTACCTGCTGATCAACAGACGAGGCTCTGGCGAAAGTACCAGTGCCCGGTAAGCGGCAATAGGCTCGCCTATTATGTGGGACCAACTTTATAATTGGCGAAGTGTGGGTGTATAATATGCCTCTGCCCGCACAGGCGTGGATATATGTATGCAAAGTAACTTAATAGCTCTACATAAACTGCTAACTGACTTTGGTTGTTAGTATTACCTTAAAATATTAGAGACCTTCTTTGTGCAGGTATCAACAGCCTCGCTGAGGATTCTCAGGAAGTCATTGGTCACGTGTTGCTGACTGGTGCCTTTGGAGAAGTGATCACAGAATATCAACCATAAGGTATAAGGTAGTAAGCATTTTAGTTGATCAAAATGGCTGTGGTCCACTTAAGTTCACTCGCCGCCAAAGAAACAAAGTGACAGTAACGCTTAGCGCATGCGTTGCCGCGTTGCTATAGTTACGCCCCCCCCTGACGCACTTCGATTGAGACCCGATAATATAATACTGCGCACCCAAGGATTGTTCAACATATGTGCCGAGGATTGTTACATTCTCAAATTGTTGTTTCGGAGATTGACATTCTCGTATTAGATTATATATATTACAGTTTAAAAAAAATACAGTATACAGAGCAATCTGTTTGATATGGCGTTGAGGTCATGCACCTGCACTCCTCTCATATAAAGGAAGTTTTAAATTTTTAAGTACAAAATGTTTCGCCTGCAAGCATACACACACACACACACTCTCATAAATAACATCTGTAATAATAATGCATTATTTGCTAAGTAATTTAATTATTTCAATTTTTTGAATCAAAGACAAAAATATGTTCATGGTTGGCTATTTAATGTTGGCTCATATTTAATGTGTCATCAAAATTAATAAATTACCAACCTAACCTAACCTTTTTGTACATCAAAAATTCTGATGGAGCACCTAATCCCCTATTAGATGCTAGATCAGTATTTTTGATGATCAAAAAAGTATTTTTTAGAGGTTCAGTTTATTATATTCCTTTAATGTTTGGCAATTATGTATCTTTCAAGTATTTTAAGAGATGTAGATTTTGTTTTATAAATAAAATAAGGTTGGTTCGATTGTCAAACAAAAAAACATGCATTTACAAATATAAATATTTGTCTTGGTATTTTATATTTATTAAAGATATATATATAAAAATAGTATTCATGCATGTGGATTCATTGTCTAGTACTCATAATATAAGCTCTTAACTTTATTGCGAGCTAGAAGCTCTATGTTAGATATTTAAGAATACATATTTATTTATTTAAATCACTTTATATTAATATAAGCCTAGCCTTGTGTCTTAAAAGCATTATAAACGTACTGTTCAGTGCATTACGAGTTAAAGTTGAAATGATACATTGCAATGAGTCCTATGATAATGATATTAGTTACATGTACTTCATGATAAATGATACGGCGTATAAGGATTTGAAGACTTGAAGAGCACAAGCCACAACGGACGAGGCTCTGGCGAACATAAAAGTTCCTGGTAAACGGCCACTTCAAGTCCAATTACCTGTGATACCGTCATGATGGAGGACCAGGCCTTGAGCATGCCGGAGGAGGTGGAGCTCGTAGGAGTCTCCCATACGCGATATAACCGACAGCTGTTTCGCCACCTAAAAAATAAATCATTAATTTGTAATGTTACCTTTACACAAATCAAAAACAAAATATCGTTTATTTCTTAAACTATTATATAGTACTTGAAAACGTCAAAATTAAATGTAAATATAAAAAAACCATCGAAATCGTGAAGTTTAGATTCACTTACAGTTAAAAAACAATAAATATTTAAGTGTAAGTGAATCTAAGTGCCAGTTCCGAGCCACCGCTCTGTAAGAAGAACTGGCAAGAAACTCACAGACTATGCTCTTTTAAATATATCCATTGGTTTGGTACTTGAATTACAATATTCATTTGTCTGTGAAGCTATACAATGCAATATAATTTAACATTAACAACATTCATGTTTTAAGTCATTCATATTAGAATAGCCTATATGTAACAGCAGTTTAATCCCAAGCATTTTTATCTGCCATTTAGTTTTTGATAGAATAGTATCCCTTAGAAGACAGCTTGCGTTTTATTGTAAATTTAAATTTATTTAGACTTAATCCTCCACAATAACCCTATCTTTTTCTTTATGTGTGTTTTATGGATAATATGATGGAAACCTTAAATAATGTGGATGGTCTTGAGATTGCCAGTGCAAGACGATGTGATATTGATGACGTTAAAAACCTATTTCACGTCAGGAATAGCGACTTGGTTTTAGTCATGCAAAATATAAGGAGTGTGTACTGTAATTTTAATAATTTTATAGTTTCAGTCGCCCCTCTCGGTCTTAACCCAGACCTAATTATTCTTACCGAATGCTGGCTCTGCAGAGATAAACCAATTCCAGTTCTAAATAATTATAAATCATTCATGTCAACCCGCCATTTAAACAAAAGTGATGGTGTTCTGGTTTATGTTAAGAGTATTCTTTCTGTAAATGTAAAAGAAATTATATTACAAGATGCATCCTGTATCCAAATACAACTGGGAAGTGATATTGTTCTGGCAATTTATAGATCGCCCTCAATCACTAATATTGAACGCTTTGTAACATCATTGAATACACACTTAGAAACTGTCGCAACATACAATTGCATCACGTTGGCGGGAGATATAAACATAAACACTGTTTCTCGGGACAACGAACAAAGCTGTGAGCGCAGTAATAGATCAAGCTATCTTGACATGCTTGCTACTCATGGTATTATGATGGGTCATAATTTACCTACAAGGGAAAATAGTTCACTAGAGCACATAATGCTCAAATTGGACACCAACAAAGTATCTGCACAAATCGCTGTATTAAACACCACTGTCACCGACCATGCAATGATCATGCTTCATCTCGCTAGTATACAACACAAAGAAAATAAGTGTCCTAAAACTAAGTTTATAACTAATTTCGATAACGCAGTTTTTACCCTATTAAATAAAAACCTAAATCAGCTACTACATTGCTACGATCCCTTTGTAGTAACTCAAAAACTAATTACTAATATAACAGATTCCATTAAAGAAAATACTAAAGAGGTTCCAATTTCTAAAAAACATCGTATTATTAAACCTTGGTGATCCAAGGGGATATTACGTTGTATTAGACACAGAAACAGTTTGCAACGAAAGCTTCGTTCTAATCCATATGACGATATTCTAAGAGTAACTTACAGAAGATACAGAAATTTCTGTAACAACTTAATAAAAAAGTTAAAACGTAATTACGATAGAGCACTCCTTCAGAACTCCAAAAAAGACTCGAAAAGTCTTTGGAAAAATATAGCTTTGATAACCAACTTAAAATCTAAATCTGACAGCACTCCTTTGTTAAATGTTAAATCCAGTCCTCGTGAATCCGTAAATTTTGCAAATGATTTTTTCAGTACCGTTGGAAAAAAATTGGCCGATGTTATAGATCAGCCCGGTCAGCACCAATCAATTTTTGCTTGCCAGCAATTCTCACAGCTTTCTTCCTTTGTACTACTGGACACCGATATAGAAGAAGTATCTTTGATACTTATGGGATTAAAATCAACTAGTGCTGCGGGATGGGATAATATCCCTACTAATTTCCTTAAGCTTGCAAAGGTTTTAGCAGTGCCAATTATTACTCATCTTGCAAATCTTTGTTTTAAAAAAGGCGTCTTTCCATCTTTATTGAAGGAATCCATTGTTACACCTGTTTACAAGAGTGGGGACAGAGACGATATCGGCAACTATAGACCCATCTCGGTTTTGCCCTCGATATCAAAGATCTTAGAGAAGCTAATAAATATTAGACTAATAAATTATCTAACTAAATTTAACATCTTATCTGATAATCAATTCGGATTTCGAAAGGGCAAAACCACTGTAGACGCTGTGGAGGCATTAACAACTCATATTACTAAAACCCTAGACAGCAAGGAGAAATGTCTGGCAGTGTTTTTAGACTTAAAGAAAGCCTTCGATACCGTCTCTGTCCCCCGTCTTGTACTGAAAATGGAAAGGATAGGTATAAGAGGAACATCTCTCAGGCTTCTTACTGATTACCTAATGGAAAGAACTCAGAGAGTGAGGATGGGGCAATATGTAAGTGAGAGAGCACGTGTTACCTACGGAGTGCCTCAGGGTAGTGTGCTGGGTCCTACCCTTTTTCTCATTTACATCAATGATCTCTGTAATATGAGGATCGGAAATGCAAAAGTATTTTCATATGCAGATGACACTGCCGTGGTTTTTACTGAAAACTCGTGGAGTTCTATTAAGACAGCAGCCGAAATTGGGCTAAGTGATATTGCACAATGGCTGAGGGTTAACCTACTCACACTCAACACATTCAAGTCACACTATATATGCTTCTCAATAACCAATCGAACCCAACCCGATAGATCGTTTGACATTAAGATCCATAACTGTGACTCAACATTGCGCGCTATGTGTGGTTGTCCACCCTTAAAAAAGGTTGACAGTATAAAATATTTGGGTGTCATGGTTGACCAAAGACTCTCTTGGCACGCCCATATAGATTTAATGACATGCAGAGTGCGAAAACTGATATGGATCTTTAAGACCTTACGTCATGTTACTGATAAAAAACTTTTAGATCAAATATATATATCTTTAGCACAGTCAGTTTTAATTTTCTGTATCACTATATGGGGAAGCGCATTAAAAACTAAATTTTTGGAGGTGGAGCGGGCTCAAAGGTCTCTACTGAAAGTGATGTACTTCAAAAAGCGTAGATTCTCGACTCAGTTACTATACTGTTTGGCTGACTTACTTACAGTTCGAAAACTTTACATTTTACATGCTGTGTTGAGAAAACACACTACACTGGAGTTCGATCCCATGATCCATCGTAATAAACGACGAAAAGAAAAAGTGGCTTTACCATATCGATCTCACACAAGCTTTGCGAGTGGTCAGTTCTTGTGTCTATCTTCAGTGATGTATAACAGCATCAATAAAACATTAAATATTTACCCTTTGACCTATCTTGACTGCATGCGTAAACTGACTGATTGGCTGAAACCAATGAGCTATGACGATATAGAAAATTTCATTAAACAAAAGTAAATAAGAAGGATATTTTACAATTAATGACACGCATAATAATATGATAAATACTTATGTATTATACTGACTCAAATAAATAAAAAAATATATATATATGTGTATGCGAGTATAAACACCCACACACACACACATACACACCCACACCCACACACACACTCACACACACACACACACACACACACACACACACACACACACACACACACACGCGCGCGCGCGCGCGCGCATGCACGCGCAATTTCAATTACTTTAGTCTAGTTACTAATCAATAGCTTTAGTTTTTTTGATTTTAGTTTTTTTTTAATGTTCAATTTAATTTTAAGCATTTCAATATATATTTTTGTGTTTTGTTATTTTCTTGCTTGTTATGGAAGAGTGGCTTCTTCTGGCACAGGTGTCTCATCACTTAAAAGAAGGAGTCAACCTTGGATCTGTTATAGTACTTACATGGTAAAGAAATAAAATTATTTTATTTTTATTTTTTATTTTAATTTTTTATTATTTAATTGCTTGAGATTGTTTTGTAGAATCGCACAAATTATGTGGAGTCATATGGAGTCCACTGTTAAACTATGACCCCCCCCAATAAGTTTCATTACTTTTGGGGGTATTTGCCTATAATACCCACCAAGCTGAAGTGGCAGTGGGCGGGGCACATAGCTCGAAGAACCGACGAACGATGGGGTGTTAAGGTTCTTGAGTGGCGACTAAGTAGAGGGCGGCCTCCCACGCGATGGACTGATGATCTGGTCAAAGCGGCGGGGAGCCGATGGATGCAGGCGGCACAGGATCGATCAACGTGGAAAGCAGTTGGGGAGGCCTATGTCCAGTGGACTTCAAATGGCTGAAATTATGATGATGCCCCACCAAGGGCACGTGTGGTTGGTGATTGCAGTTCACCAACATACAACAACATCATAAGATAATATTTCTCCTCTTCGATTTTCACGACTCCCAATAAGATGAGAGTAGCCCTATTTTAGGCCGGTGCCACACGGTACATCGTTCATATCCTTGTTATATTCATAGCATTGTTTCCCGGCCAAAGGGGGAGACCGGGAGGGGGTGTGGGACTCTTTGCGGCAGACGCGACCGCCGCATTCCGACCCTCTAAAAATCTTCCGCCGACGCTCACCGCTGTTGAAAAAGGGGCGGGGGCCAACACCAGGGAATTTGTAGTTTCTTAAACATCATTCTATGGTTAATCCAGATGTCAGAATGAAATGAAATGAAGATGAGTGCATTTGAAATGCTAATAAACACAATTTACAATAGCCTTAAACATGTCCCAGACATTATACTATCGTACATATCTTAAACACGCTTAATATTGGAAACAAGTTCCGTACATGATATTCCTTATTTATTTATTTATTCAAACACATAACAAGTTGCAACTTATGCTAACAAAGTAAAAAAAAAAAAAAAACTAAGTTACACCTCAAACTATGTGTTGATACATAAAAACCATATTTAAGACGGGTAGATTAACAATATGTTTTAAGAGTAATTAAATTAAAAATTATTGTCTGTATATTAAAAAAAAAGGATAAAAAAGGATTTAAAAAAAAAGGATGACATACTCATACATCAAAAAATTAATTTAAATGGATACCTGTAAGAACTGATGAGATTTCTTTATAAAGTATTTGAGACTGGGTCGCGAAGTATAGTAGCCAGTCCAGTAGGTGGACTGGTCGCTCCCGTACGGTAAATGGTCACTCTAAAACAAAGAAAAACAGTGTTAAAAGGTAGATAAGGGCAGTGATTTCACCGGAGATAAATAATAATAATAATAATGATAAAAACGTTTATTTGGTACATTACAAATTACAATAAAAATAAAAAATCTTAAAGCTAACAGCATCTCAAATCTAAAATAGTACCAAAAAGGCCTCCGCTCAGCATAATGTCGCAACAAAGGTTGTCACGACGCTGGTATTCTGCGGATGCCGGTATAATGAGGTAATGACTCCTTATAAACAAACTAAAAATAATAATAAGATAATGCGTTACTTCACTGCAATCTTAACTTATAGCATCATTATATAAAATCTAATTTATTTATTAAACTATAGCAGACTTTTGCAGGCTCAATAGATGCTATGATAAATGCTATGCTATGATAAATGATAAATGCTATGATAAAATAAATAAATAATATGATAGCTAGGTAAATGAAGTGATTCTATTTGTTCTTAATAAAAACTTCCCTCGTAACGCATCCTCGCACCTCTGGTGGAACTGCAGCTTTACAATAAAATATATTGTTTTTTTTCATATTGCCTTACTCCATTAATATTTTCCTACTAAGCACGGGGCCACTGCGAAAACTGTCTTAAAGATCAACAGGATCATGTAGATTCAATATTTAACAAACAAAATGGAAATTCAATATTTTTTTTAAAAACATTGAAAGAGATATACTTATATGAGCGGCGTCATAATCAAGAAATAAAAGCAAATGGATTCTTTGTCAGAATTTGTCAAGATTTTACCATTATTCGACGACCGATATAGCGTGGTGGCGAGTATACCCGCTCTCCGCTCCAAGGTCGTGGTTTCGATTCCCACACATGACAAATATTTGTGTGCATGAACAAGATTATTTGTTCTGGTCTGGGTGTTTCCCTATGTATATTAAGTATGTATTTACAAAAAAAAAGTATTTAAGTATGTTTATCCGTTGTTTAGTATCCATAACACAAGTTCTTAATGATACTTATCTTGGAACTAAATAATTGGTGTAATTGTCAGGAAATATTTATTTATCATTATTTTTTTAAAAACTTTGAAAGAGATATGAGCGGTACCATAATCAAGAAATAAAGGGAAATAAATTCTTTGTCAGAATTTGTCAAGGTTTTTCTATTCTTTTATTTAATAACATTAGGTGGCACTCATGTCATGTATGCCCACCTGATGAAAAGTTTTTACCGCATTTCATGGACTCTTGCAACAACAGGAGCGACTTAAAATGGCTTCCAAAGCAGGGCACAGCTCCATAAATGATGATGTCCTGGTAAGAGACCATGGTCCCGCCTTTTTGTCAACTAGTGACGCGCTTCGTCAGTTTTTTTAGAGGGTAGACTGAAAAGTTCCTGCAGGTGCCTCACATAACCGTTGTCCGGTCCACCTACCGGCGAAAACGCAATTCTGATATTAAAAATAAAAAAAGCCAGGGCTCCATAATAAATGCTACACACACGACAACCCATCTAAGGACTGACAAACTCTATGTAACTTTCAGAACTGTTAAGCTGTGAGCTATATTACTATTAAAAACCTTAACTGTGCTCTCGTTTCAGCGTTGGTCGTGAAGACATCGTTGTTCTGAGGCTCCTATCTTACCTGAAGATGCCCTGTTTAAGGGCGAAACACGTGTCGTGTTGAATAGTTTCTCGATTTTTCGGGAAATTATAGTAGCGCGGGAATTGTTACAAAGATATTTTCAATCCATCACTTGCTTACAATGGATTTCCGCAAAGTAACGCCTGAATCAAACAAAATAAAAAAAAACTTATTCCAAAAAAATTACCTTTTCAGTGTACATAGCCTTGTCTCTCCTTCCATACATGTAAATGGCCTTGAGATAGCAAGATGGCGTCGAGTAGAAAACGTTGATGTCAGAAATGTTCGAAGGGTGTGAGTTCACTTGGCTGTAAATTAATAAATACATCATAAAACTAATTAATATGAACAAATACTGTTTGACCTGTTAAATTTTCTAACAATTACACCAATAATTTAGTTCCAAAATAAGTATTATGCACTTGTGACATGGATACTAAATAACGCATAAACATATATAAACATTTTGTATTGTAAATACATTCTTGTAAATTCATTCTACATTGAACGCCTTTACGAAATTAGCAAACTGCTTTCCGTAAGAAAGCTATACATTGTGCAAACAGTTCTAAGACAACACAAATCTCTCCCATACATCCCAAGATCCACACGGAAGCGAAGAAATGAGCATGTCGCAGTGGCGCCTCCATCTAATACTGTCTTTGCTAGTAGGCTATACTACAAGAGATCTGTAAACTTGTATAATAAAATCAATAGGGAAATATATTTATACGACAAGACACACCGTGCTTGTAAAAATTTACTCACTACATGGTTAGCACTTAAATCATATGAAGAACTTCTTAATGATACTTATCTTGAAGCTAAATAATTGATGTAAGTGTCAGAAATATATATTATTTATTTATAATTTACTAATCTCCAAAAAGTCTTTCCTTGGGCATATCCTAACGCCTGTTGACATGACAATAATCATCCCTTGGATTATTAAGTACACCAAAGGGATGGTAATTGCAATGTCTAACAACACGACTTACTTGATAAGTTTGTCCATATTCATGAACCAGTTGGCAGCGCTCTGGTACGTGAAGTCTCCGCCCATGGTAACCAGTATATTGTCGTGGTCGTAGTACTTGGCCTGGCGTTCAATTTGAGCCACAAAGTCGTTCAACTATCAAATAAAACCTTAGAATAGAATTCTTTTACTTGTGAAATAAAGTAATGTAACTAAAACCTGTTTGTGGCTTAATATTGAAAAATATTTTGCGGTCTGTAGATGAATTATACTCAAGGAGTATACAGGACCCTGCGTACCCAATATAATAATGCCTTCAGGGCGCTGTTGGGGTTGCGACGCTACTGTAATGCCTCAGGGAAGCTGGCCTCGGCTGGGGTTGATAGTTTTCAGCTATCATCAGAACGAGAATAGCATCGCCGTTACAGCGGGTCCGTGGCAGTTCCAACAGCCTCCTGAAAACTGTGGTCAATAGGCTTGATGTCGACACTGTTATTATGCAGCACTGGACACGCGTTCACATAACCGAAGATGCCACAATTACATATAACCGGTATGTGTAATGGTGGTATCCTGTTATGTACTTAATTATAAAATTGTAATACTAACATAGTTTTTAAGATTTATTGTAACTAACACTATGGATTTTGGTCCGAAATAAACGAATTTTATTTTATTTAAATACATACATTCACGCCTGTTTCTCCGAAGGGTTAGGCAGAGGCATGTTAAATGCCTCCATTTCGCCAATTATGTGTGGCGAGCCTTCTGCCGCTTACCGGGAACTTTTATGTTCGCCAGAGCCTCGTCCGTTGATCGGCAGGTGCACCACTTGCAGGTGAGGTTGGCTTGGGCTTCTTAGGTCTTGGTAGGAACCCTATCCCCCCCGACTGGTCTCCACCTTGTCGAGGCGGGGGGGCTGAGTACCTCCCGGTAGGGCGCAGAGGGCGCTAGGGAAAAGGTAACACCCAGAGATTGGCGACTCTGGGTGCCCTTAGTACTGACTACTTTGGGGGAAACTAGGAGGGACCTGTGGAGGGCGCTGCGGGCGGGTCATTAGGGCCCGTCAAGGAGCGCCAGGAGTGTCTTAGGCAGCGGGGGCAGGGTGCCCCTGTTGTCTAACCATGGACCCTCCACATTTGCCGCGGGCGGGGTGTCAGAGCTGCAACCCAGGTACTGGCTCCCCGCCTCTTTTTAACAAGCGGCGGACGATTTCGAAAGATTTTTAGTGGATATTACTGCTGGCGGCCGTGTCTGCCGGTGGTGAGTCCCACACACCTCTCTCGGTCCCCCTTTGGCCGGGAGGCAGTGCGTAAATGCATTTTGTTACCGACGTAAATTAAAAAAAAAATGGTAGGATCTCTATACACCCTTATTTATCTTAAGGTTTCACTGTAAATAAAGCTTGTGATAATACCCGTCTCTCTGCATTGTTGGCTTTACTCTCCATGTCGTCGATAATCGGCTCGTCGTTGCAGAGGAAATCGAAGCAGAAACCTTCCGGGGCGTTGTATAGGTTGTACAGAGTGTGTGTCATTATGTCCGACATTTTACCTGTGAACAATTATGGTCTTCATAGACTTCTTGGCGGAAAACTGAATGTAGTTTTCCGCCAGTTCTTTTAGTTGTAATAACGGTGGATTATTAACCGTTAAGTGTTTGTGAACGTACACGAGTGTTGGTAAATGTACCAAAACAGTGCAACATCACTTTTCAAATTCTCTCAAGAAGTCCATGTGAGATCTCAGTATAGTCCCACATCTTAATTGAGGACTCAAGGGGTTTAGGGGGTGGGCAACTACCATCTTTTTCACCACTTATTCTCATTTACTATAATTTATATGTTCTTAATATATCTCTTACTTGACACTGGCTAAATGTGCAAACCGCACGAAGCCATTATTTAAAAGAAAAAAAAACGGTCTTTATTTTACGAAGTTAACACTTAAATAATGACTAGACTGACATAGTCTTTACATACACTGATTAGACTGATATCTTTTGCCTAATTGTAATGTAATAAATACGCAATGTAAAACTGTAAATAAATAAAATAATAGTCATTATCCGAGTGATTTTGGCACATTGTCGGAAATTAAATGATGAATGTGGACTTCTTATGACTGTGGGGCAGAGTGGGGCTTTTGCACCAACCTGTCTTTGACCATTAAGCTACTTAACCAAACCTAAAAAAAATATTATCTATATACAAACTATAATTTTACAGTCATTCTGTTTACTACTGTTTAAATCAATTGCACAGATACCTAACACGTCGCTTCCTCTCCACATAAACTCCATCCTGTCCTCATCTATCATTGATTCTCGTTCTTTATAGTCCACTCGACCTGAAATATTTTACAATTACACACAGTTAATTCTATCTCCACAATATTCTACTAGATAAACCAGGCTGACGCGGCATTTGCAGTTTGAGCCCTCGGTGGTCATAAACCGTTACCTCATCCAGCGTAATGGTTTTGATTACCATAAATACCAACCAAGGAGGTTATTTGTGTGCTAGTGTAAATACGTATTTTCTAAATATCATTATAAATATATGAAGTCCACTGTTTAATATAAGCCATTTTGTTTTTCGGTTGGAAAATCTCTAATCTCTGAAAATGACTTTTTCACGCTGTGGATGAAACGGGAGAGTGTGTCAGACTTTCACTGACTAAAAACCATCGATGTTCCTTCTTGAGCCTGCTGCGTCCCGAAGCCGCGGTAGCCCTTTCGAACAGCCCCGCAAGACCAGCATGCTTGGCCCCCTCCTCTCAGTGTGCTAACATCTCTTTAAGGCGCGCGTGGAACACGAACGCGCCGCACGGCCTGTCGCCTTTAGAAAACAGACGGGCGGCGAATTACCCATTACTCGATTGATCGATTCTGTGCCCTCTGCGTCCACCGGCTTGCCGCTGACTTGACCAGATCATCAGATATAAGTACTTTCTCACCCAAAAACAAGCCATCATATCCCATTTGAGCCAACAACGAAGCCTGTTCTCTCGTGTGTCCATAGGTATCTATCTGCCAACCTGCTTTTGGTTTTCCACATGGACCAAGTGTATCGTTGATTTTTCTGCAAAAATACATTTTCATGTCAAGTTTTGAATAATTTAACAAGCTTCATGAATCTTCTTCACTTAGACATCACAAACAGTTCTCTGTGCAGAGCATACATGAAAACAGCTGAGACAGCTGCTCATGTTCTACTAGAATTCTGAGCGAATTACATAAAGACACCAGGCCAGCCTTAGGGTGGTTAACGCGATGACGGGTTTCCTGGAGAGATTGGGATGGCTGCAGTAATCCAGCTGACATCCTTTGACACAGTATGTGAGAGTTTGTCTCCAAGTTGCGGAATAATGGCTGCAAGATGAAGGAAAGAAATGACATGCACAGAGAAGATAACAAATGGCAGAAGCATCTTAAGCATTTGCGCTTCTGCTTTTTTGTGAATTCTGCTATTTATTGTGAATCTGAAAAGACAGTGTGATGATAAGACACCATAAAAAAGTCTGTGTATAAATTGAATGAAGAATCGAAATACCAAGGGGTTAAAAAGGCAGAAGCATTGTGCATTTGTGGGACAAGCAGGAAATAAGGGATTTAATTTGAAGTAAACTGAAGCGCTCGTAGCTCTGCGGTGCTCGGTGGTCGGAAACGATCGCCGAAGTACAGCAGAGTTTACAGAGGTCAGTCATTGGATGGGTGACCGTTTGTGTGGCATTTGATATCGAGCGCTTCCGTGCTTCGGAAGGCACGTTAAGCCGTTGGTCCCGGTTATCACTAAATGTGGTAGTCGTTAAGCCATGTTAGAGGCCTAATGGGCGGCTTGAAAATTTCTAACAGCAGGACGCCACACACCTGCCTCCGCCAATCCGCACTGGGTCAGCATGGTGGAGTATGACCCAATACCCTCGCACCTTGGTATGTGAGAGGAGGCTCGTGCTCAGTAGTGGGACGTTAATGGGCTGTGATGATGATGATGAAACTGAAACAATCATAAGAGCCTGGACTTATGTTTGAAGTTTTTCCATTACCTCAGTCCCCAAGTATACTGGTCAATAATCTGCAAGTAGTCCACGGTTGCTTCGTCGTTGTGCACCCAGCCCCCACCGGCGAATTCCACGCGTCCCTCCTGCACTAGGGCCCTGAACGTGGCTCGTGTGGTCGGCCTCTGCTCCTTCCACCAGCGCCAGAAGTAAGCCGTCTCCGAAAAGGTAAATCTGGGGATTGTTAGATTTTTAGGGGCCTGTTTTACTTCATCTTCTTCTTAACGAAATATTTACATATAATTCAACATTCATTCTGTTTATAAGATTCTTTTTTTTTAGTTGATTTAATTAGGTACGCTTGAAATTATTCATAATGACTATCCAAAGTCTAGTTCTGGACATAAGCCTCCTCAATGTCCCCGATCGTTTTCTACGTCGAACGATCTCGCTGCTGCCTGCATCCAGATGGTAGAAGATTTTGAGGCAGGCTGTAATCTTGTCATATACCTCTCCGTTAATTTCATAATACAAAAATGAAGACCTGACTTATTCCCCAGCCGTTAGTTGTTGTTAAGGTGGCGCTTTGGGAAATGTCTTCATCACTTCAGCCAAGAAGTACACTGGTGAACGTAACCCAATTGTTTTCCTTTTCAACGACTTTGAGCTGCCTGCATCCACCGACTAAAGACTGTTTTGACCAGATCATCGGTTCATCGGTTGGGAAATGTCTAAGTAAAAACTAACCTTGACGATTTTCTTGCCCTTTCTTTTACGATCAAGCTCCCGCCCGCAGTGAATGGGCGCGCTATTTTTTAAGTTTTGACGTTCATAAGAGCTTTTTTGAGCCAAACTTGAATAAATGAATTTGAATTTTGAATTTTTGAATTTTACTTAATGTAAAGTTACTGATAAAAGAAGACTATTTTACTTACTTTCTCCTCTTATCGTGTAGTAACTCAGAGAGGACTGAATGATATATAAGTTGAACGTTGGCTGAACTCACTGAAGCTTTTGCTGGAAAATAAAAATCTTACAATCACACCAATTTTACACCAAGTAAAACCAAGGATTTAACTATTCTGGGCACCAGTCTCCCACACAATATTAAGTTTTGGCAAAATTGTACACATTTTATATTAAGATGTTTTTAATATGTTTAAGTAGCTTTAAGTTTCTTTGCTTAGAATGGGATAAAATAAATAAATATTATTATTATATTTTCTAAAATTTGTGATATTTCGAACATTAATGTGTAATAACGATGGAGTTTCAACCGTTAAGTGTTTGTGAACGTACATGAGTGTTGATAAATGAAACAAAACAGTGCAACATCATTCATTTCATAGTACACAAATGAAATACCCTCACAATAAAACATTAATTAATATGTAACAATATCTGCTTAATTTTAACCGAAAATTTAATTAAAGTTTCAAAACACCTTTAATGATATTTATGAGAATAAACTCAAAACTACTGGACGTATTTCGATTTCACTATACCTGAGTAAAATTTGCTATATTTTTAACTCAAATTTTATTTGGATCCTTACTTTAATTTATAATTATAATTTAACCCTAGGTGCGATAGGCGACAGTTCTTGTTCTACGTGAGCCTCAAAGAGATGTCAGCATACTTAGGGGTCCTAAGAGAGGGGGCCAAGCCTGCTGTGGTTGCGGGACTGTTCAAAATGGTTACCGCGGCTTCGGTACGTAGCAAGCTCAAGAAGGAACATAGTTTTTAGTCAGTAAAAGTCTGACACACCCTCCCGCTCCAACCACAGCGGGAGAAGGTCATTAGATGATTTTCTATCAGCAAAAAAAGAAAAAGAAAGGTGTGTGCACTAGTAATATATAATTGGACTTCTTGGCGGGAAAGTGAAGAGTCATGTCTGCAGTTTTGTTTTATTTTCTAAAACTTGTGATATTTCTAACATTAATATGTAAGAACGGTGGATTATTAAACGTTAAGTGTTTGTGAATATACATGAGTGTTGGTAAATCAAACAAAACAGTGCAACATCACTTTTCAAATTCTCTCAAGAAGTCCATGTGAGATCTCAGTATAGTGCCACATCTTTACTGAGGACTTTGGGGAGGGTATCTCATTTACCATTTATCATCACTCATTCTCATTTACTATGAATTACTTATATATTATTAATATGTCACTTACTTGACACTGGCTAAATGTGCTAGACGCACGAAGCCATTATTTAAAAGAAAAAAAATATTGCTTACTTCCAAAGTAATACTCGTCGAATGTTTTCACCCAGCCAATATCCATGTGGGAGTGCGGTATAAGGTGCACGTTCAGTGTTCCCTCTCTTGTTGATGGGCATTGCTGTAATCAATTCATAATATCGTAAATATCCTCATTATCATCATCATTACAATCATCATTTGACGACCGATATAGCGTGTAGGTCTGGGGGCCTACCGCCGAGTTTGATGGCAATCGATTATAAGGCAAAATGGATTTCGAATTGATTCGGTCGTACCGCCGAACTCATGGAAATCGAAACAAAATGGCGTTCTCCATTTACCTATTGATCTGTCACGGACTGAAGGTCATGAATGAGAGGTGGCTGTCGGCAGATTCCCCGGTACGGATTAATGAACGTAAACAAAGTTTGATCGAGATGGATTACCGGTAATCCATCGAATTCGGCGGTAGGCCCCCTGTATACCTGCACTTCACTCCAGAGGTCATGGGTTCGATTTCCACTCAGGACATATCTTTGTGTGCTTCATGCACTTTATTTGTTATGGTCTGGGTGTTTTCCTATGTTTATTACGTATGTATTTACAATAAAACAGAAAGGTATTTATGTATGTTTATCCATTCTGTCCATGACACAAGCTCATCTACTTATCTTGATACAGATACTTATCTTGGATCTAAATAACTGGTGTGATTGTAATAGAATATTTATTGATTATTATTGCATCCATATTACCTACTTCTTACGGTTAGGGTCGAGTCTCCTTCCACAGAGCAATGCGAATGGAACTACCATGAGGAACTAGCGCCGACGGTTTCTAAGAGACACACAGGAAAACACCCAAACCAGATCAAATATTCATGTTAGCACCCTAATATTTGTCCTGTGTGAGAATCGAACCCACGACCTCAGGAGCGGAGTGCGGGTATACTCGCCACCACACCATGTCGGTTGTTATGTCATTCAGTAATCTGAATTCAAATGAATGCCACGACTTGTAAATGACAGTTCAAGCCCAGTAGAGGGATATTTACGCATACGCATACGCAGGAACGCATAGTATTGTTCAAATGATTATATAGATATTAAGACTGAATTGCTGTAAATGATATCTTTCATAAGACCAAAAATATTTGTGGTTTGCAGCACATTTAATTAATATAATGTTATTTTTGTTAAAATTAGTTTATCCTGTAGCTTGAGTATGTCATGCTCACTCAAATGTCTTTGCGGTGGTGGCGTCATGCGTCGGGTCGTTGCGTTCCCTAAAATATGGTTGAGCGAAACGATGGCTGGTTCATGCGTCATACTCGTGAACGGGTGCCACCAGTGAGGACTGGTCTGCTCATGTCTACTATGTTTATTCGTACTCATACTCGTATAACTTAAAATAAAAAGTTATTTTCTTCTTTTATTTTAAATCATGTGACTGCAGAACACATGTTTTTGTAGATTTGTCAAATTGTTTTACTACTAAGTACATATTCTTGTAACTGGCGGGAGAAAAAACTAACCTTGACGATTTTCTTGCCCGTTCTTTTACGATCACGCTCCCGCCCGCAGTGAATGGGCGCGCTAGTTTTTAAGTTTTGACGTTCATAAGAGCTCTTTTGAGCCAAACTTGAATAAATGAATATAAATTTTTGAATTTTGAATTTTACTGTAATCGTTTATTTACCATTTCTCTATAATAAACTTGGCAAAAAGACATCTTGTTTGTACAATATTGTGTGCTTAAATTAGTCTCTTACCTTATATCCGCATTCAATTTTAGATTTAACAGTAGATATTATATTAAAGTTCAATAGTATTATTACACATAGAAGCTTGCCTTTCATAGTAACTATTTACCAATAATAAACTTTCACAATCATCTTTTAGTCATACTAATAGTGATAAACATACACTACTAGTAGTTTATAAAAACTAATAATTATATCTAGATTTAATTTTCAAAAAAAATATTTCAAATTTCAAACTAAATTTGAATTTTTATTTTATACAGTTTTACTACTTAAGTACTTTCCCAAGCCTGTCCTCTCTCTATGCTAGAGAACTTTCGTGTGAAGCAGTTGATTTAACGGAAAAGAGTGCTGTTATGTAACGTTTAATGTTAAGCCGTGGACACATTTAAACATCAAATATTATCAATTGTTTTTTTATTTCACAAACTATTACATAGTACTACTATAAGATTTATACGATACGTTCGAAAAATCGTACATACATAATGTCACGCCTGTTTCTCCGAAGGGGTAGGCATATAATACGCTCACATTGCGCCAGTTATATTGTGCAGGTGCACCACTTGCAGGTGAGGTTGGCTTGGGCACCTCCGTTCTAGAAAGCTACACACCCTGGTTTTTATATTATATCTCAATATTTCCGCCGTATTGGGGGAAGTAAACCAGCCCCTGTCTAATCCACCGCCCCCTGTAATCCGACGTGCTTCTCACTGCTGAATGTAGGAACACAAACATTGTTTTGGAAAATCTTCACAATTAAAGGTGATGCATGATTAAACAGATTGCAACTTGTACGCGCCACTTCATGATAATCTTTTAATTTTGAGCTGCAATTTGTCGAATTGCAAAGTATTCTTTATCAAAAAAAATCCCGACTATAAGGAATTTGGGTAGTAGTACTCTGTAATCCGACAAATTCGATAGTCCGACAGTCGACACTGCCCAGCAACACGTTTGTCGGATTACCGGGGGTCCACTGTAATTTGAACTATAATGTTGGCCTCTATTCCCTCTACATACTAAATACATTTCACAGAGGTATTAGGTCATTCCTTGGACCTGGTCAATCATTCCTGGAATATACGTGGTAGTCCTCAAGCCATGTTAGAGGCCTTTACAAATCAAACAGTGGCATCTGCTGTTTGATTGACACTTGCCTGAGCCAATTTGAACGTACTTTTCATGTGCATTTGTGGCGTATGTGTAATTTTTATAGTGTGTTTTTTATATGTGCCTTAACATCTTTCAATGCTCAATATGTGCATATAAAACTCTTCTGATAGTTATCGCGTAATATATTTTAAACCTGTGTATATAAAATTTCAAACAAAATTCTATAATTTATCTGTAAGATGGACGACCGATATGGCGTGGTGGGGAAAATATCCGCTCTCCGCTCCTAAGGTCGTGGGTTCGATTCCCACGCAGGACTTTTCTTTGAGTGCATAGACATGAATATTTGTTCTGGTCTGGGTGTTTTTCTATGTACATTAAGTATGTTTTAACAAAAAAATAAAATTATATATGTTTATCCGTTATTTATTATTCTAACACAAGTTCTTAATTATACTAATCTTGAAGCGAAATAATTAATGTAATTATCAGAAAATAATTATTTATTTATAAGAGCTGTGGATTTTGAAAAATAAATAAATACGCATCAGGTCGTCAGCGTGGTGGTGGACTATTACCCAATACCCTCTCACCTTCATCATGAGAGGAGGCATCAACATCCCACTACTGAGCAAGGGCCTCAGTAGTGGGACTTTGATGGGCTGAAATAGGCTACCAGTAGCCAGTGAGAACTACTCCTTATGTTCTGGCCAGTACGCCTAACAGTGTTGTTGATAAAACAGCGACTCGGGTTGACCTAAACACGCGAAAAATATTTTTACATGGAAACTACTGTTTTACGTAATACGATACGTGTTGATGGCAGATTTCCTTAATGTTAACTACATTTAAATAATTTATTGATTCAGGCGTTCATCATCATCTCAGCCATTCGACGTCCACTGCTGAACATAGGCCTCCCCAATGGATTTACACATTGAGCGATCCTGAGTCGCCTGCATACGTCGGCTTCCCGCCGCCCTGACCAGATCATCGGTCCATCGCGTGGGAGGCCGTCCTCTACTACGTTTACCGGTTCGCGGTCGTCATTGCAAGCAAGTGATGGATTGAAAATATATTTGTAACAATTCCCGCGCTACTAATATTCCCGAAAAATCGAGAAACTATTCAACACGACACGTGTTTCGCCCTTACACAGGGCATCTTCAGGTAAGATAGGAGCCTCAGAACAACGATGTCTTCACGACCAACGCTGAAACGAGAGTAACTCCCGTAAATCACTTGTAAACATTTTATTTTATAGTTTAGGATACATACATGTATACATAAAATCACGCCTGTTTCTCCGAAGGGGTAGGCAGAGGCATATTATACGCCCACATTTCGCCGATTATATTTTCGGTCCCACGTGAGCCTATTCAAAATCAAAAATCAAAATCAATCAAAATCAAAATACTTTTATTTCATAAACTATTACATAGTACTTAAAAACGTCAAAATTATAAAAAAATAACAAAAACAAATAAAATATAATTATACTAAAATCACGAAGCTTAGATTCACTTGCAACCAAACAATTTAAAAAAACAAAAAATATTTAAGTGTAAGTGAATCCTAAGTGCCAGTTCCGAGCCACCGCTCTGTAAGAAGAACTGGCAAGAAACTTGGTTAGTTACAATGTTCATTTGTCTGTGACGCTATACAATGCAACATAATATAACAATATTCATGCTTTAAGTCATTCAAATTAGAATAGCCTGTTTGAAACGGCAACTTAATCCCAAGCATTTTTATCAGCCATATAGTCTTTAATAGAATAGTATCCCTTTAAAGACAGCTTGCGTTTTATTGTTAATTTAAATTTATTATTTATTGCCGCTTGCAGGGCACTGTTAGGTTCGCCAGAGCCTCATCCGTTGTTCGGCAGGTGCCCCACTTGCAGGTGAGGTTGGCTTGGGTTCCTAAGGACTTGGTATGATCCTATGTTTAGGATGAGCTTCTTTATTTAATTAGCGTATAATGTGAGTAATTAAAATGGAAATTGATATGTACTAATAGTATGGGTAATAACAGGTTCCCATGATATATATAACTATGTCATTGTTGAATATGCAATAATCAACGAAAACTAAAAAGAGCAGTGTATTGACCTTCCTTAGCACATAATTTTCCTTACATAAAAATATAATGGGTTAAGTATGGAATTAGAATTTATAGTTTGAATTATTGAAGTTCTTATACTTGTACGGTAGGATCCGGCGGAAAATATTGCGCTATGATTAAGTGAAATCCGACCGAATATTTAGGTCTAGTGTTAGTATTTTAGTAGTGGCAGTAAAGTAATAGCAGTCACCATCTGGTAAATAGTAGCAGTACCTACAAACAAAAGAGTGCGTGCAATATAAGTTACTAAATGGTTCAGCTACTCCTCAAGAGATGGCGTTAAACTATATCAATACATTTCGTATTATCTATTCACATATTTTGTTAAAAGTATTACTGAAATAAGTATTTTAAATAAAGAAATATTCTTAGACATCAAAAAAGCGATTCTAGCCAAAAACTAAGCACAGCTTGAATAGCATAAGCTACTGGAGTAGCGTACAAAAAAATAACCATATTTCTGTACGTGTTTCTGTACCATGAACTTTTTATTTGGAATTTTTGAACAATAAACGTTGAAAATATATTTTATATACATAGAAAAACACTCAGAACAAATATTCATGTTCATGCACACAAAGATTTGTTCTGTGTGAAAATCGAACCCACGACCTTTAGAGTGTTTTGCAGGTATACCTCAACGCCATATAGCCTGATTAGTCCCCATTTAAATTAGTTTCATATACTTCTCATGAAAAATATTATTGCAAGTTTTTAAAACTTCATCTATCTACTATTTTCTATAAGCATATTGCTATATAATTTAAACACTACATTCACGTCAAAAACAGTGTAAATTGAACTTAAATTAAATTATTTTCGTAATTTTACACGAGTTTTCACGTGGAAAATGGTTAAGTTTGTTGGTTAGATTAGTTACACATCATTATATCCTAGCATTATCCCGGTTGCCCTAGACTTAAGCTTAGGGCCCAGGGTCTGCTCACTGGTTTTTAAGCAGATTTGACTGAACTTCAGTTATTACGTGGAGAAACTGCCGTCTGACCTCCGCAACACAGAGGTAACACTGACCAGCTGTCAGTTTGCTAGAAGGAACTGACTTTCTAATAGATGTACATGACAGCCGGGACCAACGGCTTAACGTGCACGAAGCAAGCGATAATTACGCACATAACTTCGAAAAGTCATAGGTTCGCCACCAGGGTTTGAACACGAGACCCTCTGAATTTAAAGGCACTCGCCGCTATCGACGTTAAAAAAAATTGTACACTAAATTTAATGTAGACTTATGTGAAGTTGTGTTCTACAATAGGCAGAAGATTTTCTATCGGACGAGGAAAAATCTTCTACTAGTATTAGGCTGCCTGTCCACTGAAGCGGAGCGAGGATGCGGAGCGGAGAAACGGACAAATATTAACCAATAGGATTGTATAAAATCTTCGCTTCTTTCTGTCCGCGAATCTCATTGGTTAATAATTGTCCGTTTCTCCGCTCCGCATCCTCGCTCCGCTTCAGTGGACAGGCAGTCTGATACATATTATTATAGCGATGTGATAGAATATTTCTGTTTGCGCGATTCAGGTTTGAATGTGAAGCGGACAAATTCTGTCTGCTAGTATTTTTATTAATCAGAAGGTGCTCTTAGTCGTACTGACATTAATATGCACATTCCTGCAGACAAAATATTAATAACACAATAAGATGTTTTTTTTTTAAATATGCTGTAATACCGGCACTTTGTAACCTTTAGAATCATAGTATATACATACATTCACACCTGTAAGCAGAGGCATATTATACGCCCACACTTTGCCAATTATATAGTTGGTCCCACGTAATAGGTGGCGAGCCTATTACCGCTTACTGTTATGTTCGCCAGAGCCTCGTCCGTTGATCGGCAGGTGCACCACTTGCAGGTGAGGTTGGCTTGGGCTCCTCAGGTCTTGATAGGATCCCTATACACACCTTGCAGTACCTTCAGAATCATCGTGTTTTTTTTTCTTATATTATGTAATAAATACAAAATAGTTTTTTATCTGTCATTATTTTTTTTAATAAATATTTATATTGTGTACCCACCTATATTAGGTCTACATAAGTTAAGGGTATGTATGTTTGTTGCAGCTAAGTGAAAGTATTTTTAGGTAGTTATTATAATTATGTCCTGTGTGGGAATGGAACCCATGACCTTAAGAGTGCAGATATACTGACCTCCACGCTATATCGATCGTTCATTATTGTCCACCCACGCAAATACCCCTAATACATTATTGCAGTCGTAAAATTTATTGATATGGGTAATTAAAAACTACATATATCATTTATGAGTGAGAACTAAATAAAACACTTTCCGATATTTGTTGTCGTCGTGACAGGAAGTCCTTGGGCCGATATTGCAATTTCCGGTTTTAATTGAAAGTTTGTCATTTGATTTTTAAAGCCTAGAACATATTAGATAAACCGATGTTTGTACTTTTTGGCGGGAAGTGTCAAGTCTGCAGTTTTTGTTTTATCTTCTAAAATTTGTGATATTTCAAACAATAATGTGTTTTAACGGTGGAGTATAATAGTTAAGTGTTTGTCAATGAACATAAGTGTAGGTAAATGAAACAAAACAGTGCAACATCACTTTTCAAATTCTCTCAAGGAGGTCCATTTGAGATCTCAGTATAGTCCCACATATTTAGTGAGGACTCAAGGGGTTTAGGGGAGAGCATCTCATGTACCATCTTAATCATTACTCATTTTTGTTTAGTATAAATTACATAATATTAAGTAAATATCTTTTGGTGCAAACGCACGAAACCATTATTTAAAAGAAAAAAAACCGATATATTAATCAAGTCCCAACAGAGTCCTAAGCACTTTGGTAAATAAGGTTGATACACCCAGATTAGTCACTTTATGTGTGTCAAAACCGAAACGGTGTTAATTGTAATTAGTTATAATTAAGTTTCAATTATTGCATGTACTAACACTAGTTACTAGGTTGCGTACTTTAGTAACAATTTGACCTTTGTTGTCAAATACATAAATAAATAAATTAATAATTATTAAATAGTTGTAACCCGCCCTTGCTTCGCTTCGGTTACTATTTATTAAAAGAATATAATAAACTAAACCTCTAAAAAAAGCTTTTTTGATCATCAAAAATACTGAGTGAGCATCTAATAGGTGATTAGGTGCTCAATCAGTATTTTTGATGTACAAAAAGGTTAGGTTAGGTTGGCAATTTATTATTTTTGAAGACACGTTAAATAACACCCTTTATTAAATATCACTTCGAGTTGCATCATTGGAGTTTTGGTAAGAATCCTTAAGAAAATTGAAATCGCATAATAATGTAGCCCTACTCTTCTTTTTTTTTAATAATGGCTTCGTGCGTCTAGCACTTGTAGCCAGTGTCAAGTAATTGGGATATTAATGACATATAAATCATAGTAAATGAGAATGAGTGGTGATAAAGATGATAAATGGTAAATGAGATGCCCTCCTCTAAACCCCTTGAGTCCTCAGTAAAGATGTAGGACTATACTGAGATATCAAATGGACTTCTTGAGAGAATTTGAAAAGTGATGTTGCACTGTTTTGTTTAATTTATCCACACTCATGTAACTTAAACACTTCACGGTTAATAATCTACCGTTATTTTACACATTATTGTTTAAAATATCATAACTTTAAGAATATGAAACAAAACTGCAGAAATTACGTTTCACTTTCCCATATGTTCTGTGAACCTGAGAGAGAAAAAAACTTATTTAAAATATATAATTAGACTTCTCATTCGGAGGGTCTCGGGTTCAAACACAGTTGGCGCGCCTATGACTTTTCGAAGTTATTTGCGTAATTATCGCTTGCTCCGTCGGAAAGCACGTTAAGCCGTTGGTCCCGGCTGTCATGAACATCTATGGCAGTCGTTATAAGGAAGTCAGTGCCTTCTAACAGACTGACAGCTGGTTTAACCGTAGATGATGTAGGTATGTTTCCCTCTGGGTTGCTGAGGTCAGACGGCAGGCACTCCAAGTAATAACAGGAAAAAAATTGTACATTGAGCACAAATTCAATAATCAAACAAGTAATATAAGAAATCTATATTCATGTTTACAGCAACAGCTGCTGCACTGCTGTAATGTCCATGTTCACTGCTTAGCAGCCATATTGTTTATTCTTTAAGTAGTTAAGCCTAAATTGTCTTTAAAGTGAAATATTAAATTTCTTAAGACAATACAATTCTTTAAACCGAAGTATCCATATTTTATGCTTGTCTTATTTTGGAGCTAGTGTGAGATGAATAAAAATTATCGATAGAAATAAAACACAAATAAATTCATTAAAAAACATGTTTTTGTATGCTATGAGCAACTTGCCTTGCCTACTTACCTTGTCATATTTAATTTCACGCTTGCCTACTTTCATACTGTATCAATAGAATAAGTTATTAATTTTTTATTCAAGTTATTATAGTATAGCTTCCGCACGCGGATCTGCTCGCATGAAACTGTTTTTTGTACCTTGTATGACGAGTTTTAATGCAAGGGTTGCAAAGATTCCTCCTTAAAATTCTTCAAAGACTGCAATGGCGAGCGGTACGCATTTTTGGTTACGTAAGCCTATCTTAGAGGCGTATCTTAAGGTTTATCTTGAGGACCTTTAGCTGCGTAGGGATATGGCTTCTCCCAGTGTACTACTACAGAGATTGTTCTGCCGCCCTCTCCTCTCCTCTCCCGCACTACACGTGCTGGTCTTAGGGACCGCCCTCATATTGTGCATTCTATCAGAATTTGCAGACTGTCATAAGTGGGAAGGCGGTGGGAAGGCGGTGGGAAGGCGGTGGGAAGGCGGTGGGAAGGCGGTGGGAAGGCGGTGGGAAGGCGGTGGGAAGGCGGTGGGAAGGCGGTGGGAAGGCGGTGGGAAGGCGGTGGGAAGGCGGTGGGAAGGCGGTGGGAAGGCGGTGGGAAGGCGGTGGGAAGGCGGTGGGAAGGCGGTGGGAAGGCGGTGGGAAGGCGGTGGGAAAGTGGTGGGAAGGTGGTGGGAAGGTGGTGAGAAGGTGGTGGGAAGGTGTTGAGAAGGCAGTGGGAAGCCAGTAAATGCAGGCTGCAAAGGATCGGTCTGCGTGGAAAACTGTGGATGCCTATGTTCAGCAGTGAACTTTATATTTTAAGGCAGAAATTATGTAATGCTAATTGTGGTAATAGGACAGTAAGAGGTTTAAACTAAAAAAACAAACATAGAATTATAACAATTATTATTATTATTATTAACACATTTCAGATTACATATTTAAAAAAAACTTTAAATAGGTTCTAGACCGGGGGGACCCTTCGGCCGTCAACAAAGACTTCCCGTCTTCCAACATGCGTCAACTAGCATTCCTCTTAGTGCGCGCCGCGTCGGTGCCTCCCCAGGTGCCGACCGCTTCAGATGTCGCCTTCATGGTAGAAATACTTAGGGCTATTATAGGGAGAGGTTTAGTCGGTTCAAGTCCGACATAACCACACACACCGGGTGTGTGGTATGCGGGGGCATTATCTCCCTCCTCCCACCGTAGGGGGTAGTTCTAAGTAGGTTAAGTAGGGTTCTAAGTACGGCACTGGCCCCCGCCCCTATTCAAAAGCGGCGTCGGAAGATTTTTAGTAGCTGGGACTACTGGTGGTCGCTTCTGCCGCAGTGAGCCCCTCTCTCAGAAAGCAGTGCCTTAATACATTTTGTTACCGAAGTAAAAATAAATACCCTGTACACCCCAAGAATATTATTGATGTGATGTAAAGTAATGAGAGTCTGTATAAGTTAAGGAAGCCTGTGTCTGTGTCTGCCGGTGGTGAGTCCCACACCCCCCTTTCGGTCCCCCTTTGGCGGGAAGGCAGTACGTAAATGCATTTTGTTACCGACGTAAAACAAAATTAAAAAAAAAGGGCAGACCAGTCCCGTTAACCTGCTGAAATACTTCCTTATAAATGCGTTTAGTGTACACTATGCCGTAATTATATGTAACTCGTGACAACTTTCAGAAATTACAAGGTACTCGCGGATATTACAGCCTTTTTAACATCCATAAGAGCGATGCCTACTTTTGGTGAAACGACATTCATTACATTATCGACTATTGAGAAACACTGAATGAAATTTGTGCTTTAGCAGTTTTGAAATATTATGGAGGCCATTATCAAGGTTTTTGAGGTTATGTTCCGGTTGGGGTTATAAATAAATTATTTTTTCAATTTGGTTTAAGACTAATAATGTGCTAATTATTACATTATGTCGGACGACCTTCAGAAGCAGTGATAGCCCACTGCAAGACCAAAAGACTGCGTTTGCAGAGGGTCACGGGTTCAAATACGGTCTTGCACATAGGTAATTTTGAAGTTTAGTGCGTAATTATCGCTTGCTCCTGTCGGTCCTTGCGGACTGTCCGAAGGCTGCGGGACTGTCCGAAAGGGTTACCGCGGCCTCTAGACGTAGCAGGCCCAAGAAGGAACATGGATGGTTTTTGGTCAGTAAAAGTCTGACACACCCTCCCGCTCCACCCACAACGGGAGAAGGTCGTTAGATGATTTTCCAAAAAAAAAGGTCCCGGCTGTTATGAACATCTATGACAGTCGTTATCAGGAAGCAAATGCCTTCTAACTGGTATCCTAACTCCAAATTATTGCCCTGAGAGTTTTCCCTCTGGTTTGCGGAGGTTAGATGATGCTGAGGTAACAGCCTCACTCGAGGATCGACAGCTGCGTAGAGACATTGCATCTCTCAGTATCTTCTACCGGAACTACTATGGCGAGTGTTCTGAGGAGCTTTTCGATCTCATCCCGCCCTCTTCTTTTTTCTCCCGAACAACCGTGCTGGTCTTCGAAACCATCCTCATACTGTGCAGACCATCAGCACTCGAACCAAGAAATTTGGAAAGTCGTTTCTGAGCAAGACCACTAAGCTCTGGAGTTCGCTGCCGGCTCATGTGTTTCCTATTTCCCATGATCCCGGGTCTTTTAAGCGGGCGTGAAACGGCACTTTAGCTGGCCTTCATGAGTGGATGCGCTTTGTACCGGGCTTATTTTACGTTATGAAGCGCTCCACTCATGAAGGCTTGCTATAGTGTCACATTAAAAAAAAAGACGGCAGTCACTCCGAAATTCAGCCGAAATCTGGCTAGAATTGTGAGCAAGGATAAATCTTAGAAGGATGATGTTTACATACATAATACCGCGGAGTTATGACTGCATTTACACAATAACAGGTAATAATATCAGCAACAGATCCCACCGAACCACTTTGTGATTTTTAGCCAATATCCGTTTAAAATAACCGGCCTAAAAATGCGGGTAAACATAATATAAGCCGGCAGTTTAATATGAAAATCTTTCCTACCCATCGAAATTGACTTATGTGTAGTATGTAATATTAATTGAGAATCTGAAAGACTTTCGATATTTTAGAGCGACATTTACGCAGTACGCTTTACAAGGTTGTAGAAAAAGATTGCCTTAATGACGTCACAATTCAGTTGTTTTCTTATTTGCGTAAACCTTATTGTTTCCTACACAACATTCACTCGAGATTCTTGATTTTCAATAACTGTAGTTACAAACAATGCTCTTAATCGGTTAATATTTATTTTGACTGGTTTTTACTGTTGTCAACAATCATAGTCTTAGCTTTTTTGTCATGGTCTACTTGTATTGTAATCCAATACAAATAAAATAACAATAAAATAAATAAATATTTTTGACACTTACACCAATTATTTAGTTCCAAGATAAGTATCATTAAGAACTTGTGTTATGGATACTAAACAACGGATAAACACTTTTCACATCACATACATAAATACTTTTTTTTTGTAAATGCATACTTAGTATACATAGGAAAACACCCAGACCAGAACAAATATTCATATTTATACACTCTAAGATTTGTCCTGTGAGGGAAACGAACCCACGACCTCAGGAGTGGAGTGCGGGTATACTCGCCACCACGCCATATCGGTCGTCAAAATATTTAATTGGGACAGGCGGGAAATATAAAGTGCGTTCTACAACAAAAAAAAATTTTTTTTTGTGGTAAAGTACTTATTGTCCAGTTTTATGTTTTATCTGCAACATGATACATTTTATGTTAATGGAAGTTGAATGCTGGTTGGTAGACGTCATGTCACCGTTTATATTTGTGGTTTAAAGGTTCATGCGCACGTAATGCAATAATATATATCTACCTTATATAGTGTTGTATGTTTGTACGTTTGTTAATTATAATTAATGAAGCGCTCGTAGCTCCGCGGTACTAGACGGTCGGAAACGATCACCGATGTAAAGCAGAGTTCACAGAGGTCAGTTCCTGGGTGGGTGACCGTTTGTGTGGCATGTGACACGTTAAGACTTCGTGTCTGGCTAACACTATAAAAAAACTTTATTGTCATTCAGAAAGAGATTTGTGCGGTACTATAATCATAAAATGAAAGCAAATAGATTCTTTGTCAGAATAGGTCAATGTTTGTCAGTTTATCTGTCTGTTGTTGATTTCTCAAGATTTGTCAGTCATCCTGTCGTGTTCTAAAGGGGGGAGGGGATTGTCCGTCAGTCAGTTAGTCTGTCGGTGACTCTAACGAGGCTTCCAAAAAGGCAACGAGATTGAGAAGAATCCCTCATGAAACTCATCTCGGCTTTTTTACAATTATGTCTTAAAATCTAATACGATTAAAGAAAGAAACACTATGGTAGATGTTAAATATGGCGCTCTATTAAACGACGACCGATATGGCGTGGTGGCGAGTATACCCGCACTCCACTCCTGAGGTCGTGGGTTCGATTCCCACACAGGACAAATCTTTACAGTCCTCTGTGCAGAGTATGCATGGGGACTGAGGAGACAGCCGCACACGTCTTGCTGGAATGCAGGGTGGTGGCTGATTGCCGGGCGAAGTTTCTGAAGACACCAGGCAGCCTTCCGGAAGCCTGCAGCGACGTCAAGGCGCTTATAGGATTCCTGGAGGATCTGGGATGGCTGGAGTAATCCAGCTTACACCCTCCTACGCAAAATAGACGCATGGGTCGTCTAATTCCGGAAAAAGCCTGCACGACGAAGAAGAAGAGAAGAGAAGCCGTACTTTACCACGTGTACCAAGTACGAACTGGGAGCGGCAGGAGTGTGGCGTTATACTATTAGACTTCTTCAAGCAGCCCATTTTAATCCTGCACGATTACTTTATTTACGACGCACGGAAGTCATATTAACGGTCACCCATCCGAGAAATGTCCTCTGTCATCGCTGCTTAACTTCCGTAATCGTGTCCGACCACCCAGACGTCTTTGCCCACCGTCCGCTAGTATTTAATAACTCTACAAATGACTTCATCAATGCAATGATACCGTCATTATTCAACAGTTAACATAACCTCGGATTAAAGGTTAAATCATTTTTAAATTGTCGATTTATGTTCGCACGGCCCGCTCTCAGATTTGCTTTATGCACAATAAAAAGTTATATGATCAAATATAGTATAAGGTTAGTTGACGAGGTGCAGATAAAACAGGAAACAATTTGATTCAAACAAGTGTTTAAAAAGATAAAAGATAATTTATTAGTCATCCATGCATCTTGTACTATACCATCTTGTACTATACCTTCTTGTACTGTACCTTCTTGTACTATACTTTCTTGTACTATACCATTTTGTACTATTCCATCTTGTACTATACCATCTTGTGCTATACCATCTTGTACTATACCATCTCGTACTATACCATCTTGTACTATACCATCTTGTACTATACCATCTTGTACTATACCATCTTGTACTATATCATCTTGTACTACACCATCTTGTACTACACCATCTTGTACTATACCATCTTGTACTATATCATCTTGTACTATACCATCTTGTACTATACCATCTTGTACTATACCATCTTGTACTATACCATCTTGTACTATACCATCTTATACTACACCATCTTGTACTATACCATCTTGTACTATACCATCTTGTACTATACAATCTTGTACTATACCATCTTGTACTATACCATCTTGTACTATACCATCTTGTACTATACCATCTCGTACTATACCATCTTGTACTATACCATCTTGTACTATACCATCTTGTACTATACCATCTTGTACTATACCATCTTGTACTATACCTTCTTGTACTGTACCTTCTTGTACTATACTTTCTTGTACTATACCATCTTGTACTATACCATCTTGTACTATACCATCTTGTACTATACCATCTTGTACTATACCATCTCGTACTATACCATCTTGTACTATACCATCTTGTACTATACCATCTTGTACTATACCATCTTGTACTATACCATCTTGTACTATACCATCTTGTTCTATACCATCTTGTACTACACCATCTTGTACTTTACCATCTTGTACCATACCATTACTGGAGTACAAGTATTAATCTTATAAACTATACTTTGAAATTATCAAGACTTTAACAATAAATGAAAGTTTCAGAGTTATTCGTTGTGAATATCTTGCCAGGTTGAACTACTGTTGTTGATCCGTGTGGTGGCAGACCGCCAAGAATGAAAAGCCAAGAGTAAGCATAATTCTGAAGACAGACGCTTGAAGGGCTGCTTGTTATTAAAATCTTTTACACAATTTTCGCGTTAACTTTAAAACTAACGCGCCGTTTCACTGCGGGCAGGAGATTGATCGTTTAAGAATCGGGCAAATAAATCGCCAATTTGTCACTAAGAATAGACTAAAAACAACTGGACCAATGTTCTGCCTTCCGGCCAAAGGGGGACCGAAAGGGGGTGTGGGACTCACCACCGGCAGACACGATCGCCAAGTAATACCCACTAAAAATCTTCCGACGACGCCCGCCGCTTGTTGAGAAAGAGGCGAGGGCCAGTACCTGGGTTGCAGCTTCTGACACCCCGCCTGCGGCCAACTTCCCCCGGACCAAAACCGGGAGGACCTCCTCAGAGAGGCGCAGTGGACGCGCCCCTCCTACCTCCCCTTGCGACCATAGCGTGTGTGTCCGACTTCCCGGAGGGTCCATGGTTAGACAGCAGGGGCCCCCTGCCCCCACTGCCTAGACCCTCCTGGCGCTGCTGAGCGGGCCCTCCTGGCCCGCCCACTGCGCCCTCCACAGGTCCCTCTTAGTTTCCCCCCCGGTAGTCAGTACTAAGGGCACCCAGAGTCGTCGGTCTCTGGGTGTTGCCTTTTCCCTAGCGCCTCCTGCGCCCTACCGGGAGGTACTCAGCCCCCCCACCACGACAAGGTGGAGACCAGTCGGGGGGGCATTGTTAGAATTCTACATTATCCCTAACTAACAATACTAATAGGCTATATTAATTATGTAGTATAGGGATCCTAACCACATCTAAGAAGCCCAAGCCAACCTGACCTAAAAGTGGTACGACTGTTGTACGATCAACAGACGCGGCTCTGGCAAATGTAACAGATCCTGGCCGCCTATTACGTAGGACCAACAATATAATTGGCGAAGTGTAGGCGTATAGTATGCCTCTGCCTACCCCTTCGGGGAAACAGGCGCGAGAGTATGTATGTATGTTTATAAGTAGAATAATAGAAGTCCTTATGAAAACTCAAATAATGTAAAATATTCGCTCAATGACTGCCGGTAAACTCAATGTACCCAGAGTATATAATAATTATGGTGACAGAACTATAAAAAAACGGCTTCCATACCTTTTAAATAGTATACCTGAAGCCATTAGAATAGAAACAAACAAAAATAAGTACAAAACAAATTTAAAAAAGCACTATATTGGTTTAAGTGAATTTATAAAATTAGTTGTAATGTATAAAATAGTATAAGAGACTGTGACCCACAGACAAACCAGTCAAACGGTTTTGTGGGATATGTTTTTATATAACTTGTATTATTTAAAGGAAATAAACGGTTTATCTATCTATCTATTTATTTAATAATTAGCCAGGTACTGAAGCGAACCGTAGGCATAGTAAATATATAAATCAACAATAGATATAATGTTGTATCTGGAATGTTAACGTTGACTGCATTGGCGATAAAATTTGACAAAGCGCAGGTTTACCTTGATCTAGTTGCGGGCCTTTGTGTGTTGTTATATAATCTGTGGTGACAGACGGACATACTGATTGATTTTATCACCATGTATCCCTAACGGATAGACAAACAACGCGTTTTTATAAATGTATGAATACCATGTACTTACAAACCAAAGTATTTGAGAGGCAACGCCAATGGCCCACTACAATCCATCCGTAGAACAAGGTAACATCTGCAATTTTGACGACCGATATGGCGTGGAGGTCAGTATACCTACACTTCACTCCAGAGGTCGTGGGTTCGATTCCCACACAGGACAAATCTTTGTGTGCATGAACATAAATATTTGTTCTGGTCTGGGTGTTTTCCTATGAATATTAAGTATGTATTTACGAAAAAAAAAAAGTATTTAAGTATGTTTATCCGTTGTTTAATATCTATAACACAAGTTCTTAATGATACTTATCTTGGAACTAAATAATTGGTGTAATTGTCAGAAAATATTTATTATTTATTATTATTTAATTTAACAGGATTTCAAAAGAGCCATACTGATGGAGCGCTATTCTTCGGAATACTGCAACATTTTATAACATATCATTGGTTTTCTCATAATATTGCAAATTGAATGCAATGAAGAAAGAAAATTGTTACTTTTATACTTGTAACTTTGTCCTGGGGATAGTTCTAGTGGCTGTAGGCCCGGAACCAGTAGAGAAAGTTGAATAGGCTGGAAACCTAGACCTGTTGGTGGCAACACGTTTATGCACCTTATGCAGCTTAAAGATATGGAACCCGTTTTACCGATTAAAATCATAATTTATAATCAGTATTGTTCGTTAGCTATTTATTAAATATTTTACTCTAAAAACCCTCACAGGCCGACTTTTCAGTTGTTACTGTTTTTGATCTTTCAATATCAAACAAACACACTCTGAAGCTTTATAAAATTACTAGCTTTTGCCCGCGACTTCGTTCACGTGGAATAGTGACTACCGGCAGATTTTTGGGATTTTTGGGCAGTTCCCGCTCCCACGGGATTTTCAAGATAAAAACTATCGTAAGTACTTTCTCGAGTTCCGAACTATGTCTGTACCAAATTTTACGCAAATCGGTTCAGTAGTTTAGGCGTGAAGAAAGGACAGACAGACAGAGTAACTTTCGCATTTATAATATTATAAAATTAGTTTGGATACGTGCAAACAGTCCAGAAGTTGTTCAAACGGTCAAATCAAACAATATTATAAATGCAAATAATTATGCGAACACTATGTACAGTTATGGTACCTGTTTTTTCTAAATACATACTTACATACAATCAGTTTTTCTCCGAAGGGGTAGAGCCTCGTCCGTTGATCGGCAGGTGCACCAATTGCAGATTTGGTTTAATTGGGATCCTAAGATTTTGATAGGAAACCAAAAGGTGGAGAGCGCAGCGAGCGGGCCAGGAGGGAAAGTGGAGGGGGCAGGCACCCCTGCTGTCCATAGACCCTCCGAGAAGTCGGCCACACACGCTATGGCCGCACAAGGTGATAGGAGGGGCGCGTCCACTGCGCCTCTTTGGTCATCTCAGTTTTGACTGCGGGCGGGGTGTCAGATGCTGCAACCCAGGTACTGGGCCCCGGCCCTGGGTTATTTATCAACAAGCGGCGGGCGACGTTGAAAGCTTTTTAGTGGTGATTTTATTGCTGGCCATCGTGGCTACCGCTGAGTCCCACACTCCAGGGAAGGCAGTGCTGCCTGTAACCGGCGTAAATGCATTTTGTTACCGACGCAAAGTATGTTCCTAAGTCTAGATTCTACAATAATGACAGACAGATGACGTAACATATAAAAAAAATTAATCTTCACAGTCAATTCAGGGATTTAACAAGTGAATCTTTCACAACAATAACTAACGGTAATGCAATACCAAAAACAGTGCTATTTTTTTATACAATGACCACTTAACGAACCGTACAAAGACAATTGTGTCAATTCCGACATGTTTTTTTTCTAATAATAAATAAATTGGTAGAAATTACTAATTGATTTTAGATTGAATTATTTCTAGGTTTTAGAGAATATTACCTTCATGGTGTGTTAGTTAGGTTAAATACCATGTTTTTTGTAGTTATTTTTTACACATTAGTTTTTAATTATTGGAAATATATACTAATAGCCGACCCAGACTTTGGCCGCGTTTAGAATGTATAGTAATATCAACATATAAAACAAGGGTGTTTTATTACTTTACGAGTGACAAGATAAGCGAGTAGTTCGCCTCATAGTGATCGAAACGACAGTCCAATTTCAATACGGTGTCATTAGAGAAAAATCATTATGTAAAAAGTATTATTGGACATCTGCGCTTCTAGTCCCAAGCTAAGCAACTTCAACAGCAGAGCTTGTACTATTGGTACTAGACAACGTAATCTTCTTCTTCTCATTCGTATAGGTCTTGAAAGAGTGGTCGCAGTCGCTTTTTTATTTTTTAACTTATTTATTAAACGAAATTAACAGCTCTTAAAACAATAGACTTACTCACTTTTTATTAATATCATTGAAAAAATACGTGTCACACTTAGAATCTATAATCGAAAACTTGAAGATAATGAAATTACTAAACGAAAAATTCATAAATATTGCAAATGTTTCTTTTCTTTATTTTAAATAATGGCTTCGTGCGTCTAGCACATTTAGCCAGTGTCAAGTAAGTGATATATTAATAATAGGTATATAATTCATAGTAAATGAGAATGAGTGGTGATAAAGATGATAAATCGAAGATGAAATACCCTCCCCTAAACCCCTTGAGTCCTCAGTAAAGATGTGGGACTATACTGAGGTCTCACATGGACTCCTTGAGAGAAAATTTTAAAAGTGATGTTGCACTGTTTTGTTTGATTTACCAACACTCATGTATATTTACAAACACTTAACGGTTAATAATCCACCATTATTACACATTAATGTTAGAAATATCACAAATTTTAGAAAATAAAACAAAACTGCAGACATGACTCTTCACTTTCCCGCCAAGAAGTCTATTGCAAATGTTATTTATATACGTGTGTGTTTATTATTTAGCAGTGACTCACTACAACTGAGCCGCTGACTTATGGCATTCGTGTAAGAATCGGTCTAAAGCGGTTTTAATCTGATCCCTTCATCTTATTGGAGAACTTCCTTTGACATTGTATAAACTTAAATCCTTTTTTGATTGTAGGAGCTCAAGATCGAGCTACGAAAAGCTGAAGATTGAGCTACGATGAGCTGAAGATTGAGCTACGAAAAGCTGAAGATTGAGCTCAGTTGCGTGCCATTAAATGTAGACTCATGATAATGTAGGAGACTAATTTAAAAAGTTCTTATTTTGTTCCTTGAGGTTGACTGATGAAGGTCATTCTCCAGCCCTACATACTGCAGAGGAGAGGTTTTTGTCAAAATCTCATCACGAGCGAACCCTTATGCACGAGCGCAATCCGTGATTTGTCGACATGATCACAAAAGCAATAACAGGAGGCCTACCGCCGAATTCGATGGATTACCGGTAATCCATCTAGATCAAACTTTGTTTTGCGTTCATTAATCCGTATCGGGGAATCTGCCGACAGCCACCTCTCATTCATGACCTTCAGTCCGTGACAGACCAATAGGTAAATAGAGAACGCCATTTTGTTTCGATTTCCATGAGTTCGGCGGTACGACAGAATCAATTCGAAATCCATTTTGCCTTATAATCGATTGCCATCGAACTCGGCGGTAGGCCCCCTGGTTGACAACTGCAATTGTGAATCCCGCTTTACCGAGCGAATCCAGCGAATGTCTATGTGTTTAGACAGTCAATTATATATATTATATTATATATTATTCAATTATAAAATTGAATGACACTAATTCATTTTGTATTATTTTTGCTATGGGCATTAATGGGAGCTTGAGCGGTGCATGTCGGTTGTTTGTATATTTTATTGTTGATTTTGGAGTGTTTCATTTAAATAATTATAGATTATTGTTGTATTATTAAATTATTGAGAACTAACGTAGTATCTAAATAAACCTTGTATAGGATTAGAGATACTATTAACCATATTGTATCATGATTATAACCAAAAAAGAAATTACAAATTACAAATCAGGAGTGCTGTTGGTACTGTTTCTCCCTTACCTACTCAGGGTGTAAAAATACCTTGATAAAAAAAACAATAATCACTTAATATCACTAATAAGGCTCAATAGAGCTCTTATGAATGTCATACTTATAAACTAACGCGCCCATTAAATCCGGGGGGAGCTTGATCGTAAAAGAACGGGCAAGGAAATCGTCACGGTTGGTTTTTTCGCCCGCCAGTTACAATAAAAATACTTCACATTAAAACAGCAAAAATTTGTTTTTCTGCGGTCACAAGATTTAAAAGAAAAGAAGACGATACTCTTTTTTAGCAATATTAACATAGACTTCTCGGCGGGAAAGTGAAGCGTCATGTCTGTAGTTTTGTTTTATTTTCAAAAAATTGTGATATTTCTAACATTAATGTGTAATAACGGTGGATTATTAACCGTTAAGTGTTTGTAAATATACATGAGTGTTGGTAAATCAAACAAAGCAGTGCAACATCACTTTTCAAATTCTCTCAAGGAGTCCATGTGAGGTCTCAGTATAGTCCCACATCATTACTGAGGACTCAAGGGGCTTAGGGGAGGGATCTAATTTACCATTTATTATCTTTATCGTCACTCATTCTCATTTACTATGAATTATATATTATTAATATATCACTTACTTGACACTGGCTATATGTGCTAGACGCACGACGCCATTATTTAAAAGAAAAAAATAAAAAAGCCAAAGATATCACAATTTACACATCACAATTCATAATCGTTTCCGTCCAGTTCCGCTCAGAAACGATTTTAATTTTTGGTGTCAAAAAAACTACAAAAAGTAACAGCCAATTAAGGCTATTGATTTCTCAGGTACAGCCCCAAAATATAAGGATCCTGATTCTGGGTATAATATGTGCACCCGGCTTTCATCGGTGTCTTTTTACACCCTGCAAGTTCGAGAACCTAGGTGATAGATAGTGTAATTAAAAACCTGTTACCTACTAAGACTATGTATAAGACATTGCAGCACCTATAAGGTAACTAAGTTAAAACACATTTATTCTTAAGACCATTATGTACACTTAGATGACAATAAATGAATTGAATTGAATTGATAGATCAGGTGCTCGTGTTGCGAGGGCAGTTGACTTTTGACATGTCTTAACAACTATAGTGATCGCTATTATAGCTATTATTGCATAATTATTATAGCTATTTATAGATGTCATAACAGACAACGGAACCAACGAGTTCAGTCACGCATTCAGACCTAAACCACTGAGCCATTTCGAAAGTTTATACTTTAGAGGGCCTACTGTAATTCAACAAAAACTCAACTTTGTTATATCTGTGAAAGAGATGGGTATAACCAAGTTTAGTTTATCGTTTAATTAGAGTAGGCTCGCAAGGCATACGCAACTGATAAATAGTACCAACCGGAACCTCCTCAAAAACAACGGAAATTACAAACTCAAACTTTTTTATTTCAGATAAAAAATAGGACATTGCATCATCATATCCTAGCATTATACAAATTACTCTAGACGTCTGCTCTATGGTATAACCAGATATGGCTGAATTTCATTTATTACATAGAGCGGCTGCCTCTGACCTCCTGAGGAAAATTTCAGTAACTGCTGTCAGGATACTAGAAAGTTCCCACGTAATAGGTTGCGAGCCTATTGCCGCTTATCGGGAACATTTATGTTTGCCAGAGGTTCGTCCATTGTTCGGCAGGTGAGGTTGGCTTGGGCTCCTCAGATCTTGGTAGGAACCTTATTCACCTATCTATGTATATAATTTGAAGCGCTCGTAGCTCTGCGGTGCTCGCTGGTCGGAAACGATCACCGAAGTACAGCATAGTTTGCAGAGGTCAGTCCTTGGATGTGTGACCGTTTGTGTGGAATTTGATGTCGAGCGCTTCCGTGCTTCGGAAGGCACGTTAAGCTGTTGGTCCCGGTTATCACTAAATGTGGTAGTCGTTAAGCCATGTTAGAGGCCTAATGGCTGGCTTGACAAATTCTAACAGCAGGACGCCATACACCTGCCTCCACCAATCCGCACTGGGTCAGCGTGGTGGAGTATGACCCAATACCTTTACACCTTGATATGTGAGAGAAGGCTCGTGCTCAGTAGTGGGAGGTTAATGGGCTGAGATGATGATGATGATGTATATAATTTGAAGTGAACGAAAGTGATTTATGATGGGCAAGTGAATGGAAGTGATGTAAGGGGAAAACCACGTAAGACCTTATATTATCAAATCCCAAAAATTTTGAAAAAAGGTCAGGTCAAAAGTACCCTAAGCCGACGGGCGTGTAGTAGAAGGTTAATGAGTGTGAATGAAGCTAAGAGTGTGTGGCAAGATCGTGAAGCGGAAGGAGGTGATCTCTGCCTACCAATTCGGAAAAGAGGCGTGGCATTATGTATGTATGTATATAATACAAACACAATCATTATGTAATATTTTTGGTTAAGCGTGCCATGCCTGTACAAAATGGGTGTCCAGTTCACCAATGAGTCAGACATAAGGTCGACGCTGATTTTCAACTGGATCCGTTGATGTATGGACGTCAACGCTATAATAGTATTTCTTTTTAATTACTACAGAGTGCGCTAAAGAAGTTTTTTTATGTAACCCCGGCCTCTCCCGAACTACACGAGCTGGTCATAGGAGCCAACATTAAAATGAGCAGACTGTCAGAACTCAAACCAATACAATTGATATCTCGTTCCTGTGTAAGACTATTTGGTCGTGGAATTCTGCGCCGGCGCATGTTTTTTTCAGCTAAAGTTCCGAGTTTCCCAGCTATAGTCCGGTAACTACCGGGGACTAAATAATTAAACGTAGTTAACGGGGCGTGAAACGGCTGTCATGAGACTCATGAGTGTGCGCTTGTTACCGAAATTATTCCTATTAATTAAAGATTTGGTCATTACGACGAGTCACATAAAAAGATACCTGTGGGTGCGTACACAGGCAACCGAAGTCGCGAAAAGCACATAGTTTGAAGCTCATATAATGCACTATACAAAGTTTAATATTCACTAACCTGTTGTGACACCATGTAAAGGCAAACAACACCCTTACAGAATGTCGCCAGTACCATTTTAGATATAAAATATAAGTTTATATAAGTGTCTTGGGCCACTTTTTTTCTTAGTTTATATTAATGAATTCCCTAATAAAATAGAAAACTTATGTGTAATGTTTGCAGATGATGCCACAATTTTTATATCTGACTTAAACAAAAATAGAAATATTTTTGAAAATAATGTTAATAACACCTTACAAGCAGCAACTACATGGCTTAAATCTATTAATTTAAATGTAAATCCTGTTAAAACTAAATTTATACAATTCAGAAATTATAAAAATGATTCTTATAAACTTAATGTTATGGATTGTGATAAAAAAATACTAGAAGTAAATGAAATAAATTTTCTTGGAGTAACTATTGATACTCATTTGAACTGGAAATCGCATATCTTTAAAATAACCAAAAAAATCTCTAGCTATTGTTACGCTTTATCCATACTTGCCGAAACTACTTCTACTGATGTAGCCAGGGCCGCATACTTCGGTCAGGTTTACCCGCTATTAACATACGGCATTATTTTTTGGGGAAACTCTGTTAACGTATATTCAACATTTATCTTGCAAAAACGATGTTTGCGCATTATATATAATATGTACTCTGATGAAACTGTAAGAAATATTTTTAAAGAGAAGGGGTACCTTACTTTGACGAATATTTATATTTTGGAAACGTCATTGTTTATTAAGCAGCACCCTGAGTTTTTTGATGTAAAAACATCGCGCTATAGTGTGCGCAATCAGTATAAACACAATATATGCATTCCTCATGTAAAAAATTACTTATACTATAAGAGTGCTTTCTACACCAGTATAAAAGTATTCAATAAATTGCCTTTGGATATTAAAGAATTAAATCTACCAAAGTTTAAATACAAATTAAAAGCCTGGCTAATAAATAAACCATTTTACAGTTTGAATGAATACTTTTTTACTAATAATTTTAAGTAACTAGTTGTAAGTTGTATAAATTGCACGCCCGCAGCGGGTACACTGTTGTAACTAATGTAATGCATGAACACCAGCAAAATGTACACAGTCTTAGCAATAAAGATCTATTCTATTCTATTCTATTCTTTAATTCTTCCTCTCTCCTAAGTTTGCCGTGCCCAACAGGGTCCATAATTGTAACTTGTGTAGATATAAATATCTTATGTAAAACACTATGGAGTGCAATAAACATTGAATTGAATTAAATTAATTCGTTTTTTTTTCCTTTAAATATGGACTCACTCGTTTAGAGTATTTGCCACAGCCAAATCATATAATTTATCAAATTTATTTTATTTATTTATTTATATAGCACAACCACATTAAGCATATTACACATTATAAAAACATTTTTATTTTAATGGGCTTACATCTGATATACTTAACAATTACGGTGTACATAACATTTACTATAATAAAGTATTTTATATAAATATTTAACTATACACTATGTAAACTATTTCAAACAATAACTATGTGTTACAATTATTTAAAGACTGGGAAGTTAAGAGCAAACAAAAGTATTTTTTAATATATTTTTAAAGTTGTCAAACCTATTAATTGCATAAATATCTCATTTTCAGTCTATTCAGTACAATCAGATTTCAATTAGTTTTTTTTTTTAGCCAGTGTCAAGTAAGAGATAGGTGTATTAATAATATATGAATCATAGTAAGTGAGAATGAGTGGTGATAAAGATGATAAATGAGATGCCCTCCCCCTAAAACCCTTGAGTCCTCAGTATAGATGTACTATACTGGGATCTCACATGGACTTCTTGAGAGAATTTGAAAAGTTATGTTGCACTGTTTTGTTTAATTTATCAACACTCATGTACGTTCACGAACACTTAACAATTAATAATCCACCGTTATTACACATTAATGTTCGAAACATCACAAGTTTTAGAAAATAAAACAAAACTGCAGTCATGACGCTTCACTTTACCGCCAAGAAGTCCCCGTTTAATTAGTTAAATAATAAATATTTCTATTGTTTTAATAATATCTCTTAATATAACACAAATAGGACCAGAAACAAACTACCTACCCAACAAATAATTTATTATTGCAATTATGACCTTAAAAATATATTAATAAATAAATATTAATATTAATATTAATAATTATATATTAGTTTTAGTAAGATAGCTGTTTAGTAATTATAAAGCTGTATTAAGTTTCTTTTACTTTAAAATTAAATTATGTACACACCCACTCAGTTCCATATTTAAAAAGACACCGCACAAGTTTCATTTTATGATAAACAGGAACTACAACATACCACTATAAAATGATCCCTTAAACCCCAACATTAACACCAAACTAGGTTCTACTTTAATTGGCTTATAAAATATTGCTACTGAGATACCTCAGTAATAGTAGAAGTAACTTGATTTTATTCAAGTTAAGTGATTTAAAAAGCAAGGTTAGGCGAAATAACTGCTAGTTACGCTTAGAGCGGCTTGGGCCGCGAACGTCTGTTAATTTTAAAACAAGTAATTTTTACGTACTATTAAAAACAGTGCGATATTAGTACTTGTTTCACAGAACAGTGGATTATTTTATTGGTACAGAAATTTGATATTTTCTAATTTGGTACCATTGGAATACGGTGTAGTGAATTTTGCCGCGTTTCAGTTTTCGGTGTTCCTAATTCGAAAAGGAGGCGGGTGAGTTTACTTTTTTGTTTTGCTTTGTTTTTTTATATGTATTGTTGTAAGGTGCCTGTTAAAATGAATAATACAACGTTAAAGCAATATTATTTACATTGATAAAAACCTTTTTTAATGTAATTTTAGACAAAAGTAACTATTTGTTTAGAGTTTTGACGTTACGCGGTATAAGACACATACCAATGTGTAGGGTACACCAGTGTTTTTTTTTTAAAACTGGTGTAAAATTTATTCGTTTACTTTCGTTTTGAAAGATAGTAGTAGTTTGTAATCAATTCCGTTGCATTTAATTGTACACAATTTTCGTCACATCTCATTTATTTTATTTGATGCTGTTATTTTTATTTTGTGTAAATTAATGTGTGCTCTGTATCGACAATGTTGTGTACGCCTGTTATCGATTCTCATGAGTCCGGAACCTACACCTTTACTAAATGTTTAAAGTATGCATGTGAACTTGTTGGTGTACCTATTTCAATAAATAAATAAATAAATAAATAAATAAAAAAGATGGTGGATTTTAAACATAACTACTTCGACAACGTTCACAAGTGCAGGTAAATGGCATATTACAATGATGGATAAAAATATCTTTGTAACAATTTCCGCGCTACTATTATTTTCCAAAAAATCGAGGAACTATTCAACACGACACTTGTTTCGCTCTTACACAGGGCATCTTCAGGTAAGATAGGAGCCTCAGAACAACGACCAACGCTGGAACGAGAGGATTTCCGCAAAGTAACGCCTGAATCAATAAATGATATTAACAAAACAACAAGAAATCTGTTGTAAGGGTTCGGCTACTTTACTGGTGCTTGACTTTGACTTGCCTGTGGCTTTACACGACTTTGACTATAATTAACTGACAAAAACGCTGTTAAATGCTAGCTAAAATATAGTTTTCTTCTAGTTATAACTTATATTTTATAACTAGAAGAAAGCTATTTATTTGTGATTAATATCGGCTATTATAGCGGCGGTAGCCCTTAGGCGAGACCCCTTGTCTTGCCAGGGTTCAAACCCTGGTGGTGCACCAATGACATTTCGAAGTTATGTTCGTAATTAACGCTTGCTCCGTGTCTCGGAAAGCACGTTAAGCCGTTGGTCTCGGCTGTCATGAAAATGTATGGCAGTCGTTATTAGGAAGTCAGTACCTACTAAGAGACTGGCAGCTGTCAATCTGGTTGAACCTGTGAGCAGACCCTGGGCCTTAAGCTTAAGTCTAGGGCAACCGGGATAATGCTAGCATATGATAATTAATATCGGCTATATTATTAAAATTAGGGATCCTTACGAAAATGCCAATAAAAAAAACCCAAATTAAAAAAAAAACATTTGATCAATAGCTATCGAAGCGCAACACCAAGCCACACAACTATTCATTATTTGTCTTAAGTGGGAATCGAACCCGAAACCTTAGAAGCTGAGCAGGTATACAACAAACTGACCTCTACATCATGTCGGCTACGGACAAACAAATATTTTGTTGTTCGTAGCATATCGGTAGAATAGAATAAATTTATTTTTGTAAAAATAAATTTATAGAATTATCAAACCATTATTATGCCAGCCGTCATAAGATTTAAAAAAATGATGATTTGTTAATTTTGAGTGAAAAATTGGATCTAAACTAGGTATTATAGATATAAAAATAACAATGTCATGAGCAGGGTTAAAGTTATACAACCGTAAAAGATTAATGTAAAAACACACTATTGTGTTGATATTAGATAACTGTTAGACTCACCCATTGTACAATTATAATTGTGCTTGCCTCTGGTGTGGCTTTGGATCTCGCGACGTGATCAGAAGAGATTACAGACATTAGGCAGTACTCTCAGAGGTCAGGCCCTTTCAATAATATAATTATGATGAGAATATAGTTTCCGAACCGAATTAGTGGTATAAACTCCTGAACTTCCGAATTTCCGAACCGAATTAGTGTAGTAAACCGAATTAGTGGTATAAACTCCTGAACTTCCGAATTTCCGAACCGAATTAGTGTAGTAAACCGAAATAGTGGTACAAACTCCTGAACTTCCGAATTTCCGAACCGAATTAGTGTAGTAAACCGAATTAGTGGTATGAACTCCTGAATAACGTGTTTTTATAATCATATATTCAAGTGGGCCTAACAATATAATTGGCGAAATGTGGGCATACCATATGCCTCTGCCTACCCCTTCGGGGAAACAGGCGTGATTCTATGTATGTATATATATTCAAGTTTGGCTCAATAAAGCTCTTAGGAATGTCAACTCGAAAACTTCATATCATCATCTCAGTCCATTAACGTCCCACTACTGAGCACGAGCCTCCTCTCACATACCAAGGTGCGAGGGTATTGGGTCATACTCCACCACGCTGACCCAGTGCGGATTGGCGGAGGAAAACTTCATATAATTAACAATAACTAGCGGCCGTCGGCGACTTCATATGAGTAACTTGTACTCTTTACTTAGCCTACTACTCGTGTAACATAAACTATATGTCAGTGAAAATCTTTTCCAAATCGACCAAAGGAACAGACAGAAAGCAAAAAATAACAAAAAAATTTTTTGCTACAAGTAACGTGTAAAAAATCATCTTCCACCATCCACATCCACCTAGCAAGGGGATTCCAAATAAATTTCGTGCATATAAAAATTCATCAAAAATAATAAATAAAGAAATTTGCACAAACAAACAAACGGTATCTTCGGTATTAAATCTACTAATAACCTAAAATAAAAATATCTTTCGATTAAAATTTCAGAATTAAAAGGGCCGAAATAAACAGACCAGACACAACTTAAATTATATAATATACTCAACGGAAACTAAACGAGTTATTTTATTTTTAATTAAACGTTCTCATTTGTTATATGTAGATTCACGTCTAGCTACCCAAATAATGTCTGGTCCTGGTGGCCAAGGGTTATTAAAAAATATCCTTGGTCTTAATCTATTGAGAATTGGTTTATAAAAAGCCACATTTTATGAAACGATTATTATCTGTCAGATTTGACGATCGGTCGACAATACATATCAAAATAGGTCCCCAATTTTATTTTAAAAATTAGAAAGAAAAACTGGCAAGGTATTTTGTTGTTTTAATTTTTAAAGTTTGTAATACTACCTGCATTTTATTAAAGTAGGTATAGCAAAATTAATTTATTTCAGAAAATTTTCAAAAAATTACCATGCCCCATCATTTAATCTAAGCCAAACATTTATTAAAATTAATATTAGTATTAAAGAAATATATCAATCATTCGACTACAAAAAAAACTAATAAAAAACATAGAAGGAAGTAAGTATGTATTGCTACGGTTGCATGTAATTATAAAAAAAATTAGCATATCATGTAATATATGAAGGCTAAATCTCTGTGATAGACACGACAAGGATTATTTAATGTACAGTCGGCACTATTATATTTATGTCTCATAATGTTGCCGTGTGTTACCGGCTTAGAATAGTGCCAGCCCCTCTCATCTCACGGGGAGTCGTAAGAATCGAAGAAGAGTAAACATACCGGATGATGGGCAGCTTTGTCATCTTGCGTACCGATAGCAGTTCAGATCACCTACCCTTTTTTTTTTTTTTTACGTCGATAACAAAATGCGTTTACGCACTACCTTCCGGCCAAAGGTCCCCTTTTGGCCGGCCCCCTTTGGAAAGGGGGTGTGGGACTCACCACCGGCAGATGCGACTGCCAGCAGTAATACCCACTAAAAATCTTCCGACGACGCCCGCCGCTTGTTGAGAAAAAGGCGGGGGCCAGTACCTGGGTTGCAGCTTCTGACACCCCGCCTGCGGCCAACGTCCCCCGGACCAAAACCGGGAGGACCTCCTCAGAGAGGCGCAGTGGACGCGCCCCTCCTACCTCCTTGTGCGACCATAGCGTGTGTGCCCGACTTCTCGGAGGGTCTACGGTTAGACAGCAGGGGCCCCCTGCCCCCACTACCTAAGACCCTCTGGGCGCTGCTTGACGGGCCCTCCTGGCCCGCCCGCTGCGCCCTCCACAGGTCTCTCTTAGTTTCTCCCCCGGTAGTCAGTACTAAGGGCACCCAGAGTCGTCGGACTCTGGGTGTTACCTTTTCCCTAGCGCCTCCTGCGCCCTACCGGGAGGTACTCTGCCCCCCCACCGCGACAAGGTGGAGACCAGTCGGGGGAGTCAGATCACCTACCCGCCTGCTCAGCGTGGTGATTATGGGCAAATAGGTACCCCCATTCGAAAGTAATCTATTGGGGAGGCTAATGTTCAGCAGTGAACTTTATAAGGCTGCTATAATGAAGGGTTTACAAAAGTATTTAACTACCTATGTATATTATGTTTATCTATTGTCTAGTATCTACAATACATATTAAAGGGCGAAAAACGCCGTGTGAGACGTCGAGGTATATTTATATTTCTTTATATGAGATTGTTACTGGCGAAATAATTATTTTAAGGTGACTAGCGTTCAGTTAGGCCGTATTTCAATCTTGACCTGTATCATTAATACAAAATATAATAAAATATACTTTTTTGTCGTTGAGATCATAGGATCATTAAGATTCGTAAAATTTTACAAACAAAATTGAAATAATTTTTTTTTAAAACTATGAATTAATTAATGATATGAGCGGTACTATAATCAAGAAATGAAAGCAAAATGGATTCTTTGTCAGAAATCGTCAAGGTTTGTCAGTTAATCTGTCTGTTGTGTTTTTTACTTAAGATTTATCAATCTATCAGTGACTTTTATTGTAGGGATTTGTTAGTCAGCCTGTCGTGATTCTGGGGACTGTCCGGCAGTCAGTCAGTCTGTCGGTGACTCTTATGAGGCTTTCAAAAGTCCTCAAAGAACTCATCTCAACTTTATTTCAATAATTACACATTACTTTTCTCGCCAGATGATCTTTTTTTATATTTTTAAATAATGGCTTCGTGCGTTCAGCACATTTAGCCAGTGTCAAGTCATAAATATATTAATAATATTTTGTTGTTAAAGAAGATTTGTAATTTTGGATGTTTACAATTAATTAACTTAGAAACTACTAGATCCGGTCAAGAAAAATCTTTCACTGTTAAAAAGCTACATTATCTCTGAGTATAATAATATAGTTAAATTTATTAGTAGAAAAAAAATGGTAATCTCGATAAAAACTCAAATAATGTAACAAAAGGTGTTTACGGAAAATCTGCGTCGTGACATCCTATGGTGTCCGACAGTGTGCTGAGTGGACACCGTTTCGGTACATGGTTTAATGTTGTATTTTTCTTGTGTAAATTTAATAGTTGCTTTTTCTGTGTACTTAATTACTATGTTTATTTGTACTGAATAAATTTATTTTCTTTCTTTCTTTCTTCAAAAGATGTGTCGAATTTTACAAATACTTATTGAAACGAGGGCGTGCCGCTAGTATATTATGGAATAGAATTTTGAACATATCTTAATTTATTACTAGAAAAAAATAGTATCTTTACTGAAACTACAAAAATTTAACGCAAGATAATAATAATAATAAATATTCTCTTAAAATCACACCAATTCTTTAGTTCCAAGATAAGTATCAGTAAGAACTTGTGTTATGGATACTAAAGAACGGATAAACATACTTAAATATATATATTTTTTGTAAATATATACTTCATATACATAGACCCAGACCAGAACAAATATTGATATTCATGCTCACAAAGATTTGTTCTGTGTGGGAATCGAACCCACGATCTCTGGAGTGATTTGCAGGTACCTATACTGACCTCCACGCCATATCGGTCGTCAAATACTTCACAAATACCACTAGTATAGATATAATGTAAGTAATAGAATTTCAAATTTGAAACTATAGCTGATGTCAATATATTTTAAAGTCTGACTGTACATTTTTTCGACTCGTTGATTTTATTGTCTTCCTGTTCGAGATTTTTTTGCACTTAGGTATTGAAATAATATATTCACTACCTATAAATTATTTCAATTACATATGTGCAAAAAATTCAAACACTTCTTTACACATAAAAAGGAGTGAGTATCGTGAGGTCACTGGTTCGATTCCTATATAGGACAAATTCTAATGTGTTCAAAAATATAATTATTTGTTCCGTTTTATGAGTAAGTACATTATTATGTATTTACAAAATAAGTATGTTAATCGGATGGTTCTAGATGGCGCTGTGTGAGGGAAGCGTTCAATACTGAAATCCACATAAACGGTCCCCCATCCAAAGACATCTGAATCACTGCTTAACTTAGGTTACCGCTACGAACTACGACCGTATCTGTATAGTACAATCTCTCGTACATAAAAACCCCAGACAATGAACGTAAAGTGACGTACACCACGAACGTAGACTAAGAAGGTCATTGATAATGACTTTGCGTATGAACGCCAAATGCTTAATGATACAATTCCTTTCGTAAGTGAATGTTTACATAATTTAACATGAGCACGCCGTTGACCTAGGGTCGGCTACTTGAACTTGAAATGTTTAATCAAGTTTTGTTATTATCATAAGCACTTTGTGAGATGGTTTAGCGTGTATTGAGCACATTCGTTGCGATAAGCGGCGATAGCCCAGTGATGAGATAAGACCCATTCATATTCAGAGGGTCTCCTGTTCAAACCCTGGTGACGCACCTATGACTTTTCGAAGTTATGTGCGTAATTATCGCTTGCTCCGTGCTTCGGAAAGCACGTTAATCCGTTAGTCACGGCTGTCATGAACATCTATGGCAGTCGATTTAGGAAGTCAGTGCCTTCTAACATCCTAACAGTTGGTTTAACCTCATCTGCAAGTGGTGCAACGAAAGATCAACGGACGAGGCTCTGGCGACGAGTGAGCGGTAATAGGCTCGCCTAGCGTATTACATGAGACCATCAATATAACTAGTTAAATCATCATCATCACAGCCCATTAACGTCCCACTACTGAGCACGAGCCTCCTCTCACATATCAAGGTGTGAGGGTATTGGGTCATACTCCACCACGCTGACCCAGTGCGGATTGACGGAGGCAGGTGTATGGCGTCCTGCTGTTAGAATTTTTCAAGCCGCCCATTAGGCCTCTAACGTGACCTAACGACTACCACATTTAGTGATAACCGGGACCAACGGCTTATCGTTCCTTCCGAAGCACGGAAGCGCTCGATATCAAATGCCACACAAACGGTCACCCATCCAAGGACTGACCTCTGTAAACTCTGCTTTACTTTGGTGATCGTTTCCGACCACCGAGCACCGCAGAGCTACGAGCGCTTTGGGTACTAGTTAAATGTGGGCGTATAATATGCATCTGCAGGAGTGATATCAACGAAATGTACGTATGGATTTAACGAAATACGTCAACATACATACATTATGTCACGCCTCTTTCCCGTAATGGTAGGCAGAGATCACATTCTTCCACTTGCTACGATCTTGGCACACACTTTAAGCTTCAGTCACACTCACTAACCTCCTCATAAACGCCCGTCAAGTCAGTTTACCTGCACTTCATTTCAGAGATCGTGGGTTCGATTTCCACACAAGATTAATACTTGTTGAACATGAATATTTGCACTGGTCTGGGAATAAAATGAAAATAAAATATACTTTATTGTCTTTATGATCAATATGATCATTTAGATTCGTCAAACATTCACACACAAAATGGAAATTCGATATATTTTTTTAATAAAAATAAAAGAGATATGAGGGTACTATAATCAAGAAATAAAAGCAAATGGATTCTTTGCCAGAATTTGTCAAGATCTGTCAGTGTATCTGTCTGTTGTAAGTTTTCTCAAGATTTGTCAGCCTCTCGGTGACTCTTATCGGGGGGATCTGTCAGTCAGCCTGTCGTGATTCTAAAGGGGGGAAGAGATTGTCTGTCAGTCAGTCTATCGATGACTCTAATGAGGCTTCCAAAAGGCAACGAGATTGAGAAGAATGCCTCAAGAAACTCATCTCGGCATCTGGGTGTTTCCCATGTATCTTAAGTACCTATGTACTTACAAAAAAATCTATATATAAATATGTTTATCCGTTCTTTAGTACCAATAACACAAGCTCTTAATGATACTTATCTTGGAACTAATAATTGATGTGATTGTAAGGGAATATTTATTTATGTCATTACATGGTCGTTATTAGTATTTTTCTTGTCTATTTTCCGTTTTTCTCCTTACCGTTTACCTTCCTTAAAGTTCTGAGATTAGACAAAGTGAACCTTGTAAATATAATACTTAATAAATATTCAACTTCATAAATATTATATTATAATTTGTATATTGCTTAGGCTAGTTAACATCAAGACTGCGTTAATTCACAATAAATGAACAGCAATTAATTTATATATAACGTTTGCAAACATACAACCACGCCTATTTCCCCGAAGGCAGAGGCAGATGATATGCCCATATTTCGCCAATTATAGTCTTGGTCCCATTATTTTGGTAATAGGTGGCGAGCCTATTGGCGCTTACCAAGAGCTTTATTATAAAAATAATTGTTCATATAATATAAAATATATAGATATGTAAAAACTTACAGACTTTCTTACTTATTTACATGACCGTAGAGGTCGCAGTATAAATTATATGCTCCATTGGTTGTGGGTTCAATTCCACACAGGACATACCTTTGTGTGAAAATATCTGGTCTAAGTGTTTCCCAAGAATATTAAGTAATGTTTTTTACTGAAGAATAGGAATTAAGCATGTGTCCGTCGTTTAGTATCTATGACACAAGTTCTTGGCTGTGGCCACAGAATATAATACCTATATACTATATAAACCTATATACTTTGTGCTGTGGCAGCATATTGGTCTGAAAAAACATAGGCCAATTTTAACTGGCTTGTCATCGATTCGAAAGAAAATTTTCTTAATAATACTTATCGTGGCACGAGGTTTACTTCCTAAAAATTTGAAAAAAAAAAAGTTTAACATGAATTATATTATCAATCTCAAACACTATTCTGCTCCTAAAACCTACTGGGGCTTATTACACAACTAGATCTTAAGCTAAACCATGTTTAAAGCTGTGTAACTATAACTGTAACAGTACTAGTAGTACTAGTAGTTGTCACTAGTTTTAAACCTACAGTACTAGGTCTACGCTGACACTAATTTATTAATATATCTCTCAACTAACAACCATATTGTCTATTGTTTCAACAAAATCGTCGTAAACGTTAATTGTTCTCAGTAAACAAACATTTCAATACACCTCGCAAAGCCAAGTCGTGGGAAAAACGCAAGGAAACTCCTTTGACTCAATAGAAAAACTTAAATTTGTAAATAAAAAATGAAAACAATTTTATTTCTGTAGATGCTTCAAAAGTCTTATCTCTTAATGTTCACCACATAAAGGTTATATTCGTCTGATTTTAGTTCTCTGACGTGACGACAATGACCTCAATAGTCTGGCGTTCATGATTTCATGATAGTTAGATCCACGCCTCAACAACGAGTCTATAAAATATTTGGAGGTGGTATATATATATATTATTATGTATATTTAATTATAGTTTGTATTTTGTTTCTAACAATTTAAAATTTGCGGCAAATTAAAGTAACCGCTGTTTTGATTACGTGCTTCAATGATTTCATAATAAAAAACTGGTGTTAGTAATTCTTCGTTTAGTTTGTAGGTAAACGTACACTATTACAAATTTAATGAGTTATAATTATAACTTTGTAGTAAAGAAATAACTTAATGTTTTCTTTTTTTTGATTCAACTTATCACCTATATTTAGACTTTAATAAAAAGGCTTAAGAGCTACTAAACTGACTTAGTTAAACATGGAGTCATTGGAGACTATAATTGAATACTATATGGAGCGCACTCATGAGCCAGACGAGTCACATCAGAAGTATGTATAACAAACTATAGTAATAAGTTCAAACACTATTAATTCTAGCAAAAAATATTTAGTTGATTTATTCTAATACGAAATATAAACAGTTAAATAAAACCCTATGATTTGTCTTCAAAAACTTTAATACCGCATCCACAAACATTGTCTCTGCTTTTATGGTTTCTTGTAAAATTGCAGTATTTCCTTGAATGTTGTTTTGAGCTACACAGGTCATGATGTTGATGAGTAGTTATAACCTAAAACAAAAATGACTCACACTAGTTGTTGCCTGTGGCTTTGCTTATATTATCGATATAACATGTTCTCGAGCACAAGCCAACCTCATCTGCAAGTGCTGCACCTACCGACCAACGGACGAGGCTCTGGCAAAAAATAAAAGTTCCCGGTAAGCGGAAATAGGCTTGCCACCTATTACTTGAGATCAGCAATATTATTGGCGAAACGTGGGCGTATAATATGCCTCTACCTACCCGTATATGTAAACAGGCGTGATTGTATGAATGTATACCAGGCCACGCCGGATTTAAGGGGCATGAGCACGCTGACAGGCTTGCCAGACAGGGCTCGAAATCGATATTCACGGGACCGGAGCCATGCATTGCACTCTCTATGAGTACAATAGCCACGACGCTAAAAAAGCATATGGTGGAGAAACATCTATCGGAATGCTGCTACTGGCGCTTAAGCATTCAAAGGCCTGCATCGGGGAGACAGGGAGCAGCTGGTGTAAGGCCCTCTGCGAAGGTAGCAGGAATCAAGCCAGACTGATAGTTGGGGCTCTAACAGGGCATTATGCCACAAACAAAATGCTCCACAGGATGCGACTAGTGCAATCACCGCTATGTCGTAGATGTGGTGACGAAGAGGAGTCTATGGAACACCTGTGACTCGTTGGCTGCTTGCCGAATGGGTCTCCTGGGGGTGGCCTACCCACAACCAAGGGACTATGGGCTCCAATCTGCAAAGACTGTCATAAAGATGATGGTAACAATATTTGGAGATTTGGAGTGACAGGCAATCAATTTTAAAGGCAAGGATTTTAAAGGATGCACAAAAGATCCGACATAATGGTAAAGTGCGCTGCGGTTAGTCTGTGGCCCCCGCTATAAGATAAGATGTATGTATTTATATCTTATCTTAGTTATTAATGTCTCACAAAACACGGGCATCCAATATGAACGCGCGAACCCCTGGGGGACTGGTGGAGCCATGTAGCGTCCTGCTGTCAGAATTCTCAAGCCCCCCAATACGCCTCTAAAATGGCTTAAAGACTACTTAGCATATGAATAAAGAAATAAAATAAATATTTGCTGACAATTACACCAGACAACTATTTCATTCCAAGATATATATAAGTAAATAACGGATAAACATTATGGATCAGATACACTGAAATTACGAAGCTTAGATTCACTTACATGCAACAAAACAATTAAAAAACAAAAAATATTTAACTGTAAGTGAATCTAAGTGCCAGTTCCGAGCCACCGCTCTGTAAGAAGAACTGGCAAGAAACTCACAGGCACTCTTTTAAATATATCCATTGGTTTGGTATTTTACTTACAATCTTTATTTGTCTGTGAAGGAAGCTATTCAATGCAATATAATATAACATTAACAATATTCATGTTTTAAGTCATTCATATGAGAATAGCCTGTAAAATTTACAAATATATATAATATTTAAAAAAAACTAGTTTAGTATAGTAGAATTGACCTCCTCAGTCTGTGTCATGTCAGTCGTGGATCTGATTGCTGTTGTGGCAAACGTGTTCAGGAGTGGGGACCGCTTTTAGTCCCGCTTGCCGGATTGATTTACGCTTGGGAGCTGGTAAGCATTGTTAGCTTTTTCTTCTTAGCTTTAATGACCTTCCCACTACTGAGCACGGGCTTGTTCTCACGAACCAAGGTCAGATTCAGGTCATTCAGGTACCCAGAGTAGATTGGAGGAGCATACTGATGGTGGAATTTTTTAAGCATCCCAATATCACTACATCATACATTTGCTGAGTGTATTATTTCTTAATTGTCCTAGACCAAATCTGCGCTCTTGTAACACTTTCAGTCCCACAATTAGTCGTGCCAGGTACGCGGGAAACCGCTTTGGGAATAGAGCAATGAACATCTATAACTTGAAGTACCGTCACATTGATATCTTTATATCCAATATTGCGCAATTTAAAAGGAATTTGCGTAACACTTAGTCCTATTTATATATGTATGTAGATAAATATTTGTGCATATATGTATTTATATTTATATATATATATTTATGTTTTATTATGTATGTGTATTTAAGTTTTAATATATTTTTAAGTTTAATTACCTGAAATACTTATTTAAGTTGTTAATGTTTTCTGTAGAAACTGTTTTGGTATTGTGTGCTATTTACTGTTAATTACTTTTGTGTTACTTAAATACTGTTGTTTTCCCATGTGATTTAATAAAATTAAAAAATAATAATAAAAAATCACTATATGTGGTTGTCGTTAAGCCAAGTTAGAGGCCTTATAAGGGGGCTTGAAATATTCTAACAACAGGACTCACACCTGGCTCCAAGTAGTAATACAAGTAGAATTCTTCTTTCGCTTAAGTTCTTATTATTCTCGACTTTTGTTAACTATATTTTGTACATATTTTATGTTATTGAATAAATATTTTTCTTTCTTTCTTTCGTAAAGTATGACATGAATCCCAGTCACCATGGACCGTGAGAGTTACTTAGTAAAAAAAAGAACAAAAAATCCATAAGGAAACTATAAATTATTGTTTTAACATATTTTTTATAACGAACGCCCACTTAAATCTTAATTAACGACCCCATTAAAATTTAAAAAGACAAGTCAATCGAAACATAAGTTTTTTTTAGTTGTGATTAAATATAATATGTACTGATAAAAAATAAGTATTAATACATATATAAATGCAATCACGTAATATGTTAATGAGTTTATTTATACCGTATAAGGACGAAATGTGTCGCAACGTAAGTAATGAATTTATTATTAGGGTTGAAACCTTCTCTAAATTACACAAAAAATATATAATTCAAGTTTTTTCCTTTATTTTTTGATAAAAATAGGAGTATTTGATGTCCAAAATGGCGCGGTGGCGAGTATACCCGCATTCCACTCCTGAAGTCGTGGGTTCGATTCCCACCCAGGACAAATATTTGTGTGTATAAATATGAATATTTGTTCTGGTCTGGGTGTTTTTCTATGTATATTAAGTATGTATTTACAAAAAAAAAGGTATTTATGTATGTTTATTCGTTATTTAGTATTCATAACACAATTATCTTGGAACAAAATAATTGTTGTAAGTGTCTGAAATGTTTATTATTATTTGACAGTTTCAAGTTATTCGAGTAATTAAATTTATTGCGTTTAAATTTAGTTTTGTATTGATTCATTATTTAGTCAAGTAAAGTACGTAATTATGATGTCGAAGTGCTACCCTAACAGAGTCGCGAAGATGTCACCAGGATCTTACTATATAGTTTTTAAATCAACATGGGAAAGAGCATAATTATTAGAAAAATATCATATCCTAATGCAATAACATGTTATGTTTTATAAAGAAAGTGGTTCATTTGTAGACTTGAATAAAATAATTATTATTTATACATACAAATTCGCGTTTCGCTGATCTTCTCTAATCTGATCGATATCCACCAATGATGTGCTGGAAGAAAATTAAAATTCTTCTATACCAATTTCTCGTCTCGTCTCACCTCCCCAGTTCAATCTGTATTCACAAGAGGCCAACTTGGCGATTTTTTAACTTAGTGAAGTATCTTATTTAAGCTTTTCCGTTAGTACACCCCTACACAATTATTTTAAGCACTTGAATTGTTGCGCAAGTAAGGCAGTCCTTGACTGCAGACATATTAGAACGCTCTAACGTATCTAAGTTATAACTTGAACTCGGTAAAGGCTTCTGGAATATTAAGTAACACTCAGATCTGAGACATTTCTAGCTTATCTAGACTTTTGACGGCACAAAACAAACAGTTGAATTAAAAACCACCTTCTTTTTTTAAGTCCGTTAAAAAGTATAATCACTGGAAATATAATCTGTTCTTTAAATATATCGACGGTAGCAAATAACAATGACGTAAGTGAAAAGCCGTTAGTTTAAACAATGTCGTAAGTGAAAAGTAACGACTTGTCGCTTATGGACTAATTATTTATTTACGTGAATACAAAGTTGAAAAATAACATTAAGAACACCAAAAAGATATACTATATCTTACAAACAACAAACTTAAATAAACTAACCTAATACTAACCTAAACAACTTAAATAAACTACCTTAACTTAAAACTATAAATAGAAGATGTCTTCCAACTGTGTCCCATGGGTACGGTGCCAAGAACGCTGGCAACATTCCTCTTTGGATTGCCAGGCTAATACGCTGGCAGAAGTAGCTGCCAGCCTTCTTGTCACCGGAGGCATCAATAAGGCGAGTACTTAAATGCCTGACAAGCTGCTTTGCCTCCGGCCCCCATGGACCCATTGTCTCCACCGCAAACGGAACAAATAAATAATTAGTTCCCAGATTCGCGTACTTGTTCCGTTTGCGACTTTCAGCACTTACCGCAGCAGCCCCGACACGAAGGGATGTCGCTTATGATATTGTTAAATGCAACGACTTTACACTTACGACATTGTTAATTGCTACCATCGATATGCATTTGCTGTTTGTTTTAAAATGTCGTGTGAATGTCGCGAATACAAATGAAATATCACAGAGAATACGAATAGACAAGCTTTAAATTGAAATACATTTAAATTTGAAATTCCCAGTCAAACGCCAAATTTTAGAAACCCAGGTGGTCAGTTTGATAATAATCCAATTTTATATGTAAGACCTTATACAACATAATAAATTAATGTCATTTATAATCTTAGTTAATTAATTAAGCTTCGTTATGCTTTGGGATTTTTTTTGAAGTCATTTAATTGACTTAAAATTACTTACAATTTACTTTTTAAGTCCTTAATCTATCCATTACAATATCAAACAGCTTAATTATGAAGGTCGACCAAATATTGTGCCGTTTTAAACTACTTTGTTCAACTACTTAATATTTTTTACTGACAATTTGAAAAATTATTAAATTCTAAATTTATTTGAGGCTGGACCTGATTTTGACGAGTTTTTTTTAATATTTTGTATGTTAATTACATTAGCATGTCACGATAAGTATCCTATTATTATTTTCTTTTAAATAATGGCTTCGTGCGTTCAGCACTTTTAGCTAGTGTCAAGTAAGAGATATATACATAATATAAAAATCATACTAAGTGAGAATGAGTGGTGATAAAGATGATAAATGGTAAAGGAGATGCCCGGGGTGGGCAAACCCCTTGAGTCCTCAGTAAAAATGTGGGACTAAGTATCCTATTTGATATTGAGCGGCCATTACAGTATATAGGGTTTTGGCTCCAACGAGGAAAACACACATCGCGACAATGTATTATTTTCCAAAGCTGGTAAAAAATTGAGTTTTAATGTGTACATTTAGTCATCATCATCATCACAGCCCATTAACGTCCCACTACTAAGCACAAGCCTCCTCTGACATATCAAGGGTGTGAGGGTATTGGGTCATACTCCACCACGCTGACCCAGTGCGGATTGGCGGAGGCAGGTGTATGGGGGGGACCAATAATATAATTGCCAAAATGTGGGCAAATAACTTGCCTCTGCTTACCAAGGTAAGCTGGCGTGATATTACGTATGCATTAACGGAAATATCGGAATTTTTAAATTGAAACAAGATATATATGAAAAATTGTGATTTATTTTCCTGATGTTAAAATTTTTCAAGCTGCCCATAAGGCCTCTAACATGGCTTAACGACTACCGCATTTAGTGATAACCGGGAACAACGGCTTAACGTACCTTTCGAAGCATGGAAGCGCTCGCTATCAAATGCTACACAAACGGTCACCCATCCAAGGACTGACCTCTGTAAACTCTGCTGTACTTCGGTGATCGTTTCCGACCACCGAGCACCGTAGAGCTACGAGCGCTTCAAATCTAGTGGGTAATTCTTCGACAATGTATACAAGTGTAGGAAAGCGGTATATTGGACTGAATTGTGATTTTCTGTATTAATTCTAAAACTACATAGAACCTCTAGTAAAGTCTCCATGACTGGGGTATGACTTTAACTCGACTTACACAGACTTTTCTTGACTTTGAATGTGACAAAATGACGGAAATGCTGCATTTATGCAAATAGCGACAAGAGGTAATGTTCCGGCGCGTAATTAGAATAGACTCTGAGAGGAATTCCGTTTGTGAAATTAAATTGGAAGCTGTGTCATTAAGACTAAGTGATCAACTCTCAGGTCTAGTCACGACATTATCTTGTAGCTACTATAAAATTTATTTGTTGCAAGTTACGACACTTAGACTTGATCACTTGAGGGAGACAAAATCATTGAAGGTCGAATTACAACACTTGTACGTATATTTATAAAAATCTTATACATTTATTTTCTTGTTACAGGTAGAATAAACAGAAAAAACAGACGAGCATGCTAGTTGGACGGACGACATAAACACTAGACATAAAAACAAGATGGCACCTCAAGAAAGAACCGCCGTTTGCGAACAGGAGGACGAATCCCGCCAAAATTCCATAGACGACAAACTGTCAAACATAGATTTGGGCGGGGGATTCGTCAACAAAGGCTACATTAACGAAAGCACAGACAATGTTGCCAGTACGATCATGCCAACTGATAATAAAAAAGATGAAAAAACACCGAAAAAGGCGACAGATTTCGACGATTTACTCCCTTATGTTGGAGAATTTGGGTTATACCAAAAGATATTGTTTCTCCTTATGATACCGTTCGCTTTTTTCGTCGCATTCGTATATTTCTCGCAAATTTTTATGACTATCGTGCCTGAACAGCATTGGTGCTGGGTTCCAGAGCTGGCTAACATGACAGTTGAAGAAAGGTAAATATTTGTTTTCTTTAATGTTAATCGTCGTTAATTAAGCCCATTCACGCCCCACTACTGAGCAAGAATTTTCTTTCACGAATATTTTGGAAAGGGTTCACTAAAGTTAAATTAAGAAACCTTAGGTCGTACCACGCGGACCCAGACCGGATTGGAAGAGGCAGATGTGCAGCATCCTGCTGTTAAATGTTTTTCAAGTTTTGATGCAACTGTGGCAGACTGGCCTTCTCGGCATTTTCCTTATAATAATAGATTATTGATCAGATAAATCAGTAGTCATAGAACAGGTAAATTAAATATTGCAATGACGTATGTACAAATGATATAATATAGTTGTTAACAGTTGGATATACATTCCATAATCCAATCTACAGTCCAATCATTCAAACCTCTTAATGGGTATTATTCTATATTTTTCTAAATATTTAAAATTTCTACTAGGTAGGTATCTATTAAGATCTATTTGTAACTAGTATGATGTATTTTTGATTGTATTTATGAGGTATGCATCAGCGGTTTATTTGCATTAAATTGCCTTTTTTTTTTTGTCCGTATCTTTTCTATCCAGTATTGAATCGGTAGCAATAGGTTCTATATAAGATTTATAAAAATACTTATTATTTCAAGTATAAGACCATGAACATGAACAAAAAATGTCTTACAATCAATCAGGCTTAAGCAGTGGCATGCACGCCATACATGCAAGTAAGCACTGCATACCCTTTTTTTTTTTTTTTATTTACGTCGGTAACAAAATGCATTTACGCACTGTCTCCCGGCCAAAGGGGGACCGAGAGAGGTGTGTGGGGCTCACCACCGGCAGACACGACAGCCAGCAGTAATACCCACTAAAAATCTTCCGACGACGCCCGCCGCTTGTTGAGAAAGAGGCGGGGTGCCAGTACCTGGGTTGCAGCTCTGACACCCCGCCCGCGGCCAATGTCCCCCGGACCAAAACCGGGAGGACCTCCTCAGAGAGACGCAGTGGACGCGCCCCTCCTACCTCCTTGTGCGACCATAGCGTGTGTGGCCGACTTCTCGAAGGGTCCATGGTTAGACAGCAGGGCCCCCCTGCCCCCGCTGCCTAAGACCCTCCTGGCGCTGCTTGACGGGCCCTCCTGGCCCGCCCGCTGCGCCCTCCACAGGTCCCTCTTAGTTTCCCCCCCGGTAGTCAGTACTAAGGGCACCCAGAGTCGCCAATCTCTGGGTGTTACCTTTTCCCTAGCTCCTCCTGCGCCCTACCGGGAGGTACTCAGCCCCCCCACCACGACAAGGTGGAGACCAGTCGGGGGGGAAGCACTGCATACCCTGCTGCTGATTCTAGATAAGATATCTTCTTTAGCTCATTTATATAAGAAGAGCCTCTGCCAGAATCATCAACATTTTAGCCCATCAACGTCCCAGTACTGAGCACAAGCATCCATTTACAAAACATTGTCACGTTTTAGCCCCAAGAGTCAAAAGTGCACTTTAAAGAAACATACATACATACATAATGTAGTGTAATGTAAAGTAACATAATGTAAACAGGCATGATGTTGTGTATGTATTCTCACGCCTCTTTCCCGTAGGGGTAGGCAGAGATCACATCTTTCCACTTGCTACGATCTTGGCACACACTTTTAGCTTCATTTACACTCTTTAACCTTCTCATACACGCCCGTCGGTTGAGGATACTTGTGACCTGCCCTTTCTCCAAAACTTTCTGGATTTGGTCGTGGAAGGTCTTACGTGGTCCCAATATAAATGGCGAAAATGGCTCTCAAGTTGTAGCCTTTAATATCTCAATAATTTCTGGCAACACCTCACACGCGAACTCCCCTGTCAGTCAGTCTGTGAGAAGATATTAAATACCGTACCTAAAATCTTCTATGATCACGCAATTTCTAAGCAGGATATGAACCCACGGCCTTCTAGCTTAATAGCAAGTACTCAGACCACGACACCAAGAGGTCTCATAATTACAATAGATTTTTATTTACAATTATCATTTAATAGATCAATTACTTTGTTTTTAATGACTCCAGTTAGTTATTCTCGAATAGCATCGCTGATGGATTCCCGGTAATGTACTGTAAGTGCTACAATTAAATATTATCTTAAATTCTTATTGTACCTTCATTAGTTTTAGAGATCCGTGCATTATAATCAAATGAGAATTTATTTGGTTAGATTTTTTTTTTAATTTAAAAAAAACAATTTCGTGCATAATTTCTAAATCACAAAACAATCCAGTAGTCGGTGGCATATTTACATTTAAACCATTCCATCACAAGTAAAAAACGTAACTTAATTTGCGAACCCTTTGGGGTATATTTATTTTTCATCAAAACGTACTCAATTTGTCGTCTTTTATAATGATAATACTCTTTTGCCTCTAAAACGTTCTACCAACCTATGTCCTACATGAGGGCTACGTAGAAGATAACTAAGGTAATAAGATCTTTTCTTTCTTTATTTTAAATAATGGCTTCGTGCGTCTAGCACATTTAGCCAGTGTCAAGTAAGTGATATATAAATAATATATAATTCATAGTAAGTGAGAATGAGTGGTGACAAAGATGATAAATGGTAAATGAGATACCCTTGAGTCCTCAGTAAAGATGTGGGACTATACTGAGATCTCACATGGACTACTTGAGAGAAAATTTGAAAAGTGATGTAGCACTGATTTGTTAGATTTACCAACACTCATGTATGTTCACAAACACTTAACGGTTAATAATCCACCGTTATTATACATTAATGTTAGAAATATTACAAATTTTAGAAAATAAAACAAAACTGCAGACATGACGCTTCACTTTTCCGCCAAGAAGTTCGTAATAAGATCTGGTTTTAAAGTGTCAATGTGGCTGAAGGCCAAAGCTAAGGGCCACCTGTCACCAATTGACATGTTTTCTCTAAAAAGTTCTTAGTGCTAAATGTGAAAATTTTCTCTCAATTTCAATTTAATAGATCCCTTTTAAATACTTGTCGCATTTCAGCCACATAAAGTTCATTGCTGAACATTGCCCTTCGAAATAGATCACATTTTGCTTTGGATTTTGCCCATAATCACGCCGCTGGGCAGGCGGATCCGTAATCGCAGTTTAGGCCAGTAAGTAGGTACGCAGGATGACGCTGCTACCGTTAGCCGGTAGGTTTTCTCTTAGTCGACTCTTAAAACTCTCCGTGAGGGTACCATTATTTTAGGCCGATATCACACGCCACAATTGTTCACTTCGCTTTCCGAAACATTTTTTAATAAGGCAATATTTTTACGGAACCTTCAAATCGGTACAGCTCTCATAGCCGGCGTTTTATAATATTTCTTACGATCACAGCTTAGCTTATTATTGATTCATCTATTGTCACACAATCTTACAGCCAAGGATGTATTCTGTGAAAGTACTAATTGGTTTTAGTTTTTACCTCAACAATAGTGAATTCTGTCTGTCGGTGACAATATTTGAAATTGTAATACAATTTCTATTGTTAGTACTTTTTGATGGCAACACTGGTTCTATGAAAGTCTTAATTCATTGTTAATATTGCATTTAATTATAATTCAATGAACTCTGATGCTTTTGCACGCTCGTAGCTTATGACTTGTTTTTATAGTAAATTGGTTGTGTCCATAAGTTATTTGAACATGACTTCAATTTTTTTTGTAATGTCAACGTTGCCTACTACTACTTTGGGTATAAACATATACCTACACAAATAGCATTTACGTATAGTGTTTATCACTAAATTGTTTTTAAAAAAGTTGCTTTCCGATATCCGTTTGTTAAATAAAATAAAAATTATTTTCTTTATTGTCTTTAAGATCAACAAGATCATTTAGATTTGTCAAATTTTTACAAGCAAAATGGAAATTTGATAATTTTGTAACAACAATGAAAGAGTTATGAGCGGCACCATCAGTACTCCCAGCTCTTAGTAAAATATTTGAAAAAGTTATTTTTAATCAATTACTTTGTCATTTCTCTCTGAATTCCTTATTTCATTCTCAGCAGTATGGTTTCACTCAGAGTAAATCCACTACAGGTGCTGGTGTAGCCCTAATGAAGCTTATATTTGACGTCTGGGAGGACAGGCAGGATGCGATTGGAGTATTTTGTGATCTTTCGAAGGCATTCGATTGCGTTGACCATCCTACTTTGTTAGTTAAATTGACATATTATGGTGTTAATAGTAATTCTCTAAAATTAATTAAATCTTACTTGAGTGACAGAACTCAAAAAGTTGTTATTAAAAGAGTCGAGTCTTCTGGCGCGCCATTGCTTATGGGAGTTCCACAAGGTTCGATTTTAGGCTATTTATTGTTTCTAATTTATATTAACGATCTACCTTTCTATACTAGAGATCTGTGCGAAACAGTTTTGTTTGCTGACGATACGTCTCTGATATTTAAAGAGAACAGAGGCAAGGATCATTCTGACGTGATAAATAATGCTCTTGCGAAGGTTTTACATTGGTTTACGGTTAACAATCTATCTCTTAACGCAAGTAAAACGAAATGTATAATGTTCTCATTGCCTAATGTTACAAAAGTCTCAACTAACTTAAAAATGAATGGCAAGAATATCGAGTTATTAAATGACACAAAGTCCTTAGGCATCAATATTGATTTTAAATTGCAGTGGAACCCCCATATAATGGATTTGTCCGGAAGGCTTAGCTCAGCATGCTATGCCATCAAAAAGATAAGACTCATAACAGACGAAGAAACAGCTAGATTAGTTTATTTTAGCTATTTTCATAGCATTATGTCATATGGTATGTTATTGTGGGGATCTGCTGCGGACATACATAATATATTTGTACTACAAAAGCGCGCCATAAGAGCTATCTATAATCTTAAGTCCAGAGATTCTCTCAGAGAGATGTTTAAAAGAATTAACATATTAACGGTTGCATCACAGTATATATTCGATAATATAATGTATGTTCGCAAAAACATTAATACATTTGATAAAAAATCAAAAGTACATAATTTTAATACTAGGAATAGAAATAAGCTCTCTCTGCCAAATTGTCGACTTCACAAAACAAAAAAATCATTTTTGGGTAATAGTATCAGATTTTATAATAAAATTCCGCAGGAAATAATTGATCTAACATTGGCAACTTTTAAAACTGTAGTTAAAAAGCAGTTTCTTCAAAAGGGGTATTATGCTGTTAATGATTACTTATCGGATAAACAAGCTTGGGCTTAACATTTTCAACTTGTATGTGTATATTAGAATAAAAAGCCAACCAGATCATTGTCGTGACCATCCCTTATTGTACAGGCTCAGCTCAGTTTCACAATACATACTTACTTGACTGTGATTTATGGTTCCCTTAGTGCTACTTTATTGGTTACAGCTTCGGGGGACCCTTTCAGTATCATCAAATTTGCACTATGTGTGTCTTGTAATAAAAATAATTTAAAAGAGCATAGCCTGTGAGTTTCTTGTCAGTTCTTCTCACAGAGCGGGGGCTCGGAACTGGCACTTAGATTCACTTACACCTAATTTTTATTTATTTGCATGTAAGTGAATCTAAGCTTCGTGATTTCAGGGTTGATATAAAATAATTTTTTTCTTTCATGTATATTTTGTTTTGACTTTTTCAAGTGCCATGTAATAGTTTATGAAATAAAGAACTTTTTACTTTTACTTACTTTACATAATCAAGAAATAAAAGCTTCTAAATTCTTTGTTAGAATTTGTCAAGGAGAATTTGTCAAAAAGAATTTGTCAAGTTAGGTATATATTCCGATATCATTTTGAAAAGAATTTTAAATTATAAATTTAGTAATTACTTATAATACTCTTATTATAGAATCATTGGAGAAATATTGGAGAATAGGGGTAATGTTAACAAAAAGGATTTAGTTGAATATGTTAATCATTTATTGTCTCTTGATTTAAGTAAAATAATTTTGTTCACATTCCCCTACTCAAAGAGCTTGCCGGACGTGGAAAATAATCTTAAATATTAGTTAAACTGTGTACTACATACTATAAGTATATATCATGATTGTATTAATTTGATTGATACTAACAGTTTAATATATACTATGCACTAGGTAGTCAGAAATATAGCTCCACTTATCTAGATTATTTTTCAAAAACTATGAATGCTAGCTTATTCTAAGTTTTATATAAATTAAGTAAATACTATTGCCTTACAAATGCATAAATGTTACTGCGTAACGCACTTTAAAAAAATACAATAAAAGATAATTTTCTTCAAACAATAATGGAGGACCGACATAGCATGGAGTTCAGTACACATGTCGCGGGTTTGATTTCCACACAAGATATGTGAGAACTTTAAGATACTAGAATTAATTATGTACCTTTTTTCGCGTCGAGCTTTAGATAATGTAATATTCGTATTTCAGTTTAAATTATATCAGTGCGTTAAGTTATATTAAAGCATTTGCTTTATGCCGGGAAATAAGAAAGACTGCTTACAAGGAACCTCTTTGCGAGTCCGACTTGTAATTGACTGATTTTTTCAAGTACTAGTTTTTCTATAAAAGAATTATAATTGAAGGTTTCTCAGTAAACTATACAAGGACTTCCTTGGCGGGAAAGTGAAGCGTCATGTCTGCAGTTTTGTTTTATTTTCTAAAATTTGTGATATTTCTAACATTAATGTGTAATAACGGTGGATTATTAACCGTTAAGTGTTTGAGAACATACATGAGTGTTGGTAAATCAAACAAAACAGTGCAACATCACTTTTCAAATTTTCTCTCAAGGAGTCCATGTGAGATCTCAGTATAGTCCCACATCTTTACTGAGGACTCAAGGGGCTTAGGGGAGGGTATCTCATTTACCATTTATCATCTTTATCACCACTCATTCTCATTTACTATTAATTATATATTATTATTATATCACTTACTTGACACTGGCTAAATGTGATAGACGCACGAAGCCATTATTTAAAATTAAAATAAAAAAAAACTATACAAGGAAATACCCAAATCACAAAAGTATCTACAGCAGTAATAAGGATTTATTATTAACTGTCATTTTTGACAATACGGTGAGTAGTGTTTTTTTTTGTTGAAGTTTACGAGTAGGAAGAGTTTGTGCGGTTATAGTTTTTGTAAAAAGATTCTCTGAATTTGTTCATTTGTCTCGGGCACTTGGCTTCGAAGAAATATGTTCATTGCCTGTCTCTTCGGGGAAACAGGCGTGATTGTAAGTATGTATACATTATATAATTAAAAAATAATAGTAAATTAATTCGACATTGTGGAATAAGATTAGGAAACTATTTTTATTATTAATGCTATAATGTATACCATATTCTTGAAAATAAAATAAATGATGAAAGAAATACCTTTGTCGCTTCAACGCAATCTCTGAATCTGTCTGATCCCAACAATATACACATAGTTAAAAATTTAGTGTAAATATTATTAGAAAAAACATAAACAGTTCAATATACAAAACCAAAAACATGTACACTATATGTATTACGGTAACATCATTCTCCAAAATTTGTGCGTGAAGACCGAATCCAGAAATGCTGTAACGAAAAAAAAACCTAACACTGGGGGTGTACTACGACCGGCACAGCGGTAATACTTTTTAGTTTTTCCTTCTATCAATAGATAGCAGAACTTTTAATGCCTTTTTGAAATGTCACGCTCGTCTCTTTAGTTTAGCAACCCGCCTTTAGGTGGCATTGGTTGTATCGGCGTTACTTACTTTTTCCATCTATCGATAAATAGCAGAACTTTTAATGACTTTTTGAAATATCACGCTTGTCTCTTTAGTTTTTTCTCTAGATCTAAAGTTAAACTAGGCTTAAAACCAGTGCTCTCACTTTTATTTAATAAAATCAAGACAGCACTAGTTTTAAACCCGGTTTTACTTGATCTTGTTTTGTAATAAGCCCCTTAGTAATATATTACATAATTTTTCTATAAATTTATTTCCAATAGTAAGTAATGAATCATTAGTAAGTAATATATTACATAATTTTTAAATTTATTACCAGTAGTAGTAAATAATAATTAAGTAATTAAATTTTCGCGAATCAAGACATGAATCCTTATCGAGTTCTTTGTAAACGTTTAATTCCGCTTGCAAAGGGATATCCTACTTGTTTAAATCTGATTCGTTCGCAAGGTTAAGGCTTGGATAAACAATACAATATTACCTGTAATTAATCTACTACCGTGTTTTATTTAGCTTAGGCTTTTTTAATTATGGCTACGTGCGTTTAGCACATTTTGCCAGTGTCAAGTAAAAGATATATAAATGAGAAAGAGTGGTGATAAAGATGATGAATGGTAAATGAGATGCCTTAAACCGCTTGAGTCCTCAGTAAAGATGTACAGGGACTATACTAAGATATCATATGGACTTCTTGAGAGAATTTGAAAAGTTATGTTGCACTGTTATATATTATTTACCAACACTCATATACTTTCACTTCCACCGTTATTACACATATTTTATTCATAGTAAATGATCGTGATAAGTGGTAAATGAGATGCCCTTCGATTTAAACCTCTTGAGTCCTCAGTAAAGATATGGGAATATACAGAGATCTGACATGGACTTCTTGAGAGAATTTGAAAAGTGATTTTGCATTGTTTTTGCTGTTAATAATCCACCGTTATTATCCATTAGTGGATTGCAATGTAACAATTTTTTGAAAATAAAACATAATTGCATACAAATTCGCTTCATCCTTAGGCTTTTAAACCGTCTGACGTCATATATCTGTACAGTATATTTCGTCGCTCTAGATGTGACACGTCGTAAATGCATTTTTAAGATTTAATAGACAATGATTCAGTAGGAACATTTTTTGTTGAATTATTTACATAAAATCCGTTTAGTTGTAATAGTTTACATAAAACTGTCCGTCAGTGAATTTGTTAGACACGGTATATGAATTTCTGTATCCATCATTGCACTTAAGAGGTGTCACATCTAGAGCGACGACCAGCATCTTCCAGCATCTGGGGCGGTGCCTCAATACGTTTTAACGACATTTTTTTTGTACGTATTAACGACATTGTGAGTTACTTTTAAAAGTTGTACTTGTAAAGGTCAAAAATATATTTGATAATTTGTTTATATTTATATATATTATATTAAATATTTAAAATGTAGGATCTAAGGGAGTTTTCAAATTTTGTATTTTGCTTTCAGTTTAGACGTTTGGTATCGGACCGCTGCGCTGCGATCCTAAAGCAGTGCGTCTGACATGTTGCGCACGGACAGTCGTTTGTTTTGATACAAAGCGCCCGGTGCGGCAATACTTGGCAACAGTGCGGCAATAATTCACGCGCAATGGCATTGCCGTCGTGCGTGTGCGCAGCGATTCGCTTTGTATGAAAAGATACGACCGTCCGTGGGCAGTACGACTTGCGTACCGCTTCTATACTGCATGCAACAGGACGACAATAAACGTCTAAATTGAAATTGCCCTTACACTGACTTCCCAACAATTGAATTGGTCTAAACTATTTTTTAAGGTAATTTAATCGGGCTCAGTCGCGGGAATTCAGCTTTCTGAGAATGTCCATGCTGATGCAACATATAGCCTAATATATAAAAATTGCCAATAGGTTATTACTTTCACGTTGCCATGTTTTAAGAATTGCTTCATAAGTAAATGCACAAAGTCGAGCACACTATTCGTATATATGTAGTTAGGTGAATGTTATGTATAAATCTGGTTATTTAAATAGGTTGTTAGGTATGTAGGTAGATTACATATATTCGTAATGATTGACATCAAAGGAATTCAGGTTAATACGACAGATATGCTGTGAAAAAGTATTAAAGTTAATAACGACCTCGACCTTCTTACTGTCACGACTGTATGACAGGCAGTGACATGATTTGCCCGGGGGTTAACTATGTGTTTTACATACGGATGTGTGCAAGGTCTTATAGATAATTAGGAGGTGTAAAGAGGACGTAGATAGGAGGTCAGATTGTGTCTACATACACATAAATCCCAGCCCATTAACGTCCCACTACTGAGCACGAGCCTCCTCACACATATCAAGGTGTGAGGGTATTGGGTCATACTCCACCACGCTGACCCAGTGCGGATTGGCGGAGGCAGGTGTATGGCGCCCTGCTGTTAGAATTTTTCAAGCCGCCCATGAGGCCTCTAGCATGGCTTAACGACTACCACACTTGGTGATAACCGGGACCAGCGGCTTAACGCGCCTTCCGAAGCACGGAAGCGCTCGATACCAAATGCCACACAAACGGTCCCCATCCAAGGGCTGTAAACTCTGCTGTACTTTGGTGATCGTTTCCGACCACCGAACACCGTAGAGCTACGAGCGCTTCGATTGTGTCTATTGCACCCATAATAGAAACAAATAAATAGGCCAAATTGTGCCCCTCATAATCCAAACACATGTATATAAATTAATAGATAATAGTTTGTAATATAAAATAAGAGATGTTTTATGAAATTAATTATAATAAAATGTAAACCGGTATAACAAAAAAAACAAGCAAGTGATGGATTAAAAATATCTTTTTAACAATTGCCTATGGAGAAACTATTCAACACGACACGTGTTTCGCTGAAACGAGAGTTGGTCGTAAAGACATCGTTGTTCTGAGGCTCCTATCTTACCTGAAGATGCCCTGTGTAAGGGAATTGTTACAAAGATATTTTTAATCCATCACTTGCTTACAATGGATTTCCGCAAAGTAACGCCTGAATCAATAAATTATTTAAATTAAAATTAAACAAATATTTAAAATACTTTGGCATACATCGATTTGGACAGTGCAGAATAAATTACTATCTTTAGCTACTGTGGAACTAACTGGTGAATATTTGTTTTGGTCTGGGGGTTTTTCTATGTATATTAAGTATGTATTTACAAAAAAAAAGTATCTATGTATGTTTATCTGTTATTTAGAATCCATAACACAAGTTGTTAATGATACCTATCTCGGAACTAAATAAATGGCGTAAGTGTCAGAAATATTTATTTATTTATTATTTATTGAACACAGTAAAAAATAAACTACCCATATCAGAAGGCTGCGTGTAGGATAGGGTCTAATGAGTGTGAATGAAGCAAACAGTGAGTTCAGGATCGTAGCCAGTGAAAGAATGTCAGGACTGTATGTGATATTAATTCTCTTTGCTTGTTTTTACGTATATTTATATCCTAGCATTATCCCGGTTGCCCTAGACGTAAGCTTAGGGGCCAGGGTCTGCTCACTGGTTCAACCAGAATTGACTGAATTTCAGTTATTATATATTTATTATTCTCTGTTTTTTTATAGTCATTAGTCCTATCCAGGTGTCAATTAAAACAAATAGGGGCTTATAACAGAATTTTATTTGTTTTTGTTATTTTTTTATAATTTTGACGTTTTCAAGTACTATGTAATATTTATGAAATAAAGTTTATGAAATAAAAAGTATTTGATTTGAGTTGAATAAGTTTGTAACAGTTGCGAAACGTATGCTAAAAATGTTCAAAGCAAGTTATAAAAAAAACTAAATGGAAAAAGCACAGTAGTATTATTACACAGAGTATAAATTAATTCAGGAAGACCTTACGTCTAAGTTCGCGCCAATTTTTGACAGTATTAATGACCATTGAAAGGTCACAGTCGAGACTTGAATTCACTACCCCAAGGTTGCGGCCTAATCAACCGATTCTTCCGTGGCTGGTCATTACACTTCCGAATTGGTACTTTTTGTTTATGGCGCCGGAAACGATCACTGATGTCTGGCAAGCGTTGTTTGTGGTCGGAAATATAATCCACACTTCTTCTTCTTTGAAATAATGGATAAATAATTTTATATAAATAAATAATTTCCAGAAGTCTTATATCCGATATTATTTTCCAGGCGATTGCTGGCTATACCAGCGAAGTCAGATGGCCCCTTCTCCCACGACCGCTGCAACATGTACTCCACGGATTGGGCTAAAGCCTTGGCCGAGGGAAGGACCACGCCTGATGATGAATGGGCTGTCGTACCCTGCACCAGCTGGGAGTACAATAAGACTGATGTGCCTTATGATACCATTGCCTCTGAGGTAAGCATTTCATCACCATCATCAACGTTTTCATGGTTAAAAAATCATGATTAGAGGAAGGTAACTGTTTACCTAGGTAGGTATTTAACATATATTTATACATTCACGCCTGTTTCCCTAAAGCAATAGGCAGAGGCATATTAAACGCCCAAATTTTTCCAAATATAATGTTAGTTCCACGGTGGCAAGCCTATTGCCGTAATCCAAACACTTTTATGTTTAGATAAGTCTCGTTTGTCGATGGCAGGTGCACCACTTGCAGGTGAGGTTGACTTGGGCTTCTTAAATCTTGAGAGGAACCTTATACACCCGGGTATTTTACAGTAACCTTTTTAACTGGCAGATAAAACAGACATTTTCATTAGCTAACTAGATATACTTAGTTTCGCAGCATTCGACAATGAACATATTATTGTGGTGATATATGACGGCGTATCGACTGTATGTATGACGATCATAAGAGCTATATTGAGCCAAAATTGTTTAAAGGTTTTTGATTTTTGACAACTACATAATAATATAATAACTGAGGATCACTCCTCTCTTATAATCGTCATTCTTACAGTCGAACCGCCGCCGCCGTCATGTATCACCATAATAATATGTTCATTCATCGTTCGTTCGTTAATGTATCTCCATAATAATATGTTTATTTATCGTTCGTACGTTCATGTATCACCATAATAATATGTTCATTCATCGTTCGTTCGTTCATGTATCACCATAGTAATATGTTCAAGAAAAACTATCTTCACAGATAGTTTTTCTTTTAACTTTTCTCTCGATATGGAATATTACCAATATATTGGCCACTGTTGCTTGGCGTATAAGCGCGTCCGATAGTTTAAGTTCAGTTCAAAATTGTTAATATATAATATGTGTTTGACTACATATTTACCTTATTATTATATAAATCAAAATCATTTTGTAAAACATTGTACTATGTAGTTGTTTGCTATTCCAAATAAAGAAAAAAAAACTGTGTGCTCTGCTCGGTTTCTCTGAAACATTCATAAATACTTAATAATAAATAACAAATCATTTATTTACCATAGCGCTTACATACAAAAAACTTATATCTAGCGAGCTCTGCACTAAGTTAAGCTTGTATGGCAAAGACCAGACCACAGTTACCAATTGTAAAAATAAAGCTCGTAAATAAAAAATAATTTTGATATACATAACTACAAAAACACTTGAAATTAAAATAATGAAAAAATATGTTGTGAATTACCTAACTAAAAAAGAACAGATAAAAAATCTTGAGTGTGTGTGTATGTAAGTGTGTGTTTGTGTGTATTTGTGTGAGAGTGTGCACTTGTGCAAGCGTGAGTCTATGTTACTTAATGCTGGGATAATCACGTGTTTTAAAAGCAGCATGAGTTAGTTTCCCAGCAGGTTTTCAATTTCATTGTAATTTTACTTAAATACATTTTGCAGCTGGATTGGGTGTGCGAAAAGGACAACTTGGCGGCCACAGCTCAGGCCATCTTCTTCTGCGGTGCCATAGTAGGGGGCTTGGTGTTCGGCTGGATTGCTGATAAATACGGAAGGATACCGGCTCTGATGGGTAAGGTCTTAAATTATTTCTCTTAAAAATAACTTCCTCATCATCATCAGCCCCAGGAAGCCCATTGCTGAACATAGGCCTTCCCCATAAATTTTCAGAGTGACCTATTGTAGGCGACCTACATCCATCGCGATCCCGTGACCTTTACCAGATGGTCGAGAAATCACTTAATCAGTCAAATCCCAGTAAATTTTATTTTGTTATCTCTAAAAATGGTTGCACCAACACGCGTTGACCACTACCACTTTAGTGATAACCTGCGCTGCAATTGCTTAACGTGCCTTCTGATGCAGTTCGGCTTTATATCTGTGATCGTTTCTGACCAGCTAAGGTACGAGCTCTTCCAATTATTCATAAACAAAATCAAAAATATTTATTCAGTAACAATATTACATTTATGTCAACAGTGTTTGGGGACCCCTTTTAAGTAAACATATACCTGTGTTAGGGGAACCCGCTCTTCCTGGTCATATGTATGTAACATTTTATCTATTATGATACATGCTTAAATTACTAAATATAATGTGTGCTCGTGTGTAAGTGTGTGCGCGTGAATGAGTGTGTGTACGTGAGTGTGTGCGCGTGTGTGTATGTGCCTAAGTGAGTATTTTGTATCTATGTTGCATTGTAGTGCTAAATAAATAAGTTAGATTAATATAATTAATATTTTGCAACCAATATTCCTTCCTACAACTTAATATAGTACGTATTCATACAAAAAAATACATAATTATGTTTATGTGTTATCTAGTATCTATAACACACGTTCGTAATTATACTTATAAAAGCTGTGATTATAAGCGGATAATTTAATATTATAATCCACAGGCACGAACCTCATAGGCTTAGTAGCCGGAGTAGCCACCGCCTTCTGCAGCAGTTTCTGGTCGTTCGCCCTCTGCCGGTTCCTGGTCGGACTTGCCTTCGACAACTGCTTCACTATGATGTACATTTTGGGTAAGTAAAGTTCTATTGTTACGGCTAATAAAGGCTTATCGTAGTTGTCGAACCAAAATTGGCTTTGTGCACTTTATTGAGATTTCAAGATTTTGACTATAGCGAATAGTTTACTGTCTTATTTTTAATATAAAATAACTGCTATGTGCTTATACCTAATATTTGTCGAAATATGACCTCTTAATAAAATATTCTATGTGCAATATCGAAAACATTTTCAAATGAAAACTGCTATGTGACATATTGCCACACAGCATATAGATAGATAGATAGATAGAAAATTCTTTATTGTACACCAAATTAAAATAAAACAAGAAAACAATTGCATAAGAAAAGGGATACAATTGGCGGCCTTATCGCTTACAGCGATTTCTTCCAGGCAACCTTAGGATGGAGAGTGATTAAAATTAAAAGAAAACCGGGGGTGTAAAAAAGAATAACAAATATATAATTTATAATTTAAATATATATATATATATATATATATATATGTGTGTATATATATATTTGACCACGAAATCTTTTTTTTCGATATCTTGAAAGTATTCTTTTTGCACATAGCAGATTTGACAGCGACATTATATTATTTAAGTATACGAGTAGTCCCGTTTAACGTTCACGTTAATTTGAACTCCATTAAATTGAAATTTCTTTCAGTTCTCGAGTACGTGGGGCCAAAATGGCGGACGTTCGTAGCGAACATGTCGATCGCGCTTTTCTTCACCCTGGCTGCCTCTCTCTTGCCCTGGATCGCTCTGTGGGCGGGAGACTGGAGAATTTTTGCCATTGGGACCAGTATACCTTTCGCTTTGGCTATTGCGACACCGTGGGTTGTTCCTGAAAGTGCCAGGTAAATTATCTTTCTTATGAATTAAATGTGCAGGGGTCCTAGTCCTAGTATCATCTTTGGAGCCAAATCCAACCTCACCTGCAAGTGATGCACCTGCCGATCAATGGACGAGGCTTTGGCGAACATAAATGTTTCCGGTATGCGGCAATAGGCTTGCCACCTACAACGTAGACCAAAAATATATAGCGAAATGTGGGCGTATAATATGCCTCTGCCTGCTTTACAGCCTCTCTCTGTAGTGGGAGGAGCAGAGTGTCTTACTTTTACACCACAAGGAGGGTGGCACTCAAGTAGATCTACGACCGATATCGCGTGGAGGTCAGTATACCTGCACTTCACTCGAGAGGTCGTGGGTTCGATTCCCACACAGGACAAATCTTTGTGTGCATGAACATGAATATTTGTTCTGGTCTGGGTGTTCTCCTAAGTATGTATTTACAAAAAAAAAGTATTTACATATGTTTATCCCTTATTTAGTATCCATAACACAAGTTCTTAATGATACTTTTCTTGGAACTAAATAATTGGTGTGATTGTAAGAGAATATTTATTATTTATTTATTTATCTTGCCACCCACCTGATAAAAAGTGCTCTCTGCAGTTAGTGGACGTTCGAAATACCTCCTAAATAATAATACCTAATAAAATTCATGAAAGACGAAGCGCTATTGTTTTTATTGGATTTAGTCCCACTCAGCACCGTGCCTGAGAAAGGGAAGGAGCACAAAAAGTGACTTGGAGTTAAATCATTTGCTACGGGAGAACATTAAGTTCCCAAATCACTATCAATTAAAAAAAAATTTTTTTGCACAAGCAAGCGTTTGTTTAGAAAAATGTGAAGCAAATCAGTCAAACAGCCAGTTTGTCTAAAACAAAACTGTAGGTGCATGCTTAAATGAGCATGAGTCGAGTCAGATGCAAGTTAGTTAATCGGGAACATATCATATGTCAATAAGAATATACAACAAGGTGCCACATGATATAAAAAACGTAAAGGAAGACTGTTTATTTTATAAAAGGCTCAAGGACTTCCTAGTAGAAAAATGTTTTTATGACTTATGTGAATATTTACCTAATTGACATAGTAACTTTTAATTTGTATAATTTTTGTATTTAATGTGATTTCATTTTAATTGTAAATATATTTTAATTGTAATTTTGTTTTTCATATTGTGTGTAATGTTAATGTTAATTTGTAATGTAGGATTTAAGGATAATAATTTCAACTATTTTATAATGTTTTTGCAATACCCTTGCAGGTTTCATGTTTTAGAACCACTATTTATATGTAACATTAAGATCTTTATGTACTACATGACGCAAATAAAGAACTATGAACTAGTTACGAGTATGCCATTTAGAAATAAACATTTACTAAGCACATAGGGGCTTATTCCAGATTTGAAACTAGTGCTGTCACTTTTTTCATTTTATGAAATAAAAGTTACAGCACTAAGTTTTAAGCCTGGTTTAACTTTATATCTTGTTTTGGAATACGCCCCATAAAATCCAAACATATGAACTTTATGTGGTAAATATTGACAAGATTTCTGATTTCAGATGGCTAGTATCCCAAGGGAAGATCGATAAAGCGCTGATCATCATGAAGAAGTTCGAAAGAATAAACAAGACCAAAATACCGGATAAGGTTATCTCTGAGTTTACGGTGAGTTCCGACATCATCATCCTTTTTAACAAGCTAAGCACGTTAAAAGTTTTCATTTGTCTTCTACCAAATTACTACTGGCCTTTAAGGGTTAGACGATGCCATCAACACCCGTCTGTTCGCCTAATTTCCATCTTTCTGCCAGCGGACTGTTATAAAGACAAAACTAAGTGAGTTTGTTGTGTTTCCTCATATAAACCTCATATTATATCCTAGCATTATCCCGGTTGCCCTAGACTTAAGCTTAAGTTTAACCATATGTGACTGAATTTCAGTTGTTACGTAGTGCGACTGCCGTCTGGCCTCCAGAACCCAGAGGGAAACATAATTCTATGGTGAAATCTAATAACTAACTTCCTAATACCGACTGCCATAGATGTTCATGACAGCCGCGACCAACGGCTTAACGTGCTTTCCGAGGCAAGGAGCAAGCGATAATTACGCACATAACTTCGAAAAGTCATAGGTGCGCCAGGGTTTGAACCCGAGACCCTCTGAATTAAAGGCAAAGGGTCTCGCCACTGGGCTATCGCCGCAACATTTCACATATAAACCTCTTGGTCAATTATTAGGAAATATGGCTCGAAGAATGATTGATCCACAAGGCACAGACAAAGAAAGAGAGACCAAAGAAACACGTAATTGTAGGACATCAAGAATTGTGAGTCAAGGGAACGAAACCACATACACTGATAAACCTGCCATTGTTGATTACCACTATTATGCATATCTTTATCTCCTTCCAGGAAGCATCCCTTAAAACAATAAAGGACTGCGAAGCCGAATCCAGAACATACTCAGTCCTAGACCTGTTCAAAACCCCTCGACTTAGAAGAAACGCTATTCTACTGATCGTAATATGGATGGCCATATCCTTGGTGTTCGACGGGCACGTTAGGAACGTCGGGTCCTTGGGGCTCGATATCTTCTTGACCTTCACCATCGCTTCTGCTACCGAGCTACCTGCTGACACGTTTTTGACTGCCGTTTTGGATAGGTAAGGTTCTTCATTCCATCACACACAATCCTTAGCACATATGTATTTCTACATACATCTTTTATTGGAGCTGTGGATCTATGTTTTATGTGTAGGTATTCATTTATGAATAAAAACCTCTAGACCACAAACCTCACCCTACATCTTGTGAGAAACTATTTCTTATTTAACCATGATCATTCGATTCCATATTTCTTGGTATATCTTACCCTACTTCAACTTTACTATCACTAAAATTTACAAATAGCGTACTAACAATATTCCAATCCTCTGACGAGTGAATTTAAATGATGATGCTTTGTGTTCCAGGTGGGGCCGGAGGTGGTTGGCTTGTGGCTCCATGGTAATCAGTGGCATCTTCAGTCTCCTTGCCACCGCAGTTCCTGTCGGTAAGAATATTAACTGTCGTTCATTCTTGCGACATATTTCAGATTTTTCATTGCTGCATTTAGTAAAATTTGGAACGACTTTATGTAGCATTGAATTGTTTTTTTATACCTATGCGAATTCACCTAATTTCCGAAAAGCGTCATAACTTCATTTGATGTAGATTGAACATTTATAACTGTGTTATTGATTTGTCAAATTGGCAATGATAAAAGCGAATTATTTATTATGTGTGTCAAAAATTGCGAATTGTGTGTATATTTGTATGCTTTTAAATAAGTTATCTACATATTCAAATGTGCTAAATATACGAACTGTGTTTCTTACTGTATGTAGCATGATTTATAATGTACCATAATTTGCGAAATGTTTTTAGAGACAGTAACTTTTTCTAATTTTTTAGTCAATTTACGTGTTGTTTTGATTACTCTCGTATATCATCATGAACTGCAAAATTTGCGAACAACTTTTTAACTATCAAAACTAATAATTCTGCTACTTTGGATCGGTTTTTTTTTCCAAATGCTTTGAAATATTTAAAAAATAATATTCCCATTATTGCTTAGTATAAGTTTATCTGTATTGTCCTCAGGTGGTGCCTCAGCGTCGTTGGCGATCATGGGGAGGTTCGCAGTGAACATCTCCTACAACATCGGTTTGCAATACGCCGCTGAATTACTGCCCACAGTGGTGCGAGCGCAGGGAGTGGCTCTCATTCACATCATGGGCTACGTCGCCTCTATTGTTGCACCCTTCGTTGTCTATTTGGTAAATATATTTCCATTTAATTCTACAAACTTTTATGGACCCCAGTATACAGAATACAGTTTATTGACCTCCATAAAAGGTTAAGGTCGCTCGGCGTACCATAAAGATAGCTTCCAAAAACTTTATGAAAACAAACGAAATTTCAAATTTTGATCTTAAATAAAACTTTTTAAACTTCTGGAAAATTGGTTTCAGAAGTTTAAAAAGTTTTATTTAAGATCAAAATTTCAAATTTCGAAATCAGTAATAGAACAAGAGGACCTGAAGACGGATGTGCAAGTTGTGGGCACATGGCTCGAAAACACCTTTCATTGTCTATGTGGTGAGTATATAGTCTCTAGACCATTGATCTCTATCAACGCTTAAGGTCGAATATCCTGCAATGAAGCTATGTCCGGAGTTTTAGCAGAAGATGGCTTTTAGCATTATGGACTGATAATTTGGTGATGAGGCCCGGGCGGTCTATCGTCTTAGCAACCACCAACTTACTTCACAAAATTGCTTTCATAGCTTTTTGTTTACTGAGAGGAGGAGTCCTCAAAAGTGGGATAATGATAGGTAGATTATGACTACAATTATTACACGTTTGACGAATGAACTCATGCAGGCAGTTCAGTCTCCTACCTTGGAAACAACAAGGCATGGCATACGGTTGTCCCAAAATATAATAGTAATATGCTTTGAAAGTGTCTATAAGTGATGCCTCTGGTGTTGCAAGCATCCATAAATCAAAATTAAAATCAAATCCAAAATCAAAAATTATTTATTCAAGTTAGACTCAATAGAGCTCTTATGAACGAAATACTTATAAATTAACGCGCCCATTAACTGCGGGCGGGAGCTTGATCGTAAAAGAACGAACGAGAAAACCGTCAAGGTTGGTTTTTTCTCACGCCTGTTACAATAAAAATTGGCTGCCACTTTCCAAACAGTTAGGCTGCATGACTGACTGCATTACACCTTGTAAATAAAAATTGGAATGAAATATTAACAGCTCGAATTTTGTCTAGGCTAACGTATCTCAAGACCTACCTCTCCTGATTTTGGGCATCCTGGGAGTGATTGGGGGAATGCTCTGCCTTTTCCTACCCGAGACTATGGACATGGAGATGCCCCAGACGTTGCAAGATGGCGAGAACTTTGGCCTGGACCAGCAGTTTTGGGACATACCTTGTTTCCCCAGGTTTGTGCAATATGTAGCTTAACTTCAATATACATACATTCACGCCTGTTTCCTCGAAAGGGTAGGCAGGTATAAATTCAAATTCATATTCAAATTCATATTTTCAAGTTTGGCTCAAAAGAGCTCTTATGAACGTCAAAACTTAAAAACTAGCGCGCCCATTCGCTGCGGGCGGGAGCTTGATCGTAAAAGAACGGGCAAGAAAATCGTCAAGGTTAGTTTTTTCTCCCGCCAGTTACAAAGAATATGTACTTAGTAGTAAATATTATTATATTATATGCCCACACTTCGCCAATGATATAGTTAGTCCCACGTAATAGGTGGCGAGCCTATTGCCGCTTACCGGGCACTGTTATGTTCGCCAGAGCCTCGTCCGTTGATCGGCAGGTGCACCACTTGCAGGTGAGGCTGTCTTGGGCTCCTTAGGTCTTGGTAGGATCCCTATACACATTACTCTGGTTTATGATAGGAGATTGGTGTTTGTGTGTCATTTACATTACTATTTTATTTGTTTCGTCACTTCATTAAAATACTAGTATTATCCCTCTTGCCCTAGACTTCAGCTTATGGTTCAGGTTTTGACACTGGTTTAACCAGATATGGCTGAATTTTAAATATTAAATAGAGCGACTGCCGTCTGACCTCAGACACCTAGAGGAAACATCATTCTATGATTATACCAGCATTTGTTTCGTCATGCAGGTCAAAAGTACCCTAAACCGACGGGCGTGTATGAGGAGGTTAATGAGTGTGAATGTATGTATGTATTTAATATGTACTATCCTCTCTGCACTTAATTTTTAATTGCATATAAGTGCATCTAAACTTTATTATTTCTGTGTAGTAATATTCTGTTTTGTTATATATATTTTATTTTGACGTTTTCAAGTGCTTTATAAGAGTTTATAAAATAAAGAAATTTTTACTTCACTTTTACTTTTAATAAGTTTAAATAGTATAAGAAATGACTATTATTATTTTAAACCTAATTCTCTTTACCACAGGAAAAAGAAAGAGGACCAAGAGCAACCAGGGCAGTACAGGAAGCGATTATCAATAACAAGTAACCAAGAAGAATCCTTCGTACGGTCGCTCCCCGTTATAGGATCTAGGGCTTCAATCCGAGCGTCCATTCGGGCTTCAACCAGATCACGGAAACAAGACACACAATCTAGAGGCAACATAGTATAAGTCTTTATATTCATTAGGCAATTCGTTACTTCAATTCCATTAAATACGACCCCATGACTAAAAAAGACTTTTGAGTGATAGTTTTCTAATTAATAATACGTACTATGTTAGTTTATGGGAAGTCTTTGCGATGTATAAGGTGAAATTTTAAAAGTTTCTACCCCGTGGAATATGTGCAAAATTTTAATTCAAATCTTTCTTTGTTCATTCAATTGAAAAAGGTGTTAAATATCAAACTGCCTACAATTTAGTGAAATAAAATGAAATAATGCAGTACAATTTTATTTTGACATATACACATAAAACATTACAACAATAGGTTTCACAAATAAAGTATATTTTTAAGTATATTTCATGGAGACCTAATAATGTTCATATGCAACAGTCACACAAAGGTTTTACAACAATTGCATAAAATATTTAAAAAAACATACATACATGGGTACAAACACGCCAATTCCCCCGAAGCAGAGGCATATTTTACGCCCACACTTCGCCAATGATTTTGTTGGTTCCACGTAATAGGTTGTCGCCATTTGTCGCTTACCAGGAACTGTTACGTTCGCCAGAGCCTCGATTGTTGATGATAAGGTTGGCTTTAGCTGTAACGTTGGTAGCATCCCTATACACTCTGTAAATATATATAATTAAAAAAACAATTAAAATAAATTACTAGTGAGTTACAACTGAATTACAATTACTTAGCCATTGGTAAAATCTGTCCGATTCGTCGAAATCATTTCAGTACAATTCAAACTTTAATTTAATGTAAATAGTACAACTTAGTTCAAAATACTAAAAATATCTCAGCATAGTTGAACACAGTGATGTGAAATTCAACTCATTCATTGCTTTTGACGATTCACTAGCAAATAGCTGATGTTATGATAATATGAGTAAGCATAATTATGGTACTTTTGGACCAAAAATAACAAAACAAATGTAGGGTACACGAACATTAAAAACATTTAAGAAACAAATTGTCTTTTCGGTTACACGCAAAAAAAACAACAGTTTGTTTTTAAATACATAAAAAGGTATTTTTACAAAACGAGTTTTAAAGTTAGACCAGGTTTAAAACTAGTTCTGTCACTGTCTTCATCTTATCAAATGAAAGTGACAGCATTCGTTTTAAATCTGGTATAACTTTAGATTTCGTCTTGTAATAAGCCCCAAAGTGTTAAGTACTTGTCTCTTGTTAGTGCAAGATTTTCCTTAAACCAAACAGTTTACATTTAAAAAAAACATCTTCCATGGGGTTTGAACAAATAAAATGTGTTTTCAGTGAGACGACGAAAGCACCATGTGATATAATTTAACGGTCTAATTTTAAGGTTATAATTTATATTTTGCACCTCTAGTTGTAAGATTTCTAGATCTGGCTTAGAATTATCTGGTTGATCCTTTAATTGATGATTGATAATGATGATGATGATTAATTGATGATGAAGAGTGTGAGAACGCGAAGTGGAACCAAAGTGATAAGTTATAGTAGAACTTAATGACAACATTAAAAATAAAACACATTTTACGCGGTTCATTACATATATTTATTTTAATTCCTTACAGCGATTTAGTCTAAAAATTGGTTGCATATAATCCATTTTCCTTTTTTGCTACAGTTTTCAGTAATGTTCTGCTGTTCTTGTTCTTAGTCTTAAATAACATATTTAACATCCTCAAATTCAGGTAACCCCATCCTCATAAAAGATATTCAACACAAACATTCTTTTTTTTATAATTTGAACAAGGAGTCTGAAAAACATCAAACCCTCTTTTAAGAACTTATCATTCTTGAAGGGATTTAATAATAATAATAATAAAATATTTATTGGTGCACCATACAATTAAAAATTAAAACTAAAAACAATTAATAAATGTTTATATGATGCACCAAAATGACCCAACTCAGCATATGCTAGTCCAGTGTTCTAGCGCTGGTTTTGACGCTTTCAACCAATCATACAAACTACTCCATTAGCTTTATAATAATACTAGCCGCCGCCCGCGTCTTCGTTCGCGTAACCTTCATGTAAACTTACCTCCTTCAATACTTTATCTATAAAAAAGGCATCAAAATCCGTTGCGTAGTTTAAATGATCTAAGCATCTACATAAGGACATACCATATAAATCCTGATAATATTATAACAATAGAAATAATAATAATAATGTTAAATTTTCTAAAATCAAATACAGTGTTTCTATCTCTAAACAAGACATAGCTTAGGTACTATAGTGATTTTGCGAAACATTTTTAGAGACAGAGTGAACGTCCGTGCCTGTGCTAGAACTGTGCTACAGACACTGGCGCCTTCCTCTTACAATACTATAGAAGTGATACCATAGAAATAGTGCTTTGCGCTCGTAAAATCAGTGGCGTACTGGTGTATTGTATGGCCCCAGTGCATCCAGAACTATTAAATACATTGCCAATTGCATTCGTTATACCTGAATCGTACCTCACTACAAACAATCATAATGTCCCCAAGAATCCTTACTAATATTATAAAGCGAAAGTAACTCTGTCTGTCTGTCTGTTACTCTTTCACGCCAAAACTACTGAACGGATTTAAATGAAATTTGGTATACAGATAGTCTAGACCCTGAGAAAGGATATAGGCTACTTCAAACAATCATAATGTCCCCAAGAATAACTTTTAGTTCCGATTGTTTTATACGGCACATACCATTTTTAGAATCTTATTATTTACATTTAGTCTTATGTAATGATTATTCTCGTAGAAGTATTTATTGGATTATCTAACTCATATTCAAACAATGCAAATATTATTGTTTTAATCCGTAAAATGTGTTTTATTCAAATATGTATTAACGCGTGAATAGAAGATGGCACCTTTATATCCAACTGTGGTACTATTTATAATGATAATTGTGTAAATGGGTCACGATAGTCATAAGTTGTGGAAGTGTAATTACAAATAAATGTCCTAAGTTTGCGATTTGAAGCGCTCGTACAGAGGTCAGTCCTTGGATGGGTGACCAATTGTGTGGCATTTGATATCGAGCGCTTCCGTGCTTCGGAAGGCACGTTGGTCCCGGTTATCACTAAATGTGGTAGTCGTTAAGCCATGTTAGAGGCCTAATGGGCGGCTTGAAAAATTCTAACAGCAAGACGCCACACACCTCCGCCAATCCGCACTGGGTCAGCGTGGTGGAGTATGACCCATTACCCTCACACCTTGATATGTGGAAGGAGGCTCGTGCTCAGTAGTGGGACGTTAATGGGCTGTGATGATGATGAAGTTTGCGATTTTATTCCGACCCGGCTGTGTCAATCAAAATGTTTTTTTTAATGTTTGTATCGATATAAATGTGTAATGTATAGTGTTAGTTTAATGTAATTATTTCGATTTGTTATTTATATTCCTTTAGTTTTATTATTATTATTTGCAAGAGTACAATCATATATGAATTACTAATCGATAGAAAAAAAGAGAATTCATCGATAAGTTTTTGTTTTTATTTTTCCCTGCCTTACTTCAATAACCCCTTTGAAATCTGATTATTTTTACCTTAAGTTAACAAAATATGCTTTATTTGACAATGATGGTACCTAGGCTATATAACTTCCAAATACTCAGGAAAGCACAGTTTCAAAATACCTCCTCACGAACATTCTTTAACGATCACCTATCCAAAACGCCGCTTCATTTCTTCAATAGTTTCTGACTACCTAGTCTTATGCTGTCACTTTTATTTGATAAAATGAAGACAGTGACATCACTAGTTGTAAACCTTGTTTAACTTAAGATCTTGTTTTTGTAATAAGCCCCTAGGGGGGCTATCAATAAATTACGTCACACTTTAAGGGGGTGGGAGAGGGTTGACGAAGTGTGACATGGTGTGACAAGAGGATGGGAGGGATCCTATATATCATCACGTCACTTTACAAAACCCAGGTCCAATGAACATTTTGGAACTGCTGTTTTGATATAATCATTTCTTGCTGTACAATTGCAAAATATGTGACATCACACTAAGGAGGAGGGAGTTCCACAAGTGTGACCAGCTGTGACAAGGACGGAGGGGGGGTCAAAAAATTACGGAATTCGTGTGACGTAATTTATGGATGATGGAGTAATATGAGTGCACAACTCATGTTACCCCAGCTTAGAGAAGTTGTGAACAGATATATTAGCGTTCATAACAGATTGATTGGAACATAAATAATGTTGTCACATAACATGAGTCTCCAATAAACTATTTATAGAACTGCATCGTAGAGCCATGTCGCTGGCATCTTGTCGAATCAGCCATTGTACACAACGGCTATTTGCAGTGTCCGTCAGAATGGGTGGTCACATTGTTATTCCTTATATTGTCAAAATTAATGAGGTAGCAATTATTCAAATGTAGATAGCATTAAGTTGCAATTAGGTAGCAATTTTTAATCACACTGTCTCGATGCTTAATGAGGCAGAAAACTAGCCTACGTTGCAGTGTACAAAACCTAAACAAACCACCCAGTGGCGGTGTAAATTATACATCGACGTTTGATAACGAAGTAAGTGTTAAAGCTCTCTAAAGTTAAGCTGAAGATTGAGCTCATTAGCGTCCTATTGGGAAGTAAAATGTCTATGTCCGGTGAAAGGAAAGGCATATGTCCAGCAGTGGACCGCAGCTTTCCTATCATAGGGACACAACTCAAAAAAAAATAGTTATGATCGATTTTGTGAATATATTGGGGCTCAAAAATCTTTAAACGCGTCTTCCTAAAAATCATTTTTTGATATACTATCAACCTACATCTCAGGAGCCCAAGCCAACCTCACCTGCAATTGGGGCACCTGCCGATCAACACACGAGGCTTTGGCGAACACAAAGTTCCCGGTAAGCGGCAATATGCTCGCCACTTATTACATGGGGCCAAAAATATAATTGTCGAAATGTGGGCATATAAAATGCCTCTGCCTATCCCTTTGGGGAAACAGGCGTGATATAATGTATGTATGTTGCTTGAATAAAGTGCTACAGAAAACACCATATCATTATAACTAAAACTTCTAATATTGTAGCGGTACCATCAAAGAGACGTGCAATGGAAACTGTCATTGAATGCTATATTTTTATTGTTCTTGATTGCTTTGTGGCCATGCACTAGCAGCTGTTTAAATTGTTTAGGCCTATAGTACACTTCGATTGCGATACATTTTCCATAGCTTTATAAAAAATTAAAATAAAATTACTTTATTTAAACCCCAACATGTAACTAACACAACAATGTCATCATCATCATCATTAACCTACATTTGTCCACTGCTGGACATAGGTCTCTTCAATGGCACGCCATATAACTACAAAACAATATTAGTACTGTTATACATTTAGTACTAATATTACATACAAAAAAATCAAAAATAATCCCTATACAGTCTCTCCATCCGGCACTGTGAAATATGCCACTTGCCTCCCCTTTTCACAACAATGCCAAATGTAGGGACAGTACAAAAGATTGGCAACCATGGCCAAAATAGTGTTAGAACTAGCCTGAACTCTGCTCACCAATGAGGCACCACTTTTACGCATACTTGTGTGAAAGCAATTTGTGTATGCTGCTGCACACATGCTCAAAGTCCAAACACCGCTTGTTTGATGAGCGCATTATGCAAAAGCAACAAAGTTAGTTGTTGGTTCAACGCTAGCAACGTAGCAGGGGACGGTCTCACACCCGATAAGCTGATGTTTTGGTCCAGGTTGTAGATGAATGAGGCTCAAGACCAATTGAAATGGAACACAATTGGAGATGCCTCTGTTAATATTTACTAGCTGAAATTGAGATGTTAGAGAAATGGTTCATATTAAAAAAAAACATAATGTTTGAGTTTTTGAGAAGTTATAGTTGACTGGACCGGGATGATAGTATAGTTGAAACCACTGTCACAGAATAGTTAAGTTTATTATAAGTTGCTTACAGGTTGGAGGTATGTTAGGAACTAAATATATTTATTCAAATAAATATAAATAATCAATAAATAAATATTTCTGATACTTACACCAATTATTTAGTTTCAAGATAAGTATCATTAAGAACTTGTGTTATGGTTACTAATTAACGGATAAACATACATAAATACTTTACCTGAACAAATATTCATATTTATACACACAAATATTTGTCCTGTGTGGGAATCGAACCCACGACCTCAGGAGTGGAATGCGGGTATACTCGCCACCACGCCATATCGGTCGCCGTATAAAAGATATTACTGCCGCGCGCCGAATAAGGTCGCGTGGTCAGCATTAAAATTATTGTACGTAATCCGTACACATAATATAATTTAACTTTTCAAGTCGTATAGCATATCTTAGCCTGGATCACAGACTAGATTGAGACGATCAAAGTTTATCCGTGTTTTAGCTTTTGTTAGCGCGATTCAGGATGAGCAGATTGCACGAAGCCATCGCAGTATATTAATGCACCAATAAGTGGTATCTAATGCGGAAAGAACATAGATTAAGAGTCACGAGGGCTATCATATTATTTAATTCCCTAACAATGACACCAATTATTCAGGTCAAACATAAGTCATAACATTATTAAGAACTTGTGTTATGGCTACTATAATAACAATTATACCAATACATAAATACTTTGAATTTTTGGAAATGAAAAACTTAATATAAGTAGATAGGATACACCCAGACCACAACAAATATTCATGTTCATGTACACAAAGATTTATCCTGTATGGAAATTGAACCGACGACCTAAGGAGCGAAGGCAGGTATGACTGACCTCCACGCCATATCGGTCGTCAAGTATTTGGTTAGTAACGATCACCAAACATAAGAATTTCTTATTAAGCAGTATTCTTAAAAAACAGAACGGGTGGTATTTTTAACAAGCGTTTTCGTTAATCTTTAGTTCGTACCTTCACCAATCCACACTGGGTTCGAGTGAAGCATAACCATAAACTTTCTTACTTTAATTCGTGAAAGGAGGCCTGAATCCAGAAGTAAGACATTAATGGGCTGAGTTGATGATGATTTTTGCTCTTGGCCACACGCTAAGCGACATTATACCGGCTTTACCACAGCACGGCATGGCTGCGACACGACTGCGGCACAGCTGCAGCACAATTGCGGCACGGCTGCGGCACGACTGCGGCACAGCTGCTGCACGGCTGTGGCTGTGTCACCTCGACATTACGCTACGGCTAGCCGTCAGCGCGCTAGCTACGTGTCGTCTCAAGGTACAAGATCACAGGCTGCGCGTCGGCCGGAAGAACCAAGCTTGCATTACAACGCAACGAGACTGGACTACTAAAAGAAGAATGCAGCGATGCGTAAGTGGCGAAGGAGTATCCCTTCATCAACCCTTGCCCCGTGGATTTAATTAGAATAATTAGCTAACACAAGCCCCTACCCCTCCGGCGTTCACGTGGCCTCAGTCAATGCTGTCTCACCACGTGGGCATGACCGAGCCGACGGTTGCTTGAACCTGGGGAAGTGGGACATCTACCCTCAAGAAGAAAAAAAATAACAAATACTCTCCCTCTCCCCTGAGATGACGGGAGATAATCCTTGGCCCTGCCGGTATCCTGTCGGTATTGGAGATGCAACCCGGGCAGAGAGCATCACGAGGTCCGCACCAGAGGGCCTACTCTAATTCAACGAAAACGAAACTTCGCTATACCCATTCCTTTCACTCGATAATGATATACCCAAGGAGTGACAGAGATAGATGCAACGAAGTTTCGTTTTCGTTGAATTAGAGTAGGCCCTCTGAAATCGCATGTTGTTGAAGAAGACCCCACTTTCGGTAAACTATCTTTCGAACACTTTGGCCTATTTTCAGCATTTCTACAATATTTATTTAGGCGATTTTAAGTATATAGAAATAAACCTTGTAAATCAAAGCACAGCCTTTTTCATGCTTCTATCAAATTTGTTGACATGAACTGATCTTTCGCACTGATTACGTGGCCTATCTTAAGTAATAAACACCTTACATTATGTGATCCACGGCACAAACATTCAGGTATTTTTAAACCAGTTGCACAACATTTAGGCGGAATGATGTCACTCCTTTCAGTATCTCGAGTCAATAGAGAAGCAATTAGCACTGCTTGTTTAAACTGATTATTGCTGATTATTAATACACACACTGAATCGGAGTTTTCAGGTTTTCATGAACAAGAAACCGGTTTTTCGATTTCAAGCCTCGTTTGTTTGAACATTGTCATACTTTTCTAATTTGGTCCGTGCGTCCGATGACAATGGGCTGAGATAAAATAGTAATGACGTGCTCGACTTTCAAAAGTACGAGGGCTGCACTAAAAGTATCAGAAATTGAATATTTCCTCTGTTCCTGTCATATTAAAATCTTTTTAATTGAAAACTACTTGGTTTTAAATATCGAATACTCGTACGAGCGGTTATGTTGAGTCTTCGGCATTACTAATTGAAATCGTTGATATGGTAGTTCATGGAACTTTGATGTCACCACCCGCGGATTTGTCTGTGTGACTTACAGTATTTTTTCTCATGTATATACATATTGACACGCCTTTTTCCCGTAGGGGTAGACAGAGATCACATCCTTCTACTTGCTACGATCTTGGCACACAATTTTAGCTTCATTCACACTCATTAACCTGCCCTTTCTGCAAAATTTTCTGAATTTGGTCATGGAAGGTCTTACGTGGTCTTCCCCTCCCAAAACTTCCAATCACTTGTCCATCATAAATCAATTTACCATCTAAGCATACCTTTCTCAACTCTTATCGCTATTTCTTCTTTTACACCAGCTTCGACCCTTATCACTTCATTCCTTATCCTTTCACTCAATTTCACACCTAGAATACTTTTGAGTGCTCTGTATAGGGGTCCCCCCTAACCGGAGACCTGGAGCCAACCTCACCTGCAAGTGGTACACCTGCCAACCAACGAACGAGGCTCTGGGGATCATAATTATTCCCGGTAAACGGCAATAGGCTCGCCACCTATAACGTGGGACCAACTATAAAATTTGCGAAATGTGGGCTTATAATATGCCTCTGGAAACCTCTACCCCTTCGGGGAAACAGGCGTGAATGTATGTATGTATGTAACAAAATTTGGGTAATTGATGTCCTACAGTGGATACCGCGTCTCGGTAAGGTAAGGTAGGATGCCATTCAGCTAGTTGGAAAGACGACATATGCAAAACGGCTGGCAGCGGTTGGAGACGAAGAGCTGAAGACCAAGCTCAGTGGCGTGCCATTGGAGAGGATTATGTCCAGCCGAATGTAGGCTGATATTTATCAGGTAAGATAAACCACTCTGTTTATGTTGAATTGGAGGGAGGCGAACTTGAGAAGTCTCTTGGCCGATTTATTTTCACTCAACTCCTGCCCGCAGTGAATGCTTTACTTTCAAGTTATTTCGACCTTTATATTATTCATCATCATCATCATCACAGCCCATTAACGTCCCACGACTGAGCACGAGCCTCCACCACGCTGACCCAGTGCGGATTGGCGGAGGCAGGTGTATGGCGTCCTGCTGTTAGAATATTTCAAGTCGCCCATTTATATAACATGGCTTAACAACTATAACGTTTAATGATAACCGGAACCAAAGGCTTAACGTGCCTTCCGAAGCACGGAAGCGCTCAATATCAAATGCCATAAAGGTGTAATGCCATCAAGGTGTAAAGGTATTGGGTCGTGGTGGAGACCACGCTGACCCAGTGCGGATTGGCGGAGGCAGGTGTATGGCGTCCTGCTGTTAGAATTTATCAAGCCGGCCATTAGGCCTCTAACATGGCTTAACGACTACGACTATCATACTTAGTGATAACCGGGACCAACGGCTTAACGTGCCTTCCGAAGCACGGAAGCGCTCGATATCAAATGCCACACAAACGGTCACCCATCCAAGGACTGACCTCTGTAAACGATAACCGAAGTATCGTTTCCGACCACCGAGCACCGCGGAGCTACGAGCGCTTGATAAATAAAAAATCATTTATTGCTTTTAAGGGATACATAAACATGACAAAATACAATTAAAAATTGTAATAATCTTAA